>JAWWEW010000001.1:101920640-102012337 GCA_035583185.1 Anabacerthia variegaticeps
ACCATGAGCCACAAAGATCATGGGCTAGAGCATCTCTTCTATGAGGAAAAGCTGAGAGAGCTGGGACTGTTCTGCCTGGAGAAGGGGGAATCTCGCTGATGCATAGAAATACCTGAAAGGAGGGTGCAGAGGATGGAGCCAGGGTTCTTTCAGTGGGGCCCAGTGGCAGGACCAGAGACAATGGACACAAAGTGAAACACAGGAGGTTCTCTTTGAACATCGAGAGACAGTTTTTCACTGTGAGGATGACCAAGCCCTTGCACAGGCTGTCCAGGGAGGTGGTAGAGTCTCCAAACGTCATCTGGCCATGGTCTGGGGCAGGCAGAACTAGGTGGCCCTACTTGAGCAGGGGGAGTTGGACCAGGTAACCTCCAGAGGCTCCTTTCAGCCTCAACCCATCTGTGATTCAGTGATTCTGAGTGGTGCACAGTAGGGCTGAGAGATGGGGAGGGGAGTGCAGCAGGACTTTCCCAGGAGCAAGCAGCCTTCCAGTTTGGCTTTTGGGAAAGTCCTTCTGAAATGATGCTCCCCCAGAGCTATGCAGGCAGCACCTTCCCATGACAGGTGCTCAGGGCAGGAGTGTGGTTGCTGGGCACTGATGGATCTGTCCTAAAACCATGCTGGAGCCACTGACATTCCCATCCCAAGGGACTACGTCATGCTTTGGAAGGAGGCACCTGTGCACTTCTAGCTGCATGGAGGGCAAGCTGATTTAAACAGGTACTTCTGCAGTCACAAAAACAGTAACTTGTCTTCCCTGCTGGAATAGAAATGTGGAGTATGAAAATGCACTGAGTCACCTGCTGGGTCAAAGGGACATCACTGAACCAGGCAGTACGTGACTCAGCAGTAGTTCTGGCTGGCAAATTTATATTTGTCCTTCACGTGTCAGGTTTAATACATCAGATTTCTATGCACTCTTTCCACCTCAGAGTGTGTTCAGCTTACTGGAGGTTAAGCAAGTTGATGCTGTTCAGGCATTTCTGTACTATAGCAAGGATAAAAAATAAACTGCCATTGGAAAGGTTTTATTTTCATAAACTTGCTGCAAGGTTCCTCCAAGCATGACAGTTTAGAGACCCCAGGAACCGGGATATGCTGCAGATATGAGAAACTTGAAAATTTGGGAATAGCAAGATCAATCTCAAATAGTTTCAAGGTACCTCTGTTTTTATAGTGCCGGCTTACATGTAATACTACATATGCTGTGAGCAGTGGTCCTTTTGGAAGCAGAGACCATCAGTTAAGTGTTACAACCAGTTAGTGAAGTAGTGTGTGAATGGAGCAGAAGGGAAGGGGAAGGAAGGGAAAAGGCATCTGGCAGTACAGTGGCAAGTGCAGTCTCCCTTACACTTGGGCTATATCACAGTTTCCACTGCAAATGTAGGGAATTTTGTGGGTTTTTCAAATTGGGTATAAAAACTCACTGCAGGTCGACATTTGTCACGCAAATGTTCTGTTCCTTCCACAGCATTTATTGTCTGTCTTGTATATGTTGCCCTTGGGAGTAAAGACATTGGTTTCAGGCCCATGACAGGATTTTTTTCCCAATTGTTCTGATTTGTTTTTAAATGAGAAAAAAGTGAGTTCTCTCCTCCCCGGAATGGATTGCTAACTACAGGCTGTTGACAACAGCAATATAGTTAGCAAATATATGACTCTAACACGCTCTTTGCAGGTGATTAGCCTGTGCAATAGGCAGACTGGCGTGGTATTTATTCAACTGAACTGTTTAAAAGACCGAAGTACGATCAGTTAGTCAAGTCCCTGCATTTGAGAACAATCATGCTGTGTGCCGAAGCAGTGTATACATATTGTCAGTGTCCCATCTATAATGTGCCATTTTGCACTGCTGTAATGATTTCCTTTCCCTCTCATTCCCCCAGGGCTTAACTGCCTGGATAGGAGCCTTGACACAAATAGCTTTGCCTCCCGGAAGGATCCATAACGCAGTGGTGGAAAATAAGAGTACCTGTTGCATGAGCTGCATTGGAGCCTTGTTATTTCTCTGGCATCTTTTGAGGCTGTCTGATGAGATACTTATTTAACTGTTCCATGGTAGTGTCCAGCTCATCCTCCATGGTGTAAGTTCCACAGGGTGAGAAGTAACATGGGGCGGGGCAGTGCATAGGTGTGTGGTGAGCAAGGGATTTTGTGCAGAGGGATGGGCAGAAAAGGCTGTGGGTGTAGTTTTTGTACAGGCAGGGATACCCTGGTGTAGCCCTCCATTCTCTCTCTAGGTGGTACCAGAATGAATTTTGAACATCTTTGCAATGCCTTTCTCTCCGTGCCCTCAGTTGATTTTGACTGGTGCCTCTCCAGGAGGGTGAAGGCCTGCTTGCCTTAAGAAATGTTCCGTGGCTCTCCTTTGTTCTGCTTGTCCCATACCTGGGAGAGGTTCAGCATCAGCCCTTCTGCAAGCAGAAGTGGAACAGGGCCCACCGTCCCTCCTGGTGCCTCTGCACCCACCTGACCTGTGCATGGGGTATCAAACACAGCACCACAAATGGTGCAACACAAGGAGAAGGCAAGTTCACCATGACCTGTGAGTTGGTTACTTCTTTGCCCTTTGCTGCTTGAGGTTTACACCACTAAAAGGGTACGTGGGGTAGCCAGGATTGACAGTCCCAGGTGCCTGAAGGAATAGATGAATCAGTGGGAAATGTGAGAGGCAAACACTGCTGAAATCGTCTGTGGTTTTCATGTACGGGAGAGCCCACCCATGCGTTATTTGCCTAGTAATAGTCCCATATATTTGGTATATGATAGCTCACTTCATTCAAGTATATTTTTTCTATTCTAGCAACAAAACACTGATAATAATATAGTAAAGCCTTTGTTTATGGCTGAAACTATAGAGACCAAAATTTGTAGGATGGGAGACAATTTGTAGTTGGTTGGTCTGTCTCAATATGTGTCCTTATTGCCCACTTACATATTTACAGCAGAAGGATGCAGAAATACAGGTTGGGTTTGGCTGCTGAGACAGCTGAGGATCAGCAGGCCCAACCCCGAGCTCCTTCAGAAACCCCATGTGGCAGTGGGGTGCAGGTTGGGCATGTGGTTTTGTGGTGCATCGATGGTGGTGCAGTGGCAGGAGCAGCGCAATGGGGGCCAGGGCGTGCAGGACCCAGCATGATGCTCTGGTTGGGGGCAGACCACGGAGGTGCTCGGCAAGTCCGCTGGCCTCCTGAAGGGTGGTGGGACATTCCTGTCAGGGGTGCTCTCACCACAGCCCTCATTAATACTGAAAATTGACTTTAGTTTCAGTCACTTCCATGTTGATTTCAGGTTTGTACCATGTACACAATGTACATGGGATGTAAAAAAGGGGTTCAGGAACTACAAAACACCTCTTTGGACAACTTCAGTCTCTCTTGATCTCAGATCTTCAAAGGTTTCCTCACTTGAGGCTTGGGGACTTGGATCCTTTTCACTCTCTCTGCTTACTGACCTTGATAATAGGTGTTTAGTCTAACACATGTTTAGGAGCCCTGGGATTCCCTCCCAGATGAACATGAAAATTACTTTACAGGGAGCCAGAGGCAAACTGTGCTGGGACTCCACTGTACCTGGCAGTCAGCTACTGCCAAACTGCAGACTGCAGGCAGGATCTGGAAATATTTTTAAGTCTGTATATATATTTATATATATTTATGTTTTTTCTGTAGTGATGACATTCTCAAAAGCAGGTGTACTGGAAGATACACTTGCACATAGGAAAGGTGTGGTGAGGGGGGAAAACCCACCCCAAACCCATAAACCTGGGTCAAGGGCTTCACCTCACCTTTCTTGTCTCCTTCCCGTCGCACAGTGGGGCCCTCCCAGAGGTGGTGTAGGACCACAAGCTCACTGATGTATATTTATAGATCCCAGGAACATACAGGATTCAGTGTGGAAAACAATATTTAACTATGCTTTAAAAAAATCCCAGCCAAGCCCACAGGCATTTCTTCAAGGTGTCTGATGGTAATAGATGAGCTCTTCTTCCCCTCATCCCAGTATTTCCTCTGCCTCCAGCCCTGTCGCCTTTTAAAGCAGCAATGGGGAGATTTTATTATGTTTTATACTTTCATCTTAAGCAGCGATCTGTCTCTCTCTCCATGGGTCCATACAGCCGGCTAATCCCTCAAGTCTCTCACACAGCATAATTTTCATCTTAATTTTTCTGTTTCTCAACATTAAATGGGTTTGCCAGGGGAACAGAGGGTCATTTCCTGTCCCTGCCAGATCATTAATTCTCTGTGAAAACACTGCAATCTCACGCTTCTCAAGCAAACAGAAACATCGGGAAGAGTCAGTGTCGTGCAAAATGCTCGTCTGTGCTGCAGCAGCTGGAGGAGCAAAGATGCTGGTGTGTGCTGCAGAGACCAAGGGGTTTAAAATGGTCATTTGAAAAACAGGGAGGGAGAGATTATATAAGAACAGTAGAAAATGGCTTTTTAATTCTGTAATAGAAATTACTATGTCTATTTTTTTCAGTTTGAATCTGCTGAGCTGTCTCCTCATTGTCTTTATTTTTGGAAACAATTGCTCTTCTTTTTTTCCAAAACAACACTGGCCTCATGCTTTTTATACTGATACTTGTCACTTTCTGAAAAAGGAATTTTATTTTTGCTCCTGTTTTTGAGTGCTTGGGCATCTCTGCCTCCCTGTAATCTGCCTCAACCAAGGCTTGAAAAAGGAAACAAACAAAACCCCCCTCAACCCTGTATTTATGAATGTTTTCTGCAGAACATTTCATGAGATGAGAAAAATCCGGAATTCTCCTTAAACCAGCAGCAGGAGGGGAAAAGAAATGACTCATCTGTTTACTTTTAAACCCCCTTTTTAAGAACTCAAACACGCCTGATAAATTATTAGCATTTTACCCAACCAGCCTCTGCTGTTAACTCCTGGCATTTCTGTAGGTAGTCTTGTGCTCGCCGTAGCATCTCACTGCCAAATCCAAGGATTTACAAGTCTCAGGAGAGACTTAGATTTCCCAGTTCCCTGCCTTGGACATTTTTTGTGGCGTTTGGGGTTTTTTTTTCCCTTTTTCCCTGTCCCTTTTGCAGGTTTGTCGGTCTTACAAACATCTGCATAAGCAAATCATTTCTTTAAGTACCAGAGCTGTGGAGCTCTTCGCATGCTCTCACAGGCACATCCCCTAGCTGGGACTCTCTACCCATCCAATTTTGGAGTAGCACTGCCTTCCCTGTCATCATCTGTCATCCCAAATCCAGCGTGCCTGCAGGGGGAAGTGTCTCGCTCCCACGGGCCTGGGTGCCAAGCAGTGGCACATGATTTGTCACAGGGAGCAGAATTCAGCTGTGAGCAGGTGAAAAATGTAAATTTGGGGTGCGCCGGTGCTCTCCCATGGTAACGGAGTTGAAACTGGACAAGTTTCCATGGTGATTCTTACTACAGCAGGATTTGCTGCACTCTTCGGGAGAGGCACAGGCAGCACCAGGTGAAGCAGACAGGCATCAGCCAAAGTCTGCTGGCACCAACTCACAGGGCAGAAATTATTTATCTTCTAAATAAATGGATGCACAGCACCATTAATTTGCTGGGGGTTTTTTTTGTTGCTTTTTTTTTTCCCAGGGAGAGGGAGGTGTTAATCTTTAAGGGTAATAGGCTACAGATTACACCATGAACAGAAACCATCTTTGCTCTTTTTTAATTGCCACTTGGTTGGTTGATATAAAGAGCTGAGCTGTCAAAATAAATGTAAAGTTGCTTTGATTTTGTTGTTGTTGTTATTTTTCAGGTCTTTAATGAATCAGGTGCCTGGTTCATGTTACTGTCTCTGTCTAGCTCTGTGCCAGGGTCCAAACTGGGGTTTGGATGGGATTTGCTTTGCTGTTGCCTGGCCATGCTCCTGTCTGATCCTGTACACAGCAGTTTCGGGGGTGCTGTACGTACTGTGCAGAGCTCGCCTGCTTGCTTTTTGTAAATCCTAGCAGGATGAAAAAGGGACAAGTATTTAAGGGGAATCAAGTATCCTCTGCCAGTGGTGGAATATTTCTTGCCCAAAATATTTTTAGAAATAATTTGTTTTGGGGGTTTCTGTTGAGTTAAAACAACGTGCTGTCACTGAGCTCTGCCGTGCACTGTCCTTACATTAAGCTTTGTTTAAAAACATGGAATGGGCATCGTGAGTCCTTGTTTCAGGCTGTGTACTGGGAGGGTTTTTTTGGCTGGAGGCAGTCTTGAGGCCTTTTAAATTATGTGTTTATGGCTAAATATAAGTTCCTCAAAACTCTTCGCACAACACTCACGGATGTATGTATATCCAGCATCTCTGTATATAGAGCACACTGTATTATGGACCCGTTACCCTGAAGCATGGAAACATTTAATGGCTTTTCTTTGGTGATGGGGCCTTTAAAGGCAATTGCAAATATTATTTTAGGGAGGAGATTTATGTGGTGCCTAAAATATGTGTTTTGGCTTGCAGGCCAAATTATGTTGGTGCTGATGCTCCTGGCAGCGTGGAGCCGCCACGGGTCCCACTGACAGCGATGTAGAGGTGGCGCCGGCAGAGCCCAAGAAGCCCTGCGACATGGAGGAGCTGTACAAGGATGCCCCAAACCTGCCCATGGATGTCACCAACTCACCCTCGGCAATGGCCAACAACAAGCTGGAGAACGGGGTGGCCCAGCTGATCACAGCAGAGGCCTGGAACATCAACTCGGCTGACCTGATGAAGAAAGCCCTCTCCCCGCTGGTGACAGTCCCTGCGCCCTCCATCCTGACGCCGCCGGCCGAGTCACAGAGCGGGGTGGCCCTGAAGGTGGCAGCCACTGTGCTGCAGCCCATCTGCCTGGGGGACAGCCCCGTCGTCCTGCCCATCCACCTGCAGGTTGCTGGCAGCGCCGCCCCGCAGATGCCAGCCACCAATGCTGCCACCCCCTACGTCATGACCACCCAGGGCCCTGTCCCGTTGCCCGTCCTCTTGGAGCAGCACGTCTTCCAGCACCTGAACTCACCCCTGGTGCTGCCCCCGGGGGCCGCCTGCCCTGCCAGCCCCCTGCACACCGGCCTTTTCCCCAGCACCACCACCCCTGTTGGGCAGCCCCAGCTCCTGGACCCCAAGCCCTCTGGCCAAGCGCAAGAGTCCGTCCTGCCCCCCGTCTTTCAGACACCGGGGTTTGCCGCTGTCCTTCAGGACCTGTTTCCCTCGCAGGGCGCCCTGGGCTCTGCCCCCTGTCAGCCACCCCCCGACTACACCACCCTCCCACCGCAGGCCTTCAGCTCGCCCCTCTCCCCGCTGGTGCCACCTGCCACGCTGCTGGTGCCCTACCCCGTCATCGTGCCCCTGCCCGTCCCCGTCCCCATCCCCATCCCCGTCCCCATCCCCGTGCCCCACGGCGCCGAGGCCAAGGCAGCCCCTGACCCCCCCACGCCGCCACTCTTCACCCCCCACTCCTGCAAGGGCACCCAGACGCCCCTGGAGAAGGAGGAGACGAAGCCCTTTGAACTCCTCCACCCACGAGAGTTTCCCCAGCTGAGCCGTCACACTGTCATCAAGATGGGCGGTGAGAACGAGGCCTTGGACCTCTCCATGAAGGGGCCGCCTGCGCTTCGGGCCAGCGAGGCCGCCCTGCCACCACCGCCACCGCCCGAGGACGGGGCCCTGGACCTGTCCCTCGCCTCCTGCCGCAAGCCAGGGGCGCCCCACGGCGAGGCTGCCGGCCCCGGCCCCACCACCACGGCCGAGGGCAGCGCCCACCCCGTGCCGGACAAGCCCCCCGGCCCCGCGGCCCCCTTCGGGCCCTGCAAGCCCGCGGAGGCGGCGGGCAAGGCGGAGGGCAGGGCGGGGGGCACGGCCGAGCTGCTGCGGCAGCCCCAGAAGTGGCTGGTGGAGCCGGCGGGCAGGGCGGGCTGCGAGCCCAAGGCCGGCAACAACATCGAAATCGTCAGCACCTCGCAGACAGCCAAAGTCATCGTCTCCGTCAAGGACGCCGTGCCCACCATCTTCTGCGGCAAGATCAAGGGCCTGTCCGGGGTCTCCACCAAAAACTTTTCCTTCAAAAGGGACCTGCCCCAGGACTCGGTGCTGCAGTGCTACGACGTGAAGAGCCCGCCCGAGCCCCGCGACAGCGCCGAGGCCCTCAGGAAACCCGTCAAAAACAGGAGCGTAAAGCTAAAGAAAATGAACTCGCCGGAGATACATATTCTTCCAATCAAGAAGCAACGGCTTGCTGCCTTTTTTCCAAGAAAGTAAATTATGGGTTTTTAGAATTTTAAGATTATTATGAGAAGAAGAAGAAAAAAAAATAATAAAAAAAGATGCACTTGGTTTTAAACTCATTTAAAACTTTAAACTATCTTTGTAAGTTATTTTTGGGGGAAGGGGGAGAGGATCAAATGTAGAGTCCCTATAAGCTGGGTTGGTTTTTTTTTTCTCCTTTTTTTTGTTATCAAATTTTGACTTTTCATGGGAAACTGAATAAAAAGCAACCTATTTTTCAAGCAGATTGCACATTTTGCAGCTTTAATGGAGTAATGGATGAGTCAGAGGGGTAAGAGCTATTTTCACTGCCGTAAAGTGCTTTGATGATGTAATTCTTCATAACGGTCGGAATGGAAATTTCAAAATAAATGTTTGTACATGCTAATTGGTTGCGGCATTTTTTTGTCCTTTCTGAATCGCTTTCAGTCTACAGAGGAGGTTGTGCAAAAAAGTCTGTAAACTGTAAAGCGCCGCAACTGACTTGTGATGCACCTAAAATGTTAAGAAAAAATAGCAGGCTAAGAAAAATTATATTGTCCCTCGGCCCTGTCAAAGAGCACGTCGCAACAGCTGCTAACGATGCACCCAAACAAGGTACCAGAGAAGGGAGAGCAGTACAGCCCAGTGTGTGCACCTAAGCCAGGTTCATTGTGAGAGACCCATCTTAAATATTAAGTAATGTTATCAGTCATTTAAAAGAGAAAAGCCTAAAAGTCAGGGGAATTTGGTTGCCGGGGGCAGGGAAGGAAAAAAATCACATAATTTTTCCCAGCCTGACTACAGTTACATGGAAAACTTTTTTATTGTTAGTTTTCTAAGTTTCTTTGATGGCTGAAATCAAAGCACGTAAAGGAGCAGAGCTGTATCACTCAGCAGTGTACAACCCGCCCACATCAATGGAGAAAATGTGAATGTACAATTAAAATAAAAGTTCTGCTAGGTTATGGTTTTGAACTTGTGTATGGGAATGAGCTGGAGATGCATTACTGTCTGTTGGCTTTGAAGTTCACACAGCTCACTTGTAAAAACCCATCCTGACAGAAAGACAAATGTGAGAGCAGGGGAACAAGTTTTGGTGGGCACTGCCTTTTATGTGACTATATCTGTAGAAAACTCTTTTTTTTAATATATATATATATATATATAATTTCAAATGACATGTTCCCAGCACTGCACCAGGACTGTCTAAATAAAAAAAGCCATTGTAAACCCATCAGCTGGACGCCATCACATGCTGTGCCTTCCTTTGCCTATCTGCATCCAATCTACTTCCAGGACTCCTCTTGGACAGCTTTGGGAAGGTTTTGGCAGTTGTTCATACAGTGAGAAGTTGCGCAAAGAAGCGGCTCCAGGCTCTGAAGTCTAATCACACCTTTAGGCACCAGTGTCATGCCAAAATCTGTTTCAAGTTTTGATGCCAGCAGACACTAGTTGAATATTTGGAAAATGCATCTGCACTAGGAGCTTAGGAAAGGCATGCTGTTTCTCTTTTCCTGGGCTGAAGGATCACGGCCCTCTTGCTGAACAGTAAAGTGAAGGACTCTCACATAAGCATAGCATCAATTCTGTCAAACTCTTCCTTTTTAAGTATTTTTAAAGACTTACTTTCCCAGAGGTGGTAGAACTGACTGTTCAGAAAAGCGTAAAGTGTTGATGGATTCATTATTCATCTGACTGTGTTTTTTTAAGTATCTTTTCTTAATTGAAAATACTCTGCTATTTTATTTTGCTTCTTTCAAGAAACTGCTGATGAAATGTGTCATCTGGTTATTGCAGTGCAAAGGCTGAGGATTTTAACATCCCTTGAGATGGCCATCCCAGTTGTCACTGTCCCCGTCTGTTTCAGCTGGGCCCCTTTTAGAGTGCCAAAAACCTTCTGAAAATGTGATTTTTCCCCCGGGGCTACACCAGATCATTTAAAAATAAGGCAGTCACAGTATTAGCTGCTGTCATTTCTATTTCACAGTTGACAGAAGCACATTCAAAAGAAGTTTCTGGGATATTTTTCTAATTTCTTTTTAAAACAAGTATGTGCTTCTCACACTGGTAGTTGCATCTGCTGCACCAGTTGCCCCAATCCTTGTCATCCTTGTGTGAGTGTCATTCCCTGCAGCATCCTCAGCAGGCAGAAGGAGGCATCCACCGCTGCCCCTCCTGCTGGCCGTGGGCACCTGGGACAGGCAGAGCAGTGCCCGTCAATGACACTGGCTGCAGGTGTACAGGTTTTCCCTCCTCTCCTTCATGGGCCTTTACTGGGAACATCAATGCAGAGACTACCTCCCAGCCCACTCTGCACACAGTGATCTGGTGTAACTGAATTTAGACCACAAGCTCCAGAAACCCTGAAAACAAATTAGGCTAAATCAGCTTTATGACATTAAAAGCCCATACAAGCACTGTCAAAACACCCAATGCCTAGGGGCAACTAATTGAGTTTAAAGCCAACCAGTACTGGTTGTAACAGCACACCAGACCAGCAGCCATGTGGCTGCATTTTGCCCCAGACCCTTGGAAGAGCAACTGCAATCTCCTCCCTCTGAAACACGGCTGAGGAAAACCAGAGCAGGCTCCAAATATCCTAACCACCCCAGGACCCACCTCCCCATCTTTACAGGGCCATCTCCAGAATGGGCCAGCTCCCTGACACTGCTGGTAGCCACCACTATCCCCAGGGCCACACAGCGAGCCACTCCACTAGAAATGGATAAGCAGAGCGCACTGGGCTCACCCATCCCACTGCCTGGCTTTTCCATTGCTTAAACGGCAATGGCACTGGGGAGAGTCTGAACAGCATCTTCCCAGGAAGGCTTACGGCAACTCCCGCTCCCCACCCCACTACCCTTTCATGCAACCACAGCCTTTGAGGCTGTGTCATGGGAAGAGGAGCCACACAGCAGCACCTCAGCTGCTGCTTAACTCTATTGGGCAAACGGTGCTAAGTAGGGACTGTTTGCCTCCCACCATCCTTGGTGTGTGAAGCACAAGTCCTACATCCCATCAGCACGGGGGAGGAGCAACCACAGAACAAGGTACTTAATGACACCAAGATTGAGCACTTCCACCTCCTCCTCCTCGCCTCTAGCAGCAATTACAGATTTTGTATATTGGGCCATTAATTTTCTACAGGGCTACATTTTAACTGCTTCTGAAACTTCTGTATGAGGAGAAGGACACTGAGCTGCACTCATGATATATGGAGCTTCCATTTCTGGTGGCTGTTAATGGAGACATTAATACCTCTAGTGAAGTTGAAGGGAAAGTCATTAAGCTGTAATGGTAAGAGGAAGACGTTTTACAGTGATGGGTATATGCGAGGGGGAGAGAGAGGGAGGGAGAGGGGAGCTGTGGCCTCAAGGGCACCCCTTGTTGGCTCCAAGCTTCCTGTGACTTGGACTTTGGGTGTGGACTTTTATTAGGGGGGAAGTGAGAGGGGAGAGGGTTGCAGGGATTCCCCTCTGCTCTCTTCCCCCTGTCAGGCAGGGGCTTTGCAGGAATCCAGAAACTGAGTCCAAGGAAGGGAGCAAGGCTATGCATCTCACATGAAGGTCACAGCACACGGGAGCCTCAGGGGCAGGAGAGCTCAGATGTACCAGCTTTCCTACCAGGAACTTTCCCCCACAGGACAGCGAGTCCCCTTCCCCTGTGCTGCCCAAGGAACAGCTCCAGGACCAGAGGTGCTGGAGGCTAAGGCTTCAGCATCTGGAGTCAGCTGTTAGCAAAATAAATTAATCCAAAAGAAGAATGAGCAGCTTCTCAGCCAGGGAACTTACCTGGACCGGGCAGTTGGGAAAACACCAGGCACATCCCTGCAGAGGTTTGACCCGCAGGGGCTCGAGGATCAGCTTCACACACTTGCACCTGGAAGGTTTCAGGGGAAACTGGCTGGCAGAAAAGTGTCCACCAAGAACCTCAGGGAGTGGTTCAGAGAAGTCTGTACCCCTTCACTTGCACAGAGGCACCTCAGGACAGCAATCCGACAACAATAAGCAACTTGTTAACAGTTCTCATGAAGAATATTAGACAATGAAAACAGCATAAAACAACATTGCATAATATCCTGGTGCCAGATGTTTTACTTTCTTTTTCTGCTCAAGTTTATAAAAACATGCTGAAGGGCTCAGTCAAAGACCTTATTTTCCTCTGCCTGGGATCTGTTCCTGCCTTCCCAAATGCAGTCAGCCTGACATCATGTCATTAATAATGTTAATTTGTGCAATTTGCTTTTTTCACTCACCTTTCACTTTTTTCCCAGTGCTTCCCACTCTTATTTAAATTTGCATTTAGACTATACCACGTACTCCTAATGCTCAAGTTTGCAATTCAGAGTAGTCTGGGGCAGTCCTACAAACACAAGCAAATCCCCTAATTTTAGAGCAGAAAACATTTTTCACAATTGTTAAAATCATGCTATTGCAATCCTCCTAGGAAAATCCGTTCTGTTGCTGAACCATCTGAAACATTTCTTCATGTCTGAGGAGAAATATTACTAATCACTAAAATATTTAACACTGCTTTGTGCCCATATAACCCAAGCTCTCCTAGCATAATAGCATAACATCTCAGTACTGAAATTATTAAGATTCCTTCAAACTAAGTAAGACAGAAAAATTAAAAGAGCAAACAGCAGGGTACAAGCTAATCAAGGATCTGGAAACGAAGGCTATTTTCCAAGCAGAACATCAGTTTTCACTTTTTAGAAGTGTGTTTCAAGTGAAATGCTGGTCACAGACACGTTGCATCTCTGCATCAGCCTTGAATTGCCCCCCTCTTTTCTACTGGGATTACTAATGTTCCTTAGCCCACACCTGTTCCAAAATGGTCACATTTTCTGCATTGTTTCAATATCATTCTTCCTACCACAACCTCATCAATGGAGTCCCCATTTTTCTTTGCTCAAGAAATGAAGGCAAGATTTTGTCCTAGTCTGGCATCTCACAGACCAAGGGCACACCACTGGACACAAAACAAGGAGGTCCTCCTTTCTGGAGCTTATGTACCCCAAGACAACCCCTAAAAGTCCTATCAGTATGCAAGGGAAAGCTACTGATTTTTGAGGTTTCTGATACACAAATAATTTCTTGATAATTGAGGGAAAAAAAAACCAAAACAGAAAACAACATACATGCATTCACAATTATAAAGGTAACAGGTGGATTTTTTCATTTTTTAAATAAATGTTTCAAAATAAGTAGTTTGAAAGCTTTGTCACAGAGCACAGTCCAGTGTAAGAGAGCATGTGCCTGCCTTCAGAGACTCTCCACATCTCAGCCATGATGGCACAAAGCCACTACCCTCACTCTTAAAGCCCTATGATGCATCTGCCACACTCACCTAGCACCACCTGTATCTGTGTGCATGGGGGTCAGAGCGGGGTTAAAAAAGACCAACACAATATTTAAGTGCTTGATGTCTTTTTTTTGCCACAGCACTCTGTGCAACAACTAAGATCTAAGAAGGCAGAAATATTCTCCATGGATACTCTTTTGGCTAGATATTCTGGACAACCGGACTTTGGAGTGAGACCTCCTGTGTGGTAGAACATGGGACACTGGCCAACATTTCTTAGTATAATGTGCACCTGAACATTTCCTTTTCAATGCCAACTAAGTCTTTCAAGGAAGGACTCAAGTAAGGTGGTTGTTCCAGCTTACTTGCAAAACACAGCACTTTCGGTGAAGAATTAGCTCACATGCTGAAGCTGAAATGTGTATTGGGACTCCCACAAAAGTGGTTAATAAACCCAATAGAGTTAAGAGAGCTATTCGTCTCTCTGTAAAGCAGATGTTGGTATCTGGCCAGATCGCTCATACCCTCAACGCAATCAGGAAGACCTTCATGGACTAAAATGAGAAAGAGTCTAGGCAACTATGATATAAAGACATGAAGTTATATGAAGTCAAACCCAAGCCTTTACTCCAATGTTTTGGCTCCTCAACTCGTCTGGCTTTTAAAGAAACCATATCAAGAGGAAGTTGGTAGCAGCAGCTCATTCAATTAAGAAGAAACAATTTAAGGACAGAGAGTGCATGTCCCAGGAACTGAGTTGGGAATTACAAGGATGCAGCCCATGTTTTCA
Source organism: Anabacerthia variegaticeps (assembly GCA_035583185.1). NCBI lineage: Eukaryota > Metazoa > Chordata > Aves > Passeriformes > Furnariidae > Anabacerthia > Anabacerthia variegaticeps. The sequence continues at coordinate 101,934,938 of JAWWEW010000001.1, forward strand.
GATAAAATCCTGTCAAGATAAAAGACTCCACACCCCTGACATGGCTCAAAAATGTTCATTCCTGACTTTCCCCTTTAAAATCTCAGCTCAACACAAAGAGTCAAAGACACAAATCATGACTCAACTGTCAGTGCATCTGAATCTGAAACAGTTTAACTTGGTATGGCCACCTGGTTTTCTCCTTCCTAATTTTCCATTACTTCATTCTTCATATATTTTCCTTCCCGTGTTTATTGCATGCAAACCCTATCACTCATCCCAGGCTTGCATTTCTGTTTTCTTTCAAAACATTTAAACTTTCCCCAACTTGTTCATTTCCTGTACCCAACCACCACCCAGGCAATTACAATTAATATTCTATGGTGAATGCATAGATGTATGAAAGTAACATTCTCCCTTTGGCTGAGCTGGTCTCTTGAAAATAAATAGCTGATAGCAGTCAGTTAAAAAAAAAAACAAACAAACAAAAAAACACCACAAACCAACAAAAAAAACCCAAACTAAAACCAAATCCCTACCCGCCACCATTACCCAATGAGCCTAACAAGCAATTATGTCCCAGTATGCTACAACGACCTATCTAGTACCTTACCCCTAAAGGACAAGCATAAACCAAGGGTACACTAAAACTGAACATTTCTTTATTAATTTCTCTCTGCCCACTATTTTGTTCAAGTGAGCACAGGGGTTTAGAAAAAGACAGACTGACAGACAGAAAAGGACTTTGTAGACAACACCCTGAGTAACACTGCACAGGTGAGAGGCATCTGTTCATAACAGAGCACCACCTACATGCCCAGGCAAGGGCTGACAGCAGTAGCAGTAGGTGGTACACACACCAGAGATGAAGCAAGCTGCAGAGTCCTCCTCTTATTTTTCACAACAGGCAGGAGTAAGAAGTACATGGAAAGATACTTCCCTCAATATGGTCTCAAATAGGAGGAAGACCTGTTCTGCAGCACTAATCTGGGGAGATGGAGGTTGAGGAAGAGCTCAGACCTGTTTGAAAATCCCACTCTTGGCAATCTAGATGGCATTAGCACAATCCCTGGGGAAACAGAGTCCCTTCACAACTACTGAAAAGAAAGGGAAAAATGTAGTAAAATCATGAACCCTTGCCTTTGAACACCGTTTCTAAGGTGCGCCACTATTCCTTAATATTTTTCCCACTGCCTTGCCAGTTGGCTCAGCTTCCACCTGGAGGGGTAGATGAGTCTTTGTCTTTCCAGCTCTTGACCTCAGCGCTGGGACAACCAGTGCAGGGTAATGGCAATTGTCATGGTGGGTTTTTTGCATATTCATTTTCTTCCAGCTGTCCTAACTAGAAAAGAGCCATTGGCAGAGAGGGCTTCTGCCAGCCTCAAGCTGTACATCTGTTCGCGTTTGTCTGCTCAGACAACATGGGATGCAATCTCCCTTTCCCCTTGTGCTGGAATCTGTTTGCTTGTACTGTTTGTCCTGAAAGGGCTTTGATTTCGGAGGCTGAAAAGTGAATCTCTGTAGATGAAACTGGCTTCATGTATTTCAAAAAGAAAAGAAGTAGAGGGGTGAGGCCTTCGCTATCAGCGCTGAACAGTTCCCATGCAGATAATGAAAGCTGAAATAAAACTAGCAGTGGTCCATAAAGCCATGAGGAAAAGCAGGTTGTGCAGGACTCCTCAGCTTGTACAGCAGGACTTAAGAGATTCTGGAGCTAGTGGAAGCTAATTCTGACTCAAATGGGACAAATTACACTGGATCAAAATGATCCGCTAGAACAGGGATGGATGATTATGTAGGTGACGAATTTAAAAGCCCACTGGATCACTGTAATGGCATATTTCAAGTACACATAGAACTCCCATCATCTACATAGCCACAATAATGAAGATTTATTTAGGACAAATCATCAGAGGAGAAAGCAGCAAAATACTTTGCTATTTAAAAAAAAAAAATCAACCCTGAGGTTCACACTATATATATATAAATATATAAAATGCTATATATAGATATAGTTGCAGACTCACAGTGAGTTTACAACAGACTGCTCAGATTTTAACAAGTCTCAAAATGGCTCTGCATGACCTTTGAAACAACAGGAACACTGACAGTTGGGGAACACAATCCCAGGATTATGGGCTAGTTAGTAAGCTTTACAGAGCAAAAGATTATAATCAAGGCTTGAAAAAAAAAAGCAGCAATCATTTCACCACTAAAATGGAAATGAAATCAGCTTCTGCTTCCCTGGATCACTCTCAGGCAGTTCCAAATGAGCACTTTTTACTCACTCCCATAGTTTTACATGTAATAAAAATAGAGAGGAGGAATATATGACCTTTGAAATTGATCTCAAGGGGTCTCTCTTTTTTCTTTTTCCCTCCTCTTTAAACCAACCCAGTCTAACTCTACATAGCTTCAACAGGGCAGAAAGAGCAGCACAAAGAGGAAGAGGCTCACTACTTAGAAGAGGTTCACACCTCTTCGTTCATTTTACTCTATTATATAACTAGCTAGCCAATCACAGGAAAAAAGATACTGCTAACCACTTTTAAAACATGCTTCTTTACATGATCCTGCATTAAGAAAGACTACACTTTATAGGTGACAAAAGGAAGACTGAGGAAAATGTGGGCCCACTGATGAATGAGATAGGGGACCTCGTTACACAGGACATGGAAAAGGCTAAAACAACTGGCCTGGTAGATAAGGGGAGAACAGTGGATATTGTCTACCTGGACTGCTGCAAGGCCTTTGACACTGTCCTCCATAAGATCTGTCAGGGATACAGTGACACACTTCACTCATAAGAGAAATGGCAATATGTTCATTGGTATAAACCACTGATTTTACGAAGTTTGACTGAAAAAGTGAGAATTGCTTAATGAGATTTGGTGGCAAAGTACACTTGATTATTTACTGCATAAGAGGACAGGGTCAGACAACAATGTCAGGGAGAGCCTCCTCTTGAGTCATGAGGTTCAGAAATACACTCCCTGCACTCCAAACTCCTGCTTAGAGGGGACTTTAGGTGTGGACGGCTCCAGGATGGATCTGTTGCAGCAAGGAACCTCTGAACCGTGAGGAATAATCTTGAGAGGTGTCCCTACTCAAGGGGAGATCCTGGCACGCTGCCTGCTGCTGTGCAGGAGAGATCAATGTGCCCCAGGCTGTCCACTGTTTATGGAATAAAATAATTGACTCATAGTTGTATTTTCATAGCGACTACAAAACATACTTTCTTTTAATTGTGACTTGAGTCAGAGCTTGACTGGCACTGTAGTGGGCACATTGCTCAAACAATCCCTTGGCTATTGTGTTGTTCTCTGTCTGGCCTGAATTCACTTTGAGTCAGATGCAGTCATCACAAACAATGCATCCATTACGACTGATATTCGAGCAGTTAGGGAAAAAAACGTCAGGCTGGTGAAGAGGTGGCAAGGGGAAGCACACTGTCAGAAGACCCTCACAGACAAACTGTTGATGTGCAGGCTGGACGAGCAGAGAGGTGCACAGAAATCTGTCTGAACGGTTGGGCCCAGAGGATGATGATCAGTGGCACAAAGTAGAGTCAGAGGCCAGTGACCAGTGATGTACCTCAGGGATCAATACTGACTCCAGTCCTTCTTCACTAGGGGTCTGGATGATGGGCAGAGGATATCCTCAGCAAGTTTTGCAGATGACACCAGACCAGCAGGACTGTCTGATACGTCAGAGGGCTGTGCTGCCATCCAGAGGGACATCAACAGGGGGACTGACAGGAGCCTCAAGAAGTTCAGCATGGGGAAGTGCAGAGCCCTGCACCAGAGACAGCTCCAGGCACTGGTACACGCTGAGGGCTGTCCAGCTGGAAAGCAGCTTGGCAGGAAAGGACCCGGGCTGTCCTGGTGGACATCAGGTTGACCATGAGCCACAAAGATCATGGGCTAGAGCATCTCTTCTATGAGGAAAAGCTGAGAGAGCTGGGACTGTTCTGCCTTGCAAAGAAAAAGCTCAGAGGGAATCTCATTGATGCAGAGAAGTATCTGAAAGGAGGGTGCGGAGGATGGAGCCAGGATCCTTTCAGTGGGGCCCAGTGGCAGGACCAGAGACAAGGGGCACAAAGTGAAATACAGAAGGTTCCCTTTGAACATCAGGAAACACTTCCTCTGTGAGAGTGACCAAGCCCTTGCACAGGCTGTCCAGGGAGGCTGTGAAACCTCCATCCTTGGAGATACTCAAAAGCTGTCTGGCTACGGTCTGGGGCAGTCAGCCTTACATGGCCCTGCTTGACCAGGGGGTTAAACCAGATGACTTCCAGAGGTCCCTTTCAGATTCAACTAGTCCGTAATTCCGTGATATGATCATCAGCTCTTAATTAGAATAGCACAGATACAAGACATAATCTGCTATATTTAATTTAAAATCCACCTATTATGAACAGTGGTTTTGGTTCTCCTTGAAGCATTGCTTTCTATACACTCATTACTTCCATTTACTATTTTAAGTCTTATGGCAAAAACTTAAAACATATATAGTTTCAGAGGAACTGGTATAGAGAACCACACATAAAAGTTTCATAAGTTGTCTAGAAAAAAACACAAAGCAGACTTAAGACAATCTTTGATAATGCAAAACAGAAAAAAAAAACAAAAAAACAAAAAAAACCCACAAACCAATAAGTTCCAACTGAAATCATAATAAATAGGCTAACACAACTTCTCCTAAAACAGTGACTACCAGCTTCTGCTACAAGTTGGCTGGATACAGGCTGTTCTGACAGCTCGGTTCTGGATATCAGGCCATTGAAAATTAAAGTTATTTACATTTTAGGCTTACATATACATACATATGAATAGACTTTTATTAGTTACTTGTATTTAAAGGAAAACATGATCCTAAGTTGGCCCACTGAAACAATACATGAATGGGAAAAGGTGACTGGAGCCCTCAGAATTAAGTAGGAAGATAAACTATTAATGAAACAGTATACCCAAGCTTCAATTCTCTGAATTTCACCTTCAATTAAAGGAAAGACAAACACAAAGAAACACTTCTGATATTTTTATCTGACTGGGTTCAACGTTCAAGATTTTAGTCATCCCTACCCAGGGCTTCATTTTTCTCCTACAGAAATATGAAAAATTTACATTTGGGTATCTCAAGAATCACATTCAGGGCTTACATGAGCAAATCCACAGACTCACACAAAACTGTCAAAGCTACAGAGAACGTTAACATTGCTTTTCACTAATTATATTTCACAAATTAAATTTTCACTGAAAAGGAGGGTTTCTACAAATACAATGAGTAATCAGATGAATATCTTTGCCCCTGTGTCTACCATCTGAAATAAGAAATGGTGTGCCTTTATCCAAAGCAACAAAAAAGGGGAAAATGTTCCATCCTTCAAGCCAACATTTATAACATGATGTTCCTGTCTTTCACTGTCATTCCTACATATGTGCAAAAAAGTCCTACAATATGTATGCTGCCACAGCCTACCATAGAGCATTCTTCAATTCCAATATTGCATAGGTCTTCTGCAACAAGAATTGCTAGTTCTCCCAGGCAACAGTATTTTAATTTCAAATTAAGGAGTTATGGCACTGTCTTCCAAGATAACCGAAAGATACAGAACCAGATGAACCCATGTTGTCAAAAAAGTAAATTGGAGAAACAAAGAGACCACATCATGTCTCCTCTATCAAATACACACTGAGTGTATCAAATACACTACTGAGTATCTTTTGAGAGAGATCAGATGCAAAATGCCTCTGGACTACTGTCACTGCCAACTTGCAATTTCCATCATTTGCCTGTGAAGAATGTGAGGTTACCATTAACCCAATCTAAGCTGCTTGTCAAGCGCAGGCTGATCCCTGCGAACAGCCATCAAAACAAGAGATTCCTGTATCACAGAAATAAAAAATCTTGAAGTGTATGAAGTTCAAATCTAATGCCATTAACTGCTTTGATTTAAAATACTTCATGTCTTTATCTGAACACAGGAGAAACCGTTTTTAGCAGTCTCTTCCCCTCAAAGGTTATATGAGAATACCTTAAGCTGTAATTTGGAAAATAAGATATACAAAACTGAACAGCTGAGTAACTAAATAAGGTGTTATTCTGAAAGCACAGACAAGTTCAAACATTAATCACTTCAGATAAACAACGTTGGAATGATTTTACCCTTTTGATTAAAACTTCCTTACATCAGACATTTCCATGAACTGTCCAGAACTGCTAGATAAGATAGCTGCCCTTGCTACGCAAACAGTGCTTGCACACAGACATGACATCCAACAAAACCGACAGTTACAACAATGAACAAACTATTTTATTTTTCTTGCTAGATAAGAACATCCCATTGAAAATAAAGAATGAAAAATATATTCTGCTGCAACACTCTGAATGCTTGAATCTCATGCTATAGCACATGGAGAAATTCCAGTACAGCAACATCACAGTAATCCCTGTGCATGTGGGTGCACAGAAAGCCTTGAAAAAATATTTATACCCCTAATAGTGCCATGTACAAAAATGTCATTCCATAAAGGCCAAACAGAAAATTTAAACATCTTTGTTTTTCTCAAGCCAAGGGCAATGTAAAAAATGGAAACTGTTTTCAGTCAATTACCTCCACTTAAATTATATATCTTTTTACGCTGAAGAACCCAAGTTCAGAATAATAAAGTGTGGAAGAAGTAGTATACAATTATATATATGTATAAACAATATACTGAACATGTGGGGCATGATGTTTTCCTTAATATATAATTGTTGGTGTAACCATGTGAAGGTTAAGTCAGTATTTTTCCAACACAAAGAGAAAATATCCTGTTTCTTCAATCAATGCTCTGACCTTTTCTTCCTATAAAGAGCATGCCTGTATTATTCATCTAAGCATACATGCGCCACAAAAGATATGCAAAACAAATCGATATAGATAAACTTTAGTGTCAAATGTCTAATGATGTAATAACAAAAACAATTCTCAAAGTCCAAATGACTTGTTGAATTAAAATTGCATTGCAGTCACTTAAACTAACAAAACACTTGGACTTGTGAGCCACAAAATTCACTATTTTGCAGCAGTATCTCTGTTTAAACCTGATGAGTGTCAGACTACTTGTAAAACAAGGCATTTTCAAAAGAGGAATTCATAAAAAATACATTTATACTATATGTTTTCATAAAAAAAAGCATTAAGAAATATAAGGAACCCTACCATTTTAGGACTACACCTTCCCTAACAAACAGTTTTTATCACTTCACTATTACATACAGTTTCACTATTACATTCAGTTTCCTACAAAGAAAGTGTATTTTCTTGTCCCTGATGTATATTACAAATGCAGTGGCAACAAACTGTTTTACTATCACCACTCATCCTTGCAGCTTACACAAATAGCACCAATTTCACCCCCCAAAAAAAGGTTTATCAGTTACATAGTAGCACTTCCTTACAGGAAATATAAACCCAAAACATAGTAACCAAATGTGTCTTTCCAAAAATATATCAGAATATATGGCTCAGATTTAAGGGATGAATAACCAGGAGTATTGCATAGTACAGGGATATGAATAAAGACACCTTTTGATTGTTTGTCACCTTCTGACTCCACGAACAAATTAAACAGGTGCTAATAAAAGTAATACACAACTAAATTTACTGGTAAAAAAAACCAACAAGAAATTGTACAGTTGTTTCTGACACAGTGCAAAGTACACATTAAAAAACTGAACACATATGTACAGTGTGTATGTATTTTTTTATATATATATAGTATGTATTTCCCTGACTCATACACATGTACATATAGAAAAACATGAACATACATATCCATGCCAAACTGAGCAAAAAGATGGAATGTTAATAATGTGGATGCATTGTTCCAGTGAAATCAGTTCACCCCAGAAATGGCTGTTTATACAGCCAATATGCTGTTCTACAAAACAGAAATATTTATTGCCTGCACAAATTGACAATATACTATATATGTGTCCTCATAACTTCCAAAGGACTGATAATCACACTTTATAAAAGCTTATATTTGTATTAAGCCCTCTCTTCCATAACCCTTCCTCTCTTCTGGAACACCAGACAGTATTCACTACAGAGATGAGATCTTCTATTTTAACGTTTTCTTGCAATATAAAAGTTTACAGCCACCCTTTGTAAAAATTTTTAACACCTGATGCTGGTTTATTTTATTATTTCCCTTTGGGATTCAGCTGTTTTGGTTCTGAATATGAACACCTTGGCTGAAGCCTGTTACCAAGAACACTTTTCAGGATTCGGAGAGCGCTGTTACCTGACCTGCCCAAACCCAGTACGATCAACTATCCTTCCCTGCCAATTTTCTGAAACAGTTCACAAAAATACTAGAATATAATACAAATCCCTACCCCACTTTATCCTGAATGTCTTTTTACATGCTGAGAACACTTTCAAAAAATAAAGATTATTTATATCAGCAAAACAGTTTCAAATAAAGGCGATGGCTGTGAACCTGAGAGCTCAGTGTGATAGAAACACATATACTTCTGGTTATCCCCATTCTCTAGTACTTTCCTTGTTTAAGTCGTTCAATGTGGTAGCACAATTTTAGAGCAGGCCCCAGCTTCAGTCCCATATATTTCATTATCATATCACTCCTGAGTAAGAGTAGTGCCTTCCCATCAATTTCCTGCAGAAGGAAGAGAATAAACACAACATATAACTTTAACAAATTGCATGGTAAAACTATAAAGTGCATTATATGTCTTTATACTGTAGTAAAAAAAAATCTACTATATATAAAACAGTAACTTAGTATAACTTTATATTTACAGATGTGCACTGAAATTTATTTTAGCAGTTTTTAATGCATGATTAAGGTGTTTGAGATGTTAAAGAAATAAAAATATAGCAAATAATAGAAACTGACCAAACAGCCCTCAAAATTAGGTACTGACTGGGAAGGAAAAAAGTGAATGGGTCAAGGGGAAAAAAAAAAGTAAGCTGCAAAGGAAGGTCTGTGCAGTTAGAGATTAAATGATCCAAGCACTGAGGCCTTGCACTGAACCTTGAACACAGCTGTGGGAGGATTTTGGCATGTGCATGCAAACAGTCACACAGAGAAAGGGGTTATAGACCATCTAAATCTGTGAAATAAGACAGATCTATGTCCATGTCGAACCAGAGAGATTGTTAGGATCAAGACCAAGGATAACTTAGTCAGATTTTAACTGCCTGACTGAGAAGCTGCTGAAATATGACAGTTCTAAGCTCTTAGTATTATTACATACTGTAGACAGGCAATTAGTTCCATAAAACACCATAAAGAGAACCACTCTGTCTTATTTTTTTAAACATAAACCTGACAAAACAAGTGACTTTTACTGTTGTTATATAACTAAGAATAAAACATAACGCAGGAATCTCTATTAAAAGTTGTTTTGAGTTTTCCTTCCAATACAGCTTCCTTGGAGATTTAACTGTTAGTAGGAGCTGGTGCAGAACATGAGTGAAATAGTACTAAAAAGAAAGTCAACCTCTTTTTGGTGGGCCATGTATACAATGAAATAACAAAGCAGCTCTTTGCTGAGCCACCTGCCATAGAAAAGCACAGTGAGAAGGAATAAGGGAGGTCAAAACCAGCACAGACACAGTTTCTACCTTTAAAGATAACATCTAGTTGGATCTTATGAAACCCTGCACGTTGTTTTTCTGGACAGATGAATTCAACATTTCAGTTGATTCTCTGAAATTTAGTACTAATGACCAAGTGTTCTAGCTAACAAAGGATAACAGCATCGCTACTCTGGGACATTAAACCTCTAAAACAGGGGGGCCAAATGCCCCACATTGTACACAAGAATGCCATGTTCTCTAGAGGTACCAGGGATGACAGGTGTACCAGGAATGTTGTCCATTAGAACTTGGGTACTTCTAGTATTGGCGTTATTCCATATACACTGGAAAACAGTAGCTATTTACTTTAGTCTAACAAGACTGGAACCCAGAGAAAATATACTGCAGGACAAGTTTCAGGTGGAAAAATAATTTCCAGCCTCCCTCTAATATATAAATAGAGTCTATTCTACCTTCAGTTGCAAACAGAGTGATAGACAAGAAACCTAAATTTTAAGAGATTAACATAGCACAAAATCTGCTAGAATGGAATGGATATGCATCATACATGTCTCCTAAAGAGTTCTGCATGTGGAGCCAGCGCTTGTGGATCAGCTTCTTTCACAAAACGCACAACTTCCTCTATTGACCAGGTGGAAGGATCCTTATTCAATATTCTTGAAGGTTCCCTTTTTAGTGAATTCAAATCTGGTCCAGTTGTGGAACTTGCAGCTTTTAAGATAAAAATATTGTGAAACAAAGAAGTATCACTTGTCTGTACAAGGATAACACATTTCATTTTACATAGGACACTTTAATATTGGCTTTTATTATGTATTCTTTGCAAGACATTAAAATGAAAGATGCTTTATATTCCTTCTAATAATACTGAACTGTTCCTTTTGTCTTTAAATGCCTTCTATAACTGCAAGTATTTACAGCAGCACAAACATTAGCACTGTGACACACCTAGAGGGATTAGTTTGACTTGTATTTGGCTCCTGGGTCCCAAGATGCTATTGACTGGGAATGTGGCAAAGTCGATTTAAGCTGTGCAGACAGAGGAAGAGACAGTAGGAAACCCTATTCCTGTATTTCAGCAACATGGCAATAGCTGATAAGATGCTCAGGAAGTGAGATGCATATAGGCTCTGTCTGGTCTGGCTTGCTGCAGGGTCTGTAACAGCAGCAAGAGGAAGGTGCAGCAGGCAAGACCCGCCACAGCTTGCACTGCACTATTAGTTCTAACAGGCATAAATTCTGTACTTGCAGTTACATTAGCAAGCCTGACATGCTTGGCAACAGCACATATCACTCCATATGCAAGGTTTCCTATGGCAAAGAAATTCTTTATTTATAACATTGTATGTTAGTGAAAGCAGTTATATATTTTGGAAGGTTTTCTATAATTGCATACCTTCAATCCGCCTCTGCAATCGATTCCTACTAACTTCATAGTAACTGCTGCTCCCAGCTGAGCTCAAGGACAGCCTGCGCAGGATTGGGGCTGAATTTGAGGTAGCAGTTGCTGGCTGATGGGAAGAATTTCTGTAATACACAGCACTTCCTGCAGTTCGGTACTCTGCGGAATTTCGAGAGGTTGGGCTTGACGGATTTACAGAATTAAGTGCAGAATCCATAGAGTCCTCAGAAAATCGGTGTTCTTTGGAAGTGCTGTTTTCCTCTATAGGTAAAGTTTCTGCTACACAAAAAGCAAGTATCAATATGTTCAAAGTGGCAGACAGTATACCTTTGTTATTTAAGACCTTGCTATGTTCTCTTGAAGACACTGACAGATTGTAAGCCTATTAACAAATCTCCCGTGAGGCAATCACTGAGGTTGAAAGTTTGCCCCTTTTCTCAAGCAGATATTGGGCTCTTACCGTATTTGAAAAACATTTTTTTTGTAGCAGAAGATTTAATATGTCAAGTTTGAGACAGCCTCCCACAAATCATTTCAGTTGTATTTATTGAATACTACGAACAGGGAAGTGACAAAGGAAAATTTTTTTGATAAAACTGTCTGATGTTAATATTGATACATCAAATAATTTTAGTCAAGATTTTTCATTCTTTTTCTGAACATATTCTTAAAAAGCTAACCATTAATATTATGTAACATTTATTTTGCAAGACATTTTTAATACAAAATTCATGTTAACTTACAATTGTTTAATTTACTCTAAACAGCAGAGGGAGTCACTAACTTCATGAACAAAACAAGTGGACAACTATCATCTATGGATCCCAAAAGGTCCAGATGGACAGGCCATTGTTAAAAAGGGAACACGTTACAGGCAAAGCCACAGAGGGCCGTGAGAGCCTTGTACTGCACACTAATGTAACATGTTTTGACCCCAGTGCTGTATCTACAGACAGTCAGTTCTTTGCACAGGGCAGGGTCTCTGGGTCTGTAAATGTGGACTCTGGGAAGCTAAAGGTTTATTTAACTCACTGAACACATGGAGCAAGTGAAAAAACAAATACATCAGGTCTCATGGAGAGGGTGTAACAATATTCTAGTTCTTACACCTTATCAGCTAATTTCTACTCTGCAAAAGGCAACATCCACTCCGAAGACTTGTGAATTTTTAGAGCCTGTCAATACTGTTTCTAAGCCACATGAGCAAAGTTCAGCTGGTCCTTTTCCCTGTGACATGAGTCAGGAGCCAGGTTTGCTTGATTACTTTTGTTCAACCGAATTCAGGCCTGTTTGGGAGATGCATGCTATGTGAGGGGAAAAAAAAAATCCCAAATCAACAAGAACACCACTCCATTCTCTAGCAATCATACATACCCCTCTCTGTTTGCATCAAGCCAAGTAACAGCATGAGAATAAAGTTGGAAGCATGATGTACAAATCTGTATGCAACAAATGCTGCTTTGGCAGGAGAGTTAAGAGCTGAAAAAATATAGCTAACAGGTTCACAGAAGTGTAAGCCCCACACTACCATCTTGAAAATTACTCTAGTGAAGTTATAAAACATATGCTAGTGAAGCAGCATATTCTTTGGAACAAGAACTTGTATATTCTGCAAAACAAGCTCCTGAAATAAACTTTTTACTACTCTTCTTAATGAAAACTTTCAAGAATTTCTTGGGCATAGCCCCAGTTAAAAATACAGGAAGAGTATTTTCCTAAAAAAAACAGTGAGCTTCTCAAGCATGCTTTCAATTTGGTTCATGACGTCTCAGGTTCTCTGCTGAATCCTGTTTAGAAGTGGAGTGCAGTGAAGAACTGTTAAGTGTATTCTGGTCTTCAGACAACATAATCCTGAGAGGGAACAAAGGCACTCAGGGAGCCAGCTCCCTGCTTAGTGAATTCAGTACGGCAAGCTCACAGAATCATAGAATAGAATCACAGAATCATTTAGGTTGAAAAAGACCACTAAGATCGAGTCCAACTGTTAACCCAGCACCACCGTGTTCACCACTAAACCACATCCTTGAGTGCCACATATCTTTTAAATATCTCTAGGGATGGTGACTCAGCCCTGGGCAGCCTGTTCTGATGCTTAACAACCCTTTTGGTGAAGAAATGTTCCTAATATTCAATCTAAACTTCTCCATGTACAATTTGCAGCCATTTCCTCTCACGCTATATCTTCTTACCTGAGAGAAGACAGCAATTCACCCTCTCCTTACAACCTCCTTTCACACAGTTGTAGAGAGCAATGAGGTGGAAGTGGCTCAATAAGTACTTCTACCAGCTCCCTCCATACTCTTGGGTACATCCCATATGGCTCCATAGGCTTGTGCATGTCTTAAGTGGTGTATCAGGTCACTGACCTCAGGCCAATCTCCCCTTGGATTATAGAATCATTGAATTGTTTAGGTTGAAATCTGCTCCCTGTCCCTGTATTCCAGCTCAGGAGGCTGGGTTCATGGAGAACAACTGCTCTTAGTATTAAAGACCAAGGCAAAGGAGACACAAAGTACTTCAGGCTTTTCCTCAACTTCTGACACTCCGTTTCCCTCCACACTGAACAAAGGCTGAGGATTCCCTTTAGCCTTCATTTGAGTGATGAGAAAAATGAGGAAAAAATTTTCTAGTCTTTTATGGCAGTAGCCAGATGAAGTTTTACTCGGGCTTTGCCCCTTCTAATCTTCTCCTTGAATAACCTCACAGCATCTTTGTTATCCTGCTTTTTTTGCCTCTTCATTCAAAGGTCATAAATTCTTTTCTTGCTGAGTTTCAACCAAAGCTCTATGTTCAGCCAGGCCAGTCCTCTTCCAGCCAGGTTGTCTTTCAACATTTGTAGACAGCCTGCTCCTGCACCTTTAAGACTTCCCTCTTGAAGAATGGCCAGCCTTCCTAGACTCCTTATCTGCAAGATGGTGTAGCATTTTTTACTAAATTTAATAGCCGTGGAATAAAGAAGCTTTTATGGACACAAGTCCTTTTCTTTCATATCAATAATTCTAAAATAACTACTGCAAAACTTTCTAGTTCGTCAAATTTTAATCACAAAAGCAAAGAAGCAGCTCTTAAGATTTTCAAAGAAAACAAACAAGAAAATTAACTCATTTATATTTCTCAGAAGTAGTTGCAGCAATTTATAAAAATTTAAAATAAGAGCTATCATTCCATAGAATTTCAGAGAAACCTTAAGAGATGTAGTCAATGATGTGCACTATAAAAATAAAAGGTAGCCAAACAAGGGAAAATTAGAGCAGTAGAAAATTAAACCACCAGCATAAATCTCAGCCCAAAGCCAAAAGGCAGAGGTGATACTTTAAGTAGTTACAGCAAAGCTATATGGAGCCTAAGGTTTAAACTGAACCTGTAGATTCAGATTTATGAAGACATGAAAGATAGGATGAAATAATGGAGACAATACTCCCCAGCAGAGATTTTCAACTAGAGTGTTCAAGGATGTATCAGCTAACTCTATGTAACATATTAAGAAAAAACATTTTGGTAGTTTTCATAGTAAACAGGCAGGAGTGCAAACACAGGATTTGTTTTGAAAGATAATTGTTTTACATAATCTTTGTCAAGATTTCTGAAGACAAAAAGATTTTTAAAATTGACTGTATTACAAAATAATTTAATTGTATTTATTTCAGTTATATCCCAGATTTCTCTCTGTCGTTTCATACCCTAAAGTAAACAATAGTAAAAACGTTTGTGAAAGATCAATTCTGCTTTTTTTCCCCAAGATACCAGCATTTGAATTTATCTTACAGTAAATTCTAAACTCACATACACAAGGTGTAAAAGCTAGCATATTTCCCATCATTTTTTAGGGAAGTTGTTCAGCAGTTACAGTGTCCAATCCACTTTCTGTTCCATCCATCTAGCTTCTCCACAAACAAAATGCAGCAAAATCATCATCTAGCAAATGGAGCTTTGCAATCCACAGAGTGGCACATTTCTCCTACCTTGATATTTCAACCAGTTATGAATAACAGTGCTATGGAAAGAGATGGGAGGTTCCACTGCAGAATGCCTGATCTCTGGGTAGATTAATAAAAGGCCAATAAGAGGTCTTACATTTCAAATGTAAGGATGACAGCAGACTTTAAGCACTGAAGGCCTTAGCAGGAACTGGATGTTTTGTTTTCTTGAAGTTCTGGGAATTAGAAGCCAGTTGTTCTGTCCCATACATGACAAAATGATGTAATCAGACACAGTAGTAAGAACACACTCTTTTCAGGGGAAGGGAGTCTGAGTTATTCCCCACTCCCTCCTCCTTTATCTTTCATAACTTAAAGAAGAAATTGTTAGTGAGCAAGAAAGGCAGCAAAATCTGCAAAACATATCCATGAGCAGATCAGAAGGAAAACGCGCTGTTTGAAAGACTGTTTCCCACAATTATTCCATTTTGCCTTCAAATGATGTTTCAAAATAACTATTTTAAGACAACTGTGTTTCAATGGAACAAGAACTTTTTGGGGGCAGATCTTTCTTGCTAACCAACCCATGACTGACCGCTATAAAATTGCCTCCAGATTTTCAGCAGAGGACACTGCCCTAATGGGAAACACACAACACTAGAGAACACTCTGCCTCTTGAAATGCACAGAATACAAATTCAAACCTTTGAAACCACAGAAAAACACTTTAATTCTTTTTTCTCCAAGTAACTGCACTTTACAATGAAGTACCAAATTCAAAATGCATTTTGATGACTTCCTCTGTAGAAGAGATCCACTAGCAAACAATGACACAGAAGCAATATGTGCACTCATGTTTACTTTGAGAAAGATTTCTAACAAGATAATGCGGATCTAGTTAAACATTTGTTTTGCTTCAAATGAAACAACTTCATTTGAGCATAATTAAGTGTTCCACACTTATTAAGTTACCTGCCAGAAATATCTGACTTAGGTTTACAATGTATCTCTGAAATTAAACCAGTGCTTTTTTTTGGAAAGACACAGAAATGGATAATCAATGCAGAACTGTATATAATAACAGCTGCAGGAAATACAAAGATGTGAATATGCTACGTATATCCAAAATATAAGATGTACCATTTTAAATAAGCTATCATTTGGAACCTTCTGATTTTATATCCTTTTCCTCTTTAACTGTAGCCTTATGACATTTTAATCTGCACAGAAGAGATCAGTCTGCCCCCACTCAAGCCGATAGATACAAAATCACTCCAGGATCACATAAGAAAAGGGAAAAAATGAAAAAAAAAATAAAAAAGAAGGAAAAAATAACTAATCCTCATAATATTTTAAAAAAGCCTTTGGAAATGATGTGCAAATATCTTGTAGCAAGAGAAAGCATGTATCAGATGGGATGACTCAATATCATCAATATACCATGGCCTAACCAGTTAAGTAGCAAATACAGAGTAAAAAAACATTTTCCTGTGCCTCTCTCCCTGAGGTTTAAACCTAGGGGCTTTAGTTCACATCTGAGACAGACTAAAACTAGATATATGCTCAGTTACTGCAGCTAAGCTGCAGCACAGGAAAAAGGGGTATTTATTAGTGAACTATATCAACCTAGCAATCAGCTGCCACAGAGAGGCTACTCCATCCCCCTGCCCATGGCCGCCCTGGATTCAACCCATCCCTGTGCTCACCTGAGTCCACAGTGAGTCACTCCAGAGAAGTAAACTGCAAGACTCTTCACCAGAATATTCTCTATGCTTTTGCTCACTGGTTCAGCTCACTAACCAGATGGGGAGAGGGAGTAGGGGGTAGGATAGGACTCAGTGCAGGAACATAGAGGCAAAGAAAGCAGGAGCAGCACAACTTCCATGGGCAGCTAGCCATAAACTCTGCTGGATTGTATCACCAAGTGGCACCCTTACTCACTTAATGACTCCAGTCTAGAGTTAAGAGTTGCTTCCAATTTATCTCCTAACCCATTTCAAGGCAATTGGTTTTCTGCTTAGTAGCCATACATGAAGCAGGAGGCTTCATCTGTCACCTATGTGCCTGAGCCCCTTCACAGAAAGGGCCGTGGGTCTAGGAGAAGCACTGCTGGAACTTGCAGTAGATCTTCCCTAAGTGCAAAATCTGTGCCAGTGATCAATAATTAACACACTTTCACCCTGACCTGTCAAAGGCTAGAGACAAACCAGACACATATGTTGTACTCAGTGCTTTTTGACTGGAAATACTGAAACCATAAATAATCCTCATATATAATCCTGACATAATATAATTACCTTCAGATGGGTGAGCATCGTTTCTGGGAAGCTTAGGAGAAAGAGGTGCAGTATATGGTGGAGAGTCCTGAGAGTATCGTTTAGCACTCCTGTTTTCAGGTATTTCTTCTTTGGCTGTGAAGGTGAAAGTCACCACGTATTATTCCAGCATAAAGCTGCCCATGGGCAAAGTCCAGGGACAAAAGTGAAGACAGACATCAGCCATTCACCAGGTTACAGTTCAGTTTCTTGTGTCACACAACCTCAGTCATTTCAATACAAGTGTTCAAAGCTGGATTACCTTGACACACTCTACTATGCTGAAAAGAGTTAAAACTAATTACTTTCATACAACACAGAATTATAAACATAGTTTGTGCATTGGAAAGAGAAAAAAACCCATATTTTCTAAAGCAGTACCCGGAAAACAAACTTAGCTATCAGACAGCTGTGAGGAAGCTTCACTCCCAATATGAAACTTCTGAAATTACCTTGACAACAAGGCTATCTATCTTAGCTATAACTCCTGGTGAATCCTGACCTGGGACTTGTAGTATCAGCTCCTGCAAACAACCCATTAGAAGATCTTGGGCAAGTCATTTCATCTCCCTTTCACTTCACATTCCTGGTGCAGCAAAGATACTGGACTCATGCAAAATTTTACAAGCAGCCACCTGCAAACTCCACCTTTTCTACTACAAGACTGGACTGTATATAGCAGAATGTAAAATTTTTGGAGCCACCATTAAGTAAGGTGAATAAAGAGGAAAGAAAGGATGTTTTGCTGGTCTTGGAAGGGTTAGACAATTGCCTTTCAGGGCAAGTCCCTTCTCATAGGCAGCAAGTATTTTTCAGTAAGTTTACTTTATGATTCAAACATAAATTTAACAAATAAAATGTGAAGTTTTGAGCTGGTCTTTTTAGTGGTATCACAGTGGTAAGGTACATATGTTTTCTGGCTTGACTACAAGGAGGAGTTTGCTGAACAAAATTATTTATGCACATGTGGTTGAGCTATCCCTTACTGTCAAAGCACTACCACAGTGGAACCAATTCACTAGGAACTGAAGTGTATTAATTTCACGCAATTCACGTCATAGAAAGACAGACCAGAAACTTACATTTCATAAAGTCACCACATTTCTCAAAACTATCAGCACTTGTGATTAACAGTACCTGGCTTGTTCCTATCATACTCCGTAGGACTATGTGCACATCCCATGTAAGGGCTAAAAGGTTGGCTACTGAAGAGATTATCACACTGCAAGCTGTGGCAGAGCTTCTCCAAGAAGCGCAGGACAAATGATGCACTGTTTACAGAAGGAAGATTGATGGCATGCTTTTCCCCATCAAAGGAAGCTGTGAAAAGGAAGATTATGTCAAACACCCCCCAAGCATCATGTAGTAAAACACCATCATTAACTTAAAGGAGAAGACATCCGGATTTGATTTAAACTGCACAAGACAAGAGAGTAATAAACAATTATTCTGATAGCTTAAAAAATTCACACCCAGAAGACTGATTTTACCTTCCACTGGATCCATGTCCATTTAAATTTTCTCTATTTCAATAAATAATTTGGGATTCACACCACTATAACAAAACTTGCAACTACTCCCTCACCACCAAAACCTTGTGCAATTTCCACTGCTTGCTTACAAAACAGCAAGCTTTCCACCACCTATTTGCAGGAGATAGCACACAAAAGACCCTTTAAACTCCTTGGTAAAAAAAAATAAAATCAAGAAAATGCCCAATTTTTATTTTTTAAAAGAAGGAATGAAACCATTTTTTCTCAGTTTCTAACTGAACAGAGCATACTTGTGGTAATGTGCTGGCATCCATTACCATTGAAATTCTGACTACATAAACGTTTGCCATTTATTTTACCACTAGAGAAATCTATCCTGGTGTCAAGCTTCCACTTATATCAACAGGAGGTAGGTGGCAGAGATACCACAATAGCCACAAAAGGATCTGTAGTCTTTTAAACTGAATGATTACAACTAGCAGACATGCGTCTATGTCGTCTTCTTGCTGGCCTCCTTCCTTGTCCCTCCAACACAGTGTGGCAGCTGATGATATTTTTCTTTTTTGTGCAAATTAGTAAGGTTTTGAAAAGACTCAATACTACCAATATATGGATAAATAATTACCATTATATCAGCTGAAACTTTCAGTTACTTCTGATTAGAAAGACTTTAGAACAAAGCAAGAACAAACTTGTAGCTTAAGCTAAGGGCTGAAAAGAAGTGGCAAAAACACCAGGTTTACGCATCAATTTGTCTTCTTGGTTTTCAGCCTGTCATGCAGCTTTCTGTTGTTAACATAAGTTTCCAAATGATAAGCAGAGCTTTAAAGGATCACATTTTGTTGGTAGCAGATGCATTAAAAAAAAAAAAAATAGAGCCAGAAATGACATGAAAGCCATTATTCACAGATCTGAATTAAGGAATATTTCCATATCATGTTGCAAAAGAGACAAATAATATACACAAAACCAAAGAAAATGCCCAATCCTAGCATATTTTAGGCTTCCTTAGGAAAGCTGAAGTGTCAATTACTTACACTGTTGATGTAAGGAAGCTTCTGATTAGAGTGAATGCGAGTTAACCAGCTAGCATCAACAACGTGCTACCTCTCCCATCTGCTTTCATGACAGACTGACCAATGCAAGTGCTTAAGTTTAAGAGTCAGTACTACAGGACCAAAGTGTCTCCAGGGCCTATGCAGTTTTTCCAGGCTCTAATGTTCAATTGAAATGCTAATGATTAACAGTCCCACATGTGGCTCAGACACAAGGTCCTTTACATCCTGTTTTGGGAAGGGGTCTCCAAAGGCAAATTTTTGCTTGGAACTCAACCAGTTCTGGAAAGCAAATGGGCTGTGAGACCTAGCACAGCCTGACCTCCTGACAAATTTATTGCAAGGTAGTAGTCAGCTACAGCAGAAATTTAAAATGTTTTATAATAGCTTTATGGATCTTCCTATATGACTTTGGGGAAATGACTTATTCTATACCCCTAATTTCTCATTTTGAAAAGAAGTATTGAAAAGAACAATGTTATTTAAAAGTTGTCAGAACGATAAAGCAAGAAGCAGCTGAGGCATTGCGACTGCCCCAGCAAAACATTCCATGGGAAAAATCCACAAAATAAAGATTCGGTGCTAGCACAGCTCCCCCGTATTCTGAACGCCTAGGGCAACCATACAAACTCCAACCAAGGGTGTGGCATCTAGATCCATAGGCTCAATTGTCTGTTCTGCTTAGGGACAATATATGCATCTTTCTTCCCAGACAAACACTAGGGGGAAAAACCTAAAAGGAGTACTTCTGAGGTGCAATAATCTCTACCTTTAATGATATATGAACAGGGACTGGAGCTTAGTTGTGTAATCGCAGCCCCCAAGATGAAGAAGTATACTCATTTCTTTACCTTCCATTGTACAAGTATGTTTTAAATACCAGGTTCAAACCAGGAGAAAGACCGAGAGTTAAACAGTAAGAGAAACGTGTTTTTCTGATAGCAATGAAACTTACCCAAGAGTCTGATTTTAATTCTCTGCTTGAGAAAATTTATCTGAGCCTCAATCTATTTCATCCCACCAAGCACCATAGACTCTGTGCTACAGGGAGAAGAAAGGGGCTGACACCACAACTATTAGTGGGCTTGCTAATCAAGCCTTTAATTTCCTTTCGGTTATATTTGCCTCAATTGAAACCTTATGCATCAAGCAGAAATAAAATGGTTCGTGCCTTTGTTTGAGTACGAAAAGACGGAAAAATCCTAAATTCAATTTTATTCAAAACAATTATTTTCCTTGGCAGCTGAACCAAAAGAACCTGCTAATTATTCCACATATTCTAGCAAGATTATTTTACCCATGTCTTCATCAGCACAGTTTCCTCCTACAGCAGGTATAAAACATGCCATGAAAGCATCAGTTCCCCAAAATATTAAGGTTTCTTTTCTTAGTCTCTGCCGCAAGGTTTTTTTTCTCCTCAGTCTAACAAAACACCCAAATAAAATGTGAACAACAAACCACTCTCCAAAACCACTTTAAAACAAAAAAAGCTACAGGAAAACACTCTCACAATTTCATTCTGTAATTTTATTCTACTCTTGCTTTCCTCTTCTTCCTTACTGTTCATGTGCAAAGCTAGATGTAATGTGCTACATTAATCTAAGTCATATGTTGTGCTTCACAAAAAACATCACGCATAAATTTTTGAGAAAATGGCAGGGAGTGTTTGCCCACCTGCTTCTCAGCAACCTGTTTGACAAGCCAATGAGAAAGCAAGAGCTCAATACCAAAAACCCACTGGGGTCCCGTGGCTCACTATCACCTGGACCAGGACTCTGCTTCAGGAGCAGTCTATATCACCAGGTTCCTCAAATCCAGAGCTACAGACCTGATTTCTCTGAATACAGGCTTTGGAGTGAAGCCAGATGCAGAACAGTAATTTCTTTTTGTACAGAATTTTTGAATGTAAACGAGCCAAAACTACACAAGGAATCTGAAATTTCTCTCTCCTATTTCAAATAATTATTTTCAACCACTCAGCCACAGCCCAGAGATACCACTGGCCTATGATTTAGTCCTTCATGATAAACTATCACAAACAGAATACAGGCAATGAACATTTCTATGCAATTCGCTTAAGAAAATTGACTTGTTTGAGTTAGTACACCAAGTCGTTAATAATAAAACAAACTTCCATATATATTGCTAAAATAAAGTAGTATCAGTTTCAAAACTACACATATGCAATGCCATTAAATCTTTACTACACAGCTCAGAAGCAGCATCCATTTTGTGAACAAACTCATGGGGATGCCTAAGCAAGGCTTACTGCAGTTCTCCTATACACAGGTTGGGGTCTTGCTTTTCAAATACTGCTAGGCAGCAATGTCTTCCTGACTATTTAATTGAACCTCTATTCCACTAATCATCTTTCACATCTGGTGCTAATGTAAAGAAATTTAAGTAATGGCAAAATCTTTTTATCGCCAGTGATGGAATTATGCATTGATGTGCTAACTGCTATATAGAATATTTCCTAGCCTAGAAGGAAAAAAATGTCAAGCAGCAGCTATTCAGTTTGAGATATAGAGGTAATTTATCTACAGATCTGCCATCAAAATGTAATAGAAATAAACCTATTCCATAATAGGGGACATAGGTGGATGAAGAGTGACCTAAGATCCTGCTACACTTCTAGGGAATGGGGTAAGGGATGCAGCAGCAACTTTAACATGTGGAATCACTTGCCTGGAAGCTACACAGATTAGTTCGAGACTTGTCACCCCGTTGGTTAATGCATTAAGAACATAAACACCATGTATGGATAAGATTATGCGAATTACTTGAATTAATAAAGCTGATTATTTCACTTGTACTGAGTTTACTTGACAAATGTTTGGCTACAGCTGCTAAATGAGGTGCACAAGCTCTGCTTAGCATAACGACCTATCTGTATTGTGTATATGTAATCTAACACTACTGCTGCTAAATTCTAATTTAAAGAATTGTTCAAATCACTCTGGACACAGAGTGAGATCAATCACACACCACCAATAGCAAAGGAGTTCACAAATGTATGTTCTTCACTGTGTTTACATAGTTACAAAAGTGATATAAATTCATTGCAGCTACTTCAGTTCTTCTGCACTACCTCAAGTTCAACAAACAAGCGAAGAAACAAAGCATCTTCACATACCAGTTATCATTTCCCCTCCATGATGGCCAGATTTCAGAAATCCGAAGACTGTTTTGGTTTGATAGGCACAATCCACACAAGCCTGTACAGCCTGCTGAAGTACAACATTGACAGGGCCTGGTCCAAAGTGGTCTGGAAGCTGCTGAACCTTCTTCTTATCCAGGTGAGGCCCAGAATTTCCATGTTTGTTGACATAAACACACACTGAAAAGGTACAAGCTGTATTTACTGACAAGGAACCAAGATACGTTTCCAAGTCAGAACTCCAAACTGTTATTTTAGTTTCAGTCTTGAGGAAAAGGTGTGCTGGTCAACTCAGGAAGCTGAACATGTACACGTACTTCCAAAGAATGCAGAAAGGGCTCTTCTACCAAGGGTCTACTGCCTGAGTCCTAAATGCATTTTTTATTGTTCTCTGAAGCTCCCTCTACTTCACTAATGCAACAAAGCTTGTATTTTGACCAATATCTGCTCATACACTACTTCCAATAAAGGAAGAATTACTGGCAGGTACTCTGAACTACCAAGACACAATTCTGAAAAGCTGGTCTTAACAAGTTACTGCCTAAATTTTCTCCTGTTTAAAAAGCTGCAACAAAGACAACCCTGTGTTATATACCTACCACTGATGCTCATTCTGAAGTACCCATATGGCATTAACATATGCACACACAGAGGACCATTATACACACACAATGGCCTGTACCTTCACAAGACCCAAACCACTCCCGTATGATTCTCACACCGCAACAAGGCCTTCTCTACCAAGTAAAATAAACACTTTTCTAGAAACACCGTTAAGGTGGTTTAAAGCTTAGAACAAAACAATCATGTAGGGCTTTTGAAATTACTTTTTAAAGAGACAATGTGAAATGGTCTTTCAAAACAACTGCAAAGGCAGAAAAACATGGGAAAAAGATGTAACTGATGATATTTTTTTCTATTTCACCTTCGCTGTCACATGACAAAAAATGCACTCAAGACGTTATTACAACTTAACAGAGAAATGTGCCTCAGTGGTGATTAAATAATCTAAACATTCTATTACACAAAAGACAGATGTATCTTCTGAATTGCAGTATGATGGGCTTAAATAAAAACCTGGACTTTTAAAACTGAAATATTTCTGCAAGAGTCTTCATCCATATCTGTTTACTCTCTGATGTTTGTAAGTTGGAGGAAACCTATTTGTACAAATAATCAAAGCTACAAATCAAAAAAAATAGTTTCTATAACATCTTCTGTCTGGGCTCAACAAACTGCCTTCCAAAAGGCTGATTTTCCTACGAAAAAAGTACTTGATTTGCCCCTGTCCCAGACTGAAATTGAAGTGAGAAGAGCCTGACAACTTCTATTGTAAAGACAGGTTTTAAATGTAAAAAGCACCCCAAACAAAATTAGCATAAGTTATGGACTTTTTAGAAAGTTCTGAGATTTCAGGTGACAACATACATACTGTTTCACTAGAGGGTTACCAGTTCCTTAATGGCCTAGTTCATTTACTAACTTATTTCTTTTCTGTCAACTCTTTCCAAGACCCATTTCATTACATTCAAAGAGGAAAAAAAAAAGCAAACACGAGGAAAGAGGAATGTATTTCCTCTGATTGCCTCTACTGGATTTTACCAGTTGTTTCTTTTCATGTAAGGCTATACAAAGATAAAATCACCATTTTGTTATATTACAGTACAGCCTGCATGATATCAGAATATCATATGGGGTTTTAGCTATTCCGATTTCATACATTAAGGAGTGGGACAGACATGAAAGAACTGTACAATTTCCTTCTTCAGACAGGAACAAACTGCCAGGTCTAGCAGATTTATCAACAGTCCCTGTGCCCCAGCACTTACTACTATAATGCAGGCATAAAAATACTAGTTCTGCAAGCTAACTCTGGCTCCTACAAGTATCTTTAAGAATAAGGTAACTGGAAAATGAGTTAGAGTAATAAGTTTGCAGCACATCTGCCATTAAATGACACTATTGGTTTGCTTGACATGAAAGTGATGTCAAATGTCTTTTACCTGTGGATATAACCGCTGCAGTTGCACCAGACAAACTAATTCCATCTTTAAGTATCTGCATAGTGCCATTGTCCCCCTCAGGAGATGATTGAGAAGGAGGTGCAGGAGTCAGTTGTTCTGGCAAGATTTTTTTCTGTGTAGAGAAAAAATACAAAATCAAAATGTTTAATGTTTTTTAAGGATGTTTTCTGCAAAACCTTTCTGCTACCAGTTACTGTCTTAATGAATCTGTGTGGTTCCTTATTACACAAGTATCACACACAGCAGAGAAGATAAAGTTCAAGAAAAGAAGACCAGAAACTGTCACTTTGCATTTACAGCTACTTTTGTAATGCAGTGGAAGACAAATGAACCCACCTTTATCCAAAAGATGGGAAAAGAAAGAGCTTCATATATAAATTCATGAACTGTTCAAAATCTTAGAAAGCACAGAAGAGAGGTTTTGCATTATTTTCCTGTCCATGCCCTTCCAATCATCTGCATTTATGACAACGCAGATAAGTTAGTTGGCCTGTGTACATATTGCCATAAAAACCCTGAGTCACATCTAAGCATCAGCATCACAGTCCACGTGTATTTTCCCTCAGCTTGTTTCAAAGTGGTTGAAATTCTCAAGTAACCACTTTTGCTTCATGCAAGATATCAAATAAACCTGTAGTTACAACCCAGTCATGTTGGTTGCCAAAACCTCTCCCATTCCCAAACCAAACTTATTTGCAGCTTATCATATGACAGACAACCACAGCTTACAGCACAGGGACTTTGAAAGTGGTCAGCGTGTATTTTCTTCTCCACCTGAGAAGAATTTTGTTGCAATTTGGTTTGGACTGGGGTTTAGAAAAGAGATGTGCACAAGAAAAACCTTTCTAATCTGCTCTGACATACTACGAAAATACCTGGAAATAAAAGAAATAATACATTGGAGTTCATCGCTTCTCCCTTCACCACTTATTTTCATATGAGAACAAATTAAATTTTCATTCTCTCACCTAGTAAAAATTAGGAATACAAGAGATTACCCAAGGTCTTGACACTGCTGAAGGCAGCAGAGACTTGTGGTCACATGGTAAGGGTTTACTATTTAAACTGATAAATAGTGAAGTAAAAATTCAGTCAAGTTGCTAAGGAAGGCTAAGCCCTCCTCTATTTAGCAGTATTTACACACACTTTTAAAAGCAGCGTATTTTCCAAATAATATATTAAAAAACATGTAGAAAGCAATCAAAATATATACCTTCCCAAAAGAAGCAGTGCTTAACCTCTTCACAATGCCTATAAAGAATAAATTAACTTCCTTCCGAAATCCAGAACATTTTAAAGCAAAATTCTGTGTCCCTTATGGTTCAGAGAAGATGGGTTTGGCTGGAGAAAGAGCTTGACAAGATGGCACTGGGTAGAATCACCACGAACACAAGGAACAGACTGCCAAGGTTTGGCACTGCATTGTGAATGAGATGAGGTGGCACAGGTTAGACACAAAAACCAAGTAGTGATGGATTACTTGTCAGGAATTGCCTTTGTATCTTAACACTGGGTGACAGAAAGGTCTCTCCATCCTTAACACAGAGAACAAAAATGCACTTGGGAAGATTGAGCTTTTGATCTGAAGTGTTACATTCCTGAAGGCCCCCTGGAGTAGGGGCTCTTGAGGGGCAGCAGTTGTCTGTCACCACACTGCAAAACATAGGTGGGGAAAAATGTAGCCATGAAAACAAAATACAAACACCAAACTAAGAGGAACCACCCGCTCTCCACACTCACACAAGTGTGGTGAGGCTGGCCAGCCATTTCCCACCTTCTCCCTCAGAAGGAAACACAGCACGTTCCGCTTGCTCAGCTGAGGCTCTCCTGCTGCAGCCTGGCACTGAGGAGCAGCGAGCTGTGAGCCCAAAGCCACAGTTTCACAAGGCAGGCCGTGTTCCCAGCAGGGCTCAGCACATTTCCCTGGTCTGGCTGCCACTGGCCGGCCCCTGCAGAGAGCACAACTCACAGCCTGGTACCACAGGGACAACCTCACCAGCTTTAACCTGACGCTTAAAAACTCTTCTTAAATTTAGGGCTGTTATCCATACTTAGACCAAGGTGCCTCCTCAAGAAATTCTGAAAGGAATTCTCTGCACTGTTATACAAAGTGTACTTCTAAAATATAAGGAAAGAGATGTAAAGAGGTTTCTTCATTACAACCGAGTGAAAACACACAGTGCAAACTGTGAGAAACAGAAAACAAAATCCAACATGCATCTCATGCTTACAGGGAAGCTTAGAAAAAATTTAAATAAAGGAAGAAAATGATGCAACAGCTCAACATTCCTAGCTGTGTAATAAAAGGTAATATCTGCACAATGATGAACATTGAGGCACAACAAACCTAAAAGGGCAAAGAAATTCAAACACCTCTACAAAGTAATAGGCATAGACCAATTTTCCTAAACACAGAGGTTTTGAACTACCACATGGCCAACTCACACTTGAAGCACAAGTCTAAAATCTGGAGAGGGGTTTTTTGGATCAGTCTTGAGAATAAACAAAACAAAACAAAAAAGCACTTTCAAATCTCTAGGCACATACCACTTGCATTGTATTTGCATATGTACTGTGAGGGACACAGGCTGCATGGCATCCCATGTCAGATACACCCTGTCTTTGCACAACTCCCACAAAGCTCAATTTCCCCTCTTTACCCTTACACTAACAGGTGTAGTAGTCCAAAGAAAAGCTTGCACAGATGTATAACATCTTGGTAATTTAACCACATACTAAAGCAATAACAACCTTCTGTGAATTCTCAAAAGGAGCTAATTTTTCAACTTTTTAATGCAAAAGTTAATGTAGTAAAACTCCCAAATTAGATATATCAAACTTAAATTTTTGCAAAACCAACTCTCTGATGCCTGGTGCCACAGAGGAAATCAGCAGTGCAAAGATTTCACTATGCACCTCAGATTCACTGCCCCAAGAGAGGGAGAGCCAGCAGTAACCCCCCCTCATCCATCAGTTCCTCCCAAGTACCTTACACAGACCAGGTGTGAAACACAAGCAGACACTTTAAGACACCCAGTGTTTAGAGCCCAGAAGCCTCTTCTAAGGGCAAGATGCCATCAACTGTTGTTTCAAAAGACAGATTAAGCCTCTCAATTTCTTTCTAATGAGAGACAGAACAAAATTCTTACATGAAAGTGCACATCCTGCCATACCTGAGTAAGACCTTAAGATATGAGAGTGCTGTATTCAACGCTGTCCTTTAAACCATCCCCAGACTTATGAAGAACACCCCACCCACCAGTTGTTGGATGGGAGCACCCTTCTCCTCTTTAATCTGTGTCTCTTTACACTTTTATACACCAAGCAAGAGAAAAACAAAACTGGAGACCAATCCCACGAGTCGCCCACCAGTTTAGATGTTGGACTGGGAGGGGCAGGCAGAAGAGAAGAGAATGCTCAGCTTTCAATTTCTGATCCCCAAAATAATTTCCTATCTTGCAGCCATCATTTCAATAAAGTGCTGCTTCCAGTTCTGTACTAGAGCCTTCTGGTTATGCTCTAATAACGCTACTTCAATAGCACTTTATACTGATCAGCACTATCGCTGAAGGGAGAATTCCCACCTGTGCGATTAGTTCACTCCTTTCCACACATCACTAGCAATAGATCCCACAGCCCACAGTGATACAGACTGAATGAGGAAAGCCCCAAAACTTCTACTTTTTGAATCTGTGGGGAGGGAGGAATGAACACCAAAAAACAAAAAGGAAAAAACAAACAAACAAAAAACCAAAACAAACAAACAAACAAAACCAAAACAAAACACAACACAACACTCCACCAGAAAAAACAATGCCCCCCACCTCCCCAATAGTGCTAATTCAAAGAAGGAAGGAGCACACTGCCCAAGGAAAGACACTGCAGGACTGCTACTCCTCTTTGACAGCCTGCTGTGCATGAACAAGCCTCAGAAGATACATTATACTTCCATGGTTATCCAAACTGCCCTAAATCTGCCCTGCTGTGATCCTATTCTTCCTTGCAGCAGCTTGTGCTTTTTTGGGGTGGAGCAGACAAAGAAAGAAATAAGAGGGATGGATGCTGTGCTAGTTGTCTACCAGTTGAGCTCCCTGAACTCAGATTGTTTACCCAGCAGCGCTGGTGTCATGTGGGAATTGGCATGAGGGTAGAGCAGTGCCATGTGTACCTGATCAAACAACTCCATTGGAGGTGAAGCTGGAGGCAGCTGCCAACACTCCAGATCTAACTCAGCTTGGCAGAGAGAAAGGTATCATGTCTTTCAGACCAGGGCAGAATTATGCCCACACCTAGAGAAATGCTCTGCCTCAAAGAAGCTTTCTGCCTCATGCTAGTAGTATCTCCTGGGTTAGGGGGTATCCATGAGATTCATTTGGCAAATCCAGCTGTATGCTTAAGAAGCCTAAATTATGCAACAAAGCTGTCAGTGTTCATAATTCTTTTGTTTCTAAAGCCAAAACAAAACAAAAACCAAAAAACATCCAACCAAAAAAAAATTGCAGAAGGTATATATATGGTTCAGTAACAAACTAACCCAGACTAAAAAGCTTAAATAAAGGCTTCCCTGGCTCTTGTAATTTTACTGGGAATGGCTACTCCAGAACAGAATTTCTCAACACCAACTACTCACCCATAAATAAATTAGTAATTTTCTTTGGGAATAAAATAATCCACAGAATCTTATACTGCAATATTCCAGGATAGCTATTCTGGATTTTTTCTTGTAATCAGTTGCTGAAAACAGTAAAGCCCTGAAGGCTGAAGAGATGACAGAAAACTAAATAATAATGATTAAAAAAATCTCACTACAAAATTTTGCAATATAAAGTAAAATAGTAGATAAGGACTAACCTTTTTTCCAGGTTTTAAACTTTTTTTCCTTGTTTTAAGATTTTCAGTATGAGAGGTGCTTTTTGTCAGGGGAATATTTTTAGGAGACCTGCCCTTCTTGGGAACTGCAGACTGTCCAGGGGGTTTGCCCCGACCTGGTTTCCTGCCCCGTTGCGCTGGTACTGGAGCAGATTTCTGTGGAGACTGCATTGAACGCCGGGTCACTTTGGAAGGGGAAGATTGGATTTTTGCACTGCTCTTTGTAATGGAAACTGAGGAAAAACAAAAACAAAAGGGAAGGGGGGGAAAACCTCAAAATGAACAATGGAAAGCAACTTTTCTAACAAAGGCTTAAAAAAATAAGTGTACTGCACAATTTACATTGTAAAATAAATATACTTTGTATTTTGAACTTAAGTTGTTGGCATGAAACTACATAACTCTATTGAAGCCAAAGAGAGAACTCTTTGTACCCATTCTTTTAGAGGAACTTTCCTAAGAGAAAATCATTCAAATAAAAATTGGAAAAAAAAATGAAAAAATTAATCCACTCACCTTATAAATGCTTTCCATAATTTAATTACGATATTTATAAAGTGCCATTCAACAAGAAAGCCTTCAAAAACACTTCACAAATTATACAGCGTGTAATATGTGTCTTTTCCTCTAAGAGCAGTTTTCAGAATTATAAGAAATGCCAACTACTTCTAGGGAGCTACAAACCAATTTTGAGCAGCAAAGAAAATCAGCCCACTGATGAGGAGAAACCAACGACAAGCAAAGAGTCATTAATGAGCATTTCTCTGAGAAGCCAGTTTAGAAAGTTACACCTATACCCAGATTTTTGTACCTGGAACCATTTGGAAGAAGGACTTAGAAAAATCAAACAAAAAATATTATTTTTATTAATTCTTAACACTGAAGTGGTTTTCTCCCATGAGATGGATGAACCTCCCATCCCAATACAAATCCAATATGGGACCCCAACAGATATCCATTTGTATATGATCCAGTATGTATATCATGTGAGTGCATTGTAAGCCGGTGTGAAGCTGGAGGACGTGATCAGATCTAATTTATCTGAACTTCCTAGTTAAGAGTTTTTTCCATCCAACTCATTCTTCTCTGAAATAATAACGATGATTTTATTTTACCAATTTCCTTCCCAGCAGACAGATTAAAACACTAAAAGGATGCCAAACAGAATCTACATATAAGGACATATCCTCAATGAAAAGACATGCTGCACCATGCTACAGCAGTACCTGTGGCCAAAAAAGTCAAATACTAAGTCCAGAAGGCCAACATATATTCCATTTTGCTGGCCCAGCTGCTGGAAGGCAGACAGATTTTATAAGCTGCAGAACAGGTAAGTAGAAGATGAAAATAGGGAATTTTGTCTCAACAAACTACTCTTGTTGAGAGGTATGAGAAAGAAACACACAACATACTTGAAAGAATCTGAAGCCTTTACACTTAAAATTAGACTGCCTTCTAGTATCACACTGCCCCACCACAGCCTTTTGCATTTTGCTGATGCTGAAACTCAAGTGATTCACCCTAACCTTAAATACTACGACATAATGTGACATAATTTAGAAGTATTGCAAGTTGGGGCTCAAGCAGGCTTTGACTGTGTCAGCCACCAGTGCCTCATCCGAACGACTAATGCAGATTGGAAGCGCAGCACAGAGGGCTGCTTATTCTGGATTTTTGTGAATTTGGAATATTGCCTCTCCAAAAATATTAGTATGCTAAGGCTTTCTGGTAAGCAAGTAAAACACAAAACAAAACAAAGATATATTTGAAACGAGATCTTGAGAAAATAACATATTTAAAGACTGAGTAACAGTTTTGTTTAGCTCTCCAAGTGATACTCAATGTAACAGTCCAGCATATAGCTTTACAACTGTTACTTTAACTCTGTATTTTTACTCAAGAGTTAACTGCTAAGTATTTGCAATAGAAAATGTCAGAGTAAGATGAAATATACACTGCATCCTTCTTACGTGCTTCTTAAAAAATACAACTATTACTGACACACATTTCTAGAGCTGTAGGAACATTTACATACATTGCTATTTGCCTGATTCAGTTACTAATCTAATATTCCTAAACGGCAGTTCAGAAGAAATCTCTTCATTATGGCTGGTTGCAATCCTAATACATCAAATACAGACATGATATCCCTAGGTATCTGAGAAGGACCACCTTCTGGATGTGCAAAGTGATCACTTGCCTTTTATTTATGTATGCCAAAATGTATTTTCATATGCAATGACAGCTTAAAGTAAGATGAACAGAATTTTAACCAAATGCTGGCACAACATTACTCTTATGTCCCTGAATTGCGGAATGGCAACTCATGTTAAGCTGTATGTCTGGAAAGCAAAACAGTATCAACTGTATGCTGTATAATACAGTACTACATATTGTGCCCTGTTTTATGCTTACAACAATATAAAATGCAGCTATTTTTGTTTATTTCTACCACACCACTATGCATTTAGCAAAACAATCACAACCTTGTAAAGGATGCTGTTTAACAAATTCTTTATGCCTCTGCCTATGCTGAAATCTAGCAAATGCATTCCTATTCTCACATAGTAAAGAACAATGTTAAATACACCGCTACTTTCAAGTCAAAAAGTTCTGGGAGCACAGGGATGAGTTTTGGAACACTGGCAATCCCTATTCCCTTCCAGAAGGAGATTTATTTACTGGACAAAGAGTAACAACACAATCAGCTCCAACCACTTCAGGTTGCCCTCTTGAATCACACGCGTCAAGTACTACCTTATCTCAGCATCCTCCTACCTGTGTACGCCAAAGGACCAAATATTAGCAGCATTAACCATTAAGGGGGGGATCAGATCCCATTTGGTATTTTTCCTTCTGCCTAGGGCTGAAGCTGCTTTTTTCAACAGGCAGGACTGCAACAAAGCCCACAGTGCCTGGGCAGTCTCCCGGAGATAGCAGCAAATGAGGAGGCTGCTATTTTCATTTGTTGATTTAAGAGAGGATGGGGGGAGAGCAAGGGAGTGGGAGACTGCTAAAGTAATTCCCATATTGTCTGCAGGCTGTATTGACAGTGATCATCAGTCACCTGCTCATACTTCCTTCACCCCGGCCTTCAGAGGGAGACCAAAGGTTACACTGGGTCACAGGATCTGGAGGGAAATGAAAAGACATGCAAAATCAAGCTGCCAGCCCACTGCATCTGTAGACAGAGTTATCCCCACTAGGCCACATGTTCCAAAAACTAAGACATTTTAATAGTCTCATGAGAACTTGTTAAAATATAACGATGAAGAGAATAGAGAGGAAAAATGCCAAGCTCTGCTTGCAATTACTGCAGTATTTAGTTGGGATATTTACAACCAAAAAAGCACATTTGCCTTTTCAGGATGCTGCTTTGCATCACAAAGGCCTTCTCATTTGCACAAACAAAATCAAGCATTTGTGTCATGTTGCTCTTCTACACAAATATCCACTGCTCCAGTTCCAGGAGTGGGATGCATTGCATGGCCTTCCTTCCCAAGCATTTTATTTACACCCAAAACCTGTACTGGCACCCTCAATAACCAAATTGCCAAGACCACACTACAAAGACATAGTTTACTGAAGTAATGTTAGCAACTAAACAACACTTTCAAAGTTCCCAGAGCTCGAGTTACACTGCCATATTTGTATGGGCTATAGGTGACTACCTTCATGCAACTCATGAACAGCTTTCATACTTCCCATAATTTCTCTTTCAAAATATTCTCTTATTTTTCCCCCCTAAACAGTTCTGTGAGAATGTCAACACCTACAAACTTTGTATCCAATGCATGTACAAGAAAGTTCAAATCCTATATCTTGGAACTCACAACCTAAAGATGCATTGCCACAAGTCAGTCCTCGTATGAACAAGCAGATCTACTGCAGTCAACGGAGCTCCTTCCCAGCAGAAGTACATGAAAGATTAGACTTTACATGAGGGCCAAACTCTGCTTGCAGAAGCAGAAAAACTGCCCAGACACAGGCAGGACTGCAAAATTTGAACCCAGGATATTATCTCCAAGATCTCTTGCCAGAATAAGGCAGGTATTTAAGACAACTGTGAAATCTGAAGCTACTGAAACCTCCAGCACTTGGGAAGGGGATGGAACACATGACAGCTCAGAAGCCTGAATTCTCATGCAATTCTAATTACTAAAATTCCCTCAAATAATCTACAGTGACAGTTTCACTCCATGTTTTTATGGAAAGCTGGGGAAAAAAATGTTCAGGATTTTAATATTTAAACATTATATTATATATGCCATTTAGTTAGTGTCACAGAACAGCAATTACAAGACAAAACTTAAAAAAGTTGAAGTGAAATTACACAAAGCAAGGTAGGGGCTCTCTTTGCTGTACACTCTGTAAACACAGCACTGCTACCTGAGGTGAAGTGCCAAAGAGGACAGTAAAAACAGTAGTTCACTGTTTAAACCAGGTTTTCCTTCGAGACTGAAATTATTCTATTTGTACTGCAGTATTGTTCCTATGCCCCCGCTGATACAGAAACCCAATCTTGTCCTGAGAATACAAAAACTAGGTCCTTCTCTCATCTACAGCTGAAGAAAATGAGGCAGAGAGATTAAGCAACTTACCCTAATGCCATGTGAGCATTCCACAGTAGAAGTAATGGAAACATATCTCCCGAGTTCTAGCCTGGAATTTTAACTATAAAATTAACCTTCTTTAATACATGGTAAGTTATTACCATGATAGTTTTGACAACTGGCAAAGGAAGTGGAAAAGATTAGCAATTTTTCAAAACAGCTTACTGCCAAGGATTATAAAAATTTATGTCCTTATGTCTCAATTGAACAAGAGAGTCATACAAAAGCATAAATATCTGTAATACATTCCACTTCTTTCTATCCGTGTTTGGATTACTTCTGGTTAAGAGGTAGCTGTGAGATACTAAATATGTTGCTATGGTACAAGATCAGTTACAAGTAATTATTTTTCTATCTAAAAAGCAACACTGCACTTGGAAACTTCAACATCTACCTTGGCAAGACATGGACACTACAACTTGTAATTTTCTTCTTTCCAGATTTCAGTTTCTGTTACCAGTATAATAAAAGAAAAAATTAAAGTCTCTCACTATTTTCTGTGAAAATGTTTAGCCTTTCACAGCCCTGAAAGGTAAAATAAAACTGGGGGAAAGGAAAAGCATTTCTCTCCTAGTGACTTTGCCAGGCAGCCTTGTACCCCCTTCAATCCCTCACCTCCTGCCCCAGTCTCCCACATGTTCAAGGGATAGGCAAGACAGTCCCTACAGAACCAACCAGTGAAAATACCATTTAAGGTCCATCAAAACTCACTGCTAGCCAAATTAACAACATCACTTCCAACAAAACCAACTTTTAATAGCTCAGCTGGGACAGGGAATGTGTGGGAGTGGGGGGTACAAGCAAAACAAAAGGAAGACTTCCGCAAAGATCTCTCAGTTAGTGTCCAGAAACCAAGAAGCTTCCTAGACTCACCCTTCAACATGCATTGCCATTGCAACCACATTAGCAAAAAACACCAAACCAAACCAACCCCAACAAAAAAAAACACACCTGTATTTTGTTTATAATCTGAGAGCGAAAACAGGGAAGAGAGCTATTAAATATCTCAAACTATCAAAGCAGCACAAACTTGAGTTGCCTGAAGAAAGTTTTGGTGTGCTGCTGCTGAATCTGTCAATAAGCCTGGCAAAGTCCAACCCTACACATCATGTACAAATTTAACAACCTGCTTTTTCACTCCATCATTACTGATTCTGCCCTGATTTGCCATTATTTTTCCCCAACAGCATAAGCAGCTTGAAAGGTAGGCCCAAAATGAAACAATAAAATGGAACAAGCTTTAGAAGAAGAAAAAAAGAAATACAGCATGGATAGTGCAACACCACAATTTATTTTGTCTCAGTATCTGAATGACAGCATTGATACCCTGGACAGAGCTTATATGTACTAACGCAGATTTGGAAAAAAAATCCACTCAATACCATCCACTGGTAGGGCACCATAACCACTTGCTGTGGTTTGGCAAAACTAAGTCAGTAACCCTTTACTGCTTAGTCCCCATAGAAATAGGGTCTTGTATTACTCAAGCTGCAGGTAGGAGGTCTGTCTGGTAGTACGACTTTCGGTTCTGAGTATATTGAAATACCTGTAGTGTCCGGAAGACCTGAACTAGAGCAAATAAAAAAAATAAATTTGCATTTGGCAGTCAAAATGAAATGTGTTGGAGTACTTCCAATTTACAAGAAAATTACAACTACCTTATAAATAAACATGGTAAGATGGTGAGGGAACCAGACTTACTTACAGTAAGGTCACAGCTTTGGGAAAGGCAAAACCTTTATTTTTTCCTTAAGTGATTACTGCCCTGTAGCAGCACTATCCAGGCCTTGCTGCAAGATGTCAAGAAACATTAATACCAAATAAAAAAGCTGAACATTTGAGAGAATGTGGCAAATCAGATTTTAGCCTGAAGCACTGAGGACTTTTTCATGTACAGTTCTGAAGACAGCATAAATCTGCTTACTGTATGTGCTTAACTACTGTGATCTGCTCATGAAGAGAAGCTGGCTGCACTGACAGAAAAATGAAACCTCCAGCAGTATGAAATTGTACCATTTCACCTTTTTTTTCTTTAATGAAACTTAATTACCATGCTTATCTGATTTTTTTTTTTGCCTACTCCAAACAGCACAGTCTTTTCACTGATCAAACTGTAGCTCTGTCTACAGTTTCAGTACTTCTTTTGTTTCATCTGCAAACAGGGAAGTACTTAGGTTTATATTGATATTGCACATTTGTGTACAACTCAGCTGAAAATACAGCACAGCTATTTTCACATAATTTCATCAGTAACAGAGAAGACCATCTCCAGTATCTGGCTTGGTAAAATCTGCCAAAGTAAGCACTGAGAACATGACTGAAAATTAAATCAAACTAAGCCAAGAAATCATAAAATAGACAAATAAGATACTTTTAAATCTCTGCTTGAGCCTGTACTACTCTTATTGCTGCAGACAGCATTAGAAGGAGACCTTTAACATCACAGGCTGATTAGCGTAATGAAAGAAGATTGCTCTCACTGACAATAAATGCACTGAATTCGGAGAAAAGCAACAAGGGAACACAGGATGTGGAAGAGGGGGAGACAGAGGAGAGGGAAAGCAGTGTATCACATTTTTTAAAAATTACTTCATCATTTTCCTTTCGTCCCCCAAATTTTCTCCTGTAGAGCACAGAGAGCAGTTCCTGGATCACCTTTATCCTTCAAAGATCCAGGTTCATAAGGCTGTGGGGATCATGAACATATAGAAACTGATCCCTCTCCAGATGCTGCTCACATTTAAATGATAGATAGTACCTTATACTGAAACCAATCTTTGCAGGTGAAACTACTTATCATTTCCCACATGGCTTGGCCCCAGTTGTTCTTTTTTTATCTCTTTTATGGAAAAGGTTTTACTTCTATTATAAATAAAAAGGTGGGTCATCTAAGTAACTGCCATTTACATGTAATATCTAAACAGTAAAATGAATTTACACAGAAACAGCAAAGAGAAATTGTTCTAGCAATGTCCAGTCATCTGCTGCCCACTTCCATCATAAGCCTCAGACACAACTAGCTGTGGAACAATACAAGAATATTCTTAGGCATAGCTTTCTACTACTCAACCAAGTAAAGTAAAAATTACAAACTATTGTAATAGAAAAGCACGATACATTTGGCCTATGAAAAAAGTGAGTAAAAAAACCCATGAAAAATATATCAAACTCTAAAAGCCTTCTTAAAGCATATCAAAAGCAGAAGTTATACGGACTCAAGAAATGACTGAATTTCAGAATGACCAAATGTAGAAGGTAATACTAAAGCAACAAGACAATGTTTTTTTGCATTCATACTCACTCAAGGAAGCACATCACATCAGTTCAGTAATAGTCCAAAAACTGCAAATAACCATTTAATGAATAATTATGGAAGGAATAGAAAACATAACAGAAGCCACCACTATGCCACTAAGTTTATACCTTGTGTGTTTCTGCTTCCAGTGGCTCAAAAATGCCATAGTTGAAAAGGAAACAGTAGAGAAGAACAAGGGTGATCAGAGGAATAAAACTGATCCCAGAAAAACAAAACTAAAATCTCGCTGTACAAGTACTGGAAGTATGAGAAACTATTTCAGTACAAGAAACCAAGGACAATATATGAAACTACCACCAAGAAACAGGAATATCTCCATTTCCACAGAACATACACTCAAGCAGAGAACTCCTTACTACAGGATGTTGTACGTGCTAGAAGTTCAGATAGCTCCAATATATAATTGAACAGATTAGATCAAACTCCTTGAGGAGGTACTCAAAATAAAAGCATTATTCTGGGCTTGGAACATGCTGGGTTGTAGAGGAACAGATACTAGGAATAATTCTACAAACATCTTTCCTATGTGCTTATGCTTTTCTTCAGACATCTGCTTTCAACCCGTGCTGGAGAAAGCCTGCTAGAGCAGATGGTTCTTCAGACTGGTCCAGCATAGACATTATCGTGTCAACCCCTATCACCTGCTATAGTTCACAACAATTTTTATGGGTGACAAGTCATCTCTAAAAGCACTTAAATGACCAAGAGACACAGGGAAAACAATCTACTACACCTTTAAAACATTAACCTTGAGGCAGTAGGCCAAGCCAACATCAAGCACTGAAGTCAAACCATACATAACCAAATACTACTATCGGAGATATGTCAAAAAAACTACAATATTAGCTAAGCACAGCTTCTGACAGCATAAATACAGAATGGTACATGTCATACCACGGTACACATACCCTGACATCCGGCCAGGTCCACTGAAGTCATGTCTTCTGATAAAGAGCAAAGATAAAATATAAACACAAAGATCAAGGCCTGAATGCTATCAAGAGTTGGTCTAAAACAACTTCTCACCTACCTTCTCTCATTATCTTCTATTAATTGTGTCTTAGTTCATAAGCTTATCTGCCTAATACCAATGAGTGTTACAGAAGATACAGCTATAATGTATAAATATACCATGTAATCCAGTCTGAATAAACTCAGCCACACCCAAGAAGGCTGTGTTTAAACTGTTCTTAAACACCTCCCATGGCAGAGCTCCTACATTCTCTCTGGGCATTCTAAAAGGCTAAGACAGTAGCCAGCTGAAATAAAATCTTCCCTGATTTTCATACTGTCTCCCTTACTGCATTTCATCTCTCCTTCAAAAGGCTAAATTAGACCCCAAAAGATGTCTCATGGCAGGAAATTGTTGTCCTAGGTATGGATGAAATTTAAACATCCTTTATCTCTTTCATACTTAGATTGCAGGAGATTGGCTTTGCTTGTTCACTAAAATCTGAGGGTCTTTTACTTTTTTAAGCCATTTAAGCAGTGATTTAACACATTTAAATGCTTTCAGGAAAGGTAGTTACAAAAATCAAGAGTATTTCTCATTCACTCTGAAATTTAAGCCACTCTCAGTCAATTATTTTCACTTTCTATTACAGAAATTTAAGGCAGAAATACTAAAGTAACCTGCAGGGAAAAAGTCCAGACCAGAATAATACTGTAATATTCCAAGCAAATCCCTGCAATATAGTATCTGTCATACTTTCTTCCTTAACAGGAGTAGTCAATGTTAATGTGACTTAATGAAGAATCCTGACAACATTATCATATTTCTGAATTGAAATGACTTGATTACACTCTTCTAGAAGCTATTATTTACATCTCAATAAAGGACTATCATCACAGTTCTTTAATGGCTCAAGAGGGATCAAATAACACTGAAAAACATAACCTGAGAGCAAAAAATATTTCATCTAGCTATGCAAATTTGACAAGTCTGTATAACATGCACAAACAGCACATAAAAAATAAGCACAGGAAGCAAAATAGAAATAACAAATTACTTATGCTCAGATCGGTGAAAAAGGGATCACACAATTTCAATAAAACTGCAGTTAACTTGGGGCTCACTTTTAGAACAAAAAATAAAAAATCTCCAGCCTGCACGTCTCTGCACTCAGTTTCTATCACATGTCCAAAATTCTCAGTTTTGACTACCAGTCTGTAAGAACCTTGCTTCAGTTTTTATTAATGCCTGAAGTGTTATTGCTTTTCATAACAAAGCAATAGTATCCTACCTGGGTATTTCAAGTCTTCAGCAAATTTGAACATAATTAAGAATTTTATTTGGTTTATAACCTGAACAACTGGATTATATCATCAGATTTGCTAATTGTCAAAGAACTCTATAAGCATTCTTAGACTAATCAAGCAAGAAAAATTCTGTACATGTTACCTCAAAATACTGCTTGCTTTTCAGCAGTGAAACTGGAGTGGGCTAAACAATTTAATAACACTTCTTTCCAGAACATTAAATTCGATTCAGCAATCTAAACTGTCACAGTAATATCCTCTAAAACTTCTATGCCCCTTATTTACACAGTCCCTTTTGTATATCACAGAATGGGTCAGGTTGCAAGGGACAACAGTGGATCATCTTGTCCAACCTCCCTACTCAAGCAGGGCCATCACAGAGCACATGGCACAGGATTTTGTCCAGATGGTTCCTGAACAACTCCAGTGAGGGAGACTCCACAACCTCTCTGGGCAATCTGTTCCAGTACATAGTCATCCACACAGTAAAGAAACAATTAACTTATCATAATAAAACATCTTATTCATGATCTCTCAAGACAAAGTCAACCCTCTGAAGAAGCTGAGGAAAATATTTCAGAGATTGGGAGCACTGAAACGTTAAGACTGAACTCAGCTTGGTACCTATTAGATGACTTCTGATCAAATGTAGATTGTCCAAACTTTCCCTTTCCCTCTCACTGTAGGTTTGTACCAGCAGATCATCCTGGACAGTACAGGTACACACAGAGTTGCTCCCTTGCTGAAATCCACCAAAATGGACTAAACTCAATTACAAGTACTATGACCACTGCCAGCAACTACAGACAGGCAGGTGAGGGCAAGGATTCAGAGGCACCCTTAACTAATTTCAGTTAGATCTTCCATACAGTTTTTGATCTGCTGGCAAAAGATTGAAAAAAACAATGGGGATGGAAAGTGCAGAAAATATGACTGATTTCTTGCCTTCTTGCTTCTGTTCCTTTGATACTTCCAGTGGGAATTCTGTGACACCAGTCTACTCGTTCCTTACTCACCTAACACCAGCTGTGAAAATTCTCACTGAGAACAAATAATTCTGGTTAATCATATTAAAGTAATTAATTAAAATATGGTTCCCCTCTTTAAAAACCTATCTTCCTGACAAATTTTATGGGATGAGGATAGAAAAAGCTCAAGCAGCTTGACAGAAAAGCCTTACACTACAGAAACCTGACAAGCAGTCCCCAGAGTAGCAAAGGGATTACATTCAGGAATATCCCTCTTGATGCCATCTCCTTTCTTTAAAAGGTAGACAGCTGTATCTTATAAAGTACAGTGGCCATTAGTTAAAGGGACACTATCACCCAATTGACAAACGTCCTTAAAGGCAAGAGAATGACAGAGCATTCAGAATAGGCAGTTTCAAGACAGAATTCTGTGAGTATGAAGGAAGAAACAATAAACACATAGTTTAGACTTTCAATCATTACAGAAGCTAAGACTACTTTACTTTCTTAGCAGTTAGCTTAACATAAATAAAGTGTTGTAGCAGCCAATATACTAGTATTAAACAGAAGCATTTAACTATCAATAACACAAACTACAGTCTACTCTAAATCTGAGATTCTTCACAAGCACACAAAAATTAGAGATCATCAAAAGTCCTCCTGATAGTGTGAAAAAAAACATATTCCCAGAGTTACTATGAACAGGCAAAAATTGTTTACCAGCAATTCCTATTAGCTTTAAACTACATAAAGAAAATTCAACACCATTTCATTTCATCAGCTACTCACAAATCAAATCTTCAGTCTTATCTGCATACAGCCAGCTGGTTTTTAAAATTCTGCTGTCAATGAGGAGAAAAATAATTAAGCAATATTATTAGTCATCTTACCATTGTTCCCTGGTGGTTGTAATGCATCTCCTGTCAAGCTACACCATCCGACTGGGAAAATATCTCGAGAATCACATCTGCACCAATAGTCAAATGCTCCTCTCCAGCCATCAAATGTAACAAAAACTTCATCTCCTTTAACATCTCCAATGGTTGCTGGGCAAATCAAGTATGGGTTCTTTCTGTCTATAGCTTCAAGTTTCATTCCAACTTTAAAGCAGTTTGGCACAGGTTTTGGTGGTTCCTACAAAGTAAGAGTGGCAGAATATCTGCATTACCTCAGCCTCTCAATAAATAAATAAAAACAAAATAAAAAACCCAAAACAAAATAACAATCCTTTATTTATCCTCAACATCCTTACTACTTATACTCACTCCTTTCAAAAAGTTATAGCAGACATTTAAGGAAACTTATTCATATTTCAAATTTGCCTTTTCTCTTCTGTATTACAAGAATCTAGATTCTATTCCCACAAATACAGCTGGGATAATTAACAAAATTCTCCATGACAGAACGACTCCGCTAGAAGTATTTGCATAAGCAATTGTTTGCACCCAATACATTATATCTGGGCAGCAAGACAGCAAAGACAGTGAAATGAAATTATTACATGCTAATAAAGAAGAGGAGGTTTGCAGAGCATGGATGTTTCTGGGGACTGATAACTGTCTGGTAAAAGCTTTACCTCTCAATTAATCCATGAAAAATTCATTAGCATTGGACATTATTTATAGGCATCCACTAACTCAGTTGGCCTTAGACCAATTCCAAGTGGACAAAAGAAAAACAAAAATTAAGTCAATGTGACCGGCATATGCATACCTCCACAGCAGGAGTTGTGATCCAATGGAACACAAATTACCACCTCAGCCTGAAGAACCTTATTATCCAAATCCATTATCTCAGATGTGCTGTAGGCTAGCATGGAGAAGCATGACTCATCATGCCTCAGAAAATTTATATAATCTTATCTAAAAAAATTATAATTATATGAAGTTAACACCAAGTGATGTGATTGCAGGTCTGAACCTAACTGTTTGATTTGCTGACATAGCTGTCAATATCACTTTCAGTACCCATAATGAAGACACTTAATGTGACAGCAGAGTTTTATCACCTCAACAAAAAATGGAATCAACAAGGCATTTTAATATTACTGTTGTTTCTATATAATTTTTCATGTTTCA
Organism: Anabacerthia variegaticeps; assembly: GCA_035583185.1. Taxonomy (NCBI): domain Eukaryota; kingdom Metazoa; phylum Chordata; class Aves; order Passeriformes; family Furnariidae; genus Anabacerthia; species Anabacerthia variegaticeps. The sequence goes on from JAWWEW010000001.1 coordinate 101,978,002, forward strand.
CAGTAACTTACTCAAGAGTCACGTTTAAAAAACTGAACAGCATTTTCTGCTATTTTCAACTACTTTCTCACTACAATTTAACTGATGAGTATGTGCCCAATGAATATGTTTAACAAAACCTTTCCAAGCACCACTGTATGGCTCTCACTCCCCAATAACTTTTTTTTACTCCTGTGCACAATCACATGAGTATGGTGCTGTTAAGAAATGTGACGTGCATTGTATCTAAAATCCATGAGAAAAAAAATGAGCAAACAATTTTTCTAAATATCACACCATACTTTGAAGTCTCAGTTCTGGAAAAGAAATGCCCATCTCAATGGAGTAGAAGCAGATTGCTTTCTGTCTAGCTATGTAGCTTGTCAATCCAGTCCAAAGTAATTTTAAATAACAGTCTTGCCTTCCCTGTCTGTGCTGCAGAAAACAGGGTAATATCTTGGTATCCTCATTAAAAAATGTAACTATGGACCAATTGATAGGAAGCTGTTTACTAGAAATGCCTTCTTACCTTCTTAAAGAATGCTGCAGGTGCCATTTCTGCTCCATTAAGAGTCCTTAAGAGAAACATTGGCCAAGATGATGCATTCATCTGGAACCCTGAGTAACAAAGAGGCCTACTTTCAGTTTGTAATATATAGAAGGAAACAATGTCTCTTTTACTAATGCATCCTTCCCTCTATTTTAGACTTGGCCAAAATAAAACTAGCAAAGAAGGAATGAACCCAGTCGCTTTTGGTAGAGAACGCTGTGCAATGCATTTCCCTTCTGAGTGACTTGCCAGCAGAATCACTCATCATAAGGTGGGATATCACAGATAAACTTCTACAGTTTAAAGACATGGTAGTTCTAGCACAGTAGATCATAAGACTGTCCCACACAGTCCCTGGTCCAGTAGAACTTCCCAACAGCAAGCACCTTAGTTTTCTCTTCAGGTATCCTTTTTTGTCTCATTGTAAAACAATATCCTCTATTCCAGCTCATTTATTGAGAGAAACCTTTTTATTTTTGAGAATCCTGCCATTCTTTCACCAGATCACAGACACAAAAAAGAACAATTGGTTTCTTCTCCCTCCCCCATTAAAATAAATACATAAATAGTCATAAAAACCAAAGAATACCTGAGTGAAGAAAAAAATACAATTATTTTAGTAAGTATGTGTATGATATTGAATAACATAAACCAGAAGATCTTTCTACTTTATTATTCTTCATTAACAAGTGATTAAAAAGAACAAACAACAATCAAGTATGTTTAGATGAACTATCTTATTCAAACAGAACAAAGATTTGGCTGAAAATATTCTCATTCCAGATAATCTTGCCTCATAATCAACTACTTTCCAGTTAAAAGACAAAACAAAACAAACAAAAAAATCCTTTTGCTTTCTGTGCTTTCCAAATGAATGTTTTAAAGTAATGCATAAGATAACAGACACAGTGGACATTTTTTTCTGCATCGTTAGCAGTTGTATGTCTGGCACAGTTCTACAGAAAAACAGACATAGTAGAGCAAATTGGAACTTTTTCCACAAAGCAAATAGTACCAGAATCTGCCAGGAACTGACGAGTTCCCTCATAACTTAACTTCAACAATTCTCTTAAAAAACTGTAACTAGAAAGGCAGAACATATCTGCAATTCTTGATCAGTTAAATCATTTACTCATCTAAAACTGGATTATACACTATAACAGTTCTTTAGCTCACAGCTTTAAGTTATCTCTAGTTGAATAAACAGTTTTCACATTGGAACTACCTATGCAACACCTAAATGAATGCAAAGCTCTTATTTGAAAAATGCTGTCATAATTTGAGGACTGCTGAGCTGATTCTTAGGCCTGGTTCATACCAGAGTCTTTATACAAACTAACCATGTAGTTACTGAAACACAGTATTCCCAACTAGCCAGCCCAGAAAACACACACAAGTAAGACAGAGCATTGACAACTAAACAAAAGTTTCAATTAATTTCATTTGGCCTTTCAGTTATCTTGGTAAAGCCAGAGAAAATGTATCATAATTTGTTCAGAACATTAAGATCTCAACAACAAAAAGCTCACCTACGGAAAACAGAGACTGGAAAACGAGCCCTTTGCTACATTAATCACTTTCTCAAAACCTTTATGTAACATGCATAATTAAACCCATGTAAAAATCAGGTAGGAGTGACTATTTTATCTAGTTATTATGAGAGAAGCAGAACATTAGTATCCAGAAGGTTCCCTACCACTCAGAAAAAAAAAATCAGTTGCTTAAATGTCTAACAGGAGGTAATTATACACCCAATTAGCTCCCAGCTTTGCCCAGGAACAGGATGCTGTACAAGTGCCAAAAAGGCTTTTTCAAAAATTTATCTAGGTATGCCAGAATGTTTCATTGCTGGAATTCAGCCTATCTGTAGAAAAATCTAGGGTAGGAGGAACAAAATAATGGCACTCACATTCTTTCCTGAATAACCAGCAATTGTTCAGAGGGCAGGTAAGCTCACATGCCTGGATGCAGGAAAACAACCACTTGTTTGGTGCTGCAGAAGCAGCCTGATCAAACACAAGTAAGGAACAGCATCTGAAGAGAAGGCATCAACCTTTCTACTGATGACTGTGGAAAGTTTCTCTTTCTAATGAATCGACTGCCCCCATGATACATAACTGGAGTTGTTTTACTCATCAGATTGGTTTACAAACATATTTTAAAAAGCACCATGTTCCTGAAGCCATATACTTAACACTGGACATATGTGCAGTTGAAGGAATTGGTATACTCTTCCCTCTTCCATACTAGTATCACTTCTTTCATTCTACAAGGTTATATCAAGAACTTCAGAGAGGTTAAACTGAGAAACTTTTGAAAAAAAAAAAAATCTTTTTCCCTGACACAAAGAATTTTCAGTGTTTTCATTCAAAACCTCTATATATCTGCAGGGGAAAAGGAAAAAAAAAGCCCTTCTGGGCTCAAACTGTACCTATGCTAATAATATTTTTCTAGACTGGCACCCTGATTGCATTGCTTTCATTGTGTTTCTGAAGGAACACAACAGCACAAACATCTACCCCCATAATCTATGTGAAGTGTCTTAATGATTGTGTCAACTGCTCCAGCATCAGTCTCTCTACAAGAAAATCAAGTTTCATACTGTAGTGAAATGATACTTTTCCTTTCATCTTCAAACAGAAGAACTAGAAGTTGTTAACAAAGTCAGAAGACAAGTTTTTTTGAGAGGCTACTAAGAGAAATCATACCTATCTTCACTAAATTCACTAAATTTCACTGATGAGAAATCTGTTAGAACTGCTGACGACACCAAACCAGAAGTATGTTCATAACTATAAGATGGGAAGCCATCAGCAACCAATTTCTGCATACAGTTAATTTCTTATATTAAGAATATTATTTCTCACATCTAAAAATTACAGAAAAGGATAACAGGTGAGGGAGTGTTCAGGTAAACTTTGGTCATTACTTTTCCTCCTTCTTAAATGCAAAACTATTTTCAGACCAATGTGAAATCTTTAAAGATTTCTACACTTAAAAGTTTAAGCTATAACATGATACAAGAATGAAAATCTAAATATATAGGTTAATCACAGCAAAGAAAAGCAATGACACACTTTACTTCTCCTAGTAGTTTATGCAAAGTTACCTCTGCCTATTCATCAGCTAGCAAGGAATTCCTTTGTGCAGTTCCCTATTTAATAAACTTCCTCAACATGACTAAGCCCAAGAACTATTTCTCAGTTTGGGAAAACACATAGCGTTGTCACTCATATTGCTCATGGAAGGCAAAAGAAATTCTGTGTGCTATTTCTAAGCATAAGAAAGCTACACCTTGTTCACAAGCATTTGTTGTGCTCACAAACCAGCCATGACAAACTGACAGACCAGACACCCTGAACACACGTCAATTTGAGATGATGAGAATTAGGTGTAACGCAAGCCTGCAGTTTGATAGAGCTCTGGAGTGCTACTCTTTTTACCTCAAAGCAGAATGCTGCTATTCCATGCTAAACCACCCTGTGCTGCCAACTCGCTCAGAGCCTGAGGAAACATCCCAACTGCCCTGCAGGGATGTGCCTCTGGCAGCCCTGCTGAGGCTTCCCAAGTTGGTAGCAGCCACTGCCCTCTCCCTGGCTGCTTGGATGCACTGATGAAGAGTAAAGGGGCAAGTCAGCTTCCCCCAGCCCTTTCCAAGGGCTATCAAGAGGAGCATGCATGGCATCGTACAACAAAAGGCTGTGCACTAGTAAGGGAGGTTATGTGGGAGGGAATATTTATAGAATGGGCACATGACTGTATCTCATCATTAAGCAAATCTGTCGGACACTCCCATTTAGTATTAAGGGACTATTTTAAAAAAAACAAACAAACCACCATCATCAACACAAATGCTCATTCTTGTATCAGAAGAATCCAAAACAAAAGTCACAATTCAATTAGGCTGAATTGGTTCGCTTACCTCTTTTTCTGTTAAGAATGGTTTGGTGAAATGTTAACACCATTAAATTTGCCAAGACAAAAGGTAAATTAGACGCCATGAAAGCAATCCTCCGCACACATTTGTTCAGAAGCTTTGTTTCTTACCGAGTGGAGGCTGGAGCATGCCCCCTTTCTTTTCACAGGTCCCGATGGGCTGTATGTCTGAGGAATCCACAAGCCTCCAAAAATCATTTTTGTTGTCACTTCCATCCAGCCGCAACCTTAGCCTGGCCCCACTGATTCCAATTACTGTAGCTATACAAACTGAGGTAACATTGCGAGGATCATGGGCTTCCAGTTTCATACCAACTTTGAAATCGTTCGTAGGTGGAATTCTAGACTACAATAAAAAGTAAAAGACTTTTTCTTATTGATGTTAGTATTGCTAAATTTACCAGTCAGTTCAATATACAGCTTTCATCCATCCAAACATATCATATAAATGATAAATGCTAAACAAAAAGAAGCTTTTGAACTTTGAGTATTTAGTAGCAAGTCAGAAAAGGCAGCTGGATAGCCTACCAATTGCATAAGCATGACTGATTTCTAAAAAGATAAGCCTGCTAAGAAGGATAACAAAGGAATTCTGATGAAGATACAAACATGAAGATGGGGAGTAATATCTGTGATATTAGTGATTAATTCAGTGATTAATATCTGAAGTGAATGGAAAACAAGGACACCGGGAAACATGACATTCAACTCAAAAAAACACCAAACACCAAAACAGAAACCCACACACTCAAAAAAAACCCACTCGTAATGTTTTTTATCTTTCAATTCGAAAGAAATAGTTATCCTAATTGTAATAACATTTTGGAAATCTACAGAAAATTTGGATCCTACTGCCCTAGGCACTACAGAAGCTCAAGGTAAGAGTTTCTGCATCAAAAAAAGCTTACAATACAAAGAAAGAAGATAGAAAAAGGAGTTGGTGCTAACATTTTATGAAAAGAAAAGCAGTCCTAAAGTCATACAAAACTTCTATGCTAAGACTAAAACTGCAGCTTGTGCTTATTCATAAAGAAGTGAATATAATCACAAATATACAATGAAATGCCAATTTAATTAGCACAGGGGAAAAATGTGACAAATGCAACTTGGTCTTTAAACAGAACTTTTTGTCACATGCTAAAGATGAACAAAAATTAATATTTTTTACTCATGTATCAACACTACTGGCAAAGATTGACTGGATTGCAGTCTGATTACTTGCCTTCTGTGGAATTGCAGGCAATGGCATTACCTAATGATGTTCAGAACTTCATATTACCACTAACTGGGACTGAATGCCTCTTACTATTCTCTTTAGATGTCTCCTCATTTCCAGCCTAAATTTATTAATGGATTTTTTTGCCAACACTATCATTTAACTTAAATTCTTTTTGCACTTTTACAAGTAACAACAAAATCTATAGTGTATTTAGAGGGCAATCTGGCTTTTTCTCAGCAACCCTTCAAAAAGGTAAATAAGTCAAGCACTGAAATGTCTCTTAGGAGATGATGGCTATTCTACTATCACCCTGGAAGCTCTTTTCTGCAACATTTCAGTACCATGTTGTTTTTAAATAAAGACACCAAGAAATGTTAGCAGCCTTCTGGATGACATTTAAACCCAGTAGTTATTCCATCCAGACTAATGCAACCTGACTTCTAGTACAGAAGGCAGGTAGAATACCCAAAACCATGGGAGTTCACACTCACAGGATTCCTATGTTCCCTTCTCCTGCCCACCTAAGCAGGTCTGGTGGGGATCCCATAGTAAGCAAGTAAGGGTGCACTGACCTGTTTAGGGACATAGGAAAAGATAAACAAACCTGCTACTTTAACAAGTGTTAGCAATATTTTTTTCTCCACCACATTTTAATGTCCGAAATACATCTTCCTCTCATTGCTGTGTTGTGCAGGTGCACTCTTTACAACACACCCTAGACGGACAGCAGGAGCCCTGGAGGAGCACGAGCCCAAAAACCAGGGGCAAGCAACATTCAGCGAATGCTGAGTTTAGCATCTGCCAATGCTGCACTCAGACAGCAGGCTGTCTGAAAGGGGAGCCTGAGCATATTAAATTTAAAGGGCAATTCAATTTCAGGATATTGCTTGTCAAGCTGTTATTTTCTACTACCAGGAAAAGCAACAGAAATTGAGAAATTGGGGAGTTTGTTTATATGTTTGTGGGAAAGGTGAGGTTGTTTAAATACCAACAACTCCAGGCATTCTACTAACAAGGTAACTCTTCCATGCTAGTCTGTCCTTACAGAAAAAATAACAAAACCTTGCTCACTAACAGCCTTAAGTTCTGCTCAAACCAAAAGGACTAGGCTTTTACATTTAAAATTTTCAAATGCTTGGAAAAAGTTTCAATGCGAGAAAACAGGATGTGAACTGCATTGAAATTTTAAGTAGTGATTAAAAACAACTTAAAGCAACAGATAAAATACCTTATAAATTAAGATAAATACTTGAATCAATTTCCATTAGCTGTCTGTGTCTTAATTTATGGTAGATGCTTTAATTTATTGTTCCCCAGGTCATTTTTAATTACTACAAAATTTAAACTTTTAGAATTCCCACAGGTCACAAATTCTAGATATAATTGTCAAATTAAGTTTCTCTCTGCTCTTTATTTTTTGGCTGGCCACAGCACTGTATTTCTTTGCATTACACAGAGCAATAATGACACGTAGAAGTCATGTGTAACCCAGTAAAAGTCAAATTAGTCCTATACAAAGCACAAGCACTTTAGGTTCAAAAATCTGCATTATGTAGCGAGAGGGATCTAGCTATGCACTAATCAACACTGCATATTGCTTTCTACTTAAAGGTCGACTCTCAGAAAAACTGAAAGTCTGCATATTCAATTGTTTTGGAATTTGCTATGCACATAAATTAAAGTTCATCTTTCCAACCCACACACTCCACAAGCAATCCAGGTCACTTGGTTTTACCTCAGTCAGTGCATATCACCTAAGTATCTCTATTTAAGGTGTTATTTGGTTATTTCTTGAGCACTGGTAGGGAAGAGGGAGGTACAAGAAAAGCACACAGAAAGGCTTCTGAGCAGCTTTCTGCAGTAGCTACATTTCTTGGGAGCATACATGGTGGTTTATGGTCTGTGAGTATGGCATTAACCTCAGAATGATCCAAGGATCATGCTACCACTCTCTGCCCCTATCCAAGCAGAATCTGAGGTCTCTGCCTTCAGCTGGTATCCACTGTGAAAAACACATACTGTGAAATTAATTTCTGAAGCTCCACTCAGAGTTATTGACACCGCTGTTCTTAGCCATGTCCCACTGAAAGCAGCATGCAAGGCACTCTTTGCCCTTTATCCTCATCTACAAAGAGCAAGTGGAGATTCAAGCATGATGAAATGCTATGACCTGTGTTTCTCTCTCCTTCTTCTCCATTCTTGCAACTACTTCAGACTCACTGAGTGACAGTTCTTCCCCTCCTCAAACTATTCCACTCATGTGGCTTTTTATTTGGCCCCCCACTGCAGACCAGTATCATTTACTATACAGTCAGACTACCAACACCCCCTAGAAGACACTTTCTGGACATGCCCAAGCCACTGAATTAGACATGCACTGCTTGTCACACCTATTACACTTCTATCAACATGAACTATCCAATTCCTTCAGCAACTATCTTCGTAACACAGTGAAGGCACAAAGACCAAAGAACACCCTATTTAACTTTACACACAGAAGATATTCCTCGGCTTGGGAAAACACAGGCTCTGACTCCCTCTACAGAGAGAAGGATGCCTGCAGAGATGGATTCAGCCTCCAGAGGGCTGAATAACTGGAGGTCATCAGCTCACACAAGATGGTAGATTTAAACTGCACCTGCAAATACACACCAAACTATCAGGTGGGGGGGAAATCAAACTTGCAGGCTACAACGTAAGATGGAGAATAGTACACCTTTCATTATAAATCCAGTATTTCCTTTGTATTCCCATATGTTTCTCGATTTTTTAATTCAGTATCTGTTACTCCTTAGTAAAAAGCACTCTGCTCAGAAAGAGATAAAATTAAACATATTTGAGAGATCCAGGAAAGAAAGGGTGACTAAACTCTACTACACACACACACCTTATAGCTTAAAAGAATTGAAAGGAATCTTTCAGAAATGGAGCAGAGGAAAGGCTTGTCTGATGATCAGCCAAATTTTTAATTCTCACTAAAACCATGGTACCTCTGAGATTACTGAAAAAGGTAGAAAATATTTTTGAACTCTGATAAGACTGTTTTCATTAACTACTCTTTTTTTAAAGAAAAATGGAGTCCAAAGATATAATTTTAATGAAATCCTCAAAGTTTGGCTTGAGGCAGAAACCAAGAATGAAAAACTTCCATAGCACTCCTCTGCCAAAACTGTAAGCTACCAATAGCTAGAGATCAAAAGAAGTAAAATGGGAAGTCTAAACAGAAAAGTTGCTCCAAGATCACCCTGTATCACACATACATACACACACACTTGCAAAACAGTATGGGGCATACCTGTCTGAAACAATGTAGAGGGGCAGCTACTGATTCAGTCTCTTTCAGATAATCATCCCAATTAAACTGTTCTGGAAGACATAAGATAAAAAAAAGACCATATATGCAGTTTTAAAAGGGAACTTAAATAAAAAGGGAAATTGAGGAAAGAAAGGGACAAAATAACCCAACTATCTTGTAGAATACCTTTTTCTTTTTTTTTTCCCCGAGAACTGAATCACTCCCAAATGGAAACTCTACCTTTGAAATACATACAACCCTCCAAGGAGCTTCAAGAGTACCATTAATTCACAGGGGTGAGTACACAATAGAAAAAATTAATATAAACCATCCTAGTTTGTTTTTTTTTTGGTCCACATATACAAGTCAGGATACCTAGATTCAATTCTCTGCATAAGGATCTCCCAAGCATCCTTGTATATATCACAATAGCCTTTCTATATCTTAGTTCCCCTAACAGCAGGATTGATATGATAACCTCATATGAGTACAGAGATGATACACGTTGAAAAACAGACACATAGATTCTCTTGAAATATGTTACGAATACTATCCTCAGTCCATGAGAAAGTAAAAAGACTAGCACAGCCTTCCAACTGCATCTTTGTCTCTTTTCATCGGATGTCTGATAAAGGTTTCTCTTTGTAGAATAGTAGGTATTATGGCAATTACAGATAAATATGATGACAACATTAAGAAACAGAATCATGGGGTTTTTTCCAGTGTTAAGAATGGCATCGTTTGTATGCATGGGCAACTGTACTCTGCATTTGATTGAAACATGAAGTGCTAACATCAAAGACATAAGCAATCATTAATTAATACAAAGTGTGAGAGAAAATCTACAAAGGCACAGCTAATACTTTTGTTACTAAATTATCTGAGTTTTTTTCTTCTTATTTTTCTTGTTTGGGCAGCTGGCATCTTTCTGATGTGTCTGAATGATAAATCACTCCTGAACCCCAAAATGATGCAGTGGTGCCACCCAGCGGCTCAGCAACAGCCATTCACACGGCCTATAGCAAAATCCTTGGTGACGACCGAGAGCCCACACCAAGCTTGTCAATAATCCTTCCAAAAACACCACTGGGCACTGACAGTTAAACACATCCCTGCAATTTTCAGGAGAGAGAAGAAGCAAAGAAACAGAAAATGGCAGCATTTTCCAGCACTCACACATTGCTTCTCTGAAAGATGTGTGGTGGCTCAAACCCAGAGTGTGCCTGCAATAGCACAGCATTTAGGCCATTCCCCTGGCCTGATGAGATCCTCTTTTTTTGACTTAATAAACCCAAACGTGTACGAGTGATTTGTCCTTGACATTGCAGAAGCCAGGTGCTTGTTAGCTATGTGAGAAGTTAGTCACAAGTAAGTAAAATCACAAAAGCTGTTAATTTGGTGATCTAGAGTATAGGCAGGCTGGTAACAAAGACATTTTCATACAACATCTTGGAAGTCCACCTATTTTGGAATCAAAATTTTATTCATACATTTATATAGCAACACTGATTTTGTATTACTCACAAAAGGGAGGCTACATTAACTTCAGCATATGTCAGATATTTATATTTCAGAAAGGCAGAAATGGCTCTTCAGACCTTTCTCCAGAAAGTAGCCTCCGGATTTGTTGCTTTTCTCATTAACAGGCCAAGGAAGGTGCAAAAATGAAACATGATGAACTGCTAGCAAGTTTTTGTCTTATTTATAAAAGTTCTTCTTGAAGCCTAATAATAAAGCTGTCACTTCAAGTTGCCTTTTGATTTAAAAAAAAAATAAATTGTTTTTTAATCAGATTTTACCTTAGCAAGCTACCTAACTGAATAAAATTAAATCCAGCAAAAAGAGTATGTTAACTGTGTCCCACCTGTCTCAGATCTAACATGATGTAAAAACTGTCTTCATGAATCAGAGCCTCTCCATGTTAAGGACTGTATAAATATAGATATTTAAGAAAGAGCACCTTATACCAGGAGAAACCCCCAATCACCTCTTCCAAAAAATTATCTCTATATACCACCATTTCCCAAATAATCTCAGTTTTTATAACAGGACTGTAAAGTTGGTGGAATGACCCAAAAATACAGAGGGAAACAAAGAGGGAACATTTACTAGAAAGACATGTAAGGTAAGACAAGCAGCCAGCTGCAGATAAAGTCAAGAGCAAAACAATGTTGCCTGGCTCTTTGCTTGAAATCCTGGCTATCAAAAGCTCTTGCATCAAGCAGAAATGCCCTGTAGTTAAAATTAGAACCTCTCCACCTGCAAAGATACACTGTACTAAATGAGAGCCAAGCTCTCAGAGATGAGGCTAATTATCATTTAATTACTGGAGTCATAGAAATAGGAGATGCATGTATGTTTACAACATGTAAGATGCATCTCTAGACAGAGTACCTACACAAAAGCTTCTCTGTATTCTCAGCAGGCAGAGGTAAAGAAGCTGTATTACATATATATATGTACTTCTAAAACCCCTGCAAGCATGCAGCTTCTGAAAACTAGAAATCCATAAAAAATTAGCTCACACCAAACGATTTAACATGCATTTCTCTTCACACTCGAATCTGCAGGCTGAATTAAATAGCTCATGAAAAGCCCGTTATGCAACAAGCACTTTATAATTCATTAGCAAAGGGAAAGCTAGAGAGAAGGAAATTTTATGCTGAAGAACAAACCAGCATATACTGGAAACAGGGGAAAAAAGGAAAAACAACAACAAAAAGACCACACGAGAAGGTAACTAGAACGTTTTCTAAAAAAAAACCAAAAAAAAACCAAAACAACCACCACCAACAACAAATAAAATAACAAAAAAAACCCACACCAATAAAAACCTCCAACCACTTTATAGCCAACACAGGAGGCTCTAAACCAATGACTCAAAACAAGCAGCATGGGCAAAAAAACTGACTAATTAAAAAATTAAGGAAATTCGTTTATGATACAGTTGCTTGCATTACTGGCAATGACCCACGGGTCAATGACCCTTGATGCCCTCTGCAATGCTGTAGCAATACCCTAGCACTTCTTGCCAAACCTGCCAATCCCAAAGTAACTCAACCTAAAAAGGACCCCGGGAGGTCTGTAGTTCAGCCTCCTGCTGAAGGGTTCCTTCAGCCTCAGTATGAAGATTTTTTCCCTCCATCAAGAAAGAATCACTTATGCTCCAGCCAGTTTTCTGTTGCTTCACCTTCCGCTGCACCTCTGAGAGGAGCCTGGCTGTGCCCTCTCCACAGCCACCTGTCAGGTAGTTGAAGATATAGCAAGGCCACCTCCCATAAGCTTTCTCTTCTTTTGGCTGAAAAAAAGCACCATTTTTCTGGTTTCTGTACCACTTTTTTTGCTTCCATCGTGCATTCCAGCACCTTCGTTTTTTGGGTGGACTGCCAGCCATCCTGCTCCAGTATAGCAGTGCCTTCCTTGTGCTGTGCAGTTCAAAACTGAACACAGTTCTCCAGATGCGGTCTCTGAAATACCCCAAAGCAGCGAATCCCTCCTCCCGGCCTGCTGCCTGCACTCCTGCCGACAGCATCCCTATGCAGTTGACGTCTTTCACCACAAGAGCACACTGCTGGTCCACACTCAGCTTGCTGCCTGCCAGGGCTCTAGGGATTTCCCTGCCGAATTCCTTTCCAGGCAGCCAGCTCGGTGGCGCCTGGGCTGCTGCAGGGCTCCGGTCTGCCCGAGGCCAAGAGGGACTCTCCATTCGCCTGTGACTCCCACGAGGGTCCTGTCATCCCTTAGCACGGGCAAGCCCATCTGAAGAGCAGTCCTGCCTTCCAGCCTGCCAGCTACTCCTCCCTAGCACATGTTGCCCACAAACTGGCTTGACAGTGTGTTCTGTCTAATCCTCCCATCTGACAGTAAAGTGTAAAATAGCATCAGCTCTAGCACTGACCTCTAAGAAATGCCACGAGTTACAAAGCTGCCAGATGGACATTGCACTGTCTGGCAGTCCAGTCAATTTTTTATCCACCTAACCAAACATCTCAACAGTTTTTCTGAAAGAACACTACAGAAACCATACAGAAAGCCTTGCTAAACTAGAGATGTGCAACATCCACTGCTCTCCCCTTGCTTACAGAATCACTTACAACAACAGGCAATCAGTCATGTACAGTCCACAACTGGCAAATCCATCTCAGCTGTTCCTAACTTCATCTTTGTCCCACATTTGCTTGGAAATGGCTTCCAAGGGGGATTTTCTCCAGAGTCTTCCTGAAGACTTAGACCAGGCATGCCAGCCTATAATTCCCCAGGTGCTCCCTTATTGTCCTTCTTGACAATGGGCATACTTGTTTGACCCTTTCCAGTTATCATGAAACCTCCTTAATAACTATGACCTCTCCCAAGTGAGCAAGAAGCCTCACAGTGACATCACTTGACTACCACAGCACCCTTGGAGGTGTCACACCTGCTGCCACGGACATGTGAAAGCCCAGTTTGCTGAAGTGCTCCCTGTCTTCTTCCACTGTACATAATGCTTCAGTTTAACATAAGTCAAAGTTTTACAAAATTTAACTTGAAGATTTAAATTATGAGTTAAGTGTCACTTGTAGATTGGTAGAATTTAAGGTCCTGGTTTATTTAGGTTAGTTTAATACAGTGTCACCAAAGCCTAAACACTGTTTGCGCAGATGGAGCACCCTGTATCTTCTCACACCACCCTAACGTTCCCTTAGCACGCATCTGAGGCTTTGGACATAGAGAAGTATCGTTTCTAGTCTTCATCCCACAATCTCTCTTCTTCAAAGATGAGGTTTACTTTTACTTTTCATTTACATACAGCTGCAAATGTAGTCATTTCAGTGTAAGGTATTTCATACTCAACTTTATGCCTTGTACCTTCTTCTCTATGTCGTGATCATTCAGTTAAAATTTTTCTCCTCTTCGTATCTTTTTCTATTCACTTTGGTTTATTTTTTCACCTGTTCTCACATCTCTATCTCCCCTCCTCTTCAACTTTCCCTATGACAAACTCCTCTGGAAACTCTGGAGACTTCCTGGATGCTGGCCCAAAGCATTGTAAACCATTTTTCTTGATCCAGCATCAAGAGGCTCATTCTGCTTCCTTGCCACCAAAAAGCAGTAACACAGGATAAAAATTATCATCTCACCTGTAGAAAATCAGAGATCTTTTGCAAGGCACTCTTCTCTATTTGACAAAGTTGAGCATAGGTTTCATAAGTTCAGTGCCCAGACACTGGAATAACAGTGAAACTAGAAATGGGACAAGAGGACACCGTCTTAAGCTGAGTCAGAGGAGGTTTAGGTTAGACACTAGAAAGAAGTTCTACACATAGTGATGGGGCTTTGGAACGGGCTCCCCAGGCAGGTGGTGGAATCCTCATCCCTGGAAGTGTTTAAGGAAAGACTGGATGTGGCACTTAGTTGACTCGGTCTACTTGACAAGGTGGTGTTAGGTCATAGGTTGGACTCAATGATCTCAGAGGTCCTCTCCAACCCAGTTGATTCTGTGTAGCCCAAGTGGAAGAACACAGATGACTGAATAAGGCTTGCCTGCTTAGTGATGCTTCTCCACAAAACTTTTTCAACACTTTGCTCTCTCCTGCAGGAGGAGGCAGAGACATCTTCCAATGACTCATGAAATACAGTTATCTTATCCACATATGAAAAGCACACTGCTGGTGGGGGGGGTGTCCTATGAAGCTCTGTCATGTCAGACAACATGATTTTAAAACACAGACATGCTGAGTCCAGTTTGACTGGAGCTCCTTTTTACACTGCAAAAGAAGGAAAAAGACACAAATACACTTCCTTTTCCTTTTCTGTCTCGGAGTAACAGGGACAAACAACAAAGATGACAGGTTGCCCAGAGAGGTTGTGGAGTCTTCTTCTCTGGACATACTCAAAAGTCATCCGGACATAATCCTGAGTAATGTGCTCTAGGGGTCCCTCCTTGAGCAGGAATAAGATGACTTCTAGCGGCCCCTTCCAACCTTGCCCATTCTGAAACCGCTAGAGCCCCAATAAACAGAAACATTAGATCTGGTAAATGGAACAGCAAAAGACTCTACTACAGCTGGTGGTAACCAAAAATCCTTCCTTTGGTGCCAGTAAACACATTACGGACTGGGAAGATAACTGCAGCAGAAAAGACATGAAACTGAGAAATACATGATGACAAGAATAAATTAGTAATCGTCTAAAAATAATAAAGGTTATATAGCATATTTGATCATACATACTTACAAAGAATACTTGTCTTGGCTAGTAAAAATATCAGGCTCAAGTCAAGCAAATTCAGCCACCACCTTCTATACCAAAATATAGCTCCTAACAGAGTTAGATAAAAGCAATGGCATGTTTTTAACTACCCACCAGTAACAACCCAAGAGATTGAAAAAGAAAAGCCTCATGAAATACTATGATCCAAACAAACACTTTTTCTTTTAGGGTACCTTAACTAAAAACCTGACAGCTGCAATACCTACCACTTCTTAAAGACGGGTTGTTTGCCTGCTGATTCTTTCCATCTTTCTCTTTTTTATTATTCTTTGAATCTAAAAGACAAGATTCCGTTACATAATAAATGTAATAGTCACATCATAACGATGTCCAGCACAACACAGAATGCTTTCAAACAATACAGAATATCTTGTTCTAAATACTGATTTTTTTATTCATTTCAGTGCTTAATCAAAAGGTACTCTAATTTTAATCACTGCACTAGTTTACTTTCAAAATATATTGGGAAATACACCATGAAAAAGCAGAGGTTTTGACTACTTTATATCACATTACCAGAATAAATCTAGTTGCAGAATATGTAGTATTAGCTCTACAGACAGCAACCCTGTCTTAGTTCTTAACAGTTTTACTCAATCTACACACAATTTGAGATTCTCAAGATCACTGGGTATCTTTATAAATCTTGTACAAATCACTATGAACTGAGAAACAAGGGGAAAAACCAATCCCACTCTAAATGCATATTTCTGAGTTAAAGATTCCATTCTATACTTAGATTCTTGAATACTCAATATTCTCAACATTAAATTCTCAAATACTCAAAGCAGCTATCTCAGTGCACATGCCATTTATTTAAAAGAATCATTCAGAAGAATCTACCTTCCCTATCATTCATCTCTATACACATTCAGAAAGAAGTGTGACATTTCATTTTTGATGGGTATCAGCATTATGAGAGACACAGTGGAACTGGGCAGCTGTAATAGACAGTTCACTCACTCCTTTTAGGTTTTAAAATATGTTGGTTTGGTGATCTGCTATTGAGACTCATGGAATCAAGTGTAATTCAAATATGACAGTGAGCGGGCCATCATTTTTAAAAAAAAAAAACAACTTTGGAATATTTTTACTAGATAGGTTCATGGAGAAAAATCCTTATGAAGGCCAACTTCAGATGGAACTGCTGAAATGATTTAGGATATCGCTCATGAGCTTTAATCCCAGTAATCCCTCAGGAGTACAGCCTCAATCCACACAAATGGACACACTACAAGTACCTGTAGGAATCTGAGAAGGGATAGTGTTAACACTAGTTCAGGAACAATGACAAGACAAAAGGCTAATATGCATTTTCTCTGCCCTACAGGTCAAAATATATTTCATCCAGCCTCTTTGTGATTGAGCCAAATCCAGTTAATTTTCTACTAGAAGGTACAATCAACAGCAGAGCCTTTTGCTGTGTTCTGTAAGCTCAGTTAGTCAGGTTTTCCCAAAAACAGTCATGAGACTATTGCAGACATCAGGCTGTCAGCTTACAGAATAAATAACTTCCCAATCTGCCTATTTCCAAAGAGGAAATCAGTAAGTCTTTTATGTGGGATCCTGCTGAAATAAGAGAACTAATAACTGCTTCCTGTGAACACCCAAAGCTTGAAAAGGCAGAGTCATGTAAGAATATCTACCCAACAGTGCCAAATTTCAAACAAGATGACAGCCTTTCATGATGAGAGACATCAAGAACAGGTGGAAGAACATGAAAAAATGCAGCCTGGACACCACATGTGCTCTTGCTGACAATCACCACACAAATTATTTATTCTCTGTACCACTGAGGTTTAGTGTCTATCTCAAAAATATCACAGCAAATATGAAAGCTAAAACAAAACACTCTTGGAAACATTGTTTTCTTATCAGCCATTAGAAAACTACAAGAACAAAAAGAGATTATATTAATGGGAAGTGGATTTCTCACTAGCGATTTAAGCATCTATTTCATTTGAGGTGGAGGCATTTTCATTCACAGTAAATACAAAGTACTGTCACTATCATTTGTTTTTGATGGCCAGAAATCTGCTCTTTAAAATGCTCAAGTAAATCTCACCCAGCATGTGCAGAACCATCCAAAAACAAGTCTGAATAAAACCAAGACTTCTTTCAAAAACTCCCCTTGCTTTTATGGATTCCAACCTTCAATGGGAAGTTGGGAATACCATTACAAAGCTGGAGTGTTTTACCTAAGCAGAAGAAAAGCTACTAGCAGTAAGAATTATCAGTGTTTCCACTTGAGATATCCTGTAATTACTAGCATCCCTGAAAACTTTCCCCCAATCTATACTTCAAAATTGCTATGATGCCTTGGTCAGGAGTGCCTTTCCCAATGTCACTAGTTAGGGTGGATTAAAAAATATGGTTTATTTTCAAAAGTAACAAAAAAGAAAACAAGATTTTATTAAAATCCAATTTTATAGACACGTTTTGGGTTTTTTTTTTCATGCATGCCAATCTAAGTTTTAAATTTTGATAATTCTAAATTCTAGTAAATTTAGTTTTCAAAGATCACATGGAAAAAAAATCAAATCACTGGGCTGAAGACAACTATCTAAGCCCATGATCCTCAGTTTGGTCAAACTTTGATGTCAAACCTCAAAAATGAGACTACGAAAGAGGGAGTACTTCTACAAGTACAAAGAGTATTTTCTTTTCATCTCCTAGCCACATTCAAGGACTAATTCCTTGGAAACCTGAAAAATGGACTTGAAAATGGGACCTTTATACATATAATCTAGACAGAAGAGACTTACTAGTTCTAAAGTCTGGAAGCTCATGGGGACCAAAAAATAGTTCAGTTTAATTCATTACCTATCTTCCTCTGTTCATAAAGTTCATTTTTGAAAAGACAAGTTTCAGTTTACGTTCCAATGTAAATCACAAGACATTTTAGATCATTTGCCGAAACAAGAGTTAGAATGTAATGCTGATACTGTGGATTTAATCAAATGCTACTCCACTCTCTTTGAAAAAAAAAAAAAACAGCAAAGAATGGGATACCAATTTCAAAGGAAGTTTTAAAAATAAAGTAATACATATAAGTACACAGAGTTCATATATTTGCTATATAACTATATATATTTAGCCTACGACACATACAGGAAAAATAAGCCATGAAAGATTGCGTTCTTCTAGGAAGCAAGATTAGAGCATATACTAAAATTATAAAAGCACCATATTCTATTGTTCACCAACTAATTTTTTCTACAGTGCACTTCATAAGCCAAAACTTTAGATACAAACCAAGATTAGAGTTAAGATTATTTAACACAGTGTTTTCTGCTTACTGATTCAGAACTCCATGTGTTTACATAACTCCCACCCTATCTGCAACCACAGAATTCTGCTGATAAGATTACTCAACAGAAAACAGGCAAGAGCAACCACATCTATCATGCAAGAAATTGGAAACAAAGAAGAAAAAGACAAAGCTATCTCGACTGATTTGTGAATACCAAAACAAACAAAAAAATCAGAGAAGGCACTCGTAAAGCTGTAGTAAAGATAATCCTGGTGACCAATGTCTATTTCCTCTTACAAACTCCCATGTTGAATTCCAGCTTCTAGCCTGAGATGCTCTGAAACTGCAACACTTCTTTCTAGAAGTTAACCTTTCCACAAACAAGATGTTTGCTTTATCTGAGTGACGGCAAGCATCATGTTTCTTGACAGTAATAGTCAGTATGCTGCATGAGGAGGCACAATATTCTAAGACTTGCTATTTGCCTGTTGCCATGTGGGGAAAATGCAGTCCACAGTCATGCTTTCAAGATTTCTGCAGTTATCCATCAGCAACCTTAAAGTCTTCAACTCTGCTGCTGGGTGTTCAAAACATGGCAGGATATCACTTGTCTCAAAGAAACCCCTAGTCTCTTCCAGATGGATGAGAATACCTCTGGATGAATAAAACCTTCACTCTTCCTGTGCCATGCAGTTACTCACTTTCTGATAAAATTTACTAAGACAAGCCCAAGACTTAACATTGCTCAGAAGGGGGCTTTCTTCACACTCCCTACCACACCGGCTTGTGAGTTCTTCTTTGCTGCTCTTCACCAAGCCTCAGTGCACACACAGTTGAGGATATCAAAACAGAGTGAATATGACATTTATCCTTTCCTTTCTTTTTGTGCTTCCCTAGTGGGATTCTTATCTTATCTGCCTGGAACAAGGAGTCTCTTTGAGTACATTTAGACAACAGCCATTCAGAAAGCCTACAAGAAAAGGGGATAGACTTCCTCCATAAACTCTTGGTGCAACAATTAAATGGATGGCTCCTGCCATTACAGAAAATCTATTATAGCAAAGACAATTATTTACCAAGGGAACACACAAGCACATAAAGAAGCTTGGACTGAAGGTAGAAAGCTCAAGAAAAGTACAAAAGTGTTAGCAGCCTTTTATGGGGTAGGACTACCAATCTGAAAGCTTTGAAAGCAGCAGCAACCTGGTTTCAGACAGTGAGTCTTTCTCTCTTCACATTCTCTTTGTTTCACCACCCCAAACACTTGTTTTTTCTGAAGTCTCACTCTATTTTAGCACACAACTCGCAGACATGACACAGCAGAAATCACACCTTTGTGGTACACTCTATTTTTCCAGATGACTTTCTTTTAAAATGTTTATTTTATCTTCATGAAACAGCTGCTAATGCCAATCATAATGATAAAATTTGATTCCTTGTACTACTCAGTTATCGTCCTGCTAAATTATATGCAGTTACAGAATAAAGCCCTATGTTTTCACTAATAGCACATTCTTCAATTCCAGGACAGAATAATTGTTTCAAGGCTGTCACAGGACAGAATGACTTTGGTTGAACTTGTAGAACTCCAGGCCAGACAAATTTAGCATACTTATTGTACAACAATGAGAATTTTGAACTTAACTGTATTCAGCACATATCACAAACTGTCTTTTTAATCTAACAGTATAGTATTTGTCATCTAATATCCCACCAGCTTCAAAAAGAGAATTTAGCAGGTTCCACACTTTCCTTCTCTTGTATTAAGCTACCAGGCCTTACCTTTAACTGCTGTTCTCCCCATGGTAACACTTCTGTGATCTCCCTTCTCACGATAAAAAGGCTGAAGTTGAAAGACCAGTTAATTCTTCCTTTCAGCACAACAGTTTCCTGTGGAGCAGTAATACAACAAGTTAGGGGGGAGGTTGTTGGTGCTTGGGTTTTCTTTTTTTGGAAAGGATGATTTTTTTTGTATTGGTGTATAATCATCTTGCTGGTTTTAAGTTGCAGATGTTTAACAAATTACGTGTAAAGAGTAACATGTAAACAATGGTTAAGTACAAGGAGCAAAGGTATCACATACAAATTTTCATTTCTCTGTTTTAAACAGTTCATTTTATAATAATCTGCATTTTCTGGGGGGTTTTAATATAAAGAAAGATATAAAATGTTCACTATTCCTTTTTTCCAAAAAAACCCATTACTGAAAAGAGGAAGAAAGACTATTATATATAACTTGCTCATCCTGTCTCACCTGCACAGACTTAAACAATCACCAACTTAAACATCTTTGGGTAAAACACACTACCTTGCAAACTACAGCTGAGGAGGGAACAAAACACTGATGTAAAAAATTTACACAAAGGCCCAAGTGCTCACTGATACCCCTGCCCAGTACGACTTGTAACAGAGCAGAGGACTTGTTAGGGAAATGCTAACTTTAGATAAAAGCAGTGAGCCACATTCTTGAAGGGTTCAGAAACCACAAGGAACAGATGAGTTAAACCAATGTAAAACAGCAAAAGCAACCTTTGTATGTTGCTGTGATTTTTCTACTCCACCATCTAGTTTTTTGAACTTTGACAGTGTTCAAGTCAAAGTCATTTGAAGCACTTAGTCTCAAAGTGACAAAGCCAGCAAGTTTAATATTCTTTTCCATTAACTTTTCAAGTAATAAAGGGTAAAAATACATTCAAATTTCTGAATTATGTTCTTGGATAATTTCCTTTCAAGGAACACCCATGAGCTGACACCATCAAAAGTTTGAGGTTTCTTTTTAATTTAAATATGTGCATAGTTTTCCAAAGATTAATTTTGTCACAAGTAACATTTTTAGAAGATAAATCTTTGCAGTGTTACATAAAAGAAATAATAGCTGAAAACCAGGTTATCTACTTGGAATTTCTTGAATCTTCTACTCGCATGCTAAAAAAAAAAAATACACATAAATATTACATATATCCAGAGAGGCATTATGCAGCTGAGTATTTTCCTGAAATTGTGACATTTCAGTGAAACTTCACGAAACACGCACACTATGGTGATGGACTGCATGATGAAAACTTTACATAGTGCAAGTCGCACAGCTAATACTAATTAAATATGTTTTGATAAAATGCCAGAGACTGAAGAATTCATTTAGTGTGTGTGTTGCATGTGAACGTGCCGGACACATTACAAAAATTCTCAAGATTGAGACTTGAAAGCGGTTATAAATAAAACTGAATACTACCATAAAATAAGCAGGTTTCACTACACAATAGCATTCATAGCATAAGTGATCATCAGGATTAAGAACAGAAATCCTTTTAAGCCATCAAATAAATTTGAAACACTTGATACTTTCATAGACTCCCCCAAAAATTCAAAGCTTTCCCACCGCAAGTAATAAATCATGAAAGGTGATGCAGAGTCAAAGTTAACTGTTTTTACGGATTACTTTAAAACAGTGAATGGTTTTTATCTTTTTGTTCCAAGTACCAGATTGCACTTGGTGCAGTAATAAAGATTCCAACCCTGCAGTGATAGTCATCAAGTTTAGCACAACCGGAGTGTCTGTCAGAACATAAAAAGGATTCCAGCTTTTCATTAGCTTGTGTTGTACCAGATAGGCTGTTTTACAGCATGCCCACCAGCCTGTTAAAAATATAAGACAACTGAAAGTTCTGAAAGTGCTGTCTGAAATGAGGCAAACCCAACTGCAGGAACACAATATATTGCTGTTTTGAAGGGGTGCTACTTAAAACTCCGTTACGCCTAAGTATTCAGTTTAGAGCTGCTATTAAATTAGCGCATAGATTGTGCTGCTTGTCACAGAAAACAGCCAAGAATGGTATTTCTGAGCCTCTATCTAACAACCACTACACGCTGTGAACTACAGTAAAATGAAAAGCAGTTACCTCCAAAACAGAGCAGGGTCAGCCTGAAACAAAGTGTAACTTCTTTTGCAGGGCCAGACCTAGGAATAACTTTCCATCACCTCACATAATTAAGTGGCAAACCCTAAGCAAGGTAGTTATAAAGTCCTCTTATGTCACACTCACCATCACCAGCCTGGCTCAACCCACAGCACAACCACTGCAGAAGGGAAGAAAACCACCAGCAAATACAGGGGAAACACCTCCAGGGGACATTTTGGCAAAATTACACAGCAGGGACACAAGGTATTCTTGTACATGCACTTTGGTAAGCAAGATGAGTGAGAAAGATGGGTTTAAAAAACTAATCTATCAGCTTCTAGAAATGAAGGAGAAAATGAAACAAGGTCAGGAATATATGAGCAAACAAAAAAATGCAGTGGCAAGGCTGAGGCACAGTGGTGTAAAAAGGAGAAGAATGAGAACCAAAGTTACAAAGACCAAGCTAAGCACACAGGTTGTCAGTCACGAACAGAAAACTGCTGAAACATTTAGGGATTGTCAGTACAGAACCCAGCGAGAAACCATCAGCTGTAAATTAAGGAAAGTGAAAAAAGCAAATGCAAAAAAAATCCATAACCCCAGGATAATATTGCATTCATCATCAAAATATTTTTAATCCAAAGAGTAATCAAAGGATCTCCATACTCATGAAGTGTATTATTTACATCACACCTCAATTCATTATGTAAACTGAGTTTTAGACTTTCTCTGATTAACATCCCTTACATCAGTTACTTTTTAAAAAATCAGATGGAAAGCATTCAACTGCCTTTAATTCCTTACTGAAGTTTTTATCGTTAATCCCCAAATCACTTCTATTAGCCACCTCCCACTGTGCAAGCCCTTTGTCAGAAAGCAGTATATTAGTAGACAAGCCTAAACCTTTGCACTTTCTGCATCGCTAGTATATAATACTAGGTGTCAGAAAACAGGATGAGAAACATTTTTCCTGCCTAACTTTGGTGTTTATATTTTGAAAGAATTAATCAAAGGACATGTATGCTGCATTTCAAAGAAGCTAGTATTCTACAAAAAACACCAAACTTCCTCTGCTTTGCCTGCCACGCATCTCCATTATCCTTTTCAGTGTAAGCTAGGCACTCAAATAAGCTGAATGTCCTGAAAATGAAAAAAAATCATGTGTATTTAGGGCTTCGCAGTGCAAGTTTATCTTGACAGCATGCCTGCTCATAAAAACATAGCACAGAATTATGGAGATAAACATAACATTCAAAAGAAGCCTAAGAAACCAGGAAATTGTGGGTTTATTTCCTACCAAAAAGGTTAAGGTTTTTCTGTCAATGACTCTGCATCTCATTTTGAGAGGTATGACAAGAGACACCAATTTTAGAGCCCATTAGCTTTTCTGACCCTACCACTGGCACAAAGGCAGTAACTCAGACTTCATTGTTGATGTCCTCCCTTGTGGAATGGACAGTCGCCATTGGGCAGTCTCAGCTGGATAAGGACTAGGGTTTTTCTTTACACAGGTACACAGCACAGAGGAGGAATCTAACAAAACATCCACTTTGAAGCATTGATTAAGTTCTTAGTTTTAGGCTTGAAATAAAGGTATTTTTCAGGCTTAATATGAACAAGAAGTTATATTCGCTCCTCCTTTTCTTCTACAGATGCTTCCAGATTAAAATTCCATATGCAAGGGGGAAAAAGAATTGGAAATAGCTTGAACAGCAAAACCAGTTATAGACAGAAAATAGGTAAGCTAAGAAATACTCTCCCTCAACTCTTTCATATGTATAAGTCCCATACTTGCTTTCACGACCAGCATTCACATGCTGTTACCTTCAGAAACATCAATTACAACTGCTGGCCACGCTCCCGTTGCTCCTCACCTCCTCCTGCTGTTTGCTACTGCTGAGAGCCCTTCAAGAAAAGGACCTGTGCAGTCTTTCCATGGACCTACACACAGTCCCAGCAACTGCGGGTCCCCCTCCAGCTTCCATACGTGGCTAACATGTACCTACAGGCATCAGTTGCTTCCCAAACAAGTGTGATTTAACTGCATTACTTCAATATTATCCTTCATGAATCTGGAATACCTTTTTCTTAAGCCTAATCATCTATTCATCTATTCATCGCAAGACTTTAAGGGGCTGAAAAGAAGCAAACAAAGACAGTAAGACTTAAAAGGAGGTTTTTAAAAAAATACAATATTTCCAAATTTGCAACACTTGAAAATTTACTTTCCAAGAAGTTACGCAGCGTGTAAACTCATTTAGAACACTTCAAGACAAAACAGCATATACGTCCTTGTTTCTGTAATACAGATAATCACTTTATACCTCTTAGAGCATACTGCGGCATCCTTATAGAAGAGTAAGATCTCAAAGGCTAAAAGAAAAATAACTTACAGAAACGTAACAGAACTTTACAAAACGTAACACAAGCTTTGTAGTTGTAAATTCAGTATTATTTAGCATAACTCATATATGATTTCAAAACATGAAAGATCAGGTCTTCTCTCATTTATACACAGAAATATATAATCAGTTGGTGTTCTGACAAGAAATTTGATCCAAGTTGGAATCCCTTTTAGTTCACATTCTTTGTATTAAAAAAAAAAAAGGTGAGATTCTTTCAAAGAAAAGAACTTAAACTTCCACGATTTAATGCAGCAGAACTTCTAATAAACTGATACATCTGAACACCTCTTCTAGTCAATAAAAACAGAGCTAGGACAGATAAACTTTTGTCAAATTTATGGGCTTTCAAAATACAAATATTAGCTAGCCATATATATCATTACAACAACTAAGCTTGAGTATTTCTTAAGCTTCTAAAGAAAGAGGGTAGATACTTAAGTGTTTTACAAATATATTTTTGTAATGTCATTTGCTTTAATATCAAGAAATTTTCTGCACTTAGAGAAATGCTCAGAAAGTCACCAGCAGCGCACCGCTCACTATTTATGAAGTGATTAGCATAAACAAATTTTTAAGCTGTCAGCAGTAAAATATTGCCTATAAATGTTCTGCTCTCTCACCAGGTAAGTTTACGATCTGCTTTAGAATATGAGCAACTGTAATTACAGTAAGTTATACATTTCAAGACTACAAAAATCTCTTTAAACTCTCAAACCCTATTAAGTGTGTTATTCAGTATGAAGTAAAGCACTGTATATTTTAAAAAGCAACACTAACAAGGTTTAGACCAAAGATCTGTCCCAAAAATTCCTGAAACAAGAAATAATACTTAAAAATGAGAACATTAGAGAAGTAAGGTCTCCAAATTAAACAGCGTAGCTCGTATCAACATAAAACAGGAACAATTTTTGTCACAGAGATTTGACATTTATTAAATTGACAGTAATTTTAAAAATTGCAGTTTCAAACTGCTCTATGGCTACTAGTAAAAAATGAAAATAGCTTTTCTCCTCCTTCCCTCCCTCCCCATCCTGCTTTAAAAGTCAGAAGATGTGGGGTTGTAAAAACCTGAAAAAGGAAATGGTATGTGTGAAGTCAGCAGTTCAGCAAAGCGGCTGACTGGCCATTAACAGCTTTAAATATTCTTAAAATGTCACTCTTCCCACATGAAAGGGTATTTTAATGTTATATTCAAATAAATTAAAAAAATGCAGCTTACATTTCTTTCTTAAGTAAAATTTCCAGTTTTAGGAGTTTACGAGTACATATTTACAGTAGCACAAGACTTTGATAATTTGTTTAAACATTTTCGTGAATTCAGCACACTGAAACCTCTGTGATGTTTTCCACTTCCCCCTTCAAGCCTGGAGTACTCTTCCTGAAAACATTCATCATCATTATTCAACCTGGCTTTGTCCAAATGCCTAACTCAAATTTCTTTCATAAAGCAAACTAATTTAACTATGCATAAAAAATCCACCAAGAATTCTGTATGATTAGTACTGGGTAAGAGTGCATGAAAGACCTGCATGAAATTCTCTCTACACCCAGATACATCTCATCTGCCTTCAGCTCAGCCTCCCTTGACACAGAAGAGAGGTCTCAGACCATTCACTCTGCGAGGCATTGAGCATACTCTTAGCATAGTGTAAATACAGCAGGTCAAGGATAAAAGAAGCTGCTGTTACAAACATAGCAAGAGATGCCCTGATGCCAGACACCGCATACAGCTTTTCTGCACTCGTCTTTAGCAGACAAGCAGGACCACCAGCAGCAGTCAGACTGTGTACACGTAAGAGGACAAGGAGGAGAAAGACAAGCAGAGGTTGTATGGCAGAAGAGGGATTTTTCACCCTTTTAGGCAACTTTGGTTCCTCCCTTCTACATTGCCTCCAAACTGGAAAAGGAACTGTGGAAGCTTGGTTCAGGTATGATCCAACAGATCATCTACCCACATAGTCCATAGTCAGCAAATCCATCTCTGTGGTCCAGATTTTTTAATCACAACAGATTATACAGAGAAACACAAACACTTTTAGTCTGATGCAGAAATCTATGGAAGTCAAACAGTATGCATAATTTATTTTTCTTATTGAAGGCATGGAGAACAACCTTGGGACATTTCTGCATAGAATCCAACTGCTGCCAGCACCCCAGGTGAAGTTATTTGTTTCAGAACAACGTGTTTGTCTCCCCTTGCTTTTACTCCATGCCAGCAGCAGCATACTTCTACTGCCATCCTCTTCCCGTGCACAAAGTATCTGCCTCTCTCTCCCTGCTTGAGAATCTGAACAACATAATGATGGCTGGGACTCCAAGACACGTAACAAAGACATAACTGGCTTCACCACATTTTTCCACTGCTGCAACACTGCGCTGTGTTCTCTGCCTTACATAATGGAATAACCACACTGGTCCCACGTACTGGTGTCCAGTCAGGGAACAAAACCAAACCAACCAGAACTGAATAAACCCTTAAGCAATTTTCTGATAGGTCCCCTTTCTAGGGAATGTTTTTGAAGAAAGTAAACCCCAGAGAGCTGCTTGCAGTTTCCAGGCACATGCCCATCCCTGCACTGGGCTCACCTGTTGCTGATGCCTATAGCTGTGAGAGAAAGCCTTCTTCAGACTCCTTACACAGTAGATCTTCATGCAGATTCCAACTGAAATACTTGTCCATCTATCTGGGCAAACTTTATAATAGAATCATAGAATATCATGAGTTGGAACGGAGTGACAAGGATCATCTAAGTTCAGCTCCTGGCCCTGCACAGGACAACGCCAAGAATCACACCATGTGCCATTCCTAAGCACCATTCCGTGCTGCTAGACATTTATGCAGCTAACAAAGCACTAACAGGTCATAAAAGACAGACAACTCCTAAATGCTCAAAGGACTAGACAGCTGCAAATACTCAGCTGCACTATTTGCTTCACTCTTCAAAAATCAAAGACGAAAGACTCAAAGCATCAGGGCACATTCGCGGCAAATCTGTATCTCTCCCATTGCCCATGACAGCTTTCCAATTATTTAAAAAAAAACAAACCACAAGTGAAGCAAACAGTAAAAAGGCAAACTTCTCCACCTCTTCCTCAGCAAGACTGCACAGTGGGCACTGGATGCATGTGGCTCCAGCCCAGGACAGAGGCAGAGCATCTCCCTTCCTGCCACTTCCGGAGATCACCCTTCTGGAGGCAATCCCCCCCCCTTCCTCCTCCAGCCAGTGCTTACACCATTGAGCACTAGGGAATATTCAGACTAGATAGTATTTACCTACAACAAGGTGAAAAAAAATTACATGCCAAATTCAAAGCTTTCCATCTAACTATAACAATGCTCATTTTGAGATTAAAAACAGTTTGCATTGTCTGACCTTCCCAGAAAACCACTGTCTGCCTCTTTACAGCCCTCCAATACACACACAGGAGATTTGGAATGGGAGGTGCCATCAAACATGCAGCAGCCCTTTTAATCTGAGCCCATGATAAATGACAGTGATAATAAAGACTTCCACCAAATTTAGCAGCTCTGATACCCCTTCACATTCCTCTATGCACAGGACTCACTTTTACAAACTGTTCTTTTTAAATGGGCTTTTAAAAGTGCTCCAAGAATTGCACTCCTTCCACTGAACCTGCCTACATTAACCTCTTATAGATTCCACACAGTACATAAATAATGGTACATGCTTCATTTTAGGTACACACCTCATTAAAATGGTGCTACTCTCTTACAGATTTTATAAACTTCAGCTGCTCCCTGAGCATACTGGTCTGTATGCTACAGAGGATGAAAGGCTCAACCTCATCTTTGCCCTACACTAAAAGGAATATCGTATTACCTTGAGAAGACAACTGACTTAGATAGATTTCCATCAAAGAAGTTCATCCCTTTTATGAAAAGACTGAATGCCCTTAGTATCTTAAATAGAATTTGACCTGATTTGTGAAGCTGAAGGCCTTGAATCAAATTATTTAAAAAGCACATCTACCTTTAATGCAATGTCTTAACTGATTTTAGATGATAACACAGAAAGGGGGAGAATACATACTGTTTATGGGTTAAAAAAATAAATACATCAGTCCAAAACACTGCTCATGCTTAAGCTGCATATAGCATTACTCTTACAAAGCCAAAAAAGAAAATGCACATTAGGATTAGTTTGGACATGAGATATATAGACAGGATCTTTCCTGTGGAGCAGAAAAGCAATCACCCTGCTAAAACAAATGAAAGCATACTAAAATTCCGTTAAAGGTTTAGTATTTCAGACAGACTTTGATATTAGGCTCTGCAAGTAATTCAGAAAAGCAGGAAAAGAGCACACAGAAGAACCACAGTAAGCACAGACTAGGTATTGAAACAATTTGGATCCAAACTGATCAACCACTTAGCCATAAAGTAGGCGTCTTATTTAAAGTCCAGAACTATGAACCAGTCTTGAATCTACACTGCTGAAATAAAAGACATGTAACTTAACACCACAAAGAAGTGTCTACTTATTTTAGATCCTGATAAGAAAATACTGAATTTTTGGTCCTATCCCAAGGACATAGAAACTAAAGCAATTACCTCTTGTGACAGAGAACTTGGGAGGAGAGTTGCTAACGGTAAACACACAGTATATCCCTGCATACACACAGTGCTAATGGTGTAACATGTTATATCCCCTCTACTACAAATGGTTTAGTTGTGTATACCTGTGCCCAGTGTCCATTGTATACAAAAGAGATTATCAGAGCAAGCCCAAATAAAATATATAAGGTGGCTGATAAAGACAGCTGCTGCTTTCTGAATGGTTGTGAAGCAGCTCCTGACTTTCCTCCAGATCTCCAGATCTTGGTGTTTGCTGACTAAGCAGAAAGACTAACAAGGAAGAGAGAAAGGTACCTCTGAGGGTCATCATCACCATTTATGCATCAGTTACTCTTTGTGTATATACCTGCTGCAGATAAAAGGGGAGCCTGTTCACTGTTGGCTCAGGTACCCAAAGCCACCCTTCCCATCCCAAGAGACAGTAATCTACTTGAAGAGATCATAGATACAGAATACAAGTTTTAGGCAATGTGGGGAGTTTACACAAACACACTGGGACTGAGCTGCTAACTCACAAAATAAATCATGTGCTGCTGCTCCCAATAGTGAGAGACAGCACTGCTACTCCATGGCCAGCACTGTGGCAGGAGCGCGGGGTGGCAGGAGTTGGGAACACACCCTCAGCCCTCACTGTCCAGGCAGGTCAAGTCAGCTGGCAGGTGCACAAAGGTACAAAAACAGTACTTACACAGAAACATACTCTTAAAAAACCCTACAGCTCACTTAGGAACTGAACTCTCTCGCTTTTTAGAGGCTTTATCTCAAACAAATGAATCGCCTCTCCACTTAGACACCATAAGTAGAGCTGTTCACACACCATTATCAGTCACAGTTACAATGCAAAAACAAACTTAACTGCATATAATTAATATTAAATCTTCCTACCGTTGAATTATAAAACACACCTTAAAAGAAGACTTCAAAGAAGCTGCACAAATTGTCTTAGGAAAAGGATCCTCATATAGGAAAAACAGGAATCACAGGCAAAAAGAATTATTCATCAAATTGTATTAGAATGTTAACAAATACTCTGGGACTTCAAATGACATTGAGCCAAAACGCAAATCAGAAGGATTTGCAAAAATACAAGGACTACTACATATAAAGAAAACACCCGTAACATTCAAGCAAAAATAATTTTCCATTTAACATTTCCATTGCTTCATATTCACACACTGCTCTATTAAGCCTTAACAACTTACATGGACGTTGCTGGCTCTTCCCATATGCTTGAAAATTCTCCGAGATCTGGGCAACTTAAGTTGCATGTCTTACACTTTAAAGAACACAAACGGTATGGTCCTTCACAATTAAGATTTTAATCTCTGGAAGAAGCAATCGGCACTAAGGCTGGGTGCCTAAGGCTATTTCTTTCAAAGGGGAATGAACAGAACTTTAAATGCCCTGCAGATGTGGAGGTCACAAAGTTGGTTAAAAACCTCCCTTGTGTAGACTCCCTGAAGCAGCTTCCTGGTCCATACCTGTAATTTGTTCTATATCTACAATTAGAAAACATCACAGTAGACTGTCAAATGGTTTTCCTAAAGATTATCTTAGAACATGCAAGAATAACTACTATTTCGCTCACAATTGTTTGAGGTAGGTGTATACAGAAAAATAAGAGAGCCAGCATCAGTGTCCTGGATAGTTAATGACAAATGGTATTTCCTGTTAGTGACACTATTTAATATCAGGGGATAATTGATGAGGACTTCATTTCTCCCTGTACATTCACTCAGTAAAGGGAATAAAGAGGACTCTCTCACAGCTCACAATCCCATTGGAATATTGAGACACCCACGTACAACGGGCAGGAGCAGCAATCTATGTTTGCTTTGCATTTTTCACATTCTCTCTTAATTAAAGCTGTGCCATTTTTTAGACACATGAATTTTAAACACACAATGGAATTAATACTTCCTCAGTACTACAAATTTCACACTAGCAAAATACCTCTTTTGAACTCAAGCAGCTACTCCGGAAAACAATGCCTCTGCCTCACGAGAGCACAGTATCTGGATGCAGCAAGGGCAGTCACAGCAAAAGGAAAAAAAAAAAAGCATCTGCACATTCAAAGTAGGAACATACAAAGTCTAAGGAAAATTATTTTAAAAGACTTGTTCCTTGTTCCCTAAACTTTCTACATCAAGATCAATACTTACGTAAGTGCAAATGTTAAGAGCAATCTAATTATGTTATGTTTACATGTCTACATGGCTTCTAATTGATGTGAAAATAGTTTACACTTGCAGCTATAACACATGAGAAGCAAGCATTTGTTTTCGCTGAATTCAAAATTACTATAGAAATATTAAATACCAAGCAACCTGAAAGATCACACAAATATTGCTATCTATTTACACCAAGTAGAAAACAAGAGCACCAACTCCCATCAGCTGAGTTTCAAACAAAAGCAGTAAACCCTACCTTCATATTCAAGACCAGACCATGTTAAAGTTAAAAGCCATACAAGCACTTCCCGGTCTCAACCTCAGTTTCACATATGCTGTTTCCTGCTGCCTCACTCTTGCATTAATGTGAAACTGCCCAAAATAAGGTACTAACAGAAGCGTCTGCAATGTGCCTTTTCTTTACATCAATTCAAGTAATATCATCCTTAAATAGTACTTACATTTTATGATACCCTGAGGGAGAAAAACAGCTCCCCCTTGCCCCCAAGCACTCAGCCTGGCTGTACCACTAACTTCCCTGGACACACTACCAGTGAGACCATGCACGTGGGCTGTGGGTTGCTGCAACCCGAACAGCACTTGCTGGTGGCCCGTGAAAAACTGGTACACCACAATGCCTTCACTCCGCTATTTATTCCAGAACATTACATGATAGCTTAAAACTCAATTGTGACACAGCAAATGCCTTCCCGCCACTCCTGTTCCCACCTGCACCAGTCTGCAGTTGTTACTGACTCTGAGACTCATCAGCTGCTTTTCTCTGCCATTTCCAAAGAGGAGGAATGCTTTAAAAATCCCAAAGTTTAAGACAGCAACTCTGAATAATATGAGTCATGAGTCAAACTGGAAGAGCAGTTTACAAGTCAGACACAGCACACTCTGAAAACCTACTGTCATATCTCGTCTATGCCTTTTAAGTTTTAATCACCACAGCTACAATAGCCAGAATATGCAGGAGTTGCAAGTGAGGTTTACATTAGTAGAACTCATTAAGATATCACTATTTCAACCTTCTAAACTTTCCAGGTTTCAGAATTATTTTTTGCCATCTCCTGTAGCCTAAATAACGAATGAGAAACAAAAAATAACTGTAGGGAAAGACTTAAACTTTAAATTGCAGTAACAAAGTGCGTCCCACTCCTCAAGAATAACCGAGCATAAAATTTAACTTGAATGTTGATTTAATTACTACAGCACTGCAATAATGTGTTCCGTAGGCTGCCACAACAAGTAAAGCTAGTGATGATGCACAACACAGTAAGAACAGAATTTTCCACAACTAAACTACTTTCTTCGGACCATCCAAACTCCGACTCCCCGTGCAAGGCACCCTCTTTAAGTCGTTAATTAGTACTTGCCGCACACGCACCCTCGTGTCCCGAACAGGGGGCAGTGCCGCCCGCCCGCCCGGCCCCGCCGCACCGCGCTGTCCCCGGGCACCGCGGCCCCGCACCGAGCACAGCGCTGCGCTCCCACCTCCGTCGCTCTCCCCGCACAGACACTGCTCCCTGCCGACCGCCGCCTCCCCGCGGAGCCCCCGACGGGGAAGGCGCGTCCTGCCCCGCCGCTGTCAGACGGGGACGGCCCCGGGACTGCCCCGGCCCCGCCGAGCGGCCCCCGCTGCCCCGCCGAGACGGGGGCGCTCGGCCGGCAGAGCCGGGAGGCGGCGCCGCCCGCTGCCCCCGCCGGGGCCCCGCCGCGCCGAAAGGCCGGGACGGGCGGCCGGAGCGCGGGGCTGGCGGGGAGGAGCACCCGGGGGGCACCGGGACGGCGGAGCCCGGCGGGCCACGGCGGGCGGGGATGGCGGGGCGACCCCGGGGCGGGCGTTCCCCGGCGGGACCGGCCCCGCGCCTCCCTCCCCCGGCGGGACCCTCCCGGCCCTGCCCTGCACGGGGACCACGGGCACCACAGGGACCGCAGGGGGCACGGGGGGCACAGGGACCCCGCCGCGGGCACAGGGGGCACAGGTACCACAGCGAATACAGGGACCACGGGCACCACAGGGACCACGAGGGGTACAGGGACCACGAGGACCACAGGGGGTACGGGGATCCCAGGGGATACAGGAGGTACAGGGACCAGAGGGAGCACGGGGACCCCGCCGCTCACCGCGCGGCTCCGCGGTGCTGTGCGGTGCGGTGCGGTGCTGTGCTGCCCTGTCAAGCCGCCGCCCGCCTCACGCCGCCGCCGCCGCCGCCATGTTGCGGGGGCACCGCGCATGCCCCGCAGCCGCACCGGGGGCGCAGGGCCGGCCCCGCGGCCGACCCCCCTTCCGCCCGCCGCGGGGGGACCGGGGGTGGGGATGGGGGAGAGGGGGATAGGGGATAGAGGAGGGGGGAGGGGGGCATAGAGGATGGGGGATAGGGGATGGGGGACAGGGACCCGGGACCCGCACCTGCGGCGGTGTGCGGGGCGCCGACACGAAGGTCGGGGTCGGCGCGGCGTCTGTGCCCTTGTATGGGGACCACCCTGTGAGGGGAGCGGCAGAGGGTGGGTGGGGGGTGCGGGGGGAGCCGGGGAGCGGCGCAGCGAGGGAAACCCGCCCCCGTTATCCCGCAGGGCTCCATCCCCACACGCCGCACTGTGCTCTGGGTTGCACAGGTACTGTGCTCTGTACTGCACAGGTACTGTGCTCTGGGTTGCACAGGTACTGTGCTCTGTACTGCACAGGTACTGTGCTCTGGGTTGCACAATCACAGCGGGTGCGATGCGCCTTTCAAATCGGTGCGTGTCCACTGGGGGAGTCTGACACAATTGCTTTG
>JAWWEW010000001.1:102012437-102292601 GCA_035583185.1 Anabacerthia variegaticeps
TTGCACAATCACAGCGGGTGCGATGCGCCTTTCAAATCGGTGCGTGTCCACTGGGGGAGTCTGACACAATTGCTTTGCAGAGACCCGCGGCTGTGAAAATGGTGTAACAGCCAAAAAGTGTTTCCTTGGCTTTTTAGGAGGGTGTGTTCCCGTTGGGCAAGCTTTGGGTGTTTTAATTCAGACCCCGAGAGGTGTGTACGCATAAGTACAACTGGTGAAAAAATCGTAACTTAAATACTACCAACCTTAAGGGAAGAGTTGTGCCCAAGTTTCATCCTCACTACTTAACATGACTTGAAAGTGAAATTTTAGATTCAAAATTAATCTAAGGTCATGAGAGTGTGATTGTAAGAGTTCTTTTAATAGATAGAAAAACCCCAAACCCACAAAAAAGAAACCCCAAATATGTACTCAACCCACTCAAATAGATACTCTAACTCTTCTGTACGAAAGTGAAATTCATATAGCCCTCTTTAGTATTCTACATATACTGCAAGTTACTACTAACAATTTATGTTAAGCGCTCCCATAAGCAGTAAATGGTTCTTTAGAAACAAGAAGAATGAGCCCTTGCTGTAATTATAAATAGTTAATATTTCAACAGCATGAGAGAAACAAGTAAAACTATTGTAACTCAATACACAAGAGAAAGACAAACAGTGGAATATGCTTACAGAAAATCTTTATAGCAAAGTGTGTTATGCTCATCACCAATGCAAATGAATGCTGCTTAATTTGAATTATTTTCCCCTTTCTGTCATATTGAACTTCTGCAGGAAAATGAGAGATTATTTTCATCATAGAGATGGATACAGAAATGTGCCAAGTGTCAAAGAATAAGTCCCTGTGAGACACAGAGGAAACAAAACCATATTTTAAATATATTCTTTAAACCCAAGCCAATGCTAGATAAAACGTCTGAGGAATCTCTTCCTTGTGAACCAGTGGGGCACAATATCACAGGTTTCTACAGCTGTTGCTGCAGAGCCTGTCAAACATGAACTGGTGCAGTCCTGGATCTGCTCGTAATTTCCCCAGGAGGCTGAAATCAGGAAGCCCAGATAACAATACTCCTGCATCTTAGACTGCTGATGCAGTGAAACAGAATAAACAATTGATGTAAGAATAAATGTCTGCAAGATCACAGATCTTGCACCAATAAAAAGAGCAGAATAGAAGAAAACTTTTAACTCTCCTCTAATCCAGGAGTCAAACTGATCTATAATCCCTTCACATGTGTCCTTCAGCAACAAGCTACAGCTGAAGTAAAGCAAAAAATTTCTTTACAGAATTATTAGAAAAGTAATAAGAAATCCTGACTGCTTCCATTTTCCAGCAGAATGATGAGCTTGTTTTCTGGTGGCTCATCCATCATCTTTCATTTTCTTTTGTAGGTATTAAACTAAAATAGTTGTGTCAGAAAAACCAGGCATTTTTTAAGTTCTCAATGTTCTTCACAAAGAGAGAGAGAAACACATGTATGCATGTATATATAAGTATGTATGTATATATAAGTATGTATGTATACATGTATGTGTATATGTATACATACATATATGTATGGCTTTACATTTTTTTTGCAGGGAGATTCTGTGATTTTAGAAAGAAACAAGAACATCAGAACAAAAAAAAGAAATTTCATGGAAGTAGGCTCCAAAGAACTCATACAGTGTGTCAATATGATGTTCTGGGAGGTTGATGCAGGCAAAAGACATGTTTAAAAGAACTGGCAGTTCCTCAAAGAAATAGCATT
Organism: Anabacerthia variegaticeps; assembly: GCA_035583185.1. Taxonomy (NCBI): domain Eukaryota; kingdom Metazoa; phylum Chordata; class Aves; order Passeriformes; family Furnariidae; genus Anabacerthia; species Anabacerthia variegaticeps. The sequence goes on from JAWWEW010000001.1 coordinate 102,014,191, forward strand.
AGGAGTATAAGTAGGTGAACTATCTGTGCAGAAGAGGTAAGGGGCACAGTAAAAGATCAGCCTGGCTGTCAAAAGCTCTTTCTGAATCTCAGGAAGCATCCACAAAAGAGAAGCTGGGTCAGGATACTTGGGGGAGTTGCAAAAGTGTAGCCTGATCATACAGGGATAAAGTCAGAAAAGACAGCAGAAAATGAAACACAACTAGCAAGGGATATTTGGGCTAATATGAAATAATTTTAGGTACATTACCAGAAATGGAAAAGAATCAAGTAAATGATTATGCCAGTATCAAGCAAAACTTGAAAGTTTTTAACATAGAACACTGAGAAAGCCAGATTTCTCAATATTTTTGGATCTAATTTTTATTTTATACATATATGTGTGTGTGTATATATCAGGCATTTTTCATAATGGAGAAAACATTTCAGATCTGACTATCAAAATACCAAGTGAAAAAACATTCAAACAAAATTTGCTACTTTTCCATCAGCTGGATTTAAAGGACTGGATGATGAAATCTCAGTTACTAATGGTTTTTGCTGATAATTTACAGTGAAGGAATATTTACAGGACAGAAAAGAACAAACTATTGTGGAAAGGAAAGAAGGAGATAGAAAATTACATACCAATCTATTTAATCTCAGTGTCTAGAAAAGACACTGGAGCAAGTAAACAAGCTATCCTTAAGCAGTTGTAACACAAGTAACAGCCAACACAGCTTTGTCAAGAACAAAAGATGTCAAATCCAATCTCTCCTGCAACAAAGTAAGAGGAATCATCAGTGGAGGAGAAACGTTGAAGGTCATGTTGGATATCCCTTTAGTAAGATTTTTTACATTGTTTCATATGATATTCTTTCAGTAAACAGTGAAAATAATGTAGATGAAGTTATTTAGGAAGTTGGTCAAGCAATTCATTGTCAGAAGGATGTTAATCAACTCAGCAATTGTTCAAAAAACATGTTTACATAACTGGAGATTATACCAAACTGGGAGGCTTTAGCATGCTGGAGGACAGATGTAGGATTTTGGAGGATTTTCGCACACTAGTTATTTGATCTGGAAAAAGGAGGGTTCTGTTCAACAGGGATACGTGCATGCTACTGGGTGCAGGCAGGAATGATCAGCTACACAAATGGGAAAGGGAGAACTACTGGGTGTTCTGCAGTGAAAAAAGCTGCAAATATATTACAAAATGAAAAAGAAGGAAAAGTTCTGTTGTTATGTGAATCACAATCTATACAAAGGGGACATTTGTCAGATGCAGTGAGAAAGTCAAAACACATAAAACAATACAAAAAAAAGAAGCACAGGCTCTTTGTGAAACAGCCTGATTTACATGGCCCTAGGAAAACTCAGTATCCATGGTCTGTCCGGCTTCAGCAAATATGTAGCCCATGAAGAGAGCAGAAAAGAACAATCTGAATGATCATTTATCTATAAAACATGACTTAGAAGGAACTGGAAAAAAAAAAAAAGGTTGAAGTGTTAAAGTGGAAGAAGAGGAAATAACATATGTATCTATGCAGTACTGATATGAATGTATATCAGACATGTGAAAGACTGCAGTAAAGAGAAAAGGATGAATTTGCTCTCTGGTGCCATAGTGGATGGATCAAGAATGGGTCAGGTTTAGAACAAAGCAAGAAGATTAGAAAATAAAACTGGTAAGGATAGGGCAGAAGATTGGCTGGGTGTTTGTGCAGCTCCAAACTCAGACCCTCAAGAAGAGGTGGGCACCATGGGTCAGAGCTGGCACAGGTAAAGGGGCCCTCGGGCAGAGAGCGGATGCAGCACCTTCCATGGCCCCTGGCAACAACACGACTCAATGAATGTAAGCTTTCTTTAAGGCCACCAGAAAGTATCAGCTTCCTTAGGGAAAGGATTTTATTGTTTCTGCAGTGTGCATACCACTATCTTCCAAAAATAAATTGTTTCAATAAGAATTTTAAACTGCTTTTCTATTTTCTGAATCCTCCTTCTTTCAAGCTGTCACAATGTGATTGTCCTATGTGGCCAAGTATATTACAGATACATGAGAAGATGTGCAGCTTTAGTACCTGGAGAGAGCCATAATTTAGACATAAATAGGTCTGCCTTCACATTCAGTTTATATGAATTCAACCAATACTGTAGATTTTTATCTGACAACAAGTTGACATTTTGTTCTTCCCAAGGATGAAGTTTGCCTTTTCCAGAACAACCTCAGAAGTCCTCCAAGGCCTGAAGTGTGACAATGACATATGCTTTTAATAACATCTTTAAATTTTTTCTTTTTTTTTTTTTTTCTCTGCTGGCTTGTAGAAAATGCCATCACCTCCTTCACAATTTTTTAAACTGTGTAGATTAAGAGCAGGAATAATTTCAGATGACAAGTGTAAAGAACACTCACTGTGACTAGAGTAAGTAAAAACATTCAGGCATTCTAAAGCAGTTTCATTTAATGCTATAATATTACAGTGTATGTATAAGGTGTTTAGACACGCATGTAGGAACTGGTAACACTGGAAGAAAAGAAGTTATGTTACTTTCATTTGCATAGCTGCAAACCTGAAAATAACTTCTCTGAGGTACAGGAAGCTCCCAGAAATAAGTTGAAACAGAATATTGGCCATGCTAACGTGTTAAAGTATTTAGCTGTATTAGTTAAAAATTGATTTGCAGAGGAGAAGCAGTGAGAACCCAATTTCAGGTAAAACAGATCTAAGCTATGGGCAATCTTTTGCCATTGGATGAATAGTGATTAAAATTGCCCCATCAAGGGAAAACAGATATATTATACTTGTATTATTTAAAGTGAGTGCTTCCTTCACAGCAACAAACAAAAAGAAGAAAAAAATGCTTACTCCCAAAATCTTGGAGACAAAAAACTGCAATGAATTTATAATGCCAAAAAAAGATAAAATTTGAGGTGGTATTTTTTCTATATCTGAAATATCAAAATCCTCAATATATTCTTAAACTAACTGAGTAAAACCGTTTCAGTAAATGGAAATGGTTTATTTCAGTATTTCTAAATACCTGATTTTGACCCCTCTGAGCTTCCTCCAGACTAAACAACCCCAGCTCCCTCAGCTGCTCCTCATAAGACATTTTCTAGACTGTTCACGAGCCTTCTTGCTCTGTTCCAGACACAGTCCAGCACCTCAATGTCCTTTTTAAAGTGAGAGGCCCAGAATTGAACACAGTATTGAAGGTGCAGTCTCACCAGTGCCGAGTACAGTGGGACAATCACTTCCCTAGTCCTGCTACACTATTCTTAACACAGGCCAGGGTGCCATTGGCCTTCTTGGCCACCTGGGCACAGTGGTGGCTCATGTTCAGCTGGCTGTCAGCCAGCATCCCCAAATCCCTTTCTGCTGAACAGCTCTCATGCCACTCCTCCCCCAGCCTGTAGCACTGTCTGGGATTGTTGTGACCCAAGTGCAGGACCCAGCACTTGGCCTCATAGAACCTCTTGTCCTTAACCCATCAATTAAGTCTGTCCAGGTCTTTCCATAGAACCTTCCTACCCTTGAGGAGATCAACACTCCCATCCAGCTTGGTGTCATCTGCAAATTTACCAAGGGTGCACTCAATCCCCACATCCAGATTGTTGATGAAGATGTTAAACATGACCAGCCCCAACACAGATCCCTGGGGAACACCACTAGTTAGTGGCTGCTAACTGGTTTTACCTCCATTCACCATAACTCTCTGGGCCTGGCCATCAAGGTAGTTTTGTACCCATTGAAGCATCCACCCATCCAAGCCAGTTTTTTTAGGAGGATGCTGTGGGAGATGGTGTCAAATGCTTTACTGAAGTCTAGATAGGGTAATGAATGGTTGAGCTCTTCAGTTACCATAGAGGAACTATTCTGGATTCAGCTTCATATTTTGGCAAGCAAAATCAAAGTCTCCTTGAATGTACTAATGTTTCTTCTTTGGGTGCTCTTTAAAAGTGGAAAGGAAATTCAGGAAAAGAGCACTCTCATCTCTAAGAGAGATTGGAAACAAGATGAAGTGCTAGTAATCTCTAACCTTGAATTCAGCAGTTAGTGCAAAGGCTGCCGTGTGCCTGCCCCTGGGGCTTATCCAGCTGTCTGGGGCCATCAGTGCCCAGCTCAGTCCCAGGCATATGGCAGGAGGTCCATGTGGCAAGGTTTGACAGCTCTCTGGGTGGTTAACAAAAAAAGAAGCTCTTCCAGCTGTGGGAAAGCTTTGAGAAAATGAAAAATTAAACCAAATGTACTCGTCTTCTATTTTTAGGCAATCTGACATGGTCATACAGACACAGGTGAGGGGTGACTTTCTTTCATACAGAGCCTTTGAAGCTCATGGTCCCACAGTTTCCAAATCCAGCATAGTTTCTGTGATGCTACTGAACCAAGCACTTCTGCCACAGGATTTGCCAGTTGCTGTCAATAGTTCCCTGACATTTTCTTTTGTCTCCTTGCCCGGCTAGCACACAGCTTCCTGTGGCCCCTTGGCTCTACTGCGTGGGAGGCAGGCAGAAGGAGGCCAAGACACTGAGCAAAGCAAGGTAGCAAGGAAGAGTCCAGCTGGCAAGTGGGAAAGAGGAGGAGGCCAGAAGCACAAGCCAGCCACCACCTGGGCTGCCTTTGGGGCAGGGCAGCAGCTGTGACTGGGGGTGGGGGGGGCATGGAAAGGAGCCGCCCCAGTTGGCAGCAGGATCTCAAATCCACCATCAAATGAATCAGGGCTATGAATGATGGCTGTGTAAGATCTACTTGTGCTACACTCCTTGGTGAGCATGCCCCAGATGGAATGCAGATGGTAGGGAGTGCCATGGATGGGTGAAAGGCTAACTGCTAAATAAATATGCTGCATAAGAATAAAACCAGCACGGTGCTTTTCTTGAATCAGGATGTTTGAGCCAGGTTGCCATCTCTTTCAATTAGTACCCTAAAAACAAAAGAAGAATTAACTGATAATAACACCATTAAAGCACCCTTCAAAGTTTAGTTTCAAGTTATACATTGTTTGGCATGATGTGACCAACCATGTACACCCTGAGAGGCCACCACAGGCATGAATAATAGGACAAATGCCATTCTTTGTGTGAAAAGCACTTATTTCTATTTCAGTGCAATGAAACCTGAGATGCCAGAGTGGTTAATCCTGTTTAGTGCTACCGCCAAGTCAGAGATCTGTCAGCATTATGTTTTTAAATGATGACAGAGGCAGTTTGCTTACAGCTCTCAGCTTGCAATGTCACAAATACCAGTGACTTCTGCTTTCCTTAAAACACTGTTCCATGTAAACAGAATAGCATAGTTTAAATAGAATGCATAAAGTGCTGTTTCATTTATTCAGCTTCTCAATCATTTATTTATAGTTTAGTTTATTTGGCTTTATTAAGAATAGATGCTTCTGCCCATGAGGGCCCTCAGCACCTGCCTTCAGAACAATGTGGGTGCTGTAATAATGTGGGTGTCTCTGCCAGGCATGGCTTTTCTCAGCTTTCTGATGCTGGATTCCCACCAAGCATAGAAGACCCCAAGGTGTACCCTTGCTTCTGGATAGCGTGGAGGGAGAGCAAAAGGGCAGGTGCCCAGGGAAAAGGGGTAGGACAAGGGCCACAAGCATAAGCAGCAGCTGCTAGCACCTCTGCCTTTGCCTTTCTGCAAGGCAAGAGTGTTCATCTCCTGCCATGCATGGCTGTCCTCCTTTGGTGCTGCACCTCATCTGCACAGCAACAACATGGAGCAAGGGAAGATAAGGGAATGTCACAAGCTCCGGAACAGAATAAGAGTCCCAAATCAAGCATTCTTCTTGATATTTGTAAGTAAGAATAATTTTTACCAAGGCAACTGTTTGAATTAATAACAGACAACCCCAAATCAGTAGTACATTGAAGTAATGGGGTTTTTACTTTCTCTGTGTCAAAACACTACTATTAAATACTTAGAACAAATACATAGTTTGTTAGTATAAGAAATTATGTTACAGCAGTTGAAGTATTTTTTTTACAAAGATACAAAAATAATGTGCTTTTCTGTTCTCATATATATACCACCTTACCTTCAGCTTTCAGCTTTTGAATGAAGAAAAGGAAGCATTTCAACTGTTTTAGTTAGCTTTCAATTTTAACAACATTTTCCCATGTGTCACATTTGAAAAAAAAAGAAATGTTCCTTGTTTAAAATATGAGGATATGAGTACAGTTTAGGTATGAAGGAGGATAGAAACAGTAAGAAAATGCCAGAATAGCACTACACCATTTCTATTCTACCTCCAGGGAGTAAAGATGAAGACTGAGGAATCAGAAGGGGAGGTGTTGAAACAGCAGGATGAAGTGAAGGACAAGTCCTCAAGTTAAATGGTACATTCAGAGAGTTTTGAAATTAATGGTGGAACTGCTAAAATAATACACACTCATTCTTAGGCAGAACAAAGAGATGCTTCTCAGGAACTTGTTAGGAATACTTTCTCTGCCTCAACCCTAACAAAGGGTCAAAGATGCTAATGGTCCCTAAGGCAAATCCTGCTTCACTTTGGAAACATCTGCATAAAAGGATCTTTATCAAGAAAGGTCTATGAGGAACATGGAAAATAACACTTCAAAGGTATATTATCTGTTGCATTTTGGTTTATTCTTTCCACCTCAAAACAATGCAAACAAAATTATTTCAAAAACAGAGGATGAAACAAATTAGAAATTCTCTTGAGACTTTTGTACAAGGAATGTCCATATACATGGAGCTGTTTATTGTCAAGACGAGTTAGGAGCAATAAATAAATATTAAAAAAAAAAGAAAAGGACAAGGAACGTAAACTCACATAGTCTTTTTATCACAAACGTAACAACTTACACTGAACCTGAATATCAGAAAATGTGAAGATCTAAAATAGAAAAATCTGTGAAACTCTTTACCACAATATAACATTGCTGTTACCAACAGTTAAGAGGATATCGCAAAAGAACAGACCTGTAGAGGTTAAAATAGTCCTGTCTGTCTTATAATGATAATAATAGAGATAATTTTAAATAGAAAGTCTCCCTTCAGGTTTTTCTTTTCTAGCTGACAGCTGGTAAGGGTAAGAAAGAAAATTCTTTTTTTTTTTTGCCTGTAACAATTGCTTGTGCTTTTTATACAATCATTTATGTTGTCATTGTCAGAGGAAAGTCATGGGATTTCATGAACCTCTGATCTTATAAAGTACAAAAATTCCTTTGTTCTTAAAGGTGAAAAACTGTCATGACCAAAATACCAGCTGAACAGGAGGCAGGGAAGGAGAATCATATTTCTAATGGAAACATCAGAGATGTAAAGAAAATGAGTTGCATAAAAAGTAAGGCATCAAATATCTGAATTATCAAAACACAGTGTTTTCCTAGTATGTTTTTTTGTTTAGGGTGTAAGTTCTTACATGCTTGGCATTAATAGTTTTTTCTTTATTCTTTCACTGTCCGTATGTTATTCTTGTTCAGTTGCTTCTGAAGTTATTCCCAAAATAACTCCAGGTAGGCCCTAATGGAAAAATTCTCATGCCTTCAAAGGAAAGAGGATATGAGCACAGAGACAGAGCCAAAAGCCTTTCAAATTAAGCCCTCTGCACTTGCACCCAATTGTTGGTGCCAAGGTTGATGTTCCCATCACAAGTGGATTGTTGCTACACTTGCAGTAAGGATCCTTGAACTCTGCTGCTGACTTAAGTGCTTGAGAGGAGAATTCTTTACAACAGGATACTGCTGCTGCCTGGGACAGCAGCAATACTATACAGGTATGTAGGTACCAGATATATGTATACATAATATAACACTTACAGTATTTTCTCTATGTAAAGTATATATAAAATTGGAGGGAGCTGGGAGAGATCAGAATTGAGAATGGCTGGAAAGCACAATGGAAACTGAGAAATGGAGGAAGTATGGCATGAGTACATCATGTAAGCTGACATGAAATAAGATGCACTACTACTTTTGCACTGCTAAATTTGTGCCCTACTCCTGGCGGTGTTACCTGATGTGTGCAGCCTGTTGGAGGCTGTTGGTCACTGTTGCCTGTTACAGCAACTCGTGTGAGCTGTATGAGTAGTTCAAAGCACCCCTAAACTGTAACTACCTACTGGTCAGTGCTCTCCTCTACAGATGGAACCTCCAGCTGCGATGTGGGCCCACTGATCTGACAATTTTTTGTGTATGCAAGTGGAGTTTTGCCCATTATCTGTTTAAAGGACCTCAATCTCTTAGAAGGAATGTGAAGCATTAGCCCCTTGGCCACAAGCTGGTTAGAAATGCATTGGCCTCATCAGTCTTGCCAGCCATCTGTGTGAAACTGTCTTAGCAAGAGTTGAGCATGTCTGAACACAGTTTGGACATTTTTGTGCTAGAAATTGTCTAATCCAGTCAAGAGGCAGTGTAGAGGGGTTCCTGCTAAGTGAAGTGGGAGGTGTGATCCTATACCTGTTACAGGTCTTTTCCTACCCCTGTGGAACACACAGAGTTAATTTCTGGATGTCTTCTTTCTCAGATTTAAGATGCCAGTAGCAAAGGAAAGAAAAGTGATTTACCTTCAAATAGTTCAGCTGACCTTAAACATTTGTCACTTTACAGGATTTCATTTTTCAATGAAGTCTTTTGTTTCAACACCATTACCTCCACTTTTAGCAAAGACAATTACAGGGCATTTATTTATACACCAGAGACACATTGCTTAGATTTTTACATGCTTTTCAGTCCAAATGGTTCTGTCACAAAACAGTTGTTTGTCTCAAGCAAATATTTTTTCTCTCAAAGTTTTACTTAGAAATGGTCAAATGTCATTTTATTTGCACAAGACGAAGACCTTATAAACTGCCTGTGACAAGTGAAGAACAAGTTGAGGTAATACACTGACAGGACATGGATTACTTAGTTAATGTCATACCGTTGTATGGACAGACTTTATTTGAGGGTTGTAGTTTGGTTTTGGTTTTTTTTTTTTGCTTCTCTTCATTGAGCTAAAAGTTATCTTTTTAAACAAATAGCAAATTACTAATGTCCTGCTTACAACTACTTAGCAACAATGAAAAACTCAGTTATTTTGGATTTTTAAAAGATTATTATTTAACATAAATATTATTATTTAAATAGAGATTATTACTTTAAAATATTGTTATTTTAAAAACCCTCCACTCCTTCCCAGTCCCCTGCCATCAGCCATGTGATAACTAGTCAATGTACATGATCACCTAAATAATTTGAAGATTTAAAAATCCCACATTTTAGTTTGTTTTTAATTTACAAAGTGGCATGTTTCCATGTGCAGAATAGGGCCTTATATGCCCCTGAGCTGTGTTCACAGGCAACTATTGCAGTTTATGGCAATGTTTCTATATTCATTCCATCTGCCACTCTTGGCTATGGCTGCCTAGTGTGGTGATGCTCTGTTCAGACACACCAACAGCAGCAGCAAAGTTACAGGACCCTCTTAATTCATAAGGTTTGCCTAAAAGCTATTCCTTAAATACATTTTTAAAATCCCAACATGCTGGAAGTGTGCCAGGACATTAGCTTGTAGAAACCATGGGGACCATGATCAATTTTTATTGTGGACCTGAACCCACATGTTGGGGTGTTTTATGCTTCCAACTGAAAAATGCTCACCTTGGAATAGTATGTAGATGTAATTTGTTTGGTTGACTTTTCTGAGCCAATGTAAATACCTGAAGGAGTGATACTGAAGGACAAGGGGAGAGGTGCAACACCCAAGAGATCATGGGATGAGAAATCAGAAATACCATTGCACTATCCCTATCATGTATCACTACCCTATCTAGTCCTGGTCACAGGAAACTCCTTTTGAAAATAGAAAGTTTTCACTACTGAAGAGACTGTAAACTCAGTTTATTTTAATATACAAAGTCAGAAACCTTTATCTTTTATGATTCTTGATGCTAACTCAGTAATAAAACATCATTTACAAAATAGTGCCCTAGAATTCTTTGTTGAGTCAAGTTTAATAAATCGACATTCCAAGATGCCCAAGGCATTTGGAAAAATGGCTGCTGCATAGAGATGACACAAAGAAGAGTCAGTTTCTCTTTTTTTAGTTATAATTAAACCTGTGTACTGCCCTTTAATGAAATCTGCCCTTTAATGAAATCTGCCCTTTTGTGCACAGTTTCAGTGCCTCATTAGCTTTAGGAAATTATGATCTAAAGAATATATATCAGTTGAACATAAAATTGCCTTACTCCAGAAAGGCAAAGTAGTTATGCAGGAAACAGTTTGCTAAACACCAAATCGGAAGGTTGTGCTACAAGCTCTTGTGAGATGGTGTATGCTCCAGCAGAAGGAAAAGTAGCAGATAAAACAGGAAAAAAAATTAACTGCTGATTTTGTTTTGCAACTCTGGAAAGTTCCCAAGCTTTAGCTTAGCCCTTCCAAAGCTCTAGTGTTGTTAAGCAGATGGGTTTCTTTAACCCATAGCATCATATGCAGCATAATCAAATAAATCTGCAAACGCCAGACAAAGATATACCTGTTCAGAGGTGTTAATGTCACATGTAATCCAGAATTCTTAACTATGCCTTTAAATACAGTATTGTGCAGATTAAGTGGGACATTTATTACTACAGGCTGACTGACTCGTACATATTCAGCACCTCCTGAACACCTGTGTGCTCAGCACCTCTCTTCCCTCTGCTCACACAGTAATATATTACAGAATAAAAATGCTTAATACTTTAGTATATACTTGATTTGGCTTCTTTACTTCTCACAGGGGTCAAAAATTAGGCAATGCTTCAAAAATGAACTGAAAAAAATTAATTTTGGACAATCTTTCTTTAACAGCTTTTAAGACTTTTTCTACATCACTGCAAAATCCTTCCAGAGTACGAGAAGCTAATGTGAAATGAATGTTCCATTGAAGATGAAATCGCAATTACTAAAAGTAAGGCATGAAAGAGAGCATCAGAAACATCAGTGTACCATTGGAATAAAATAGAAAGAAATCTTCCTGTTACATTGTGGGACAAAATAACAGACATAAAATGAAAATTTCTCCATATTGACTTTTCTAAAGAGAAGAGAAAGCTGTAGAACTGTAGTAGTAATAATATTGTCAAAATAACACTAGAGACTTAAGGTGCTGGAAAGGGCTTATCAAGGGTATATCATTATCTAGAAACATTCCAATCTCATGAAAAATTACCAGGAACAAAGAATTTAATTCAAACAATCATACAGTAACTGTGGCAGTAATTTTTAATTGTTTTAGGTAAAGAAAAGTAGTTGGGTGACTCAAACGAGCTGTATTTCAGAGGCAAGTTCTGTATAAAGGAGTCAGCATGGCAGAAATGCCAACAGCCACTGCTTTTGGGCATAGGTACAATAGTCCAAAATACAAGACATGTCGTGCAGAATCCTGCTGAACAAATGCTTAAGAAGGAAGTGTTAGGTATGATTTGGGTCAGATCTTTCCCTGCTGCATACACTGAGGCAGAGTGAAGCTGGACCTTCCATGAAATGAACACACAATATAAGGAATATGAATCAGGCTGAATGTGTCTGCAAGGTTACTAAGCATTTTTAATGTGCTATATGCTGTGAATCAGCAAAACAATGCTAACCCAGAAGACCCAGGCAAATCCATATGACACTGGTAGGAGGTCTCCATAAAATAAATAAAGTGGAATCTATGGAATTTGCATAGCTAAAAGCTTTATCCAACATACGGTTTTCCATGAGAAGGGCACTATCAAAATGACTATAAAGATTTTTAGCCTATATTTAACATGACACCATACAAATAGAAGCAAAACAAAGAGAGGGTAACTTTGTAAAAAATATCCTGATTCAACATTTCTCTTTTCCTGCAGTCAAGGACAAGATGGCTCAGAAACATTCGTCTACCAGCATCACTTTGGCATTTCTCCCAGAACTTTCAGGATCTACTTGGCAGAAAATATGTAGCTGAATAATTTTAGTGTACTCAACATCTTTTATCCCATGCATCACAGTCATCTTCCCAGAAGCTCTGCTTAAGCTGAGGGTGTGTAACCATCAGCAACCTCTGTATTTCATCTTCCTTGGTGATGAGAAGGAATCCCTGACAGCCGCTGGGGTTATTGCTTTACACAGCAGCCTAAGCTAAGTGTTAGATAGCCTCAATCATGCATGTGTGGAAGCAAAGAATAAGGGATACACATGTGTCAGACCAGAGGCAGCAGTCCTGATCACCTGTCATTGATAATCAGTTCTAGAGAGGGTTATCATCAATACAAGCATTACCAGGAATGCTCCAGCTCTTGAAATAACAGGTCAGTATCCACAATATCAGTGTGGCAAAGTCCATCATACCCAACGGAATTTACTGTTCTTAGAGCAGCCCACAGACAGTACTCAGGGCCAGCAGGAATCTTGGTTCTGTCGCAGAGACAGAGCTTGAAATATACCCCATCTGTAGCTGTTTACTTTCCCTTGCAGAAAATGTCTTCCTTTACTGCTCTTTGCACGAGAGAATACCCTCACCTTGTTCATGCTGAAGGGGAGCCCTCCCTCTGGGTCAGGTGATGTGCCTTTTCCCCCATGAGATCCTCCTCAGGAACAAAAGGGAGCATTGGATCAGGCCTTCCTCCCGTGCACCACAGTCAAGGTTTATAAAATGCCATCTCCGCAGCTTCTACTTCTCTGAATATTAATTTCCTCATCTTTCTATATAGCCTGCTTAGAGGTTAAGTGATTTAACCTCTTCAATTTAGAAAGTATTTTTTTCTCAAAATTAAGGATAGCTGTAGCATAGAAAATCCTTGTGTGACTCCTGAGGCACATCAGGCAATCATATCATGGCCAGTATCTGGGGCACATCGAGACTACCTCCAGAACCAGCCTACAAGAAAGTGGCTGCTTTCTCAGATGTCCATATGGTAACTGGAGTAGGTTTTAAACTGAGTTTATTGCCATTGTGCTCTCTCTTGTGATTAAATACTACAGTTAAAAACCCCAAGATAACGGTCATCTAATTAAAAAAAAATAAGGTCACAAAAAAAGAGAATACCAAATTTTGCAAAAGAGGAAAGTGAGGAAAGAAAGAGGAAACTGGGCAAAGAAGAACCTAAAGGAAATGTTCTAAGAAAGTCAATGGCTTCCATACAGACCAGGCTTAAAAAAAATTTCAAAGCTGAAAAAGCCCCTTTTAAAGACTTCATCAGTAGGTAAATAAAATGGCAATGTTTCTCTTTTGGATAGTAGTTTAGGAGGTCTAATCATCACTATAAGGACAACAGAATTGTTTTATTATTTAATATACACAAATTATTTGAAGAACTGATGGATCATTACATATATTGGGTGTAATCACAAGACACAGGCTAGTTAATTGACAACTTTTATTTCCGTATTTCACTATTCAGACTGCTATTGAGGATTTGCATATTTTTATTTCTTTCCACACCTTTCCACCTCCTCACTGCCAATTTAGGAGCTGTTAGTCTCAGTTCATAGTAATTGTGAGAAAATAAAATTCAATCTGTTTCTGTCAGGAAAAGGAAAGATAGGGAAGGGAATGAGAGAAATAACAGAAAATTCCACTTGCTAGACATCCTTTGCTGCTAGCTATTACTTTTCTAAGGGATGCCTTACACAAAGTTCCTAACACTTAGAATATATACTGTATTTTATGTATGTCCTTAAGATCAGCACTTCCAAAAATATTGTGCCAAGCACTATACTTCCACTGTTCATCTAAATCCATAAATATGACTCCCACGTGCAAATAGTGCCATACAGAACTATTTAACTAATAAGCAGCCTGAAGCCAAATTTTTCCCTCACTGGGTTTTCTGTTCCAGAAATAGTACTAATAGGAATGTATAGAAACTCATGCCAGAGTTGTAGAGCACAATAGCAAAATTCAGGCTTTTGCCTTTGCAATCAGTCTTTCCAATAGCTTTGGAATGGCTTAAAGGTGAACAAATAATGAGGAAGAAAGACCAGAGAGATGGGAAGGGAGACACACATGCTCAGGCAGAAGCAGAGAGAGATTGAGGATAAAAAGCCATTAAGAGTTAAATGATCTGCAAAGAGTAAAGCCTTGAAATTCAATTTCACTCAATATCAAATAGGAGATTTAAGAGTGGTATGTTAGAAGAGGCTCCTTTCATGAAAATGCAAATAGCAGCAAGCTGTTTTAATCATAGGCTGTAAATGTTGCATGCTGGGAGACCAGAAGAAAAAATGCAGAAGAAAGAAAAACCATAAACCTCTCCTATTGGTATTTTCGGGTCTTTTTAAAACAAGAATATTGTCAATCAAACAATATTTTGCAGCTACACGATGCTTTTTTTTTCTAGCTTATTGATAGCTTGGCACATGCATACAATGATGGGGTTTATTCTTCTTAAAGGTATCCCCTCAAGGAGGATCTTGCAACTAGAAGGACAAAATGTTATCTGCTTCAGAAAGATGGAGATGCAGGGATGAATCCCATTTTCCTCCCGAGACCTGCAACCACTGCTGCCAATAAGAGGATGGTTAGATCCCATAATCCAGTTCCCTGGAAGAAAGAGATGGAAGTACCTAGGTGAGGCAGCTACAGACCACAAAGCTTCATCAGCAAAGAAGACAGATCTTCCCTATAAGCAGCTGTATATAACACAAGTCATTAGACAACACAAGCAGGGGTTCCATTTCATTTCCAGTATAAAATAGTGCTTGCTGGCAAGAGGAGAGCGTAAAGAAAACACATAATCAAATATGTGATCATAATCAAATATACTTAAATGTAACAAAAACATAAGCAGTTCACCTTAATAGCAGAAGTGACAATCCTCTTTGTCCTTTCTGCCTCTTTCCACCCACTGCAGCACACAGGTTGCAGCCAGCTCTGTCTGAACACTTTGTATGCTTACTAGCCCCTGAAATTCTAGGCTCTCTCCTTCTTCAGTGAGAAAAAAAATCCCTTCACTTCCATTCTCAAGTGACGAATGAACTAAAACTAAACCCAGCCTTTCAGGAATTAAATATTTGCATACAAAACAGGTCACAGAATACATTAGTTAGGTATGTGTTTAAAGTTTGGAAACATTGTGACGATGGGTGCAGAATAACTATCAGATAATAATAGCTATGAAATATACAAAGGGAAAAACATGAAACCCCTCCGTATTTAAAAATACATCAAATCTCTGATGCTTGTATCATGTTTAAGAGAGCCCAGTGCTGCTTTCCCAAGAGTTTTGTTGCTTTCCTTCAGTAGATGTCACTGCAGTACAGGATAACTTGTTCCAACGCAGATTTGGAGAAAAGGATATTCGTTTCACCAGGGAGTGGTCCACAATGGAGGAGCAAAGCCTTATGTTTTCAGATTTTCTGCAGCACTGAGTATCAGACCTCACATGCAAATTTGTTTCTGATGCTTTTTTTCCCTTGTTTGGGGACCAAACACAAGAAACTATTCGCTGTCGTGGTTGGATATAGCTGAAATCATATCAGGGATGCTAAACTGGGACAATCATCATTCTGAACCAAAATCAGCTTTCATGTGCTTCATTCATGTTGCCTCTGAGGAGTCAAATCACAGTCTTCTGTCTGATGTAGCTTCCAAGTCCTTAATGCCATGTATGTATTATTCTGATCAAGATTTGAACTCTCTCTGCATTCCTTGTTGTCACTTGAAAGTAAAATCTCTAGATCAGTTTTTAATTTTTCTGATTTAATGTATTTCACTTCTAAGATGGCTTGGCTGCTTTTACAGTGAAAAAAAAAATGTTGGTTTTAACAGGGTCAAGGGGTTTTACTCAAAACAAGAACTCTTCAGACATTAGCCAACAATGAAAATATTTGAAAGTAATATGTTTACAAAGTTGAAAAATATCCATTTAAAAATATTCCTGGAAATGCCTGTATGGCAAACACAGAAGGATTGAAGCTAAAAATGGAAAATAACAGAATGTATGTGAGAAGCAACATCAGAAACTGAGGAGGGTTTTACAAGATTAAAAACACACTTTCGGCAAGCTCATGTACAGTTAAAGAAATGCGGTTGCTAACAGAGTCACCAGACTTCAGTGCGTACAAACTCCTCCTCTCTTAGTCATTCCTAGAAAACAAATCAGAACCGCAGTCTGCCGCGGCTCCCCAAGCTAACAACCAAATCCCTTCTCAAAAACAGGAAGGAGAAAGCTTATCTGGGAAACAGGCTTTGTAGCTTCGGGCTCTTTAGTAGACGTGATGACTGAAATGCTAATGCTGCATCGAGAGCACCGCGGTGAGTACACCAGATATGAGACCAGCAGAGGTGAGAGCAGAACCCCTTCACCTGAAGAGCCCCAGTTGCTGGGTTATTGCGAGGGCTGAGTGGTGTAGTCAAGCAAGATGGATCCCGTCCCGAAGCTTTGCATGTAAAAACACACACACTTTGAATTGAATTTCACAGGAGCCAAAGCTGCCTGCCGGGAACATGAGGAGGAACTCACTCAGCCAGTGGGTGTTCTGTGCTCACGTGGGGAAGCTCCCTTTTGATCTCTGGCCATGGTCTTACAGAGTGCTCTCTGCAGAAACCCAGCTCCAGGTGACAGAAGCACAGCAAGGCCCATGTCCAGGAAAAAGAAGTATCCACCTTCAAACAGAGTTCACACTGAAAGAATTTTTTACGGCCGCTGCTGTTTGCAGAAGCAGTTGGAGAAATAGGAAAGTCTGTAAGAAAGAAAAGCTTTATCATGCCATTATCAAGAGGCAGAACCCTGTAGGGCAGGCTGCTGAGATAAACCTGGTCTCAGCTGTTTAGGTTCCGTTCAAGCTGAAGTCTGTATTATGCATTAGCAGGGACATCATCCAAACAGGCCTGCCAAATGTGATGAAACAGAAAGATCTAAACTTGTTTAGGAATGGCACTATTAACATCTATTCCTTCTGTCAGCTAAATGAATCACCAGATACTTTATTAAATATAGTTTCTATCGGCCTTTCCACCCACCTAATGAACACACTGAAGAGAAGAGAGGAGGAATCCATAGTTCGTTTCCCTCTGCTCTCTCCAGAGAAAAGCCCACACATCTGAGCTACTATTTGCAGATGATGTCTGGAAAGAAAATAGAAAATTATTTTGAGGGACTCTGCTTTAAAGCCACTTTCTACTAATATGGCTAAACAGAATTTAGGACCATTATTTTTATTATCCAAGTTTGAAAATTTTGTCTTGTCTTATGCCACATCTTCCTTTCTTACTGCTTCTACCTGTCGTGTTTCGCAGCTTCAAATTTCACACCTACACCCTTCTTTCCTCCCACTTTCTTTGTCTCTGTGAAAACCCCCTGTCATCCATGACTTCTTCATATGTTATTCCCTTCAGCCTCACCAAGTCCTGGATCCTTTTGTTTCCCTTCTCTCTCTTTGAGAAGTTTCTTTTTTCCATTCATTTCTAGCCCCTGGGATCATTTCATGGCAATAACACTGGGTTTCTGCTCTTTCCCAGCCCATGCTCCTCCCTGGTTACATCCCTTATACTCTTCCTCCATTCTTATCAGCATTAAATACAATCCTTCTTGCTTCCCCATATAGTTTTCTTTCTGTTCTTCATGTAGCAGTTCTCTTCAGCCTTGTCCTTTGATTTCAACTCAAGGCATTATTTTATTTTCAATGTATCCCATGTAAGTCTCTCCTGATCCACTCAATCCCCTTGCTGAAGAGTCCCACATCTCCATTATGCGTTCAGTTGGCATTCCTTCTTCAGATCACCCTATACCAGAGTTTACTGTCTTGCACTGATTTTCGTCATAGCTGAGATCATCTTCTCCGTCATGCCTCGTCAATCTTTCCACAATTTCCAGATGATCAGTAATTCTCAGTATTTGTCTCCCTTCTCTTTTCCCACATTTCTTTTCTTTTTTCTCTTTCTATCTCAACGATTGTCATTAATTTTCTACATGCTTCTCTTTGTCCCTTTTCCCCACTGCAAGTTTGTTTTATTCATCTTCATTTCTTCCAGTTTCCTACTTAAGTAATTCTCCATTCTCTGTTTGGGGAACATCTGTTATCTCAAGCATGTTTTTTGCTACCCTGAATCATCCTCCCTTTTACTCTTCTCTTCCATCTCCTTCACTCTCCACACTGGGATGTCAGCAATGTCTTCTACATGAAGACATCTGCTTTCCATCACTTCCCTTTCTGTCACTCCTTTCCTTCTTCCTTGTCACATCTTAAGAATTTCTCTTTTCCAGCTCCTCCATTTGCCTCAGTTCTTCCATCCTGAGCAAACTATTGTTCACTCCTCCTTCAGTCCTCATGCTCCCACCAAAAACATTCTTTTTCTGATCCCCTTTTCTCACTAGCTACAAACTGCTCTGCTCCTCTTTCCCATCTCCCATCAGTTGTCCAAAACTGATTTTAAGAAAATAATCACTAGAAAAATATATGAGCTATCCTATCTAATCTGTTTTCATTCTGACATCATTAAATTTACCTCTTCTCCAGTTTCATCCCAGAACCTCTGCAAACTAGCCTTCTTGTCTTGAACACAACATAATTGGTCTTACCTTTGTCTCTCATTGAACTGAACTAAAACTGAAAAATAATAATGCATCACTGAAACCTTGTCCTCCTCAAGTTTCCATGACTTTTTTTGTTTTGTTTTATTTTCCCTCTGTATATCAATCCATTATCACTTCATGCCATGTGGAATTCTTTCAAGATCCACCTCCAGCATCTATGACAATTTAACCCTACGATGATTTAGTTATTATTTACAATATTCATCTCTTCTCTGCAGATCTGCTTGTTTTATTCAAAGGAAAGTCTCAAAAAACCTGGCTCAGATTTGTTCTCCAGGGACATGACCCCAGGAACAGCGTGTTTAAAACAGCACTTTCAGTTGCATCTCCTTTGCAGTCACCATGACAAATCATATCTAGCCTGCTGCTTATTTGCACCTTCCACCTTCATCTTTTTTCTCATAGCCAAATTATGCTGTAATCCTAACAAGACTTTTTTCTCTAACATTTCTAGTAGAAGGCTTTTTGCATTTATCTGCATGCTTAAAACTCATCCGAATTTTCATTCTGCCACACATTTATTGCTGCAACATCTGTTTCCTTACCCTTGCCATGGACTACCTTAAAATTCATCATCATTCAGGGAGATGGTAAGTTTTATATCTTCCTCTCTTACAACCTTCTCTGTTCTCCCCATCTTTAAAGCATCAATTTATCCCCACTGTATCACTTCCTATGCTCTTACATCCACCCTACCCAGGAAGGTAAGTATCATTTGCTTGTTAAAAGTTCAGGTATGCACATCCATGTTATCTTCCATATGCTCTTGCTGAGTTTCTCATAAACATCAACAAAGCCATATCAGTATTTTCCTCAAAAATCGCTATTTGAGGTTCACCTCTGCAACAATGCTACAAATTTGAGTAAGTCTAGCCAACTGTCTATCATGTGTGTGAACTACTTCATCCTTTCCCAATACTCTCTCACCATTATCTCTTAAATATACAAGGTTTTGGGAGACAGGGATCATCCTATTATTTTGTATTTATATGACACCTGACCACCTAAATAGGAATTCTGTCCAAGAGTAAGACTCTTTTTAAGAACAATTGTGATGATAATATGGTACAATAAGTAGAAATTGTAACATCTCAACCATGTGGATATTTCTGTCCAACCCCTCTTTCTCTGCTGTATTTAAATTCAGATTTTGGAACATAGTCTTCTATGTCAGACTCTATGTCAGGCTACAAAAACACATACACATACACATCTCTTCCATTATTAAAAATACATTGAAAGCAAGTTATATTTTTTATTTAAATGAAGATTGCGTTTAGTGGGACATCAACCTAGATGCAATATTTCATAAATTACATAAAGATTTTGGATTCTGTACACAGACACTAAATGTAGCAGTATGACCTCAATTAGGCTTGCCTTAGTAAAACAGCTAACAAATTCTGTTTCTTCTAGAGAGGAAGGGTGATTCTGCTTTCATATGGAAACTTTTCTTAAAAATTAGGTCAAAAGAGCCCCAAGTGAGAGATACTGCTGGTATAGTGGAAAACAATAGTAATTAAGTAGTTTAAATGCAACCGAGAGAGAAAGGAGTATGAAGGAGAAGTCAGGCAGTGAAGAAAAGTAGAATATTTAAATATAGTGAAAGGGGCATGCTTTGGGAAACTGTTTAGGGAAAGTGACATTGTTTTGTTTTGGTTTTTTTTTGTTCAGTTGTACAAAACTGATATTAACAAAGTAATCACTAGAAAAATGTGTGAGCTATCCTATCTAATCTGTTCTTATTCTGACATCATTGCTAGGAACACAAGAGTTCCACGAGGGAAAAATAGGTGGAAAACAATGTGATGTGTGAGACTATAATGTTATAAGTCAGTACCATTTTTCTGAGATGAGTGTGAGGACCACAATGTTGAAGGGTCTATACAAATAGGAATTGCCCTCAAGAGCTTAACACACAGACTACTGTAGCAGAAAGCCATCCTGTAATCATGTCATCTTACCCCATCTTGTTCCAACCAAATGCTGATGTAAAACTAAATTATGCTCAAGGATGAAATACCTCATGGGCAACGGTACCTACATGCACACCGAAGGTGCCTATTACACGCAGGAAGAGATATTAGGATGATTGAAATCCATTAACTGTAACAGGTCATTATTATTGAAATAAAGATGTATAGGGCTTTGAAATGCCAGATTGTCTAAATTACTGTTGTCTGGAAAGAAATATTTTTTATCTTTATTCTGTGTACTCTTTTCGTGTCATAGAGAAGTAATAAAACCACACTAATTGTAAATTCACAAAAGAAGAGAGAAAGTGTTTTTACTTCACTAGAAGTCAATTTACTTAATTAGAAAATACAAATTATGCTTTGCACACATAGGTTGTTTTCATCAGATATCAGCATTGTCATAAGTACAATAAATTACAGTAACAAGTGGACTGAGTTCGGAATACCTAAACAAGTTAAATGCCTACAACTCAGTTATTCATCTTTGCTTCTGGAAGTGTAAATAGTCGCATCCTGAACTTGCAGGTTGTAATTAGGCTGAGTCCTGGCTCTGTAAAAGCAGAGTGTATGTCTTGCAATCTACCTGTATAAGTTTAGGAAGCCAGCAGAAAGCGCAGTGGTAATGCATAAGAGGAGAATGCAGCAGGTGGTTAAGCAACACAGAAATCCTATTTTTAAACTAAGAGGCAGGGAGTAGTAAGCTCTAGATCACTGGTACTTTGAACAAGTACCAGCTGAAACAAGTCTTTTTAAATAAGACTAAAAGTGTTTCTTACAGACCAAGCACTATTTCTTCTGTTACTTTCCTGCTCTTGAAAGGGCTCTGTGTGCCTTAGAAGTGCTGGGCAGAGCAGTTTGCAGTTCTGCAGTGGGGATGTGCAGAAAACCCTCATCTTTATTCACACACACACCCCTGCCCTCAAATACCCGTGCCAGGGAAATCTTGTGGAGTGGACCACTTGCTGTTTCAGGGAAGGACGGTTGCATCACCCACCAATTGGATTAAGAAAGTATTGGTTTGTAGACCTTGCAGGAAAATAATTGCTCAGGAAGGAATAAAGTCTCAACTCTTTGATCATGAGCCCAATCTTCAAAATGAAATGATCCCATTCAAGAGCAACACTTGCAAGTTATGCATTTTCGAAGATATATTTTAGAAAAAGTTTAGTAAAAGGATGCCAGTGCAGTTATAGCAGATTGTCACCTGAGAATTGTGACTGTCAGCCTTTATTGCATGTATTAAATATGCAACACTGTATAAGAAATTCACAATAAAATTATTTTTAAATTACTGATTGCTCAACTGAGAGCTCAGTTCCTGGGAAAGCAACAGCCAGTTTGTAGAGAATAATAATTAAACCAGCATTGTTCTCTTTTGTTACATTGTTTTCTCTCAAGACCCTAGGAAAGAAACAGTATTAATTGACTATTTCATGGGCTTTGTTCCTTCTGTATGTAATAAAATATCACTGCAAGAAACAAGAAATGAATAATCTGCTTCTATCCATGTGCGATTTTCTGCACTTTTCAGCTATGCAAAACTCTTGTTGATTTTTGCCTGTTTAAAGGTTCTTCTAAAACGCCATGATAGTATCTTGCCCTGTGTATACACATTCATATCTCACTAAACTATATGGATAATGCTCCTTACTCAATATCCCTTAGCCATCCAATTCCACTGATGTTTACATCAGACTCCTTGGCTCTTAGTGTCAGTGGTTAATATGGGTGCAGTGGGCAAGCAGCTCTTTCCTTCCAGTCCATGTGACATTGGTTGGCCACCAGAGCAGGAGGGGGCCCAGCTGATGTGGTGACTCAGAGGCACCCCCAGAGAAGACTCTGGGCACTTGGCATGTGGGACTTGGCACTTCATGCCATTTCCAGTGGAACGGATCAGACTGCTCTGATCTGCACTGGAGGGCCAGCCTGACAACAAGCCAGCTCATTTGCGGGGACAAAAAAGGAAGCCAAGACAATCTGGCTGCTGCTTTCAAGTGTTTGTCTCTGGCTCTGATCACTCCACAACCCCCTTAGGAGTCCCCAGAAAAAACACTTAGATGGCACTTGGGAAACACTCTTATAGGAAAAATGTCTAAAAAGGGTATATTGTTATGAGTGAGACCTGCTGTTTATTTGTATTCAGTCATACATGCTTGTTTCACCTGGTAAATCATATTTTTTCCTATATTTTGTTTTTGGTTTTTTTTAATAACAAAACTAGACTTGAAGTCTAGTTTAGCCTTCAAAAAAAAAAAACAAACAAAAAAACCCAAAACCAAAAACAACCCACAAAAACCCAAAAACCAACCAAACAAAAAAACCCCAACGACCAAACCTCTATTATAGACCATGATGTGAGTGTCAGAAAGAGAGGACCTGGCCTCCACATCATTGCCTAATTTGAAGGGTTCACATTAGAAAATTCCGTCTTTATATCTGAGTGAAATTAGCCCTAAACTTTTGGACATAGTAAACAAAAATCTGTTGTATTCTAACATTTCTGTTACAACCACAAGATGAGGCCAAAAAATATCACGATGAAAAATGGAAGTAACCCAGAAGACAAGTGAGGTATGATGTTTGATTTCAGGCATGTAAAATTATGGACTCCTCTCCTTAGTAAAGCAAAGCTCAAGATTAAATTTTATACGATAGCACTCTATCTTATCTACCAAATAGCAAATTACTCTCATACAACCCTTCCAAAAGAAGACAGATCTCAGTAAAAAGAGTAACTATGTTGCATTAGTGCACCAAACTGGTTACCTGTGAGAAGAACTGTAGGAAAAGGAAGTTTATTCTGTGTATGTTATAACAAAAAATATCTCAGCCTTGATTTTGCCATCACAGTGGTTGTGTCTGTGCCTTCTCACTAAAATTCAACATGTGCTACATCACTTACAATCTGGCCTCATATTAAAATGACAAGATACACTGATAGAAAAAAATTGCTTTAATTGCTAGCATATGTTATCAGAAGTTAATT
Organism: Anabacerthia variegaticeps; assembly: GCA_035583185.1. NCBI lineage: Eukaryota > Metazoa > Chordata > Aves > Passeriformes > Furnariidae > Anabacerthia > Anabacerthia variegaticeps. The sequence goes on from JAWWEW010000001.1 coordinate 102,037,632, forward strand.
CATTTTTTTTTAAGCATTAAAGCATTACCCAGTCATTTATCCTAATTTTTAACTTGAAGCACCACTGCCTTCTATCCTGGAACCAGTATAGGTAGGGGGATAATTAAGGACCACAAAAGCTGTTGACAATATCTGAATAGCAACACTGGTAGCACATTTTTTTACCCTTTAAACAACAGCGTCACATCTTGAACTTCAGTTCAAGTTATCCTTACAGCTATGGATGATGTGGTGTGCTCCTGACACAAGAATATGAGAAGGTCCATACACAAACTGTGAGTTTTGGCAGACTTAGAAGCATAAAAGTTTCTAAGCATCAGTTTGACTGCCTGCTGTGAACTATGAATCAGGTCTCTCAGATGTTACATTAGAAACCCTCTGGGACCTTCCTTCTGAACTACAAAGCTCCAAATCTTCAACCCCTTTGGCAAGCACCAAGGTCTAACAGGGGACCTGTAGAGTGCAACAGTTAGTGCTGAAAGCCTTATCTTCAAGCTGTACACGGTTCAAGGATTCCTACTGTTTGACTAGTTCAGTTTGAGTCCCACCCAGCGCCCCTGTGGCTGGAATGCATTAGCTTAGCTTCATACAGAAGGATCTACTTCATGCACTCCAACACCACTCTGCACTCTGAATTACAGCACTGTTAGCAGAGACGATGACAGCAGTTACTGCAAAAGGGCATCCCTGATCCAGAGTAAAACACTTCAGCGCCCCAAGGCTCATGAAACAGTCTGTGTGGAACAACAAATGAAAATGAGATGCCTGATTTTTATGCACTGCAGTGCTTTAAATTCTGTTATCTGTCTATGCAGATTTTTTTTAAGGTTCATATCCTTTCAGAAAAAATATACTTTTGGTTAGTGTTAGATGAGCAATACTCAACCATTGCTGAGTTCCGTGGCATATTATGTCCAGCGGGCTTCATAATGCTTTCCTAATTTAAATAACCATTGAAGCATACCAAGAAAATGGGAGCCGAGTTCAAGCAACCATAACTCGCAGAACTACATTTTGCCGTGGTGCATCAGATCCTCGACGTTCGCCTGAGAGCGGCTTTGGTTTCAGACTGCAGTTTTAATTTGCGTGAGCAAAGCTCAGAGGTGAGAAAGCCTCCCAGGCGCCCGCAACAGCACCTGCAAGCCCAGACCGCGGTTTTGTAAAGGACGGGGAAATGCTCGAGTGCTGGAGGGATTTCCCCGTGTCAGGAGCAGATCTGGGGGCGGGGGGGAAGGAGACAGGGAGATTGAACACCCCCGGCGCCCTCCCCTCCGCCCACCCAGCGGCGGCTCCCGCGGCGCTTCCCGCAGGGTGACTGACGGCCCGGGGCGGGTCCGCCCTCCACGCCGAGAAAAAAGGGGAAAAAATAAATAAATTTAAAAAACCCAAAAGCGCCGATCCGTTCCGCGGCATCCCCCGCACGAGCAGCCCCGTCCCGGTCAGGGAGGGACTCAGCGCCGTGCCGTGCCGTGCCGTGCCTGCCGTGCTGCCGGGGTGGAACATCGCCCCTCCACTGCGGGGGTGCCCCGCAGCCCTCCCGACCGCGGTGGGACCTGTCCCCGTCCCTGTCATCGTCCCTGTCCCTGTCCCCGCCCCTGTCCCCTGCCCTGTCCCTGTCCCTGACCCTGCCCTGTCCCCGTCCCCGCCCCCGCCCCGCCCCTGTCCCTGCCCCTGTCCCCGCCCCTGTCCCCGCCCCTGCCCCTGTCCCTGTCCCTGTCCCTGTCCCTGTCCCCAGCCCAGCCCAGCCCAGCCCAGCCCCACCTCCCTCTCCCCTCCCCTCCCCTCGTCCCGCTGCCGTTCAGCCGGCCCGGGCGGGGCCGCGGGGGCGGGGATTGAGGGGCGTGGCCAGGGCAGAAGGCGGCCTTCTATTGGCTGGGCCGTTGTGGGCGTGGCCCGGCCCTGCCGGGCGCCGTGGCCGCAGCGGAGGGCGCCGTCAGTGAGGGCGGGGCGGGCCCGGCGGGCGGAGCGGGGTGAGGCGGGGCGGGGTGAGGCTGGTGAGGGGGGTGAGGCGGGGCGGGGTGAGGGGGGTGAGGCGGGGCGGGCCCGGCGGGCCCGGCGGGCGGGGCGGAGTGAGGCGGGGCGGGCCCGCCGGGCGGCGCTGGGAGGGGCTGGGGAGCGGAGCGGAGCGAGGGGGCGGTGGCGGCGGGCGGGGAGGCGGCGCCGCGGGGCGCACCGAGAGCAGCGGCAGCGCCGGCGGGAGCGCAGGTAGGGGAGCCGCGCCGGGAGGTCGCCCCCCATGCCCTCCGCCGCCCTCACCTGTCACCGCCCGCCCGGCTGCCGGGCAGCGCCGCAACCCCGTCCCCCGGAGCCCTGTCCGCCTGCGCTGCCCCCGGCCGGCCCCGGGCGGTGTGTGCCCCGCTCCGCTCCGCTGCCTGCCCGGCTGGTGGGGCTGCGGCGGGCCCGCTCCCCGCACGGCTCTGCCCGGCTCTGCCCCGCTCCCGCACGGCTCTGCCCGGCTCTGCCCCCGCTCCCCGCACGGCTCTGCCCGGCTCTGCCCCCGCTCCCGCACGGCTCTCCCCCCCCCGGGGATGCCGGCCCTCCCCTCGTCCTCCCCGGTACCCTCTCCCGTCTGGCTGGAACGGCTGAAGGCTTTCTTTAAAAAGACGCTCTTGAGGTTATTATGGCTTGGGGGAGGGAGTGTTTCCCTGGGTTTTTTTGGTTGTTTTGGTTTTTTCTTTTTAATCTTTTTTCCTTGTGCTTTAATTAGTCGCCCTGTTGCTGGGCTTGTGCGTTGTGGGTGCCAGCTGCGAGAAAACGCACTAGTTGTTGCCAGGTGGGCAGGTGGTGATGGAGAGCATCGGAGGGGGCAACACCCAGGAGGGAAGCCTGTTCCTCACCCCGAGCCGCTGGGAGGATGAGGGATGCCGGGATTCCCGTTGCTGGGCTATTCCTTGCTTCTGCTCTCATCCTTCATCTTTTATATTGGTCGCTGAGCAGGCAGAACTCGGCTGCAGTCCTTGGAGCATATGGAAGTGAAAGGGATTTTTTTCCAAGCAGGGTTTGGTGTGTCTGCAGCAATGCCTCTTCTAGGGCTGGGAGAGCGATAAGCTCGGCTGCTGTTCATTCCCTTTATGTCTGTGAGGGCTCTGCGCGCTGTTGCTGCTGCTGAACTACTCCAGCCTTGCTGTCGGAGATCCTCCTCCTCCTGCCTGCATCGTGCGCTGCCGACCATGGCTGCGGCAGGTAGATGTCTGAGGCAGCAACAGCCTGAAACTGCCATGGTGAAATTCGTAATGATCGTGCATAGTCGTCTGTGCTGTGCGTTGGGTGAGGGGAGCTGTTACCTGTCTTGTGCTCAGCAGGCTTGCCAAGTCACAGTCGTATCTGGGAGCGTCGTTTATTGCAAATACACGTTTATTTAGCAAAGCTTTGGAACGTCTCAAATAGGCTGTAAGAGGATGTACAACACAGAAGACCAAATTCGTTGGCACGCTGATAAACGCAGATCAGGAATGGCCATTGGGTTCTGCAGTATTGCAAGAGAGAAGTTCAAAATTGTCCTCTTAGTTTCTTTTGTTGTCCTCATGCCTCTCTGCTGCTTTTCAGAGGTGTTGAGAACCACCAGCTTCCATTGTAATGAGTGATCAAGTTTTATGTTGCCAGTTCATAATGGCTTCTTGGCTAGTACAATCTGCAGTTCTCACTGCATTTTACTATCTATGCATACACTTAACTATTTTTTTCCCCCAGATCTCAGTGTATGTCAAATTTTGACGTTTCAGATAGTCTGTTGGGTTTGCCTAAAAAACCCCATGAACTTTAAGATTGTTCTTATCTTAGTGTGTGTGTGCAGAGATCTGCAGTTGGGGGGGGGAGGGGGGAAGTAGCTTTTTATAAAATATACTTGTGCATAATAAAAACACCAAGTGCTATTTTTAATAGGTGGATTTAATAATAGAAGTATTGGCCTTTTCTATTGTACAGGCTTAAATACTACCTCTAGCTGTGTGGGTGTTTAAAATTTCTTTCATTTTGCTCATTTGGCAATAGGAAGGAAAATTTCCTCCATTGTACTTCTGGCAAGATGTTCTTCAAGGAGAAAGCTCTCTGCCTCAAGAAGCATCTGCATTGAATAACTCTCAGGAGCATGGCCTTGTTTTGTCAGTATTCACCTAAAACTGTAGTATTTAGGAAAGTAAATCAACATTATATCAAAGTCTTTGTTACATGGATCTAGCTCCTTAGATTTTTCTAAGCATGCAGAAGAACTGCATGATACGTTACCATGGGTGAAAGATCATATTTTATAGGAACAGAGAGAAATTTAAAGCTGTAGAAATCAAGCATTACAAGGAGCAATGCTATACCATATTTTGGAACTGGATCTTTTGAATTAATTTCGGCCAGTGCTTAGACCTATGGTTAAAAGCAGTTACCGTTGTTCAAAAATACACATGTAGAAGATATTTGCATTATGCCTGGTTTTTAACTTAATGTTAACACTTTTAATGAATCTGATATATAATCCGTAGTTGTTTTATGCTAATGATTTTTTTCAATGTTTTAGATTTAAATTTTATAGAAGTTGAAACTAGAAATTTGTTTTGATTCATGTCTTTGGACTTTAAAATGATAGTCATAACAAACCTCTTAGTGTTGCAGCTGATGCACTCTGCCTTAGTTTTCAAAACATAGTGGGGAAACAAAGAAATTGCAGATCCATTTTAATGTTTTCATAGATGGTATCAGTTTAGTTTAATAATGATGGGGGGGAAATACACTTTGATATTTAAGTACTGAAATGCTTACTGTAGGTCTATGTTCCTAACAAAACCTTTGAGAATATCAATTTCATAAACCTTCTTTGCTAGTGAAGCAACTAAAGGAAAATGTAGAAAATTCTATGGTCAGTACACAGAGAGCTCTTTATAAAATAGAGTTTTGGACTAGTTTGGTGGAACTAGCTGTTACTGAAACACTGATCTAATTAACATCATATTCCAGTATTTAAAGGGTGGCTGCAAAGAAGATGGAGACTCTCTTTTACAAGGAGTCCCATGGAAAAGATAAGGGCTGATAGGTACAAGTTATTCCTGGGGATATTACAGGACACAAGAGGAAAATTTTTCACAATGACAACAGTAAGCCATTGGAATAATCTTCCCAGAAAACTTGTGGATTCCCCAACACTGGGCACCTGTAAGATAGGGCTGGACAGCATGCTGGGTCAGCTTGTCTAGATTGTGCTTTTCCCTAGAAAGGTTGGGCCGGATGGTCCTTGAGTCCCTTCCGACCTGGTATTCTGTGAACTGTAGTGCCAGTGTGGTTTGACACTAGCAGTGGCTTTTTCTATTGGAAATAGTGCAGGACCATGTGAGTGGGAGGAGAGCTAAGACTGCAAGTACAAGGTAGAATAACAGAATAATTTCGGTATGCAGAAAACACCCTCGCTATATATAACGAAAAGTCAGTTCAGTGCTGTTATAAAAATAGCTATTTATAATACTGACTATATATGGAAACTCTTGAAAACTGTTCACATGTAAGCATTGGCTTTCAGTCTCTCTCAAACACATTAACACTCAGCAGTAGAAATCTGGATAGAAAAAAAATAGCCAACAGTTTTCATAGGTACTATTTAAGCTCTGGATAAGATATGAGTTCTCATTTATGAGAGTTTTCCTGTGCTTATATGCTTGTTCTGCATAGAGTATGAACATGGATCATGAAACAATAATGAGAGAGAACTACCCTGAAAATGGAGACATGGAGGATAAATGAAGTCATTGTGAACTATGTGTTCATCATGAGAAAGGAACAAGAATGCCTTATATTTGTCATAATTTCTATTTGAGAATTTTAAAGAATTTTAGCACTACTCATGAGCTAGACCTAATAACTCTGTATTTTTATCTTGATTTTTTACTTCAGAACATCAGCATTGTCCTGTTACATCTAACATGAGAATGATCAGTGACTTGCTATCATTAACGATTGTACATAATATAGTGAATAATACAGTTTATTTCCTGGTTCCAAATTCTGTGTTCTAACTATTATACTTTGGTATCTAGATGGAGGTTATCTTTGTGAATGGTTATACCAGCTTTTTACATCAGAAGCTGTAAGAACAAATTTTATAATATAAACTAAAGCAAGTATTAATACATAAGTAAACTGAGGAAATCACTGCTACAACATCAACCCTCTTGCTGAGTCTATGGAGTTTCATACTATTAAATGTGGATGAAGGAAAAATGTTGCACTTCTTAATGCTCATAATGCCAATGTATTCAGCTTTTAAAAATATTTTTTAAAAAAATTAGAAGATGGCCATTTATTTCTTGTTGCTCTATTAAATAAGACATTTTAACATAGCAGAAATAGTTGTGTTAAGCATTTTGACTAAATCACAATGAAAGAACAAAATAAATTTAAAGGTGCTCCATCTCTTAAACTCTGTTGCTATAGAAATATTGCATGTATTTTTTCCTCCCTTCTCCGGAGCAACCATGAGCATTTCATTGGAATAGGCTAGCTTTCAGAGAACTTCCATGTCTCTTTCCTTTAGGCAAAGAAACTTTCAGAAATAAATGTATGAGCTCACAAGTTAGTTGTGTTCCTCTTCTCTGTTCATATGAAGTTTGAGACACAAGTCGTGTTTAGCTCATCTGGAGTAAAAATAATCTATTTCTGTGTCTTAAAATGAGGGAAAATGCATATGGAATACATACAGTTATTATATGATGACTTTCTGTGATATGTATCCATGGTACTGAAGTATTTAGATCTCCAGCAGCTTTTAATTCTAGCTTTAGTGTGATTCTAGCTTTAGTGTGATTAGATTTATTTTTCTAACATTGCTTCAGCAGACATGTTTGTGTGTTCCAGCTTGGCTTCAAATTTGAATTTCTAATACAATAGTGTTGAACCTTCTCATGTTGGAATTGCCCATTAATATCTTGAAAATTAATCCTGTAGGGGATTTAGTTATAATGATAGGATAACTTAATTTAGCACTGACACTTAGTTTGGAAAAAGAATATTATCTTACTCTGGGTGGCATTCACAAGAAATACTTGCCTGGCAATTAAAAAAAAAAAAAAAGGGAAAAGGAAAGCCCCCAAACCAAAAAACAAAGTTCTTCTGAAAAAAACAGAGTGTGAATCAATTCTTAACTGAATCTTCATTATGCCAGTGACATAGAGCTCCACTGTTTTGGTGAATTGTATCACTGTCTCTGTTAATCTTTTCTTAGAGATGACGGTATAGTAGTACTGATATTAATGGTAACACTGCTTCATTGAGCTGAAAGGAGGGGAGGATATGGCTACAAGGTTCAGTAGAATAAAGTATTTATTCAACTATTAACTATCAAAAAAGTCATTCTTGGAGCTTGAATATGAAAACAAAACTTTTTTCACCCTTTCTCCTCTTTTCTTCATGATTAGGTGTCAGTGTTTAAAAGTCATCCTGTATTGTAGGAATTGTACATTTCATGGTGAATTTGGAGAAATGATTTACACTTACAATGATTTCTCTGTAGAACCATGCTTTGGCTGATCTTGTCATCAGATTCATAGGAGTTCTGATCCTGAAATGGATTTTTTAAAGTATCTACTAAATTCGTAGTTATCTGAAGTAGCTGTCTGGTATAGAATCACCTGGAGTTTTTCACTGTGTTTGGTTTACTTTGAGTGACTTAGTGCTCATGAAGTGAACAACTCCTCAGCTGTAAAGTCCCACTTATATGTGAAGTAAGTCAATAGCTACTTGAGTGTACAGCAGTTCAGTGCCTTTCAGTCTTTTCACCCTCTCTGGTTTAGAGAATGTAGATGTTTCCATTTGGCCTGCATGTGATAGTCTGGGTGATATTTTAACTTGTCAAAACAATCAAACAATCTGATTTCATGGCTGCGAAACAACTGCCAGCTTTTTAAGCTTTCTACTAGCAATTGGGACTTTGTACTTATATATATTTATCTTTAAAGCACAGGAGCTTTCGAATTAAACTTGAGAGCACAGTAAATTTGTGCTCATAAGTTTTCTACTTGTTGCTGCATTTTCTAATCTTAAAGACGGCCATAATTATTTTTTGTGTACTTTTTGTGTAATTGATTTCTCACAAGCTCCCTGTATTTACCTAAGAATGCATCAGCACTGTGCTGGTGTTGGTAGGGCAGAAGGTCCAGTGTTGGGGGCCCATGATGCTTGGTGGTGTGCACTGCTCTTTTTGTCTCCTCTCCATTTCCATCTGCACAACATTTCTAGGCAACGGTGAAGAGGAAACTGTGTTCTGATGGGCGTGCTGTAGTAAATAAACTTCCAAAAGTTTCTTGGAAGGATTTGGATATTACCCTCTGCTGGCTCTTAAAACAAATTTCAGTATGTCTGGTAAGAGTGTCTTGCGTGTTGCAGCATATCATGTTAATTGCAGGTTCGTCAGAGGCATTTTCCATGAATAAGTGTAGTATAGTTGGACTGTTCTGCTTCTTCCAAGATGGTAGTTGTGGGGTGGGTTTTTTGTTTGTGGGTTTGGAGGGTGTGTTGTGTGTTGGTTTTACTTGGTTGTTTCTTTGGGTTTTGTGGGGCTTTTTTATTCATTTTTTCGTCATTTTGGTTGTTTTTTTTTTGTTTGTTTGTTTTTGTTTTGACTCTTATCTTAAATATTAATAGCAAAATAGGTGCATGGAAGGTGAGGACATGTCATCATTAGCTCTTAATAAAGCTCTTATTGTCAGTCCTATTGCACTTGTTCTAAATTCCTGTTAACCTGCTGTGTTCAGTAAAACTTTACAGTAGCTAAAAACAAATTGCAGGAAAAGTTTCCTTTTCTGTTTTTTATTTTGAACACTTGGCAGCATTTTCTTTATTCCCTGGAGTCACTTAATCCTTCTCTACAAATATTTGCACATGTAATAAGTCAAGCATTTGTTTAACCTCAGTTGTATTGCTTATGGAGAAGTGTATGCAGGATTGGAGACCATCTGACTTTATGTGACCCCCTTCAGAGGTGAAGAAATCTTAAAACTGTCAAAACATACAGCACCTCATACAGTATATGAAATTATTTTTAACCTCACATCTTAATTATCGTTTCAAATCCATGTAGTTCAAAATAGTTGGTAGACATACTGGCAGCTCTTAAGTGTTTTCTGCATTGTTAGAATTTACTTTAAGGGTGTAAAACAGGAGATGGGCATAGGTTTACAATACCTTAAAACAAGTTTGCTCTTAATATTGTGTGCATTTGAGATAAAAAATGGTATATTTTGCTTATGGGTTATTTAACAGTTAAAGCTGTTTATTAGTCGAAGAGGAAGCAATTGTCATAGCAGTGACAGTAGATGTTACTACTGTTTAGTTGTGAACCTCAGAACACAGTTATTTTAATTATAACCTTTTTTATTGCAAGATGGGTGTTTACTGCAATGAGGCTAAATCTATTAATAAATATAGAATATGCAGTCTCCAACTTTCTACTGCTCTTTTTAATAGAGTTGCATAGGATATTTGGAAGCGATAAATGACATCAGTGATGGAAGAGGACCCTCAGGAGGTTTTCTGGTTAGACCTCCTGCTCAAAAGCAGTATTTTCCTAAAAGTATGTTTATTCCTAAAATATCGCTGGGAAGAAGTTGTGTAAAATTAAATTATTCTTGTCTTTTCATGGAATGCACACACTTCCCTGCTCAGCTCATCTTAATGACACTGTTGTATTATGTGCTTTTGAGCACTTGAAAAGAGAATTCCAAATAGAAGGAAGCAAATATCTTTGGTTGAAGCAGGTGTTTTTCTCCGTCTCCTTTTGACTCGGATCTCCCTGCATTTTTGTTTCTACTATTAATCTACCACATCCACAATGTTGCCATCTGGTTGTTTGCTTAACCTCTGCAAAAATGTTTCCAGTCTTTCTTGCCTTGCATGTGGGACAAGGATGGAGTATCCCCAAATCCACCACTCCAGACATGTGCACATAGTATGCTGTTATCTACCTACATCTATAAGCTTTGAAAAACCCCAAACAAACCCAAAGAAACCTCCAACCCCCCTCACCTTAACTAATCCTTTTATGAAAACACCTACAATGAGTCTGTGCTTACTTCAGAAGTTTCATGCTTTAAAAACTTGAGTCTACCTTATGGACCTCTTCACACTTTCCTAATCCATCTGTTCATCTAGCACAGCTTCTTCTCTATCCCTTCACACAGTCTTAGGCTGTTGAGATGCAAGACGCCTTTGCAGTTCCTTTAATTGGTAGTAGTCTTTATTTTTACTTCTCTACATTTTTTTATTTCTTTAAAAACAAAACAAAACCAAAAACCACCACAAAGAAAAATAAAAAAGCCAACCCAAACCCCCCTGCACCCCAAAAGCTTGTGTTTTTTATCTCCTTTCCTTGCCATCATTATTATTAAGAAGGATGTTTTAAATTACATGCCATTCTAATTTTTTTATGCAACCATTCTTTTTCTACTGTGAAATGTTGTTTGGGTACAGCTTGTGTTTAAAGCCAGTTATTTATGGAGTGCTGTAGCTGTACATCGTGATGTACAGTCAGTAACATGTTGATCTGAGAAGTCCATAGACTAAAGCTACTACTTTATGCAGTATAGCCTATTATAAAACAGAAAACCTAGAAGTGGGGAGTGGCTAGTGCTGATGAAATGCTTTGTGGAACAGGTGGGACTTCAAAGTTTTATTTTAGTTTGAGGGAAGGTTGCTTATGCAATTGTCCCATCTGTCCATCCATCTGTCCATTAGCCTGTCCTCCCACCCTGCCAGTAACTTCTGAACCACTTTACTAATTCCTAGTTGACTTTGGCAGAGGGGCAGTGTTCTCCAGCCCTGTTGCATGCATGTACATGTCTGGCAGAAACAGGCAGATGGTTAGAGACTGGGCAAAGGACAGGGGGAACTCTTGTCTGTATCTCTGTGGTTGGCCTGTAGCAATAACCGTCATGGCATTTGCTGCCTCTTGCCAGGCTGGTGTGCAAAGGGAAGGCATTATGGAAAGCGGGAGAGTCATGAAGCAGTAGGTTATTGCAGCGTGCATGATGGGAGGGATATCACAGCGGCAGTAATGTGTGGATGTTATTCTAGGTAGGAAGTAAGGGTATTCTCATGGAATCCAGCGTTATTGTGGGAGATTTGTTTGACAGTGTAACTTATGTCTTTGAAGAATTTTCTGTCGTTAAAGGAATTGGGGAAAGTGCTGCTCAGATTAGACCTATTATAAAGAGCAAGGAAGAATAGGTGGCATAGAAAATGCCATCTGATGTACGTGGGTAAGGGGTTGTGCATATCCTGTAAAGTCAGTGACGGAAATACGAGCTTGATAAGGGAAAAAGACTGTCATCCATCCAGGAAGAACTTCAAACATAGAACCTCATATATAGAAAGGAGGGGGTTTAGAGAGAAAAGAGTTGCTGTGGCACAGCAAATCAAATTGAAATCATTGAAATATTTCTTGAAAAACTTGGAGGCATGACATGTTTTTTTTTCAGTTTAGGATTTAAAGAATTCTGTAATTTCAACACAAATGGGTTCTTTGACTCTTTAGAAGCTGTACTATCACTATAAATAAAAACAGATTTTGGTATGAAGGTGACAGTGTTGGATGCCCACGATAATGGTAACAAAACAGTATTTTCAGAAGGTGAACCGTGACTCTGCTTTTCCTAACCAAATAGCTATTCCTGTCATTTGGAGATCATTAAGTCTATTTCAGTAAATTCCATACACATTGACATTTTAGTTGCCTAAAGCTCTGTGGGTGAACAACATATTTGAAAAAAACAAACCAAACCAAAACAGAACAAAAAACCAAACTAAAAAAACCCAAGATGTGGCCTTCTGCCTATTAACATAGGTGTTTTTCAGATGCTTCTTCTGAGTCAATAATATTATGTGACGTAACTAATAGGAAAAAAAAAATCCATGTATGTTTGTAATTAATGTATTTGAAACTTAAGATTGTGTTAACTATACATGTGGATGCTGGGAGGTGTTTGGTTTTTTTCTTCTGGAGTAAATCAAATTTGTTTTTATAAATCACCATAATATATAGTGACTAAAAGTGCGTTGCAAATAATATGTATGGACAATGGAGACAGGAAGATACTATTAAGGTCAAAGTCTGCTCTGCTTTGATCATACAAAGTACTGAACAACCCTGGGAAGCTAGGAGGCCTAGCCTGTATTTTTCCACACCAGTAAAATGGGTGACCTTTTGTTTGACTGTTCCAGTTATAGTCACTTAAAATAACATTTGAGCTATTGTTGGCCATTTCACTGAAAATGGGAGGCAGATCAAGCTTGTTAGCTTGCTGCTTTTCAAAGAAATTAACAAAGAGGAGGCATGCTGTCCCTAAAGAATTAGTCTACACAAAGCTTCAGTGCTAGTAAGGAGAGATTGTTCAATTATAGAAAAAAATAAACAGTTTTATGCTAGTAAATTTACTTTCCCATTTTGAATCAGTGGGTGTTCTTTAAAAGTACTAGTTCTTACACTTTTTTAATATCTCAGATTTTTAAGCAATTTATTAGTAATAGTTGTAACTTTCACTTTGTGACTATTAAACTATTTTGGAACTTTTCTTACGTATTTGTTTTCTTGCTCACTTGATATTTTGAAAATGAGTTTTATTTTTTATTTCTTTGTAACTTGTGAAGTATAGCAATGATTACAATAGATCATTTCCCACCAAAATGTGCAAATTGCCAAGTCCAGTGCACCTTTAGTATCCAAACATATTCATTCCCCCAAATTTGGGGAGTGACTTGTGGTATTAAATGTACAAAGGTGATTATGCGTGAAAATAAGAATGTATTTTTATATGGTTGATTCTTGAGTGTAAGAGCTGCATGATGGGACCCCCAGCCTAATGTGTGCTTATGAAAGTTGCTGTACTGATAAATAACCACTTCCAGTTTCTTCCACCTGTTGTGAATGTAACTAACAATTAGAAAGGAAAACACGGTGAACTTTCCTATCCTTGATGCTGGCTTTGTGTACAATGCTGAGAATGAAATAGTGGAAGTTAGGTTGCGGTAGTGGGATGGAAGCAGGGATGAAAGCGAGAGTATTCTGTTGAGCATATTTACAGATTTTTCATGTTCTGGAGCCCTGACAATGGGAGATCCATGTGTTGGGTCTTAGGGAAGACTGAGCCTTTTGCTGGGCTATGTGGTCAACTAGCATTTGAGAGGATATGTCATGCTAAATATTTAAATTGAGGAGATGCAGATTCAGTTTGATGTTTAAAGTGTGGGATTTGACAGCTCTGTATGTAGCATATATATTTGTGCAATGTTAATTTGCATATTTTTTTTATTGTTTCATGGCTCATTCATATCTCTTTGGATGAAAATCCGGTCCACCTGTGAAGCTGAAATAATTGGGGTTTATTTCAGATGCAATGATATATAAAGATTAAAATGGACCTCTAGAATCAATTACATTTGTGAGATGCATGGTAATTCTTTCCTAACTTCCTTTTTCTTGTCTAATAGACTTTGCCATTTTATTGAGGAACTGCAGGACAGATTAAATTACATATGGCAGATTGTGGTGGTAAGGTTGCTCTGCTGTAAATCAGAAATAAATTTGAACGTGATGTGAATTGCTTAATGCCTGCCAATGCCTGGTAGTTACATAGAACAGATTTTCAGCATGATACCACAGCAGAAGTGGCATAGTATGCTTTAACCTGAAGTTTGTATTTGGAAGGAAAATAACAAAAGCTGAGATTGTTTTTAACGTGTGGTAACACTTGCATGAAGCAACTTTTGTGTAGTTACATTTTGCAAGCAAAACCACAAAGGTATTACTGTAGCATGGTATGTGCTGATGTTTAGATTCTGTAGGGCCGGTGGTAGAACAGTAAATGATGCTGAGCACCCAAGTATTTGGAGGCTAGAGGACTTCCTGTGACGTGTACTTTAGGGTTGACTCTATGAGTACAAAAATATACAAAATATACCATCAGTGCTCTACAATTTTATTATAAATCAAACTATTACACTGTTAGAAAAGCAGATAATTTTAAATTACAAAATGCCTTCCCAGAATATTTAAGAAACAGAAAAGGTAATACCATGCTAACAGATTAGATTCTCTGATTACTTTTTAATAAAAAAACCTGAAAGCGCATGTACAAAGGCCACAGATTATATTGAAATTTTTATCCTTTAAATATGCCTCTGAAATACTTGAACTGAAAAAAAATTATCCAAAGGGTATATGGATTACTGGAATATTAACAGAAGTATGTTTAAATAGTTTTCAAGAAACTAGTTGTCTGGAATATGCACAAACTGTATTTTTTTTCCTAATAACTCCTTCGATTGGTAAGTATTTTCCCATTTCTCTGATTAAACAAAGACAAGTAGGCATTCTCTTTTGAACATCATTCCTTAACAATACAAAATAATGTATGTTATGTTTTATCACTTTTATTATAACCCATTAAGATACTTTCTTGTAAATCCATCTGAAGGAAAATAATACTGCCATTTAATTATTAGCAAAACCAAATAATTGACAGAGGAGAAACAGCTCAAACTAATCTAAAAAAAAAAAAATGAAAGCAAGAGTTGATCAATTGCACTGCAGTACCTCAGAGAAATGTAATCCTCCTGAAGGAGAAACATAGAAAATAGTTTTCCAAATTGATTTCAAGTTAGGATGTCAGTAGTGGGGGGAGAGAACACTGTACATATGCCAGTGCTATATATGGTACAGCTGTGACTGGAGTGCTAAAAAGAAAGTGGAATATAAGTCAAGGTGGCAACTGGACAGAATTCCAGCTGAGTAAGAGTTCCAGGGTACAGCCATTAACTAGCAGTTATTTTGGTTCATTGCTGTGCTTCCACAATACTGTGGACAGGGCATACCCAAATTAAAATCTAAACACTGTCAAACATACATCCTTATTGACCCTTCCCTTTCACAACAGAAGGACTAGATGAAAACAGGACTTGGTCCTTGAGGAATATGAAACAGATTAGTTAAACTGTTGGGTAATTAAGAGGTACTTACCTGCATTTGTTATATGATGAAAGCTGTATCCTTTCTTTCAGCACTTTTGAGAGTCCGTTTTTTGTAAACAAGTAGTCTGTTAAAGGGTCTGCTAAAATTGTGGGACATGATAAGTTGCCTTCATGCCTTCAAAGAGTTGAGGTAATAAAGCATTGTGTATTGTGGTATAAATTACTATGACCAATTGTTCAAAATTATTAAGTGGGGTAAATGAAATATATTAAATTTACAAACAGAGGAAAAAATAAAAACCTGTGCTGTATAAGAAGTTGTTCTGAGCCTGACCTGAAGTTCCATGAATGGGCCTATTTAATTGCCTTGTTTCGGATCTCTTCCTTTAAGAGATTTGTGAAACAAGGTGGAGAAATACAAAATGGAGCAAAATTTGAGAAAACAGAAATCTTTAAGAGAATTATGCCTCTTGGTAGAAACTCTGGGCTTTCTGGGCTGTATCTAAACTTGCTATGTCATTTTCACCTTGATTGCTCAGCTCTATTCAGAGTGGTGCCTTTGTTCGTTCATTCCCCACTATTCGTATGCTGTTGTTTATACAATTGAAAGGTAAAAAAGTGGTCACTGTTTTCTTTGGCACTTAACTGTAATGATTTTTTTAGTTAAAGAGTATAATCATCAAGTAGCCCTTTTGCAAAATAAACAACGGGATTTCCCCTAATTATATAGTAATACTATAAGCTATCCCTGTACTGTATGTATCTCTTGCAGTAGAGGCACAGATTAATGGAATCAGACCTGGAGGATGTGAAGAGCAAAAGTTTTCATCTATTTTACTTGTACCAGAAGGCAGAGCTTAAATGGAAATGAGTTTTGCTGGTGGATATACTGAGAAGACATTTTAGGTAGATTTTGCAGCTTTGTCAGTGACAATGAGTGGGCTGTTCTGAGCACACTTCAGTGCCCCTGCTCATATCTCTGTATACAGGAAGCTGTTTGGAACTCCTTAATTTTCTCGTTTTATATTGTGGAGTTCTTGGCTCAGCATTTGAGATTACTGAACATAAACCAAACCTAAAAAGTCTCCTTAGGTTATAGACTGCCTTTAAGATAGAATATTGAAGCGTGCTGAGCTCTTTTATTCAGTGGTAATTGTAATTTCTCCCTACAAGTTCCAGCAATATGTCCTTCACTGTTTTGTCCATTTGCATGGGAGAAATGAAAGTTATTCAGTTGTACAATGCATTTGTTCTTCTAACTGGAACACAAAACCCCACTATGATCTCAATAATATTTTTCTCCTGAAGACTAAAGGCCTGGTAGTAATTAAGTCATAAATACACAAACTGTGCATTTCTAGCTTTGCAGTTCAGTTGTACTCTTGTAAAAATAAAGAAAATATATAGCAGTAATTGATGAATGAGGTGATAGAATGTGGTAGTACCAAGAGGGGAAGCATTGAGGCATTGCTCATGAGATTGGGGGAGGAGAGGGAGGTATATTTTTGTGGTATATCTATAAACATATTTTACAAATACTGTAATTCAGAAACAGCAGGCTAATTTGCTTTTCCAACAGTGGGAAATATACCTTTAATGAGATCTGCTCTTCCACTCTGTTTTACAAACATCTTAATCTTTGTTTCTTGGATTTTCCACTGTGGGTTATTCTGTTTGGTAGGCTTCTACAGTTCTGATATTTTTTGAGGAACTTCTGCAAATGTTGCAGTAAATTAGGGGAAAAGATTGTGGTTGGGAAAAAATCCTGGTGACATATCAAGATCAACACTTCTGTGGATTTTTTAGCATGTAAGAACTTCATGGTTAAATGCCAGTTGTGTGCTGTGGCAAATGGAAATATAAAGAAGTCAGTCTGCACTGCATTTATGTTCATTTTTGTTAGAGGAAAAACAAGTGTAAACTCAATTCAGTCCATTTCTGTTTCTCAGAAGTTTGAAGCTCTGTGTCACTCTGAAGTGAAGTCTAACTCTTTCTTTTAAATTATTATTCTTAAATAGAACTATGTTCTTACAAAAAGTCCATTTGTATGATATAGAAACTATGCACGTGGTTTTAAATGTAAGATCTGAAGAGGAGAAGTCTTTTGTGTGCTATGTGGGGTTTTAGTTGTAGGCTTTGTCTTTTCTTTTCCCACTTTTCTTTCCTAAATAGGCTTTTGAAGCTCTTGAACTGAAATATTAAGAAAGCATCTTTTGAAAATTATGGTGAACTTAGTTTTATCAATTGAACAACAAAAAAACAAAATTGCCTTTTATTTCTGTGGTGTTTAAACAGTTACTTTTAGATATTTGTAATACACAGTACAATTTTGAAGAATAAAAAAACTCTAGCCATATTGTTTTTATTGAAAGATGTGTCTATGATAGCTTATCAATAATGATGGCAGTAATAAAATGAAATACTGAACTAGAACTATTCCCCAAGGTCTTATTTGCTGTCAACTATCCCAGAAAATACAGAATGATGCAAGGTGTCTATCCCAAATTAACTGAAAAAGCTGATACTCATTTTCTTGTTTCAGATGAGACAATAGTGCAGTGATCAGGTACTCTGAAAGAAGGGAATATGCAAGAAATCACTCACCTCCAGAAGTCTGATACCTATATGTAAAATTGACACCACTTGCTGGGCTCTGGTGGTGGGTAGAAGGTGTAGGAAATTCTACTTTGTTAGTCATCTTCTACGCATGGAAGGTCTGTTGTTATTCTGCTCCACTTCCCTGTGTCTAACATCTTAATATATGGTGGAATTAATGAGATTACTATCAGCAGTCTTTGAAGTTTATTGATTTTTATAAAGGTCTATTTCGTAAGTGGAACTCATACACATACGAACTCTTACTTCCTTTTACTTTCCTGAGAATAAAAATTCACTGTTACTGCCTATAGGGTTTGTTTTGCAGCATCAGATCATGTGACAGTGTCTCCAATATTAGCACTTTATCTTTATTTTTCTACAGCTGAATCTGTATAATATTTGTTTGCACTGCATATTTATGGTAGATACAATGTGTTATTTGGGATAAATTCTTTTTACAAGGCATTTTATTTGGTGGTGAATAGTGTTGTTAGTCACATGTTTGTGTGCTAATCAATGGAAATACATTAAAGGAGATCAGAAAATATTGAGTGGTAGCTCCATATTGTTCTATGTTTTTGTATCATTAAAAGCATTAAAGAAATGCTTTTTAAACAAGAAATAGTAAGTCTCTTCTTTTTCAGGAAGGCTTTCCTATATTTTGCTTACAATTTCTAAATATAAAGGTGTATTTCTAAAAAATAGAAATTAAAAAATAATTACAACTCAATGTGTTGAGTTGAATTAATCAAGTAATTTAAACTTCTTGAGGTACTGAAAACACTCTACTCAATTTCTCTTCTAATTCCATTTGAACTTATTAAATAAATGGAGAAGCAAAGAAGAAATACAACTGCTGCTGTGTACTAACTTGATGTTAGTGGCCAGGATTCCTTACTTAAACAAGATATTACATTTAATAACTATTAGATTAGTGTTACAGTAGTGTATTTCGAAACAAAAAGGTCCAAAAGTGGTACTTTTTTTGGATATTACAAAGTTGCAAAAAACCAGAGGGGCAAATAAATTCTCTAAAGACATAAGCAGATAAGGGTTGTTCTGTTTCTGTTAATAAATGAGAATTTCACAATATTAAAAACTGTTGAATTTTTTAACAACTGAAAAGAAGAGAGGGACTTCTTAGAATCATAAAGGGACCCAGAAGGGTTGAATCCAACTTTTGACCCTGCACAGGACATCTCAAGAGCTACACCATGTGCCTGAGAGTGTTGTCCAAACACCTCTTGAACTCTGTCAGGCTTGGTGCTGTAACCACTGCCCTGGGGAGCCTGTTCAGTGCCCAATTGTCTTTTCCCAATACCTAATCTGAATCTTCTCTGATGCAATTTCATGCTGTTCCCTTGGGTCCTGTCACTGATCACCACAGAGAAGGGATCAGTGCCTGCCCTTCTGTTCCACTCATGAGGAAGTTGTAACTGCAATGAGCTCTCCTCTCAGTCTCCTCTTCTCCAGGCTGTACAGACCAAGTGACCACAGCCGCTCCTCATACAGCTTCCTCTCAGGGCCCTTCACCATCTTCGTTGACCTCTTTTGGACACTTTCCAAGAGCTTAATATTTTTCTTATATTGTGGTGCCCAAAACTGCCGCAATATTCCAGGTGAGGCCACTCCAGTGCAGAGCAGAGTGGAACAGTCCCCTCCTTTGACCAGCTGGTGATGCTGTGCCTGATGCCCCTAGGACAAGGTTGGCCCTTCTGGCTGCCAGGGCACTGCTGACTTATATTCAACATGCCATTGATTAGGACCCCCTGGTTCATTTCCAAGGTGCTCCTCTCCTTTTTCTCATTCCCCACCCTATGTACATCCAGGGCTGCCTCATTCCAGGTGCAGAATCTGGAACATGCCCTTTTTAAAGCTCATATGGTTGGCTATTGCCCAGCCCTCTAATTTATTCAGATGTCTCTGCAGGACCTCTCTGCCTTTGGCAAAGTCAACAGCTCCTCCCAGTTTGAATTATCAGCAAACTTACTTAGTATGCCTTCAAATATAAATGCACTAAGCGTGCTATTTCCCCTTCTCTCCCTGCCCTCTTCAGCTCCCTTTTCATAGTTAAAGTTCAAATTCATCAATATAGCTGGATTGCTGCACTTAACAGCACTGACTGGTAAAGTGAGAATAATGACTTCTGACTAGATGAAGTCATAAGAATGAGATAAGCTGTGACTACAGCTATAACTTAATAATTTTTGAAATTTCTTGGTTCCTGTATTCTTTCAGACAGATACCACTTAGCACTGTTTTCAATACCCGGTGAAAGCAATATGAAGACAGGGTAGTCTATGACTATTACTAGTCTAGACATGGAATGCTTAATTGTTCTGTGCTTCATGTGAGCTACTGTAGGTGAAAAATCCTTTAGTCCTTTGTTACTTTCTCTGGAATCCTAACTGTTTCTGTTGACATGTACCCACTTTAGATCCTTCAGATATGGTACATACTTTGTGACCTTTTAGTAATGAATATGACATTTTTAGAAAAAAAATATTTTGAACATATGGCTGAAATATTATTCAGTCTTTTTTGATTAACTGTTGTGACTCTTGATTAGCTAAGACAGTTTGGTTTTTAGTTCGTTCTGTTCTGTAGAGCTATATTATTTTAACCACAAGGTAAGGCCAATAGGTTTTAAGACATGGAGTAACTACTGTAATCAACTGCCCATGTCTGCTACAAATCAGTTTATGAAACTCCATGGACTAAAGCAATGTGTTTGGGACATATTCATAAATTGCAGGAAGATGATCATGTGAGGAGGTTTCCACTGGTGCCTCTACCTGCTCTTGCATGATGCTGTATCGGGACAATGGTGCACTAAAATAATGCCTCTTAACACCAGCCTGTCTGTCAGTATTAGATGTCATCAGTGGATCACATTTTGTGAACACAGTGGAAGAATTTGAGGCTCCTGAAAACCTCAGGAACCCTGAGAAAGAATCCATTATGATAGATTAAATCATCATGATGGAAGAGCCTTCAGCAGGTCAGAGGCAATGGTTTCAATGCCAGTTATACTCAAATTATGTACCTGGGAAAAGGAGTGCAAATATTACCTCTTTCTTCTGTTTTATATTGTTTTATTTGATGTAATATCAAATGTTATAATAGTCACATGATATCTGTGAATGGACATGCTCACTTGGGCTTTTGCCTCCCCTAGTGCCTGTCTGTGGGGAAGAGATGTTGAGCATTTCTTTGATATGTGGATGTGATTTGGTAGCCTTTGAATTGTGTCTTGTCAGTCTAATTATAAAAGACAAATAGTGCAGGCATCAGTTTTGAAACAGAGTTAAGAAACTTATAACTCATTTTCTTAGGGCTGTGTTTTGTCCTGAGTGCCAGGGCTGGCTGTCCCCATGTGCTGAAATGGGAGAGGTGTATTAGAAGGGACCTTGTAAACCAAGAGTTTTCCCTAGAGTCACAGCTTATTCAGCGTGGCAAGGAGGAGAGAGAATAGAAGCCAGTCTTTCTTCCTTGATTATAGAAGACCATCCTTTCTAATTTGAACAACTATTGCTTAGTATACTGGTGTACTCCAGAGAAATCATAAGTATGCTTAGAGTTAAAGCAAACAACGAAAAGGCTAAAACCTCTTGTTCTTGCGGGAATGAAAACATATAGTCTGGTCCTTTTCGGTAACTTCCTACTGAAGCCTTTTCTCCTCTTTGGTTTTCTAAGTAGTAAACTTTCCCCATCTGTTCTGCATCTCCACAGCAAAGACTAAAATCCTGTAGAGAACCTGAGAGAGTGACACATTTTTATGTTCATTTCAAAGTTTGATCAATGTCCTGCTTGTAGGTCTGAGGTTTTGTAGCATTATATCACCATATATATTATACTCCACAGTGTTCTGTCATGGCTTTTTAGACTTGACAGTCTTTTCTTTGTAATACAAAGTAGAGAATTTAAGCAGCTGATAAGTCATTTGCTATACAAATAAAATCACAAAATAGGGATTAATCCACCAGTGAGGCAAACAAAGGTAACCTAGAATGTCTTGAAAAGTAATTTCAGGCTGTATGCAGCATTTTCAAGGGAAGTTTAAGTTCATCTGGTATTGCTGTTTCATTTTATGGTCACAAAGGAAGATGACACACCTCCTGTTGCTTTTTCCAATATGGGAAGTTAGTCTAGTGAAATAATTTAATTCCTGGGGCCTCTGATAGGAATTGTAAGTGAATAACCTATTGCCTTAGTTTTATTAGCATTTTGGTGATGGATATTGAAACTATCTAAACCCAAAAGTTGCAGTTGCTGATCTATCCCTGATAATCTCAAGTGTTTTTGAATTTCTGTTTGCTGAAGTAACTGCTGCATGACATAAAAAATTACTTAATTTAATTAAGCAGATGTGGGGAATAAAGAAGCAACGTTATATTTTTTCCTTTTTCTTTTTTTTTTTTTTTCATTAGGAAGCTATAAAGACTTGTTCAGAAAATTAGGGAGACACTTCACTTTTTGCTGAAAGACAGAACACATAATTCACCTTTGGCATAATAGGCATCTGAACCAAGATTAGCAATACCAAGTTTAAAAACTGTCTTAATTTCGGCATATCTGAAAAGATTATATATGGATAGCATAATGTTTAGAAAACTGCTAGCTGCCTTGAAGTGTGCACAGGGACAAAGGAATATCTTGGGGCTAAAGAGACACTTAGACCTTGATAAGATCCCCCTCTGGCCACCTGTCCAAAGTCCTTGGCAGGCTGGTGTAGGGTATGCGAGAGTAGCAATGCCTGCTGGCCCACAAAGCCACCCTGAATACTCGAGCATTCCTGGAGCTGCTGTGGCACCATCTCAAGCTGAGGGCTTGTGTAGTTGCAATGCATACTGCCTCTTGGGGTTTAATTCAAAACTCTGACTGTTTTGATTCTTAGAGCATTTATTTTTATTTTTTTTTTTTTAGCTAATAAATAAATAAAATCTCATTATTCTGTTTTGGGTGTTACCAAGTGGAGGTATTTTCAAGAAAGTTCAGGATATTTAATCATACATATAAAAATGCCAAGTGAATACTTCACAAAATCCCATAAATCTCTTCAAATGACCTTGAAAAGTTGTTTGCGTCTATACTGCATTCTATATGTCTGAACTGGTTGCTATACTCAATTTGGTTTTCAAATTTGAAGGAAGAGAAAATTTCTATTCTCCAACTTGAGATGAACCCTGCTAATTCTTCTTGGATTGTGCAAGTGCTTCAGATAACTGAGCAGAATGTGGAGCAGTGTTTTTGTCCCTCAGTCTCCGGTGAGGTTCCCAGATATTGTACATGCAGTTATAAACAACGTTGCTCAGCAGTTCCTAATCTGATCAAACATGCTACCGTATCCTTTTCAGTCTCACGAACACACGTTCAGCCTGCAGTCTGTTAATTAGCTGTTAAGCAGTTCCTCTCTAATTCATTGTAATCTTCTGCTTGTTTTCTATTTCCGTGGATTAAGCGTCTGAGTTGACAAAATTAAAAGAACATCACAATCTTATTGATTTGATCATGATGGTGGAAGTGAATGAGAGTCCCTGGCAGCACACTCTTCATGCTGGCTTTTCATCCTGGAGGTGTGACATGCTAAAGATTCTAGTCATGAACAAGCGCTGTTATTTTTTGTGAGATTGCCATGGTGATCAGGTGGGTTGTGAAGCACAGTGAAGAAATGCCTTTTCTCAATTTATCAGCTTAGGAGAAAAGGGGAATTTGGGAACCCCCATTAATCTGAAGCTGTCAGGATTTTTTGTGTCTTGCCGGTACCATTCTACTGTTGCTAAAAGGGCAAGGGGAGGGAGCACAGTAGCCCCAGTGTTTTTTTGCCAGTGTGAAATTGGCTAACTGTTGGCTGCTCCTGTGTGAGCTTCTGGAGTATCCTGAGTTTGCAGGTGCTGGTGGAGCATGTCCAAGTAGCCTTCTGCACGTGTGTTGCCTTTCATCTCAGGACTTTCCAGCCACTGCTGGAATTGTGAGGTTTTCTAAATGACCCTTTTTTTACCTTCTCAGCCATTTCTACTGTACCTCCAAATGCACAGAAATCGAGAAGCATGAATGGAACATAAGAAAAATTCTTCACACTCAGTTGGACATTTTTTGATGATCTCCTCCTATTGCTACAGCAATTGGTCCAGGAACTCTTATGCTATTATTGACATTTTCTTTTAGTTACTGAGGCTGACATGCAAGGCATTATATCTTTTTCTAGAAACTACAGTCTATTTGAGGGGATCACTGTTATTGGGGATGGCATTGATTGAAACAGTGCTCTGTTTATCAGTTGTTGACATTGGTACAGAAAGAAGTGACTCATAGTATTCTGACTGCAGGATTGAATAACCTGTTTAGATGTCCATTTTCTCATGCAATATTCTCCTGTTTAATCTCTAAAGTAGGGGTTAAAGGTGTACGGAACTGGATCATATAGAAGGGGGTTTAATACAGTAAAAATACTTGATACATACAAAAGCAATGAATTAGACTTGAGAGGCTGTGCTATAGCTGCTGTGGAGAATAATATTATATGTAATATAAAGTTCATTGTTATTTCTCTGTATAGACAAGCTCAGCACCTGTGGTAGAAACATAAGCCTTTTAATATTGGTTTGCTTTCTTATAATGAACACTGTCTAAGTTAACAAGACCTTCATGTCTTCTCTCAGAAGTTTATATTTTGACCTGTAGAATGAGCATGTACAGTACTAAAGTCGTTGAGGTGATTGACTATTCTTAAATACTGGGTTTTAGAGGTGTACATTATACTAGGGAGGGACAATTTGTAATTATTTTGGAAAAGATCCCTCAAATTTTATTTTTTTCCAAGATAAAGCAGTGTAGAGAAAAATATGAATGCCGAAGAATCTTCTGTAAAAACTAATAACTGGATGGAATGCAGCCTTAGTGCCAGTCTCCTTGTGTGCTCTGATACAAGCTGGTTTGCCTACTGAATTGTAGTGGCCCATGGATATAGGAACTAAGAGAGATACCACTGCAGTACAGTGTGAGATGCAAATGGAACTCAGGATTTTGCTGAAATTTGGGTTCATGGAAAACAGTATTGCCAGGAGATAACTGGTGTAGATGATCAAATATCTTTTGCTTTTCTCCAAGGCTTACATTTCAAGTTTAAATTTAACTAAGCTGCAAAACAGGTTCCATGATCTATATTTAAACAATATTTAACAGCTGTGGATGCTGGCCCCAAATACAGTTCTTTAAAAGGTTGTGTAACATTTCCCTCTCCACAGGAACATAAAGGTAGTTCCAAAATTGAATCTGGTAACTTTAAATTACATAATTACAAGCAGAAGTTCTAAATTTTATTAGGAAAATGTGTGGTCACAATTAAGCATTTCTTTTGCTTTCTTAATTTACTGTAGCGCTACTCTTATGTGGTCCCTACTGATCATGCTGATACAGTGAGTGATGCTAAGCCTTAAGAGAATTAAGTACCATGGGTGAACATTGAATCACAGTTTCTTGGCATATATATAAATCCAATTATCAATATTAATCTGCAGTGTTAATACAGGAAGCAGAATTTGTTAATGCTTTTCATGGTCATGAAACGGCAACATAGCATCACCCAGAAATGAGTTTTGAAGATTTTGGTGAGAGTATGTCGAGTCTCTACTTAGTACAAAGCAATATTAAATGTTTCTTCTCAAGCTGTAGAATTTTATTTTTCATTTGACAGAAAAATAAGTTAATGTACAACACTTTAGAAAGCCCAAGAATCTGCAATAAAAATGGGTATAAAAGGCTAGGGTTTGAGGGGGTTTATCCAAGTTACCATTCTAGAAAATGGCAGTTTTACTAATGACGCTTCTGCGCCCGCCAGGTAATGATGATGAAAATGTCTTACTGAGTAAGCAACTGGCAGTCTTCAACTTAAATTACATGCACATCTGTTTTAAGTCTGTATCAGTTTGCTGATCTAAGTTTTGTGGTAAAGACATTACACCCATGCACCACCTAATGAATTGGAGTACTTCAGAAGGCAGTGGTTCCACCACCCCATATGTAGGATTTGAAACACTTTCCCTGGTAATTGCCTTTGATTTTGTAGCCCATTATCTTTTCCTCTTTTTTTTTTTTTTTTTTTTCCGGTTGAGCTTTTTTTGGTTACAGTTCTTTATTGCAGTCTTTCCTATTGCAGCAGGAGAAACTCACCTGTTCTTGATTGCGTATCTCTCTTCTTTATTAGATCTGGCAGAAGTCTAGTGTATCCATGATTTTGCATGAATTGCCCTTTTGATCTAATCTGTTTTCTTTCGTTTCACTAAGTGAAACTTCTGAAGAAGCCGTATTGTGCAGGAAAGAAATGCTTGGGTAGCTGATATGGGCTTCTTGATATGGCTTTAAACTGTGGGAGAACAGAAGAACATTTAAGGAATTTAAAAAAAACCCAAAACTAAAACCCACAAACAACAAAAATCTGAACAAAAAGCCCAGATCCTTCTTCAGTGTTTGTGCAAAGGTTTGGGGTTTTTTAGTTCTTTGTTTTTTTCAAGATCACTGCCTGCTCTGTTTATGATTTACAATCCTTAGGCTTGTTCTAAGAACTTTTTTTATTTCAAAGATAAAAGCATATACACTTAAAGCAGTATTTTGTTTATCTTGCAGTGTCAGTTTATTTGTCACTGAAAGGAAGGGCGCCACCAGTTCCACACTACATACATCATACTGACTCCATCCCGTTCTGTTTGTCAGATCTCTGCTCTAAATGAAGCAAAGCTTTCATCAGTATCACGGTAGTCAGCCTGAAATTTGTAAATTTGAGAACTGACTACTGTAACAATACCAATATTCTGTTATACATGCAGATTTGGAGATAAAATATCTGAGATCTATTGGTTTAGAATAGATGTTTATATATGGGAGTTTCTAAGCTTATTTAAAAAAAAAAAAAAAAAAGTGACATTTCTTTACCAAAGGCACAAAAAGAATAAATTGAAACATCTGGTATTTCTAGCTCTTCAGATGTTTTTTGGCTTGTTGGGTTTTGGTTTTTTTTAGTCGACAGGTCTGGAAGTCTATCTATAATTAAGGTTTCCAGAGCTTTCCCTATAAGATCCAGCTTTTAAAGTGCTTATAACCTTTGCCAAATGTGTCTGAGCTGACTATTTTTTTCTTCCCTCCACCCTCCCTATACTGGATGACTGCCTCAGCCTGATTATTTTATGGATTTGCATGTGGTTTGGTTCTCACTCTTTTATTTAATTCAAGCCAAAACACTTAATTGTTGAGAAAGAAGCTACTTCAGAAGAAAAAAAAATCAAAGGTTTCTTTTAAAGCACTGTTACAATATCTAATAAGGGGTGGAAGAGGCACCTTCTCATGGTTATGGTCAAGTTTTCACAAATAATGATAAAAACCTGGCCAAGTTTCATACACTTAAAAGAATATTAAGAAATCCTGTTTGAATGTGCTTATTGCTGCTTGGAATTTAGCAGCTATCTGGATCCAAAGCTGAAAACCCTGAGGACAGTAGAAAATTTATTTAACTTAGTATGGAGGCAGCCCTTAAAGGATAATGGTGTGGGGAGGGGAAGGAGAAGAGATGGAATTTGAGGACAAGATGGAAATTGATTATTGAGAATGGAATATAAGAGAATGAAGTTGAGAGAAAAAGGAGTCTGCTAGAATGCCAGATTTCTGAAAAGAAATTTCTTCAGTCTCCCTCTGCTGTGATGCTTGGTGATAAGGCATGTCTCTTACCCATTTCTAGGGATCTGATGTTTCTTCTCAGAATCAGGAAGTGGTTGATGTTGGAAGGAAATTCTGCAGGAGTTCTGATCTGACCCCCTGCTCCAGCAGGGCCACCTGGAGTCAGTTGATCAGATCCATGTCCAGGTGGCTTTTGAGTGTCTTCAAGAGTAGACACTCTGCAACCTCCCTGGACAATCTATGCCGGGGCTCAGTCACCCTCACAGTGACAAAATGTTTCCTGGTGTTCAGAGGGAACCTCCTGTGCTTCAGTTTGTTCCCATAGCCTCTGGTCCTGGGCAGTAGTGCTTCTGGGCACTACAGAAAACTTCCCATAAAAGCTCAGCTTTCAGTGGGAACAACCTTTGGGTGATGGTATGTCTGGGGCAGTCAGAGGTTCTGACTACCTTTTGAACTATCTACAAGCATCATGCAGAATGAAGAGTTAATCTACTTTTAAAATTTGTACACACCATCTGGAGCACCTACATACATGCATGGGTGCACATAGGCAAATTGTTGAAAATATTAGAGTGCCAAAATAGAGTATTCGGCTAAGAAAAGAGAAAATTAAGGTGCCTCTGTCTTCTTAATTTGTGGCCTACTGTATTTGCTCTTCGAAAATCATGATTGCCTACCCACAGTAAACAGAAGTTGAAACAATGAAATATGAAGTAACTGATTATTAAATGAGCATTAGGCCTTGTGCAGAGTGGACAAAATTGTAAAGAAAACAGTATTTACAGTGTTTGAACACTGATAGGAAAGCAAAGTTGTTTGCTTTCTCAAGGGGTCTGAGTGTCTTGATCGCTGTACGGTATGAGCACTTGGTACAATTCTCTGATTTTGTCTTATATTTGTAAGGCTTTGTGCTCCAGACTTGAGTGCACACAATGTTTAAAATATTTTTTTGTATTTAGTATCTTATTTAGGTAGCTTAGTTCTTAGCATTTTGTTTAGTGCTTCAGTTTTTTACTCCTGTTGAAGTCGGTTGCAGCCATGAGTGTTGTATGTGCTTGGAAAACCCTGCTTAAACTACCAAGATGGGAACGCAGGGTAGAATGACAGAAGAGTCTTTCCATGCTGTACTGACTTTTTTGGTAGCTTTTGCTTTATGCAGTTTCACTGCAGGCCATTTGGAAATAATTAAATTTATTGACTTGTTTGTCATGTACCAGAACTTCTTGAACTTAATTCCAGAAACTTCCTGTCCATGTAACTGGCTTATTTGTACTGACTTCCTTTGTTTATTAGAGGGTGCAGTTAATTAATTGGAGGGTGGAGATTATTTAATTTTTCTTAGGTGATTTTCAGGAAATGTGGTCTTCCTTAATAGCTTCTTTGTGCCTTTTTTATTATTTTTTTTTTTAACTGAGTGGATAATGGTACAGACCCAACACAGGTCTTTCAGAGGTTTAAATGAAGAAAATATAAATGTCCACTTTTTTCAATGCTGTAGGGTTTTTAGGAAAACAAAATGTATCTCTTTTCTCAGGATGATTCATAATGCTTCAGTGTATTTATATCATCCTACAAGTCTGAAATATTGAACTTAACATAAGAATATTCCACCTCAAGTACTAGAATAATGTCATCCCTTGCATTAGGAAGGGAAAGATGGATAGTTACCTTGTAGACGTGTATTCTTGTATATTTTTGTGGGGATGCTGATCAATTGTTATGCTTTACTTTTGCTTGCTCCTGTTCCCTCATCACTGTAACTTAATGATCTATATTTAGTATCTGTAGGCATTTAATTAAACAGTACAGGGTAATGATATACCCAGATTTAAGTGTATGACATGGAAACGTATTTGCAGCTGTTACAACTAATTTAATTTACTGCTTTTAAAAGCATTTCTGTCTTTCTCAATCTCTGTTCAAGCTAATCAGTGTTGCATTGAAACACATTCAATTTTTCTTTTCTTTTTTAAACAACAGGTATGATTTTTACCATTTTAATTGTTGTGCTATGAAGAAAATTGTCATGCTACTAGTCTGTTAGTGATGCAGTAAAGACTTCTTAACTTCTGTTAGATACAGAGTTAGAAGACAACCTTAAATTTGTAGTATTTAAATCTTAAAATGTTAACCTAGGCTGGTGTAAGAGGAGGTATGTGAGAATCCATGTATTCTAGGTAGCTTGATCTGTGAATTTTCTTCAGTGACATGAGGCTGGAATTGTCATGTAGCCAGAGAAAATAGTAGCAGGACTCTGAAACAAAGGTTTGATCTCTTTGCTGGGAGTCATTGTATGAAAGAGCATTAATAATCTGGCAACGTGGGATCCAGATGGCAAAGCTATTCCTGAGTGTCCCCGTGAGCCTGCTGTGATAGTGGCCTAAAGGGAAAGAACTTCTTCTGGAAAAAAATTCTGTTCTCTGTCCTCATTGTGTAAAGACTTCTGGTCTGAAAAAAAGAATATAGTAGGTTTATTGCAAAGGTTTTTGGAAATAGCATCAAGTTTCAAAGAAGAAAGCTAAATAAGTGTGTGAAGCTTTCTTCCTAAAAAATAAAAGTAAACAAATAAAATAAATTAATGTAAAAACTTAAATTAGAAGAACTGCTCTTTGAGCCTGGAGTAGTAGGAGTGGTAGAAATAGGGATTTATGATTAGCTGTGGATAGTAGAATTTGCAGACAAATCTATGTGGATCAGCAGCAGCTAGAATTGAGCATCTGATTGTATCCTGAAACATTTAACAAACTAAAAAGCCTGGTGTGCTTCACAGGCTCCTCTAACACTAAGGAAAACAACAAATCCTGTGCAGGGCCAGGAGTTGGACTCAGTGATCCTTATGGGCTCCTTCCAACTTGACGTATCCTGTAACTGTGAAATCCGTGCTCAAACACCATAAGATAATATTTGGGTGTTTTCCTTTTTCAAACGCATGCTGGGCTTACCATGGTAGAGACCATTTCTTAATGATGAGGCCTCAGCCAACTTGTGTTGTCTTCTCTCTGAGAGCTCTGACCCCTGCAAGTGCTGCTTTTACAAACCAACAAACTGTTTGCTGTGTCTGCAAGGTTCATAAATTTTTATTACATTTTCTTCTTTGAATCGGGATGAGGGCTTTTTAGAAGGGCATTTGTTTGGGTTTTTTTCCTTTAAGGAACAGGTAATGTTTTACTATGGTTATTTTTGATGCTACATGGATATTTTCATATATTAGAGCCCTGAAGTACTTTAACTGGCGAATATGTTGGAGAAAGGGGAGGGGAAATAAAAAAGGTAAAGACATGAAAAGATCATACAGAATTTACAAAGGCAATACTGAAACAACCTCACCAGAAGAATTGATTGCATTAACTGAGAATTAATACTCGTTATAATAAATAAATAAACGTTCTTGAAATTCCTGCAAGTGTAATGTGTAAATTTGAATCAAAAACTGAAAAAGGGGATATGTTCTTTCACATACTTTCTCATATAAAAAATGAAATGTTAAAAATTGTAAGGTCATGGAACACATTTTGCTTAAATCAAGGCAACAACGATATGTTAAAGTTCAGATGGAATCTCTCAAATCTATTATTGAGTGCCTTTTTGCCTGCACTGTACTGGCCTGACAGTCATTACAGCAATCCAAAGTCAGATATCAGTTTCTGTTTCATGTATAATGAGATTTTTGGGAGATTTGATTGAAATTCTGATGACACTCAAAAAATGGCATGTGCTTGCATATGACAATTTTTCCCCTCCTGTGTTTGAATTCAGTATTTGTTTGTGTGAAGACTGATCCTTTTTTAAAGAGTGCACTGCACACCTGTACGTATACCGAATGCTCTTTTCCGTGTACAGTGTGTTCATGATTTGAAAAATACAGTCAAACATTTTGTAACAGCAAAAATAAATGGTGAACTGTATAAAATTAATATGAGCAAAGCATCCCAACATAAAATACTGTGCTATTTTAAAAAAAATAAAACCCGTAGTATTATTGTATGACTAATGTATAAAAATAAATACCATATGTCTTGCAAAATAACATCTGTTCTCTTGAAAAGAAACTTTTTTCATGCTTTTTGCTTACTGTACCTATTAAGTCAGTTGACTGTAGTCCCTCAGAACAGTCATTGGTCTAGCTATTGATAAAATTATTTTAGATCATAATTCTTAAAATTTATTTTAAGTAGATCAAAATATTAGCTTAAAACAAATGTTACTTTTTGGTGTTTTTTTGGTAGAACAACAAGAAAATACTAAAAGCAGATTATTTTTCTTGGGCCTGTAGAAAGTACAGGCTTTATAAAATCTTGCATGTGAAATTTCCAGTCATGCATTTCTGTCGTGGCTAATTCAGATGGATTGAGCTGCAAGTTGTCTGGAAAACTTGCTAACAATGGGGGAACACCTGAGAAAGCATCCCACAATCTCAGTTGATTTTGTTTGATTATTCAACTCATCTGGGTCCTATCTTCTCCTTCTGCAACATGTTCTTTGTGTACTGAACTCATTTACACAGGAGAAACCAAGTAAGCACGGGGCTTTTTAGAATGGCAGTTTTGGGGACTGGCAAGCACCTTTCCTTTCTGCATCTTGATTTGCAGGCTTGGAGGGGTTCCCAGGCAACTACTGAGGTCTTACCTGAGTGCAATGAAAGAAGCTAATCAGGCAGCATGACACTTAAGAAAATAGATGAGATTCCATTTCAGTTCACTGCACAGAAGAAAAGCTTGATTTTCCTTTAGAGAATTTTCAAAACTAATTGTGTGCCATTTGAGAAGCGGATGAGATGGAATGAAACTTAGAAGTATTTTTGTAGACTTCAGTTTTGTTAACATAGGCACAATATAGTTGGTTGGTTTTATATAGGGAGTGAGTGCAAACATTTAAAAAAAAATGCAAACAGCAAAACTCCATCAAACTTTGGGCTTTTTTGTTATGCTTTTTGTTAAATATAAATGTGTGAATGAAGAGTGTTCAGTACAGAAGCTTCCTTGAGACTGTTGAAAAACTGTCTGCTCTTCCTTGTGCTCTTAAATTTTTTTGTTTGGTTTTGTGTTGTGTGAATTGTTTTCTTGTCGTTGCTGATTTGGCTGTAAATGTGACACAGGATTATTTTTATTTTTTATTTTTTTTGCTTTGGATACTGCAATCAAAGCACTTCTGTCATCATATTGTTCTAGCTTGTCTTGTTTGAAATGCACCACAAACCTAATAATGACTATAGACTGAGTCCTGAGCAACCTGATTGAATCCCTTTGTCCCATTTTGAACAAGAGCAGAGCAGGCTCTGCTCCTCTACTCCCTTCCACCCACATTTATCCTGTGGTCCTAATCCAGTGCACCTCCTTCATAGCTCTGTTGCTCACTTCTGGAAACCAGTTTTTGTTTTTTTTCACTGGCTGGGTGTGGTTATAGGCATGCCATCCAGACATTCTCAAAGAAAAATGCTTCTTTACATTTTCTCTGCTATTATTTTTTCTTGCAACTGTATATACTATATAGTATGTATGTATTTTTATAAATATATATGTGTGTTTAAAAAAATATAAACTGTATATATATGACAAGTGATGCATTTCTGGCTCCTAATACTTTGTTCATATATCTGTTCATATATCCTGAATCTTTGCTTCTACTGTCTGAGAGATTATATAGTGTCAAGAGTTTATTGTATGAAAGCTGATACTTGCAACTTCAATTATGAGTGTTTAAAAGATGATTAGTAAATTGGTCAGTGCTTTCCAGTGAAATAAATTATGTGTTATAAAGGTGAGCATTTTTAATTAAGGCAGTATGTTTGATTGTAACTGGTTTACACATTGATGCCAAAGAACCTGTGAGTGTTGAAAAGTATGCTGATCTAAGTTACTTGTTGACAGAGAAGCTCACTGTAGGTGTAGCTTTGCTGGAAGCCAAGCCTTAGTAAATGTTGATTCCTTTCTTCCTTCCAGCTGTAAAAACTCTTATCTGAATTTTCTACTCTTTTGAGAGGGGGTGAGCTGCTGAATCTCAGCATTGTGGTTACAGGCATGAGCGTAGATACTTTTTTTACTCCTAATGAAGGAGCCCTTGGCAGATTAACATTTCTCTGGTGTGGTCTCACTGCCAGATCTAGAATTTCCTGGTTTGCTGTGGGGAAAATGTGCGTGGCTATTTTACTGAAATGATGGATTGTTATTTGTTGTGTAGTAATGGCATGAGATTAGATTGGATAGTATCTCTACAGGTGCCATAGAACTCTACTACTGTTGTACTCACACCACCCAAACCCTCTGTTTATATTTTGCTTTCAAGGTAACTTTCTTGGGGAATATTAAGACTGTATGGCTTCTCTGAGTCAGGTTTCTGAAGCTGGTTTTCATTACTGCACAAAACTGTGATAAGGAGGTTAGAGACCTGGTAGGGTGTGGGACTGAGACCCTGGGTAGTGAGGAAAACAGTGGAGAGGACTACAGCCTTGTGTTCTTATTTCCCATTGTCTCAAGTTCTGTATGGAGGTTAGTTGGATGGTTGTTTAACTCAAAGCTTGTCAAGGTTTTGGCTTTGTTTCCATGTGAAATTTAATAGACAATTTAATAGAAATTTAATTAGAACCTCTAGTGACACAGCAGTCCTTTTCTCTTAGGTTCTTAGTGGTCTCTTGCTGACTTATGTGCAGATTATGTAATGTTATTTATGATAACATTTTTTTGAGAATGAAAAATTATATCCAAAAGAAAAACTGAAGTAATCCTGTGAAGTTTTTTTCTTTCCTTTTTGTTTTTTTTTTCTTCTCTAGTTGAGGTTCTGTGAGTAAGAAGAAAAGGTGTTTTGTGATCCACACTGTCAAATACTTTCTTGGGGAGTGGGTGTTGCTATCCTTACTGTGCTGAAGATGGGGAATGCTGTAGTTCTGGGTTCTGTGCCTGTGAATGAACTGGCACACAACACAAGTGGCTAATGCTTTGTATCGTGGTGTCTTTGGTTTGTGGATTTTTCCTAAGTAGTTTACATAATCTTACGATAAAGCATAATGTGTTTACTATAGTCTTTTAGACTTTTAAAAAAATATACTTGAGTCCTTTAAATGTGGCACAAATGTTATTGGTGAAAGTTTTGGGTTTTAGTTTGGTGTAAATCTACCATCACAATACTTATTTTTAACTAATGAGGTTAGAATTGAAAATAAATCAGGCTTTACATAGTAAAAGCATGTTTTCCTTGCCAAATTCAAGCTGGCACGTTCGGTGTCCAAACAGTTTACATACACTAAGCAGGATAAATTTAAATTGGGCAAAGAACTGATAAAAGGATACCAATTAAATTAGCTCTGGGTTTTTGTATGAATTACATTTGCTTAGTGGCCACTTGACGGTACTTCTGTTATCACTAAAATAAGTGTTTATTATGCCTAAACTTTTAGTCTCCTAAATTCTTGAACTCTGAAAGTTTAATGGTTTGCCACCTTAACTGGGTACTTCAGATGGGGTTAAATACTATTTTTCCCTTTTCATTAAACATTCATTTCAGCATGTTTGCTAAAGAAGTAGACACAGTTTTACAAACAGCTTTGAGGAGAGCTTGCCTGTGTATGGTGTGTCCTGGGAGGGGATTTCCCTTTTCTCATACAAAAGGAGAGGATGCAAATTATTTTTGATGGCATGGTGTATTTAATAAGTGGGTGGAGATAAGAAATTTTTACTTCTGCTTTTGGAATCAAGTCTTGCAAGATCTCATTGATTCAGGTTTTTGGGTGTAAATGTATTTGTCTTCCTAATAATGGCATTTGACATTACATTCTTTAATTATTAATAAAACCGTGGACTGAACACAAATTAACATAACATTATTTAGAAGAAGTCCATCAACACTTCTTTCAGCAGGCTTAAAATAGTTGCTTTTGTTTGCAGTGTGAATAATTGTGCATATTTCATTAACCTTTATCATGGGTGATGTATTAATGTGTGCTGGGGAGACTTTCAAAATGCCTGAAACCACATTCCTTGTTCTATTTCTAGTGTTACTTAGCTGCTACTGCTCTTACAGGCTGAAACAGAAGTAAGATCATTGCATTTCACCACCACTGGAGCTAAGGGTACAAAATTATTTAAGTTCTCAGTTGGCCAAGTTCTCAACTTGCCAAGAAACAAGTTTCTGATAGTTGGAAAATGTGCTGATGGATTCCTCCCCCCTGTCCCCCAATTAATTGAACTTCAAGAGCTAGAATACATTTCTGAAATGAATTGAGAGCTTATATTGGAGCAGATTCAAGTACTATAAGAAGTTCCTCTAGAGGAAGGAAAAAAAGAGGCTTGCTTTTACATAAGTAAAAGAAAAGGGCTGATACCTCCTCCTCACACCCCCAAACAAGATCAGAATGGTATTAGATTTTACTTCTCTGTTTTTAATTGCAAATTAATAAGAATGGCAGTATAATTTGCATTCACATCTCATGGCAATAATGACAGACTTTATGTTTTGAGAAATCGACTCTTTTAGTGCTGGAGACAGTTGATGTTTTCCTTGCAGTTGTCTTTATTAAAGTGAATATTGTTCTCTGGTAAGCGGGGCAAAGTGTGATCTGCATCTCTGTTATACCCTCGCGTGGGTGATGTTCCTTTGTTAATTCATGAGCTGCTGTCTTTACAGGTTGTAAATGTGTAACTCCTTCAGTCCAAAGCGGGCCTTTATTTTACAAGTGTTTTCTATGTAGAACTTTCAGAAAGCAGTGGTCTCTATGAGTATTCCAGTCTGCAGGTGTATGAGAGATTTGGTTTCCTTAGTACTTTTTCAGCACTGCAAAAGTGTCATTATTATTGTAATGACATAGCATTTTATAGCAGATTTTCAAACCATGGAGGAAGATACCCATCAGACCCTTCCTGCTTTCTTGTAGAGTTCAACTTGTGAGCTTAGACCAAAATACAAAATTATCTTCTTCGTGCTTGGGAACTTGGGATCCATTTAAAAGTGGTAAAAAGAGAGTAGGTCTTGATTTGAATGAAGCTTTTGGCTTATGTATGATTCATTTCTAGAAAGTAGAAAGAGTAGAAGAGGTAATTCAATTTATTCACAATCACTTTCAGTAAGACATGAAAGGCGGTCATTTAGCTGAACTTCTAAGAAATTAAATTTGCTGGAAGGAAGACTTTGTCCCCTGTCATTAGAAGTACATGCATGCATATGCACATTTCTCTGTGTGTGTATATATATATTCTGTAGACATAAAAATAAAAAGTAATTGTATGCCTGTGTATCTACTTGTGGGTGTATTTGCAAGGGATTTTGGCCATTGGTTTGTATGAGAACCAGTTACAAAACTTGCCGGGCATAATTCTAGGAACAAATTGGCCACATCCTCATTTTGTTGAGCTGAGTGAAGTGGTAATCATGTTTTTAAAAAGCCCCAAAAGAACAAAACCCCCCACAAAATACCCCAACATAGGTATGATGTACTGTTCCAGAGAGGTGGGGAGTTAGGGGATTTTAAATGAGAGGAGAAAGCAAATGAAAGAAAACCATATTAGACTGGACCATTGTTTCAACTAAAAGATTCATCATTGAAAGAGATGTTGTGTCATAACTTTTTCTTGTTAAATTTCTTGAAAAAGACAAAACTATTGCATACCCACCCCCCCAACCCCAATGACAGCAGTGACAGTCTTCAAAAGGTAATCTGTAAGCCAGTTGATAATTTTTACTCCTTCTCTTTCTCTTTTCCTCCCCTGAATTGGCATTTTGGACTCTTTTATCCTCCTTCTAGTGAAGTTAACTGTTAGTTTTCTTGCAGATGAAGTAATTTGAAGTTTGAAAATTTTACTAAATAAGAAAACTGTCATTACTCTTTTTTCTGTGTTTTGGCTTTCTGATAAAGCAAAAACAGCAAAACATATCCACAGAGTGACAATAACAAATTTTCTGTCCATTTTACATTACAAGCAGCTAACTAGATTTATTCTTTTAAAACAATAAGAAAGCAGGCAGAGAATATAGCCTATTTTTTACCATTATTCAGTATTAACAATGGAGAAGAGAAGGTGGCTTCTAAAGTTGAGTACTTAATGCAAATTCATTCTCTTGCATAAGCTACAGAGCAATAGAACATAACACTGTCATTAAAACTGACTCATAGCATTCAACAGAAGGTGTGTTTCAAGCTTTAAAAGTGCTAAGAGAATTAATGCAGTCTAGTAAATATCTTGCAGTGGGAAAAAGTACTTGAGCTGCATTTTGTTGCAAAATGCTGTTGTGCAAATTGTTTTGGAAAGGATTTTGCTTTTTAAAAATATCTGAGCATTCAAGCAGAGAAATGGAGTTATTCTAAACTACAGAGTATTTTGATCAGTTGGAAAATGGATGCAGATAGGCTGTAAAATGCCTTTAACATCCATGTTTGAAATTCCAGCTCAGGATGAGACTTAAATTACTTGATTGTCTTTTAGCTCCCTTTGTTATGGCTGGAGGAAAGACTCCTAAGCATTGGAAAAATCTGTCTCCAGCAGTATGTGTTCAGGTCTGTAAATTGGTGTTTTTCTGGGTTTGCTTGGGTTGGGTTTTTTGACGTAGTAGGTGGGAATGGGAAATGTGTATCTAGTACCACAAAAGGCTTACGTGTTAAACTTGCATTTAAATTGGTTTAGCATTCAGTCACAGCAACAAAGAAAATGGTATAATCCAAAGAAGATTACAAGAATTAGTTCTGACTTTTTGTCTGAGTAAATAGCATATCACCCATTCTACCTGGATTACAGAGGAAAGTGGAGATTATTCTTCCAGTGTCAGAGAATGTTAGTGGAAAGAAATAATATGGTGTGGATAAAACTGTAATCTTGCCTGTTGGCTCCCTACCTGCTGGGCAGTGGCTTCTTAGGTTCTGTGTGCTGGGCTGGGCACGGGGTCAGTGTGTTGCTGCTTTAGGGTTGCTGCCTGTGGTGGGTGAGAGAATGTCTTGATATGTTCCCATTCAGTTCTAGTTTCTTGATGACCAATATTTAGGCCTGTCATGGTACAGTTTACTTCCTTACACATGAGAGACAGCTGATTCATCTCTTTGATGTAGAGTCTTTCACCTTGGAAACTCCCTAGCAGCCTTTGTCACTCAGTATAACTGAGCTTTGGGTAGTTCTTTTTAATCCTCTGAGACATGGTATGCCCTATATTGTTGACAGCTCTTATTTTCTTAGTTGTTTTTACTCTACTTTTTCAGGAAATAAATAACAATGATTTTGTGTGAGTAGACTTTTGTGT
This sequence comes from Anabacerthia variegaticeps, assembly GCA_035583185.1. Taxonomy (NCBI): domain Eukaryota; kingdom Metazoa; phylum Chordata; class Aves; order Passeriformes; family Furnariidae; genus Anabacerthia; species Anabacerthia variegaticeps. The sequence continues at coordinate 102,076,047 of JAWWEW010000001.1, forward strand.
TCATATCTCCCAAATTACTTCTATTTCCCTTCATGTTAGAAGACCGTTTGTACAAGAAGTAACTAGATATATTGGAATCAGTAAAGTCAGTTATGCAAATCCTGACTTTTGGATGCAAGTCTGTATGTTTTTATAAGCTAAAATAAATTTCAAAGATCCTGATGAACTCATTGCTCATGCCTGAAGCATCTTCTCCTCAGAATTTTGTTTTCTTCTTTTCTTTCATTTCAGAACTTCCCCATATGCTAACCTTTCACTGTATTCTTCCATGTCTTCCTGGAGTAGCTTCCTTTCTCTTCCTCCCTCACCCACCCTTCTTGTCATTTTATCTTCTTTCCCTTCTCCTCCTCCCACCCTCCCCACTCCATAATTAAGCTCTGAGGATAGAGAAATGCATGAAGAATGAAAATCAGGATTTTTTTATTACCTTTTCTTTGGTAGGTCTGCCAACATTATTTACTGTTTAGGTGCATCTTCCTTTTAAGACCTGTTTTTCAGGTACTCTTTTGGGTCACTTACATATCCAGACATGCTTTTGCTGCCATGGGAATCTCTCATGAAAGAAGCTGTCAGCATAGCAAGAAAAGAGCTCAGCTTGGCACTTTTGAAGCGATCTCCTTGGGAGAAAGGCCATGTGTCTGTCATTTCCTATTTATGTTTAAATATCTTTCCATTGATACATAAACTTCTATAATCTGGATGATTCTTCTTTAGATTATAGTGACTAAGTTGTAAATACTAATCTTTTACATCTCTTTTTTTCTTTTTTCTTTTTTTTTTTTAATATAGCTCATACCTTCATTAGTAAACTCCTCTATTTAGTTTACAGAAAACTTTGTCAGAATAGTAATGTTGACTAGGTCTGTGGAATTCTTTCATTGGGCCTTTATTTTAAATGCTAATCTTTTGGCAAAAATACTAGTTAAGCACAATGCATGTTTTACCGGCGTATTGATGGTGATGGATGAAGGTATAGAGCATGTATAGACTGCATTTTTGTTAAGAAAGTCAGTCTGATCATTCATAATTTTAATTATGAGAATAGTTTTCATGTTATGTGAGATTTAAAATATTCTTTTTTTTTCCTTTTAACTGCTAAATGAAAACCACTAGGCTGAAATTGCGAGATAAATTATTCCTTATATTATTCCTTATATTTTTAAAGTCATTACAGAAGCTGGCATTGAAACAGCATTATTATAAAAAAAATAAAATTATTACCACATCTTGTTTCCAGAGGTAAATCAAATCACCTCCTAATGTTTTTGAAGGTTTTTTTCCTGAGTCATCTGGTGAGACTTTCATTTACCTCAAGACTCGTATTTTGCCACAGCAGTTCTGTTGATGCAAAGAACCAGTACCTCAGCATGGCTTCAAACATTAAATCTTTCTAAGTTATTTTATACCAGCACTAGAGGCCTTCAACATGGCAAAAAAGTTTCCTTATCAAAGAGCTTAACATCTAATTAAAGACAAGTCCTAAGAACGCATCTGACATTTGAAAGAAGCAAGAGAGGAAAAGTGAACATCATAATGATTACATGTCTTTTCACTTGGGTTTCTGAGGTGAGTTGACCTTGGCTGGCCACCAGGTGCCCAGCAAAGCTGCTTTGTCACTCATCTCCTTATAAAATCACAGAATGGCTTGGGTAGGAAGGGACCCCAATGACCATCTTGTTCCAACCTCCCTACCTTGAACATTTCCAGGGATGCGACACCCACAGCTTCTCTGGGCAACCTGTTCCAGCATTGCTCCGCTCTCACCACAGTAAGGAACATCTTTCTAATTTCTAATCTAAGTCTCTAAACTGTTAGTTTAAAACTGTTCAACTGTGTCCTATCATTACCCGCCCATGTAAAAAGTCCCTCTGGCTCTTTGTGTAAGCCCTTTCTAAGTACTGGAACGCTGCAATGAGGTTTCCCCAGAGTCTTCTCAATGATGAACAACCCCAGCTCCCTCAGCTTGTCTTTGTAGCAGAGGTGCTCCAGCCCTCTGACCACCTCTGTGGCCTCGTCTGGACCCACTCTGACAGGTCCACGTCTTTCTTGTGCTGGGGACCCCAGACCTGGACACAATACTCCAGGTGGGGTCTCACAAGGACAAAGTAGAGGGGGAGAATCCCCTCCCTCGACCTGCTGGCCACCCCTCCTTTGATGCAGCCCAGGATGCCATGGGCCTTCTAGATAGCATGCACACAATGTTGGCTCATGTCCAGCTTTTCATACATGAGAACCCCCAAGTCCTTCTCTGCGGGGCTGCTCGCAGTAACTTCGCCTCACAGTCCTGCACTCACGTCTGGGTTTGCCCTGACCCAGATGCAGCACCTTGCACTTGGACTTGTTGAACTTCAGGGGGTTCTCATGGGTCCGCTTGTCGAGGTCCCCCTGGGTGAAATCCTGTCCTTCGGTTGTGTCAGCAGCACCACTCAGCCTTGTGCCATCTGTAAACTTGCTGAGAATGTCCTCAATCTCACTGCCTGTATCATTGATAAAGGTATTAAAGAGCACTGGACCCAAGACAGAGCCCTGAGGGACAGCACTGACTTCCAGCTGGACATGAGCCATTGAGCACAGCTCTCTGGCTGCATCCATCCAGCCAATTCCTGATCCTTGTCCTCAGCTGCTCAGGGGAGAAAAAGTGGAATGAAAGACTCATGGGTAGAGATAAGGATGGGGAATGATAACTCAGCACTTACCATCATGGACAAAACAGAATCAACTTGGGGAAAATGAATTTATTAACAATCAAGTCATAATAATATAATGAGGAATAAAACTAAATCTTAAAAACCATCTTCCCCCTGCCCCTCCCTTTTTCCAGGGCTTAACTTTGCTCCTGAAATCTCTACCTCCTTCCTTGCAGCAGCGCAGGGTGAAGAGCGGTTGTGTTTAGTTCATCAGATGTTGTCTCTGCAGCTCCTTCCTGCTCAGGGGAAGGACTCCTCACACTCTTCCCCTGCTCCAGCACAGCATCCCTCCCATGGAAAACAGTCTTTTATGCACTTCATAACATGGGCTTCAGTTCTTCATGAACTGCTCCGGTGTGGGTCCTTTCCATGGGGTGCAGTCCTTCAGGAACAGATTGCACCAGTGTGGGTCCCCTACAGGGTCAGAAGCCCTACCAGTAAATATGCTTCTGGTGTGGGCGTCTCTCTCCATGGGGCCACAGGTCCCACCAGGAGCTTACTTCAGTGCAAGCTTCCCATGGCATCACAACTTCCTTTAGGCATCCAGGTGCCCTCCATGGGGTCCTCCAGGGGTTGCAGGTGGCTCTCCAGGGACACAGGGTCCTGCAGGGACACAGCTGCATCACCGTGGTCTTCACCACACTCTGCAAGGGAATCTCAGCTCTGGCACCTGGAGGATCTCTCTCCCCTCCCGCACTGACCTTGGTATCTGCCGGGCTGCTTCTCTCACATATTCTCACTCCTCTTTCTAGCTGGAATTGCACAGGGCTTTTTTTTCCCCCCTTCTTAAATATGTAGCCCCCTTCACCCTCGCAAAATCTGTCCACACAAACCTAATACAGTTTTGTAGTAGTGGTATTGGAGTCTTTAAAGTTTAAGAAATAAAATGTCAGAATCTCCTCTGTTCTAATATAGAATTAGAGAGACTAAGTTTGGAAATGCCAAATATTTTTTTTGCAGTAGCTTAAATTCATCGTGTAAAGGGAAGGGTTTACAGTGGGAAGTATTCTGTGAATTTCAGTGGTCTCTCCAAAGGGAGTGAGTTTCTTGAGTGCTCCAAGCCTGGTTGCAGAGCTCATATTCAGCCTTGCTGTGATGATCCTCCTCAGTCCTTGGGTAGTCTGTACGGGATGGCAGACTGTCAGCCTTTATAATTATGTCAACAGTATCTCAGTTTCCTTTCATTTTTATTGAAGGTAGTTCTTTGACCTGTTTGTATCAGAACTGTGCCCTGCCTTCTTTCATACTAATACTATGTGTCTTCCAACCTGGAGTTCACCTGCCATTTTGAATATTGAACCACACAAGAGCAGCTCACTTGTGTTTTTTCTGAAAACAAGGTTCTGCTTTAGCTAATGCTCTAGCTCTTTTAAATCCACAGCATCTAGATTTTAGAAATTTTAAGCTGCCAAGCCCTGGACTATCCTGATTGTAGTAGCTTTTTTTTCATGCTGTTGAGACAACGTGCATCTTTTGATCATTAAAAGAGATTTTTGATTGCAAATATTCAAAAGCAGTTAAAAATCACAACAGCCTGTTTTCCCCGTGACCACCGAGTTTAACTGTAATGTCAATAGAACTTAAATTTTGTGTTTAGGTAAAAAAATCAGTACATGAACGAATATGAATAAGTATTGTTCCCAGCATGTTTTTTCTTGCAAACAGAGGGACTCTTCATTCATCAGTGTCCATGCACTGATGCAGTTACCAGTGCTGGGGATAAGCATATGATCTTGTTCAAAAGACAATATTCTGGTCTTCATTGTTTTTTCATTATTGCATTTTCAAATTTATTTTTTGCTCCTTTTGGATGAGATCACTAAATCAAATTTTTGCTTTTGTTTCTGTATTTTTTTCTCTACTGGGAAGTTGTTTACACAGATGGCAATTTGAGTTGGTCACCCTAATACAGCTTCCAAATACATTTGCAGTGATTTACGTAGCAAACTGAAGTTCCTCTACCTGAAGGTGTTCTAGGTTGCTCAGCACGAGAGCATCTGTCATAACAGCACAAGTCAATGCTCTGTTGCTCTACTTTCCCTGCAGTGGATTTGCACTGAATACAAAGTTTATTTCAGAGTTTTCAATTACTGTTCAGAGTCCTCCCTCAAATTGTCCGTGGTATGTGATACTTTGCTGCTGCTGCTTCTGTGGTGCTCCATTCCAGCACTCTCAAAGCTTTCATCCTGTACCCCAAGGAAGTTTTTAATAATAAGTTGTTATGTTAATAACAGTTAACAATTAACAAATAATGTTTATTGAGAGGAATTGTTGGGGGTTTTTGTTTTTCTCTTCTTTATTTGGAATGTGAATATTTTTATTGAACTTTAGCTCATTGTAATGGTCATAACCTCTTAATGCAGTCTGAGACACTTTGGAGATTAGTCTTCTTGACTTGGGTTTCACTTAATTGATTTATTCACCTGTGTAAGTTTAACAGATTTTTTTCAACTAGAAAACACAGCAAAACTCACCTTGAAGTGTTCAGTCACTCTGATAACAGACATCATAAAAATGCCCCCGGCTGTGAAGTGTAAAATAAACACATTCATGTATTTTTAGTATTAATCATATTTGATTAACTTGGGAATTGAACTGTTAGTCATTGAGTGGCTTCTTTTTGCCCTTTATTGAAGACTTTTGATGACATTTTTTTTAAAGGTCAGCTTTGTAAAAGATGGATTGGTATTATTTAAATAAGATGTTTCTGATTATTTGCCTGAAAAACACATCAAGAAGAAATAATAACCAATTTTATAAGTAATTTGAGTACAGTTCTGTTCATTTGCACGTATCGTATTTTCTTATTAATTTAGTACTAAATTTTGGGGGCCTTTCCCCTCATATTTCTCTTTGCTCCATATATTTGGTATACCCTTTTAAAGAAAATAGGAATTTATTGGGATTTTTCTTCTTTTTACTTCAGATGGTGAGCCAGTAATCTGTATTTAATGATATGGTTGAAGATTACAAGAAGAGTAGTCATTGCAGTTGTTTTGATCTGCATTACAATGCCCACAGAATTTAGTTTCAGCATTCATTTGCTATTTATAAATACTTTATATTCACCTTTACTTTTCTGTACTCTTACGAGAAAAATCCATCTCAGCCAAAGCCAGTGCAGAGAGGAACATCTGACTTTTAGAATTTGGATGTGAGTTATTTCTAGAACAATGAAGACAAAACTGGGTTGGAAGGAGGGGGAAACTTTGTCAGATTAGAGGAATTTCAGTCTTATTAAATCACCAGAATGCTTTGTGTGTGCACGTATGAAAGATTCGGTGGCTGATCCAGTTAGGAATGCATGAGAGGACTTTTTTTGAAGTGGCCAGGTCTTCTGCATCTGTAGTTTTGTGTGCTGCCAGCATGGCAGTGTAGCATTGTGGTGCTCAGTTGGTGGCTGTGCCATTGTGGAGAGGAATCTCACAGTGCCAGTAGACTGCCAGGAACTGGAGAGCGTGATGGAAGAGCTCGAGACGCCCATTCTTTCCACAAATACCCTGCTGAGCTCAAACTTTAGAGCAACCTTCAGCTCACTGACTGCTTCTAACATGGTCCCTTAAGGAGAACATGCTGTACTTTCCTCAGACAGGAACACCCTCTGCCCTCTGCTCAAGATTCTGAATGTGCTTTTTTGGCTTTTTTTGGGGTTTTTTCCTTCTTTTTTTTTTTTTTTCTTTTTTCCTTAAGTATGAATCTTCAAACACAAATGTGGGAATTGAGCCACAAAGTGAGTCCTGATGTGTAACTGAAAATAGCAGTGGTTTTTCAGGTACTTATAAAGATGGAAAAAAGCTATGTCTAAAATATTATTTTGTAGGATTATATTGAGAATTTAAAGTCCATGGCAGCTTGTCAAAGATAGTATGGGACTAAATAGTAAGCAACATGATAAATGAATGTAGGATATTACTGGAGACTGGTGTTATGAGAGAAGGAAAGATTAAAAACAAAAACCAACTTCTAAAGAGACCACTAAAAATACTGTGTCAGAAGAAAGAAATATTAGCTCCTTTCACAGTAAGCTGTTCTGTTATGAAATAAGACTTTCTTTTATCTATAATTTTTTTTCCTTACCCCTCTTTGCCTAAGAGTATATCAGTAAGCCAAAATGTGCTTTTTTCCTTCAACTACAGATGTTGAGCACTTATATTTGGTAGAAAAGAAAACATAAGTGTCAGGCTCCTTGTGCTAGAAGAAGCTGCACAGGCTTTAGATTTCAGAGGTTGCTGTTGAGGGTGTTATCCTCTGAGCACTAGTTGTTTCCCTTCAGAGCTGCTGCAGGTTTAGTGGAGCCCACCCAGCGTGCGTAAAAACCAGCATAAAGTACGTAAGAAGCTGTCACACCCACAACAGACTTACTTGTTAAGTTCTTATTGGAGAGCAAGACGAAAATGGAAGCAAAATTGTCTTTCCTTCTGTTATGACTCATGGGAGCTGCTTTTGTGCTCAATGCTTTCATAATCAGTCTGCTTATTTGTCAGTATGGTCTTAGAAGCATCTTGCTAAGCACCCACTCTTTTTGAGTTGGCCACAGCTGTTAGAGGAGATCATGAATCCTGCGTTTTAACTCCAAGAAGTGAATTTATTTCACTTATCCTGGATGAGCTGAATTTATTTTTGAAGCTGTACTTGAATACAAAAGCAAGTGCACTCATAGAACAAGATAAACCAAACCAAATCATTATTTCTGGCCTGACCTTCAAGCTCAGTTTTCCTTTCGTAATTTAACCAAACAGGTATCTTTAATAGTTGGGAGCTGATTCATCCCTTTTTCTAGTTGTGTGTTTGCTGGGAACTTTGTTCAAGTTCTTCCCTCATGCACCCCTAGTCATGCTGCCTTTTAAGTGAGTTATGTGACAGTGACTTCCCATGATGTAGAACTCATTCAGGTAGATTTGCAGGTTTTAGTATATCAACAGCTATTAAAAAAAAAAAAACGTAAACAAGTTCTCCAAAAACCAACAGTGGTGAAGTCAGATTTCAATGATAACATTAGCAATGTCAATAAATGCTTTCTGGAGCTGAATTTTAAAACCTGAGAGCTTGTGCAGGCAACCTTGTTGTTTTGATTTTACATAATTTGTTCACGTTTGCCAGTTTTCTAAATTTTATATTAGTTTTCAGCGGCTGTTCTTTTCAATCCTAATTTTTTATATGAGCAGAGTAGGATAGATTGAAGCTTGGAGTATGAAAAGTCCCTTGCTATAATTGCAAATTCTCGTTGCTTTTTATCTCTTCAGGTTTTTTTATTCAACTTCCACACTGTGGATTTTTTTCATATTGTGAAATTATGGTGGCTCTTCAACCAGAATCTTGTCCCATTAGAAGGTCTACTGTCCCTCCATAAAATGGAAAAACTAAGTGGTAGCTTTTTTTCCAAATTCAGGAGTGAGACGGGCAAAACTTCACTAGCAGTATGGTTATATTATTTTTCTGTCCATTCTTAAAGTCAAAATGTTACTGCTAACATCCTCCATACAGGTTTTCATATGCTGAATTATTTTTTCCTAATCAGTAATTCCTCATAATAATCCTGGCACATTCTTCTGGACCAATAAATCCAGAAAGTTTTTTCCCAGTTATATTCTTTACCCTGTCACTTGTATATTCTCCTATAACACTGACTCAGGTGCTTGTAACTCTAATTAGAGTTTTTCTAGAAAATCTCAATAAATAGAACTACATGTATAGAGGGGGAGAGAAGAAAAGGTGCTGAGTGATGCAACCTGGCTAGCAGAGGTGGTTAATGCTTCCTTTCATCTGTGTACCTTGTAGGACAGAAGACATGCCAGGGTGTGGATTAATGCGTAACCATCAAAGACAGATTCTTACAAGTTCTTTACATTTGTTGGTGAACCTGGCTGTTTTGTGAGTGAACAGAGGAAAATGTAACAAGCTTCTCAAAATTCTTAGTTATATTCTCTCAGTGAGTAAACATAATAAATAAATAAAAAAATTAAGCTTGCTTTTTGGTTTAGCAGAGCAAGAGGGGTGTAGTATCTACTGGCAAGCAGCTTGTTTAAAAGCCCATGGATGACTTTGAAGTCAGTTAGAAGTTTGTAACTCACCCCAGCGGGGTGCAAATTGCAATTAATGAAATTAACTGTACACTTGATATGCAAGATGCTGATAGACAAATCTAACTATTCCTAGAATAGTTTTATTTCTCAAAATTTTATGAAGACAAATGTCTACCTCAAGTGTTTTATAATTCTCACTAAATGTCTCTACTGAAATCTAACTATGCAAAAAGTGCTTCCTCTCTCCATGCAGCTATTGATGATTATGAAATAATTAATAGCTTTTTTGCTTAGGATAGAGTCTTTGGATTGAGTGGTCGAGTTTGATGCTTTTGAATGATGTGCTAGAATTCTTAATGGTCATGAAGGGAAAAAGAATTGGGGAAAAGTTAGGTTTTTCCCCATTGCTTTAATTTAAATGCAAATGATCGGGTACCATAATGCTGTATGTATGCTCATTCCAAAAACATTTGTGCATTTTCTGGTTTTTACATATAAGCCTTATGTGTTAATGCAGAACAGCTACATTTGTTTTAAAGTCTCACACTGTTACACTTCTGGATTAAGTAAAACTAAATTGTTCTTATTGATTTCATGACAATTCGTTTTGCTGAGTTGGCTCCACATTCTGTAGAACGTCATGGTAACGTTGAGACCATCTCAGTGGTCTGTTGGTTTAGTTCATAAGTTTTTTATGTGCTGTGACTCTGGCTGCCTTGGAAAGGGATATTAGGACAATGAGTGCTATTTTCCTACTGAGAATCTTTGAGAGGTAAATGATGGCCTTATTTCCTCTTCTGCAAGGGTTATCGTTATAGCCAGCAGGCAGCTTATGAAAACAGACCAGTGTGGTACTCAGTGCGAAAAAAGGAATTGTGGTTGCTATTAATAAGGTTTTCCTTGCTGTTTCTAGTGTTTAGCTTGAAAGAATCCAGCCTGTCCTCACTATGTTACAGAATAATGTAATCCTTCCTGTGGACAACTTTCTTGAAATTAGTTTTTTGTTTAAAACTTCTAGATTTTTTTTCTTTATTTTTGTTATTACAGTTGCACACTCTGCTATTCTCAAGACTCTGTGTCATTCATCGAGTTTTGAGTTCGTGTTACCAGATTTCCTGCAAGAATCAGTAACAATCCTAAGTTTAAAAACATTCTTAACAAGGCCAGTGCCTTCCGAAAAGCAGAAAAATCCCAGAAAATTCAGTGGATGCTGCCACTGAACACATATTTTTAGAAGTTTGATTTTAATCTTTCAGGAGCTTTTGAAGGCAAAGATTTCAAACAAGCAAATAAATTCTGTCTAGGGATTAGATAGGTCTAGCTAGTTTGAGTTCACTAATGTTTGAATTACAGCCCTGCTTGAGGCATAAAGGTGGGGCAAAAAGTGTTTGGATATGAATCCATACTACTGCTGTATTCCACTTGTCATCTTTCATTAGCTTTCCTTTTCATTTCAAGATAAAGTTCTCATAAAGCGCTCTCAGAAGAATTGGGCATAAAGATGGATCTAGTGCAGACTGGATCTAGTGCAGAAGGGGTGGGCTACTCAAGTGCAGTTTTCTTCTGAGAGCCCCGTGTACGTGCATCTATATTGCCTGTGCTGTCAGTCACGATGCACTTTGGGGAGGGTTAGAGAAGCTGGTTTGTGTGTTTCTTTGGAAGTGTATCCATAATGGTGAGTGAACATCAATAAGTGAGATGACAAGCTTTTCCCTCTAAGGACTTCCCTGTGAATGCTGCTGTTAGGTGCCGTGCATGCAGGAGCAGCCATGTAGACAAGGGCACCGGCTTGCTGTGGCTCTTACTTCTAGTGAAGTGAGAAGGGAAGACTGCATGATCAGTGGGGAGAGCAAGGTGTATAGTACTGAATTGCATGGAATCATAAAATGTTAAGGGTTGAAGGGAATTTAAAGACCATCTAGTCCCAACTGCCCCTACCATGGGCAGGGACATCTCCCACTAGACAAGGTTGCTTAAAACCCTCTCCAGCCTGGCCTTCAACACTGCCAGGGTTGGGGAATTCACAGCCTGCCTGCTTGGGCATTTCAGAAAGGAAGGTTAGCTGCTTGCAAGTTGATCTTATTCCCAATAAAAAGTTGGGATTCATACTAAATTCACTTGTAGGACTCCTAAAAATAAAAATAGTGGATCACAAGCTGCAGGCCTGTATAGCTTTAAGTAGTTTATGGGAAATTTACAAATCTAAACTGCATCTAAATTTCTTCTAGAAACTGCATATAAATTTCTTCTTGAGTTTTAGACACATTATCTCATCAGCTTCTTCACTGTTTCATCATAGATCCAAAAAGTATTGTGTACACTGTAAGACTGAAAGACAATGCACAGTAATAACATTAGCAGATAAGTAGTGAATGTTATCACAAATGAAATTCTGGAAGGACTTGTCAGTAAATGATGTTGGGAACTGAAGCAGCAGATTTGCTGATGTTACTGAATAGTGCTAATAGAAAACAGAGTGTGCATTTTCTGACTGGTTCTTTCTGGCAAGTAGTTTTGCTGTTCTGAACCTGACCGATGAATTTTCTTGTGTCTGGCTTTCATTCTGGCATTAATGGTTGTTTCAAGGTCTCTGTGGCAGTATTTCTGTCACTCAGCTGCAGCAAGGGGACAGTCAGCTGCGCCTTGTGCCTGGCACCAGCCTGTTTCAGTGGAAAGCCCAAGCAGCTCAGTGCAGGCTCTGTTCTCGTGTTGGTGGGTGCAACTGAGCAGATGCTCCCGCTTTTCCAGGATGTCATTTGTTTTTTAGTTCATTACTGTAACCAGAAACTCTGGACAAACAACACAAGGGTTTTTTTTGAGAAGGATATGCCAAATAAGATGGGATGAGAGTATATGGAAGGGAAAGGAAAGAGTATTTAATACAATCCACAAGTAAAGAAAAAAATTCAATAATTAAAATAGTAGATGAAACCCCTGAAACAACCCATTAAGAAGGGGGCAAGTTTTTAAAAAATGAAAGCAAGCCAAAAAACCCCAACCATCCCTTTAATTTGGAAATCACTATTATATTTTCAAAATAATGTCTTTGATTAACTCTGGAGTTGCTTCTATAATAACACACACACACCCCCCTCTCCAAATTATCTGCCCTGTGTCTTGCTGAAGCAAGTGTCATTGTGATTTCCCTCCACCCCTGAGTCGTCCTTTTGTTATGTGTGACTTAGTCAACACAGCGCTTTTGGCCAGCACCCCTGGCTTACAGTGAAACCCTCTTTGTGAGAGCTGAACCCAGCATTAGTGGGTCACACCGGCCCATCACACATAAGTTAATTAAAGCTATTCACTTCCATGCTGCCATCTTGTTCTCCATGAGTAGTTCTGCTCTTGGGATCAATGAATTGTAAAAATGATATATTTCCAATTCATAGTGAAGTTATTTTTTCCCCTGTCTTTGAATGTGGGATATATGCCTTTAATATTAAGGGAACAAATTCAGTCTGAATTAGCAAAACCAAACTTTGATGTGGGTTTTTTTTATCAGACTTTTAAGATGATAGAAGTGGTGAGCCTAAAACAGGACAAAAAACTTTGTTCTTTTCCTTGTGTATATTTGCCTGATTTGAAAAATTACTTCAACATTTTGGAAACATGGAAAAAACCCTTTAAAATATTTTTTTCTGTTTATCACATTTCCATTAAATAAGCAGATAATGGAAATAATTTTTGTATCTGACTGTTAGTCAGTCTAGTGTGTAATTTCCTTTTTTTTATTAAACAACGACAGAAAATAGTAGTAGAAAAATATTTTCTTCTGTGTAGTGCTCTTTTTATGTTATCCTTTTTACCATTACAGTGGACAAATAAGAAATTATCTAAACAAAATCTGTTTTTATACCTACCTGTCAACATATACCAAACAGACCATTAGTAATTATAAGTGTATTTTTGCTTACTGAGGTAGTTCTTGTCAAAATTTTCATTTGATTCCATTCTGTGGAAAATCACTTTATGCAAGTTAGTTATTACTGTAATAGGCATCCTATATGTGGGATTATGAGGCCAGCTGTTGTGTCAGGTATATTTCTCAGTAGGTTCTGTCCATTATACATGCTCTAAGCTCTCCTGGTCATAAAACGTGGAAGTAAATTAATTGTCTGTTACACTTGTTAGACTATATTGGTATGATGTCTATATACCACTGCATTCTCTTACTGCAATGAAACAGAATGCTAACTACATTATTTTCTCTTCTTTCCTCAGGAAGCTACTTACTGCCTACAAATTAAGAAAGGGTGCGAGAACTCTGGTTGATCAAGGTGGAATTTTTTTTTCCAAGAGCCTTTCCACGATTGCCTTTTGCAAAATCTCCGTACGCTCCCCATTGTGCCATGTTTTGTGGCTCTCACCGTAAGAGGAATTTGTCTTGATGAAGATTCCTAACATTGGTAATGTGATGAATAAATTTGAGATCCTTGGGGTTGTAGGTGAAGGTAAGTAGTATCTTAATAAAAAATTAACTACAGTTTTATATAGATGTGACTTAGTCCTCTTGATGGTAGTGAGTTATCAATTGCAAAATATTGCATGTATGCAGATACTAAAAAACATCAGTTTGTTCTGTACGGCTTCTTCTCATTTCCTTCTTGGATGGAGAAGTTTGGAAGCTGAAAGGAACAGAAGAGAAATGGACAGTTTTGTGGTTTTGGCGGGTTTTTGAGTTGTTTGTTTTTTTTTTAAAAAAAGTTTAGTGTATTCATTTCTCATTAATGGTACTGGGGAGATGCAAGTTATCAAACTTATCTGCAAGTATATTTTAAAAAAAATAATATTAATGTTTCCAAATCTATTTACTTTCAAGCAGTTTTTATAAAATTGTTTTGTTATAAAGAGATTTAGTACCCATATATGCAAATTCTGGATAAGAATACTGGGAACAATATTATTTCTATATCCAGGAGGTGATTGAACATTGTTTTGTCTTGCCACTTTTAATTGTTCTCTACTTGAGGATGATTTATTTCTTTTCTTTGTTTCAGGAGCCTATGGCGTTGTACTTAAATGCAGACACAAGGTAAGTAAATTGGTTTTAAGTCAGAGAAAAATGTTGGTGTTTGGGTGAAACAGTGACTTTTGATGAGAACTAAGATGGTACTATGTATTACACATGGAGTCTGGGGTGTGCTTTTTCTTGCAGTCATTTACTCAGTTTTTTAAATTCAAAGTGTCGGAGGAAATGGCCATATGTGGTACCAGACCTCAGTATTTGTCTGAAATATTACTAAGGTTTCATTAATCTCAACTAAGAGTTTTTTTAAAAATAGGAAAAAAAAAGAAAAAGAAAAGGTGTTTTGGAGCACCATTTATGCTCAAGCAGTCTCAATTAGAATGCCAAAGTATTTACCAAATATTGCTGTATAAGCACTTTCCTGTCTTGGAAGAGGCAAGGGGAGAGGGAGTGGGATCCATGTGGGATTTCTGCAGCTGTAGGACAGTCAAGCTGCAGTAAGAAAGCAGTGGTTTTTTTGGTTGTTAATTTTAATTTGAAAGAGGAGGAAGTTAAAAAGGAAAGAAAAAATGCTCTTTGAGACAAAAATGAAGTCTGGCAACCTGTCTACACTATTTTAACTACCGTCTAAGTTGGATGTATCTGAACTTGCTGCTCATCAACAGGGAAGTGACACAAACTACTTTGCTGTCTTTGGAGCAGCAGTGTAGTCATATAACAAGATAAGCAGAACATTTCAGAATCATAGAATTATTCTTTTGTAGAGATCTAAGAATATACAAAAGTTTCTTTATGTAGTTCATACCTTTTTCTAGAAAAGGTTAGCACTGTGCAGAGGGCTTGCGTTCCTGTGGTGTCGTTTAGCATGTACACAGAAGGACTTTTGCACACAACATATGGCTGTGTCTGGAGTGTCTTGTCTTACACTATTATACTTACTCAAAAAAGGGAAAAAATATTAGAACTCGGAAAAATCGTACCTCAAGCTGAAGCCTTGTTAGTCTGGGGGTCTGTAAGAGTCAAAAGAATGACTTTAGTCAATTGAATCTTTTTAAATAGTTACTCGGGGTGACTAGTTTGGGAACATCTGGGTAATGACAATGCAGTTTATCCTAGGCAGCTCTATTCTTTATGGAAAGTAACTTCACTGAGGCTCAAGAAGTTTCTAGGATTTTCTGCATTCCTGAGTGAAATTTAAGTGCTGCACATCTTTAGTCATGTCCTCATGCAAATGTCAGGGTAACCTGTTGTCTGGGTTTCTATGAGGATACCTTGAGTATACCAGATGACTAGAAAGGAAACACTTTCCTTTAGCAGAGGGAAGTACTACCTACAGCCTGTGCAAGGATGCTGACTTGCTTGTGAGGATCTAAAGTTTTAGGTAGTTGCACCATCTTTTCTGTAGCTTCATCTTAATCGAAACAACTGTATTGAAGGTGCAAAACAAAGTGGTATTTCTTAAAGCCTCTAGAAAGTAGGTTTACTAAGACCTGGGGTTTCCAGTATTTGGAGATCTGAAGAAAAGGTGAGGTACGTTGCTGGTTTTGTTTTACTGATTTATGACTCTCACATACTTAAAGCAAGGGGCACTCAGCCTCCAAGAGCAGATACCTTTAGGAACTATCTGTTCTACTAAAAAAGAATAATTGTCTAAAAAGTTGAACATTGACATTTTATACTTGTATAGGAAATCAAAGATTTGATTCATTTTCATGCAGTGTTAACAGAATTCCTGGAGATGCAAGGATGTGTGGTTTGGTGGGGTTTTTGTTTGTTTGGTTGGTTGGTTTTTTGTTTTGTTTTTTTTTCTTTTTTACTGTTTGGCCACTGAGGGACTTACTTTTGAATGTAGAAGTGATTTATAAATATTGGTAATATGCCAGGATCAAATTCTCAGCTTTTGTAAGTTAATATATCTCCATCATATTGGTGAGAGGGTAAATGTTGTGTGAAATGAGGAGCCAGCCCCTAACTACAACAATTTTCCAACATATAATCCACTAGTGCTTCAGTAAATATGTAGCTTTTTGCCTCAGTGTGTTTCACTGGCATGTGTATATTCATTTAAATTGGAGAGAATGGTGTAAGGAACAAGTACCTTGTCATTATTATATGTGGCTTTCCTTTGCTAAGGGAACACTACCAGAAAAACTAAAGTAGCTCCTTTAGAATGACTGTGTTTATATTATTATCCAGCATGTTTTATTACAAATCCTTTATTGATAATTGTGTTTTCTGCATAAAGATTATTTGTTTATCCAATTTTTTTTTCTGATATGAAGCTAACACAAATAATGTTGAAATAAAACAGATCTGATGTTCTGAAAAGCTTTCCCTTTTTTTTTTTTTTTTTATCAGAGGACTTTTCCTATGGAAATACGCACAAATATTGTGTTTGAAAATACTGGAAATACATTTGATAGTCACAATGTGTTAAAACAGCCTGTCTTGGCTTATCTCGATCTTGGCTATGTTTTCTGAAAAGAAGAGCTGCTAGGACAGTTCAACAGCGTCAGAGATCATGCCTGAGGAAAAGAATCTTAGCTGATGTTTAAGACTTGTCAAATATTTGCCCTTTAAATAAAACCACTATTGCCTTTACTTTGCAAAGGGGGCTCGTCGCTTAATGCAGAGTTAACCTTTGCTAATAGGGATTTAAGCACAATTACCAGAAGGGCTCTTACATCAGGTACAAATCTAACAGGATAATATTGTGATTTAAAATCAATAAAATTATAGTCAGGTGCTGTAGTAAACCCATAAGTGTTCGAAGATGGGCACATGGAGAAAGAAGCCTAAAGGAAAAAAATTAAGCTGAAAGCCAGTGTGAAAACAGAATGTATTGTTAAACGGTGGATATAGAAAGAACATAAACAATTCTAACTGCAAGTAGAAGTGACGTCAATATATCCTTAGATGACTGAGGTGAGTGGAGACTGTGTCTAGGAAGGCAAGTTTTGGACAGTATTCCCAGGCACATGGGCTCTCTTGGGCTGTCATGTGCAGGCCCAGGAATTGAACTTTAATGCTCCTTGTGGGTTCCTTCCAACTCAGGGTATTCTGTGATTCTGTGCCTATATACATGTATCTGTATGTATGAATTTATAGCAGTTTTTTGGATTAGCTAGGTATGCTGGGAGGCAAGTGGTGATGCAGTTTCTCTAAAAGCACAACAGAAATTTATGAAATCTTCTAGACTTCTCTTGCAGTCTGCTGTGTGTTATCATAGGCCTCAAGCCTGAGGGGGTACAGTTTAATGATTTACAGATTTGATGCCAATTGTTCTTATAGGTATAACATCTCCTGCCTAATGCAATGTTTTTTCTGGTGTTTTGGTTTAGAATTGTGTCTGGGTTTGGTTGTTTTTAATAATATGGGATATTTTTAGACTTTTTTCTTTAAGGTAAACACCACTGAATTCCTGTATTAAAAACTAACAAAAAGAAACAGAATTATTAGTTTACAGAATTATTTGGCACTTCAGTGCATTGAAGAATAATGAAGAATAATCTTTTGAATAGGTTTAATACTTCCAGGCAATTTCTTCTTAGCCTAATATTTAATTTTGTCTTGTTTGAGCCTTCTGTAATACTCTTGCACTGTGTTCTGATAAGCTGTGTGTGTGCCTCAGAATATCTGAAAGAAATATTTGCTCACCTCTTAGACAAAGGTATAGTTTGCTCATTCAAAAATACAATGAATACGCATATGTAGCAGAGTCATTAGATTTCATTAAAGTATCTCAGCCTTTTCCATGTCTTTCACTACTAGATCCCCTACTGACCATCAGGGTCATAGTTTTCATAGTTTTCCTTTTGAAATCAATGTTTTTTTTGTTCCTACAGAGTTCACTTCTGCACTCTTTGCACTGTTTGTTCATGTTTGAGCTCAGGTGGGAATTCCCCTTTTACCAGTGCTGGCCAACTGGAGAAATTTTTCCTGTGGCTATTACTGTGCTTTGATGAAGTCACCCTTGTAAAACAACCAGCCTCCATAGACTCCTGTGCCCTCTAGGGATGTCTAAGCAGATCCTAGAACAAGGTGAAATCTGTTCTACTGAAGGTCCAGGGTTGTATTTCTACTGTCCTTCTCTCTTAATTCTTTCAGGGTCTTAAACTCCACTATGTCATGGTGGAGATGCTGGTCTGTTGTAATCCCAGTAAGAAAGGCACTCAGATTCTGTAAAGTGTAATTTAGAGTGCTGCTTCTTTAATGAGTATTAACTTTAATTGTGTAAAAATGGCACAGGTAATCTTACATCCCTTTAGATGCTGGGAGTCTTGAGTTCCGCAGCATCAAAATGGCCTCTGGTCAGGTGCAGCATGCTGTGCAGACCATGTCTGTAAAGAGGGGTTACCCCATTTGCATTATTCAAGCTATCAGAGGATTTTTTTAGAAGAAAGTTCCTGCTCATTTCTACTGTCAAATAGAAAGAATGTTCTCAGGAGAATTTCTTGCTCCATCCCTAGAGAAAGGCAAGGCCCCACGAGTGATGTAACTACAGATGCTGAGTGGGAGCTGCCTGCAGGCTCCTCTGGCAGGATGACCTGGGTGAGTTTGTCCTGCAGCCGAGGATGCTGAGCAGCACAGGCCTGGGCAACCTCAGCTGAACTCTGATGTGCATCACTAATTCCTCCAGGTACAGTGGTCTTTTGGTCATGGTGACTACACATCATCACTGCCTCTTAGGCTGCCATCAACCTTCACATTCCTGTTGATTCATTAGTCAGTTGTGTCAAGAAATTGCCTTCTCTACCTTCCAAAAATCTGATGGTCTCCATTATGTTGTATTACCCTTTCAGGAGCTGTTGGAGCACTCTAAGTCCTCTGTGAAAAATGGACTTTATTATAAGGCTTCCCTTAAGAAGGCTTTATCTATTTTGCTCTCTTGATCAGGTGCTTTGAAGAAGATGTTCACCCTGATGTCACCTGTGTTGTTCTGTCTTCTAATCCTCATGCAAAAACTTTTGACTGGTTTTTTGCCTATTTTAAAGCAAAAGGGCATGCATTCAATCTTCCCTTTCCTTTGCAAGAATCTCCTTATCTTTTTATTTCGTTCTACTTCAAATAATATCCTGTGTCTGTTCATGGCAGTGCTCCAGTCATGAGATCTAGTCCACTACATTTTCTGTAATCGTAATGTGTGATTTCATCATCTAGGCTGACAGGTAGCTCAGATAACTCAGATACTTCTGTAACTGTGCACCAAGTCCTAGTTCTTCCTGTTTGTTTCTCATGAATTTTATATACAGGTGCCTGGAACCCAGTCATGCTGCTTTCATAGATGGAATGAGAGCTTCATAATTGTAGGAAACTTGTGATATCCCTAATATTATCATAAAAGAAGAGTTCTGAGTTTGCCTGGTGGATGTTAGAATCCCTTTTCTGACTCTGGTATCTACTGATGTTATTAACATCTCACTTGAAGTCTGCTAGCCATTCTTTTTATGTTGATGCATTTCTCTTTAGTGCCAAAATTCAAGGGTAAGTGTACTCATTTGTAAAAGTTGCATTTATCTTTAGTGTCTTGTGGTTTTTTATATTCTTGCTTGAGATTTGGCTTTCAGGGCTCCTTAGCTCCCCAGCACATGTTAAGCCAAGTGCTTGGACTGAAGAATACAGTCACTGCAGTTTATCTTTTAACTTTTTTTGTGGTATTATCTTTTGTACTGAAATGGATACAGCTCTTTTTTTTTGTTTTACTTTGGATTTGACTGACTTCACAGTAGTTCCTGTTTGGTTGATTGAGAAATTAAATGATGAGTAAATGAAAAATCTGTGTTGTCACAATGAGATCAGATTGCTGCCTGTGTTTTTCCCCCTCAGTGCTACTGTATAGTGAAGGTGGTATGAACTGATTTCAGATTTTGACTGCTCAGCTAGAGAATAAGCTTGCACTGCCTGATATATGAACACTGGAATACTAGCTGTGCTGAACCAGAATTTTCTGTGTTTTGATGTTTGTATTTCACTAATCTTTCTGTAATACTGTGAGTTAAGGAGAGGTATTTCTATCTGCTTTTGACAGAAATAGATATTAGGTATGATATTGCTATTCAGGATTTTAATGGGAAATCTGAAGGTAAATGTGAAAGTGCTGCTGTTAAAAGTTAAGGAAACAGATTGCAGTGGTGAAGAATATAAGATAATGCAGAGCATTTCGCATTACATGGCAAGTGAAATATGATTTCAGGGAAATCATACTTTAAATGTTTTTATTTCTTCATGACTTTTAAAATTAGAACCTTTGAGCAAAATTTGAATGATGTTAGGAGCATTTCCAGCACTTACCTTTATCATTTTGCAGTAGAGTTGAAAAGTGAGTAAAAGCATGGACATCTTCTGATCTCATTCCTGTACCTGGGGAAGAATAACCTCATCTCCCAGTACAGGCTGGGGACTGACCTGCTGGAAAGCAGTTTTACAAAGAAGGACCTGATGAACAACAAGCTGTCCGTGAGCCAGCTCCAGTATGCTCTTGTGGCCAAGAAGTCCAGGGAGATGATCCTTCCCTAATGCACCCCGGTCCTGAGGTCGCCTCTGGAGTGCTGTGTCCAGTTCTGGGCTACTCAGTACAAGAGAGACATGGAACTCCTGGAGGGGGTCCAGCTGCCCTTACAGGATTTCGGTTTGAAATATGAGATGTAGAGTATTTGTTCCACGGGCTTCCATGGATTCCTTTGAGTGCAGCTATGAGAGGTGAACTTGATTAGTGTTAATTCACTTAAGTTATTACTTTCCTATACATTTATATAAATGACATACAGTGAACATCTATGACTGCTTCCTATACAGGGTAAATGTGAATATTGACAGTTTTTAAAACTTTCTTTTTTCATTCATTGTGGCATAGTCCTCTCAGTCCTCAGTGGCAAGGGGGAAACAATCAGATTAGCATTATATTAATGTGTTTTAAATGTCATTGATGTCAATGAAGCCTTGATTTATATTCAAGTAACTGGAAGTTTCATGTGTATACTGTTACTGCTCCAAAGATCAGATAGTTGTACAGAATGGAGCGTAGAGACTTATGCTGCTGAGTTTCCCACAGGTTAAGACCACCACTGCTTATTCCGTCTCCCCTCTCACCCCCAAGATGGGCTGTACTATTCACTGAATCACAAGATTGCTGCCTTTTATTTCTTTTCCTCAAAATCTTATTCCCAAATATCTCTCTTTCTGCACTTATTTTTAAAGAGTTGTTTCATAATATGTTTCTTAGTAAGCCATTAAAGCACTAATTTTGAGTAAACTATCAGATTTAGAATGACTTACCCACTTCAGTGGGAAAAAAAAATTAGATCTCTGGTCTTGTCCTTGTTTCCTAGATGTCTGAGTCCTGGGATTGACTAAAGTAAACGTTTGGGGTTCACACCTGTATGGCTATGTGGGCTGAGAGGATAAAGTAAGGTAGTCTGAGGCTGTTTTTTTGATTGCTCTTGCTTCATTGTGTTGTTGTCTGTTTATTACTTATGGTACACATTGCTAAGATATGCTCCATTTCAAGGATTTATTTAATTTGGTTTTATATGAAGCCTTGCTACCTTTTTTGGTCACATACAATGATTTCTTTACGAGGGCCTGGCCTGGTTGTACAAAGTGGGCATGAAAACATTTTTCAGTGCGTTAAATTACCCAAGGGAATGGTATAAAGCTGTTTCAGGGGAGGTGTAGGTTGGATATTAGGACAAGATTCTTCACCCAGGGTGTTTGGGCAGTGGAACAGCTTCCCCAGAGAAGCGGTGACAGCACCAAGCCTGACAGTTCAAGAAGCATTTGGACATTGCTCTCAGGCACATGGTGTGACTCTTGGGCTGTCCCATGCAGGGCCAGGAGTTGGACTTTGATGATCCTTGTGGGTCCCTTCTAACTCAGGATGTTCTATGATTCTATGAAATGTGATGGGTTTTTGTTATTCACATTGGTCAGTCTGTGGCCATGTCAATGGAATGGTGCCACTTTGATGCCAGCAGTATGAAAGGTCCCTTGGAGGATATTCCATCCCCTTATCTCCTACTTCGTACTTGTCCTGTTATGAAACCTGGTCAGATATGGGTGGTATTCAGTACTAAAAATCTCATTCCCTCCCTACTTTGTTTTCAAAGGCGACTATTTAGAAATAGAAACTGCAGGGCAAAGATGAGAGAAAGATTTCAGAGTGGAGAAACTAACTTGCTGTGGAAGGGGATACTAAGATTAATTTTTATTTTTCTTTTCAGATGTGTTAAATTTAAAGCAGTACAGTGGGAGGGTGTTTGCTTTCAGTACCACAAATTAGGATGGCTTAAGTTGGCTTGGCCATTATTGCATTGGGTAATGCAATTTCATGCAGCACAAAGCTGGGATGCTGAGGGACCTGATGCTGCAGAAGATCTTCAGAACAAGGGGGAGGGAGAAAAACAGGATCACCCTTGTACTTTAGTAATGCAGGTAGCTGAAAGAAGCGTAGAAGCCTGAGTTAAAAATAACAAGAGTGATTCATCTTGCTTTAGAAGGATATGTGAAATGTATAACTGATGGTTTTCAATTTAAATTAAGTCAAAGATAAGCAATTTGTTGCAGTCACAGTATCTCAGATCAGTATTTCTTTCAGTCAGACAGTGTCTTCCAGTTTGTCACACTAAGAACTCTGGATTAACTAGACATCTTTTGAACTTTTGTTTCTCAAAGAAGCTGTATGTGGTTTTGATAGTATTTTACATAATACGTTTTATGAATTCTTGCTATAGATACTGTTTTTACTAAGTAACATGTTACCGCTTATACTGCAAATAGCAGCTTTCCTTGGAATTTTGCCAGTAAATAAACATGCCCCTTAGTAGTTGCTGCACACTCCATCTGCAAAGGGGTTATTTATCATTACACTTGCAATAATACAGGAATCATATTTAGACCTGCAGCAGTGTGTTCTGTGGCTGCCCCTAATGACTCTTAATTGCAAACAGCTTGTAGTGCTGTATCTCATTTTAAATCCCTTGTAAGTGAAATCTTATTTTTAAATGTGGATGTGATGAACACACAAAGCCAGACTATCCATACAAAGAATATTTGCTTTAAAAAGTTGAAAATGTTATGCTGAAAATGAAAGTTTAAGAACATGACTAGTATTTCTTAGAAGCAGCAACAGAAGAAATTGAAATAGGTAAGAATTAGAGATCTGATGTAGGGTCTTGGATCATTAGGAAAGTATTGGAGCAAGCTAGGGAATTTATAGTTAATGCAAGTTAGTATATGGGAGACAAAACAGCATATGGCTAATTATAGGACTACATCTGTAGTTGTATGAACTTGGTTGAATATTGGATTACAGTCTGGTCTTGTCATCAAATTGCAAATTACTGTGTATCATAATTGATGCAAAGAAAATTGTATTTCTAAATTTTGGGCCAGTCGTTCTCCTGCAAGGGATTCTTGTGGAGTTCTTGAACTTTTCTAGGACATATGAGCAGTTCTAAGAACACTGTGTTAATCACTGCTCTCTGGACACTCCATGTATTTAAACAAAGGCCACTAAAATAGAAGCACAAATCAGTGTTTCAGAAGATCAGTAATGCAGATTATTAGATGTACCATGATAAAAATGCATCTAGATCATCTAGCTGGCTTTCAAAATTATTTGTAGAAACCAAGTTGATCTAAAATTTTAATGCACTAAAATGTCTTGAATATACCTTCCTCTTTTTTTTTTTTTTTTTTTAAAGCCTTTGTTTAAATCCAGGAGTCCTGGAAAATAAAATTTTAACAGTATAGGTAAAACACTGACAAAAGTAGTGAAAACTTTCCTATCGTTTCACTTTATCTGAAAGCTATAGGCTTTTCTTGGCACATGTATTTTTTCATCATACATTTTTAAATAGTAAGTTGTTAGCCTGAATGCCCTGGTAAAAGCAATTTAAATTTCCTTGATTACTCAGTTCTGTGTAACTCCTAATTGATGGAATACTCTCCTAAAATATATAAAACTTTCTATTCTTTTTGATTAAAAATTCTAGGAATTTGTAACTTCTTTAAAAGTATAGTAATATTTACTTCTTATCTCAAGCCTGATTAACAAGAAATGGGGAAAAAAGGAAAGTAGTTTCCATTTATACCATTACAGCTATTAAAACTTGTACAAATGTGTAAAATTTCATGCAAAGTATTGCACTTACTATATGTGTTGTTTGACCACAGCTAAAAGGCTAAGTAAGGGACTAGACAAACCTGGCATCAGAATATGGTGATTGAGAAATTTGGAATACAGTGGGAGGGCAGGCTGAGCTCTAGAATAGAGGCCTTT
Source organism: Anabacerthia variegaticeps (assembly GCA_035583185.1). Taxonomy (NCBI): domain Eukaryota; kingdom Metazoa; phylum Chordata; class Aves; order Passeriformes; family Furnariidae; genus Anabacerthia; species Anabacerthia variegaticeps. The sequence continues at coordinate 102,100,002 of JAWWEW010000001.1, forward strand.
TTGCAAAGACTGCTTAGTGATCAATCTTTTTTCAGCTGATAGCAATTGTTACATGTTTGCACAGAACTTGTAGATTAGTTTTGCTATCTATCCCTTATACATATAATTCTGAAACTATTCACATTCTTCTTTTTGTTTTTCTGTGTGTAGCTGCACCTGAACAATAAAGCTCAATGAATCGGCTCCCTGCTTTTGTTCAAGAATAGTCCAATTGCATGCTAACTTCTTTTCTAAAGGGTATCTATTTAGAGGAAAACTATAACACCCTCTGGATTTATGAAGTATTTGCATTTCAATTATACGATTTATTCTAGCTTAAATTGCTAATTAGACCAATCTTTGTGCAAGTCCCTTTTAAATCCTAACACCTTAGAACATAATGGCCCAGTATAAAAAATCAGTCACTTTATGCAATTTTATTTTTACTTTTCTAGATGTGTAGCAAAGTGAGGATTTGTTTCTGAATGGTACAGGTAGCTCTTTTTTGGAAACAGATACCAGCACTGCCCTCCAGTTTTTTAGTTGCTTGTGCCCTAAAACCTTTGATAGAGCATCTTGTATTTTTCCTCCACGTGAAGACTAATTTCTGTAGAGTACTGCAGTGTAGAAAAATTGGGATAATGAAGTTCAGTGTCAGTCTATATAAAGGCAGGGTGAATATTTGCAGGTCTTGAAACAAAATGGTTGTGCTCACAGGTGCCGATTCTTTGATTCACTTGTACCCTTGTACCGACACTATTAGAATTATGAAGGGGTGTGCATTTGCCCAGAGAAGGTGTCTGATTTGGGCAGAATCTCCAATTGCAGGAGATGCAATTGCAGGAGATTGCAGGAGATGCAGGATGCAGGGAAAGGGTAAGTAGCTTGCAAGTCCCCACTACATCTCCAGTGGTCCTCTTGGTGGTGATGACAAACTAGTTCGTTGATCTTTTGTATATATTTTATGTTTGGATGTTGTCCTTGGCTTCAATCTTGTTTACTTCAATTTCCATTGGAATTTGGTTTTGAAAAGTAGGTTTGTAATCTGCTTCCCTGATGGGCTAAGAGGAGAAAGGCTCCTGCATGTTATAAACTGCAACCTTGAGGTTATCCTTCTCTTGTTAGAATGCAGGGACTGCTTTTGAGTCAGCCGTGCTGCAAACTTCTGGGCTTGGTATGATGTTTTACTCTATGTTTATACTGAAGCACCATCCTGTGAACAGTTTTCTCTGTTGTCAATACCATTTTTCCTTGAAGCCTGTGTCTACTTGTGTTCGTGGATGGTTGTGTGTGTACTCTCTCAACGCTTCCCCCAATAGCCTGTTCATACTTACCCTGACCTGTTACATCCTTCTGCAGCAGAAACAAGGTGTGTATGTTCTCTGAAAAGGTGCGTGTTCTGTGTTCAGTTTCTGGTACAGAATTGTGCTGCCTTATTGAACAACTCTTCTAATCTTTCAGCCCGCAAAGAATCCTTATAATATTGAGAACTCCTTCCCAACTGTGTATTGTGAAGTGTGTTTTTTCATACAGTTCTAATAACAGAAGATTACCACAGATTACAGTGTGCTGAAAATTAATTGCAAAACAGTTTTCTTAGACTTAACCTTGACTGAACAGAATTACCATCATTATCAATTTTCCTTTGGACTGTAGAGAGCCTTTTTAAAACAAAATTTGTGGTTTTCAGGTACAACAGAAGTAGATGACATTTATAAGTGCAGTCATGCACTGAAGTGCAGAAAGATGAAGTTCAGCAGGACCAGAAAAACTTGGTCGGCTGGTTACACCTACCTCTTCTTCTGACAGTATGCGTCTTGACCAGGAGGCAAGCTATCTTCTTGAAATCAATTAACATTTCCAGTAGAGATGGAGGAATGCCATGTTTATGCACAGAAATATGTTGGAGGCAATGCCATCTGCAGACTAGAGCTGACTAGCTGCTGCTCCTACAGGATCAAATTTCCTGTGACTGTTTGTGTGAAAAACTCATCCGAGGGGTGTATACCCTTTTTTCCCCTCAAAGCATCAGCCAATGAAGAATGGTGTTAAGAAACATATACAAGATAGTATCTGATGGAATTGAAGCCTGGGCTCTGAACCTGCTCTAATTTTGTAAGTCCTTCCTGCTTCCACTGTCATAAGTGTTGCTGTAGTGCTAAGGAATCAAAACTATTTGGGGAGCAAAAGAGAATCAGTAAGAACTTCCCTAGTGATCTTTTGAAAGTCTAAAGAGAGGCCAAGCAAAATCCATCCCATGGGCTCTAGCAGTTTAAAAACACCCCAAAAACAGATAGAATGGTATTTCTGCTCAGAAATTCTGGGATGCAGTGCTCCCTTCAACCATCCTCCTCATATAACATAAAAGAAACTGCAAAGCAGATGTCTCAGATGATGTCAGTATCAGAGAAGCAAATCAGGGGAGATCAGCCTGTCTATAGTATTTCTTACTTTCCATTTCTACGGTTCTCAGTGAAGATTAGCTTCTGTGGCTTTACCAGTTACGCACGGGTACATGTACAGAGCCATGCACAAGTGTGTATATACTCACACATTCTTGTGTAGTTAATGAGTTACAGCAAAGTGGTCTCTTCTGGTCCATTTTAGAAAGTGATACTAGCCCATTCCTTTGCCTCTTAGCAGATTTTTATATGTACTAGTTAGCACGCTGTTATGCTGGTTCTTTTTATTTTTGTGAATGTAAGGAGAATTGAACAGTTGTGCCTCAATATAGAATATGAATGGCAATAATTCTGTTGTTCAGCAGGCTTTAACGAAAATTGAAATAAAAAACCTCACAACTGAAGTCTTGTGATTCTATTTTCTCAGGTTTCACTTGTCTCTTCATCTGCAGATCATGTTTCAGGAACATTCTGAAAGTTTATCCTCATTGCTAAGGCATCGTGTGCTTTTTGCCTAAATATATCTGTATGAAGGAAGGCAATCGTTTCCCACTTCTGAGCTATTAAAAGTGAAAATGAAAGATCTCTTTAGTTTTGATATCTCTATTTCTACAGTAAACACTAAGTCCTAGAATTTTTTTCAGTGGGAGAACATGGCTTTTCTGAACATATCTGGCTAGGAATCAAATTATGAGGGCATAGTTTATTCTTGCAAAGAACAAATGTGTGAAAAGGCAAAAGTAAAGAAAAAAATTAGGTCCAGGGGTCTTCTGTCCATGGATTTATCTGGATTGTTTTTTCTCTTGATTTTTAGAGTAGGGTAGGTTAACAATTAACATTCTTCAAGGCCACTTTTTTCTTTTTTGAAGAGAAGGTGATAGTTGAGTATTCATCCAGTACTACCTGAATGAAACTGTGTGAGGAGACTAATTCTTTTTTTTTTTTCATTGAGGATTTTAACTGTATTTAGAGTAATTAATGATTCTTTGTTAATTTTTTTTATATTGCTATATTTCTAGTCACACCTAGACCTTTGCCTATATAATTTTATATTGTAATGGTTTTTTTGTTGGGTTTTTTTTCAATCACACCCAGAGTCATGTTATAATGAAATCAAGTCAGATTTAGCACTTTCAAGCACACATGCAAGTCAACAAACTGCTGTTAGAGCTATTGTTTACTCTCTGTGCCACCAGAAGGCTTGCTACTATGTCAGTTTACAAAGGACAGAAGGCAACCTTCCTCTGATGAAGCTTTGTTTTACATATCTGCGTCTAGTTTAGACCAAGTACTGCAATGAAGCCCCAAGCTTACTTGTACAGTTTCAGCTTTTGGATTTTTGCAGTAGTTTTAGATGCTTTGTATCCTCCAATCAAATCTGAAGTAACAGTACTGTTAATAAATTTTAATGAGAAATTTTACAAAGGAAGAGGTTTGAAACCTTTACTCCATAAGGAATCCTAAAGCTTTCCCAATTGTTACTTCTTTTTTTACTTCTGTTCGAATTAATCATAATAGTGCCTCAGAACTGAGAGAAATATGGCTCTAGGTGATCAATATATAACATACATTCTAAATCCATATTTTTCCTATGATCACCTCTCATGTGAAATCTCAGCTCTTACTCAAGGATCTGGTCTGAAGCATTCTTCTGGAAGCTTAATATAAGGAAATGAGCTACTTCTAATGAGGCTTTCTTTGAAAGTTATTTAAGGCTTTGTTGATCTCAGGTAGTACCTTCACTTATACCAGGGACAGGAAATGCAAAGCTCATAGCAGGGATATTTATAGCTTCATGGAGATGCTCACCAGTGAACATGTGTTTTATTCTCTAATGTGCAGGTTAAAGAAGAAGGATGAGCTTCAGAAATTCTGGTCTTGCTGCTAGCTATGCCAGATTGCTTTGTGGGATGTGAGAATTGATGCTGCACTGTTACATTGGCAATGGAGATGTTCTTACTTCAGTAGCACAGTTGGGAATACTTTATTTGTGTTTCTAGCATGGGAATCACAATACAATCCAATGGATGTGATGATCTTAATGTAGCAATGGAACTTAAAGAATGGTGATGCAGAGAAGGTAATATCTCTGAGGTTACTAATCTTGAGAAGATTTCTGAAACGTCCCTTAAAAACATGTGCATGCATGTAAGTTTGTGCATGCAAAAATAAAACAGACAGAAGGGCTGCAAAGTTAAGTAACTTGGGTGGAATTAATCTCACCCACTGTTTCAGTGCTTAGGTCTTGCATAACCAATCTCCCTAGTTTATATAAGTTGAGGGAGTCCAGCATCCAAAAAACAGTTCTTACCATCTGGAAATCATTAAAATCAATAACCTTCTGGCCAAATCTTGTCTTCTTCCCCTGCTTTTAGTAGCTGCAGGGAAGGCTTTGACAATGCACATTGAATATCTAACTCATAGCTGGCTACAGCTAGATGAGATAGACTCTACTTTAGGAAATACTTGGAGTTTTATGTAGATTAAGTATTTTAAAACACAGAATATGATTGTTCTCAGTCTAAATTTAGCTTTGGAGGTGGCTCTTTCTATTTTAGACCTGGAGAAGGGCTTTAGTTTCTCTTGTATGTACCAGTATTTCTAATGAAAGAATGTTACCTTTTCCTCTCAAATACTGCCTTCCTTATGTACACTGTGATAAACTTCTTTTTCACATAATTTTCTAGACTTCTCAAATACAAAATTCATCATGTAACACCATATGGGGACCCACGCAGTTGTCACACAGCTGTCAGCTTCTAGTATTTGAGATGGCAGAGCTAGTAACCTGTTGCCTTCATCCCCCATGCATACCAGAACACTGTGGAATGAGACTCATCTGCGGGTTTAGTGGGTTTGCAGCTATTTCTGAATTTGCAGCATTCCTCTGCTTTCAGTTAAATTGGGTTCCAATAAAATTTTAAATCTTCACAGATTAATTTATTTGTTATGCTGGTTTTAATACTAGCTTCTGAGTCCAGGTGCCTTATCCCAGTTCTCTTCTCCAATCTGTTTTCAGATTGCATTTGTCTGCTTTCTTTTCCCAGTCTCTTTAGCCTATGTGTTCCCTGGCCCTTAGGTCTTCCTTCTGCCTTCCTTCTTCTATGTTTAACCCCTCTCCCCATATAGTGTTTCCAGTGTTTGTGACAATAAACCTGGTGAGATCAAGACACTTTTCCTTCCCTTTTTTCCAAAAAATATTAGTTTATCATATTTGGGCAAAATTTCACAGTGAACCTAAATTCTGCATAGTGTCTTTTTTTCTTCCTGGTCCAAAAGCACATGTGTGTGTGCAAGATCTAAAAGTGGATGTGTTAGATAGTCTGATTGGTAGGGGCAGTTTTTGTTAGAAGAGCTTTTTTTAGTCTTCATGGAACTTTTGTGACGTTTAGACTTTTTTCTATTCAAAGGAACATAAGAGAAAATATACTGATATAGCCACGAGTCTTTGGATGCTGCAGAAACTGCCTGAAGTCAGTCCACAAACTCTCTTTCTCAATTTAGCTCCAAAGCTGGAATTTCATTTGTAGAAATGCTATTTTTATGAAGACTTAGCTGCCATTTCTTCTTCATCTGTTATTAGTAACAGTAGATGTCCTTGGGTACAGATTCCTTTATTTCCTGATGTATATTCTGCTTCTCAAGTTAGCTAGGTTACCACGCAATTTGTGTAAGGGCAGCCCTCTTGTTTCTCCGACCTCTGCAACAGTGATAAGGAAAGTTCATATGTGTTTCAGGAATGAATCTTGCCTGCTATCTTTCTTTAAAGCAGTATGGATTGAATTTTAACCCTTAATGCTATTCTATAAAGAAGATAAAACCTCTAAAAGGAATGCAGTTTTAAATGCTTGACAAAGCAAAATGGCAGTTTTCTTAAGGAGCAAGAATTTCTCTCTTATTATCCAGAAAATACACTGTATAATCCCAGAGAAGAAAAGCCTTTCTGTCTCTGCAAAGCTGAATGTAGAAGCTTTGAGAAGAAATGAAGGTTGAAATACATATCAGTACACAGACTGGAAAAAACTTTTTAAAAGGTAACTAAATTGAAAGGGAACTAGGAAAGAGCATTGATTTAGTATTCCGTAGGGCATCCATCAGACTGGTAGAGAAAGTGAGGAGAACTGTTCGATAAAACATCAGGAAAAATGATCCTGCTGTATTATAATGCTAAAACAATAAAAAATTGGAGGAAAAGAAAATAGTACCAACTTGCATCTATAGAGCTTTCTCAGTTATAAAATTGCCCTAGAATTTGCTTTGTTAAGAGCATAATGTCAGCAAAAATATTTCTTGAGGGGGGAAAAACCTGCAGAAGCAAAGAGATGCCTTTTTGTAAATGCCACAAAATCATTAGGGAATGGGGGAGGGAATTATTTCCTCTCCGTAATATTGTTGTCTAATGGGAGCAGTAGTCAAAGAACTGAGGCTTGAAAATACAAGTGGCATTTCCTGTTCAAATTTATCATCCCTGTCCTTGAGAACAACAGAAAAATATTATCATTAAAGATCTGAAATAAGTGAGAGGGGTGTTTGTAATCCTTAGTGTTATTTGAGGAGAAAGAAGACATTATATGATGGAAAGGACACTGAATGACAGATTCTTAGGGTTGATGTAGATATCTAGATGTTCCACAGCCAAACCTATCACTGAGCTGAGACCAGAATACCAAAGATGTTGGTTTCATTTGGTTACAACTTTTACATACTAAATTGCATGGACAAGACAGTATTACACTGTTTTGCATGCCCAAAATGTGGAAGGAAAAGGTTTTCAGTTTGAAATTTTTTATTTACTTTTTTTAATTGAAAACACTAAACATAAAAGTTTTCACTTTTGGAATTCTAGCGAAGAAGAACATTGTAGATTAGGCTTTCCCCCAGATGTGGAAACTTATCATTACAAACACATACTGTCTTTAAAATTAATGTGTTAACCCCAAAAATAACCTCAGCCATGGCTCTTGCTTTTGCTCCAGAACAGATCTGGAGTGGCTGCTTGGTATTTGAATGGGCCATTACCACCTCTGGTCGTTTAAGGTCTGCTCCAGAATATGGAGTTGTTGTTGCTACCTTTGCACGTGAGAGATGTTAAAAGTCAGGGCAAACCTCATCTATAGTTCTGCAGCATGAAAATGACTAGCTGCTGCTGCTATTTTTCTTTATTTTTTTTTCCTTCAGCACTGAAATAGACACATTTTTTTTTCTAAGGTAATGGTAAACTGAGCAAACTAAGTTTGACAAATCCTGTTTTAGCTTGCACTCTGAAACAAAAATTTAGTTGGTATTTAAAAATTGTTAACATGGAATTAATACTGGAGGTTTATGAGGGATGAATACAAACATGTCAGGAAATCACGAGCAGTGAGGTTTTCCCTCGTGTAGAAGAGTTTCTCAGATGTAGAGAAGCATTTTCTTGGATAGTTGACAGTGTGGTTGAGAGCCTGTGGTTCAGAATTAGAGATGAGACCAGAAGCTGTGGCATTTTATTTAGATTGTTGTAGACCCCCCTGATCAAGGTGAAGAAGCAGGCAAGGACTTCTTTAAACAGCTGATGAAATTTTTGAATCACAGACCCTGATTTTCATAGAAAACTTTAAGTTTCTTGGCATCTGCTGGAAGGGCAGTGTGGTGGGATGTAAGCAGTCCCAGAGATTTCTGGAGGGTGTCAGGAAAAATTTCTTGATGCAAGTGCTGGAAGAACCAGCCTGATTATTAGAATAATTGGCTACAATAGTTACAAAAGTTCAAGATCATGAGTACATTGAGGGAAAATTGTTAAGTGACTGTAGGCATTGAACAGAAACTGGTAGTTGAGGAGGCAGCTCTAAAAGGCAAGAAAAATCTGAGAGTCCTGTAAGAACAGCATCCTCCAAGCAAAGAATGGTCCAAAGAACATCAAAAGAAGTGGACTGCTCAGGAGACTGACTTGGCTACAGAGATTTCATGATGGAAGTCCAATGCAAAAAAGTGACATACAGGAGGTGGAATCACATATAGAGAGCAAAGGAGGAATTGGGTAGATCTGGGTGATGCTGGGAAAGCCAGAGCTTAGTTGGAGTTGAGACTTGCAAGGGCACCAAGAAGGGCTTCTGGTGCTACTTTGGTAGTGAAAGGCTGAATGAGGAAAGTATGGACCTTCGGAAAGGGGCAAACAATTTAGTGACAGCACAGCCAGGTAGTCTGAGGTGCTCAGTGTCTTATTTGCCCTCATTTTCAGCAGGAAAGTCTCCCAGGTCTCTGTGCTTAGTGAAAGGGTGGAGGAAGAAGACGAGTTGCCAGAAATGGGCAAGGATTGAGCTGGGAATTACTCAGGAGAGCCCATAAAGCTTAATGGGATCAGATGCACAGCATCCAAAGGTACTGAGTTCTTGCAACAGGACAGCTCTTGATTGTCTTTGATAGGTGGTGGAGACTGGAGGAGGTACTTGATAAAAAAAGAAGTGACCTACATTTTTTTTTTTTTAAATAATAATGTAAACAAAAACACCTGCTCCAATGGATCTTTACCCAGGATTGGAAAATTCAAATGTGATTTCCATGCTTTTCCCATTTATTCTTAAGCTGAATATATGTTTTGATTTGATTTTTGCTTTGTGTGCTGGTAGATCTGGAAAGATGACAGGACTAAGATATGAATTTGGGTATGTATACGTGCGCCTGTACAAGTGTCTTAACTCCCATTCTAGTCCGTGGAAATCTTGTCAAGGAGTAGAGGGAAATTCAATACACATTTCTTTGGGGTTGAAAGGTGCACTTTAGTTGTCTAAGCCCCTAATGCTAATGGCGATACTTGGGATGCTGTCTTACCTCTAGCTTCTGCCCTAAGAGGTTTGCTTCTCTACCAATCCCATGTGAGTGTTGTAGATATTTAGGGAGTCTTAAATGCTGCTAGATGCCCATGTTTGGGCTGCTGAATCATGTTTTGAGTGGTTGGTCAACTCAGTGCTCTTCAGCTCTGCTTGTTTTAGTAGAGGCTTGAACACACAACTCACATGCAGGTGTTTGAATTTAGATGTCTTAATCTGAAGCTGAGTTCCACCTGAACAGTTTCAGCCTCGCCAACCTGCTTGACAGGTTTGCCTTTGGTTCACAGTAGATCTTGTTTTACAAAGTAAAGAAAATGCCTGTGAGACTGTTGATAAGAAAAAAGACAAAAATTTAGAATGTGAAAGTACCAGATAAAAAATAAACTGTATCCATTGCTGAAGTAAAGATTTCAAAACTAAAGCCTTAAATGTGCTAAACGTCAGAAGTTCAGCCAGTCATACTGAAACTGTTCTGACTCTCAAACTTGGGATAACAACACTGAAAAATGTTTAAAAAAAACCCCCAAACCCCAAGTATTTTTCAATAAGTTCTATGCACTCTTGAGTTATGAGGTGCCAGGGAAAGTAGAAGTGCATTAGTAATAACAAAAACTTAGGAAATACAATATAATTATAAATGCCCTGTGGACCTCTGCATTTATGGAGTCAGCGATACCTCAAAGGAAGCCATAAAGGTAGTACAGGTTGCCTTTCTACATTTCCCACTTTGTTATCACTTGTATTCCAAGTGTCAAGATTGTGGTATAAGAAGTAATTAAATAATGTTGGTATCTGCCCAGTGCATTATTATGCTATTTATAAATAGCTTTTGTTTTCACAATTTCCAGTGTTAACAGGCAAAAAAAAAAAATCAAATAGAACTGGAAGAAGACAGAGGTTTGTAACTGAAATTACTGTTATTGACATTTCAGTATCAGAAAACTTTCATAGATGTTGACTGAATTTGGTTTCTGTTTTACATCCATGGTTTGGATTAAAAAATACTGTCAAATTGTAAAATTATATGGATTGTATGGAGTGATTTAAGCTTTTTCTAGTCCTCCTTTTGTTCTTCCTCAGTCAGGAGACAGTGGGGCCTTCTTCATTAAAATGGCATATGAAATATATTAATCTTTTTTCCATTAAGAGTCTTCTCCTGCACTTAGATGGTTAGTAAAAAATGTTCTGCTTTCAAGAGATATAAAACTGATTTGTGGTGATTCATTCTAGATGCTTCTTCTCAAGTAAACTCTAGCACATATGTTTTCAAAAATTTTCAGCCATTTTTCAGTAAATAAAGGCATTCTGATAACTCAGACATACTGTTCTGTCATTATTTACCAAAGGCTCTGTCTCTTCCTAAAGATAGAGGACTTTTAGATTAGGAAGTAATTTCCTGAAAGTTTGCCTGTGTCATATTCCTTAGATAAACCAAGCATGGGGGTTGACCTGAAAAATAGGAGAGTTACAATTTTCTCAAGGGAGAAATGCAAGATTAAAGCAGTGAAGCATCTCTTGAGGGAAATTCTCCAAAGTTTTTTAGGTGTAGAAGAAGACACAGTGCTATGACTTATACTTCTTAATATAAAACTGTTTGAAAAAAGAAATTGAATCCATTATCTCGCATGTCTCTCTTACTCTACAGAGAATATTTTAAGGTACTCCACTAGATTTTGAATGTAGGTGCCAGCAAAATTGCCAGCACCTAACACTGGAAGTCTCAAGAAGACAAGAAGCTGTGTTCCAGGCTCTTACCCTGTGCAAAGGTAGTAGTGTTTTAAGGCAGAATGCAAATGGAGTTAAGACAGTGTCTGGGTGATGGGATGATTTACATGCAGGGAAGGATACCTGTTACCCCTCAGAACCTGCATCATGAGTAGCTTGGCCTAAACACTGGGCTTGAAGACTTTTGTAATGACAAATGTTACAGTTGTGATACATTGATCAATACTGATTAAAATGTTAATATTTTCTCTTCTTGTTTTGAGGGTAACTTTGAAAAATTAATTGGATGTTGTTTTTTTTTAATGTTTCATTTTAAGCAACTTATCCAAAATGCCTTACCATCTTGTATTGGTTTTCTGGGCTATTATTGCTTCTGCTGATTGCTTAATGGTTAGTGATTTTGCTGGAATCAAGAATACTGAAAGATCTATTCTAAATCCTGAAGTGTTGAAGAACATAATAATGCTTATGCAAGTCAAAGTAAAACTATACTATTTTGTTCTGAAAAGACATTAAACTTAGGATATGTTTGGCTGAATTCTGTTGATTTTTTTTAATGTGTGTCTTTGTTGTGGCAAACTAAATTGTACAAATGTAATTTTGGATCAATTAGTATCAAATCAATTTCTCTCTCCCTTCTAAATTATTTTTATAACATGTAAATATTGTCTATGAGTAGAAAATGCTATTAACTTTTTCTAACAGAAGTTGAAAATGCATTTATCTTTGGGTACTAGTAAATATGGAGAGCGTGAGACAATCACAGAACATGCCATGTCACATCTTAGTGTGGCACTTAATTGATCAGCATAAACCCCTGATGTGACATACTAGACACTGCTTGAGCCTGAGTAGGGGCAGCAATGTGCTTCTTGTGCATGGGATGTGCTGTCTTTGTTCATGTTGGTTGATTTTTTTATAAACACTTGTTTTTTCAGTCCCTTAAAAGATCCATGCTGGAGAAAATCTTGTCATCATATAGGGTGAGACAGTAAAATTATAGGTGAATGATGCAACTTTCAGAAGGCCAGGATTATATCTATTTTTCAATAAGTTAATTAGTTTAATGAAATAATACAAGTGATAAAGCTTTTCAAATGAAAGTTTCTTAAATGTTGTATTTTTTTAACTGTTTGGATAGCTTTTTCATCCATGTGTGTGTTGCTGAGGTCTTTCTATTCCTGTTATTCCTAGAGCCACTCATGCTTTAAATACTGTTAATAGTCAAAATCCTACAGGATATTTGATAGCATATCTTACCTAAGTCTTTGCAAGACCTCGACCCAAGAGCTTTTAAAATTTAATTTCCAAAATAATCTCATTCACTGTACAGCAGGATATGGCAGAGAAGCCACATGGGCTAATTTTCTTGAATGATGCAGTGTTCCTGTCTGTGTGAGGATACATTTTTCAACTCCTACCTTTCTTTCAGGGTACATAGCTATTATATGTGAGAACAAAACAGCCTTTTGATGGTAATTGAAACATCTACAAATTTTTCTTTTCCTTCATGTGAAATAGGCATGTAATACTAATGGATAGATTTGGCTCATCTGCCAAGTGATGTACGCACACTCTCTAAACATGGGCATGTTACAGTCAGCAGAGGCTTTCAAGGACAATTACAATGTTCCTTTGCTGAAAAAATCTTTCAGAGGCTTAATTAGCCAGAGCACCTAACCAGTAGATACCAGAAGTCAAATAACATAAATTTAACCAACTTCTTAACATTCCTTCATAGTCCTAGTAACTATTACTATTATTACTAGCATTAATAAATAATACTCTAATGTAGTAGTAAAAATAAAATCAGTAAAATAGTTTGTCCAATGTATTTTAGACCATTCAGTTTGTAAATTTACTGAAACAAAATTATTGTGGAACTGTATTTGACATAAAAGTTTTAGACAAGACTTTCAGAATAATTCTGAACCTGAAATATATACTATCTCCTAATTTCTGACATCCCTGTCTTTACTCTTCTGTAAATTGGTTGAGCAAAGGGTAGAGCTTGGATCTTTTGTAGTATCTTAGCTGAATTTATGCAAGGTATCAGCTTTCACATTAGACCAGTGTGTGTGAAGGTAGGTTTTGGAAGCAGAAAAGCAGTGCAAGTCCTCTCTAAGAGTTAGTAGTGTGTGTTATTTCTGTTGAACTTCTTAAAATCAGGGTAGATATAGTTTGGTCACTTAAAACAATACACAACATAATACTTGCAAGCTTTTCAGATATTATAAACGATGATCAAAGGGTTATATTTCTAAACATGTAGATTATGCACACACATAGATATACATACATCCTTATGTTTGTTTGAAAATTCATTTTTAGTCAGCAGTATTGATTTCCACTTAAAGGCCTTATTCACATTATTCACTATCTACTGTAGTCTTTTAGGTGGTCTTATTTTAAATGGGAGCAGGGGTTTTGCAGGTTCATGTGTTACAATGATTTGACATGAAAATTGGACTGTTTGTATCACTCAATAATTGGTTATGAACATGTCTTCAAGTATTCCAAGAGGGCTTCACTTTTTATTGCTGTTCTCTGATCCAGCCTTTGTATGCTGTTAATAGTGGGGTATTGGGGTTTCTTTGAAAACTGAAATGTTTCGTAAAAGGGTGTGTAAGCTAGATCTAACTCATCAAGTCACCAGGAAGCCTCCTGCCTCTCTGCTCACATGCCTTTACTCTCTGCGTCCTGTGACTAAAATTCAATTGCTGCATCATTGTATGAACAGACCTGCACGTTGGTTGCATTTTGGCCACATGCTAAATGCATTCCTGCTCACACAACAAGTGAGAAGTGTCTTCATTTAAGAGGAAAATGTGACTTACAATGACCAGGTTTAGTAAAAAGAGAATGATAGAGGAATGCAAAGGCAGGTGGACATTGAGAAATTATCACTTGTAAGCACAGGGGAACACTGCCGAATGTAATTACTCGTTCTGGTTTTGGATAGGCTTCCCTTAAGACAACAATTTTTATAAGGAGGCACAGAGAAGCTACTTTCCTAATATAATTTTCTCTGTGGATATTTGAACTTTGAAGCCCAAAAACTTTTGGCAACCAAAATTACAGGTCATAATATAAGCCTTAGCGACATAGTAGCGCAGTATTTTCATTTCACCTCATAAGGATAAGCACCCACATTTATACTTTGGCCAGATTCTGATTGTTAGAACATCAGAATAACTAAGAAAAAAGAGTAATTTTTGCTTCTGAAAATTTAACTGATATTTGTTACACAGTATTTAAATACGAACTTTTGCCGTTTAACTCTGTTGCTTTTATACTCAGATGCCTAATTGTGACATAGTTGTTACATATGGGTTTGTATTTCATTTGGCCCAGTCACTGAGGTATTTACCAGATTTTTAATTAAATTTTTGCATTGTGAAATTCTCTAGATGCTTCTTTTTTTCTTTCTCTGATGCTCAGGAGAAAAAAAAGGCAAGAGAAAACACACAGCAGATCTTGCTCATTTCCCTTTCTTTGTGTTTTACAGGAGACACATGAAATTGTGGCTATCAAGAAATTCAAAGACAGTGAAGGTAACCTTTTCTGCTGCATAATTTTTCATGTCAATAACGACATTGTTAATATCTGTAATTAAAATAGGAATTCTCATTTATCAAGATATGATTCAAAAATTATAATGATTCATTAGCTCTGTGAATATTCGAGGCACTTGATCCTTCATACCTGCCTAGGGACTGCATTACACACTAACTGAAGAGCTACCTTTCTTTCTTGATGCATCTGCCTTAATAAGGCTGAGACTGTGGTGCCTTACATGGGAGTAAGATCTACCATTTGGAGACTGGATGTGAGCCGAAAATGTAAAAACCTCCTCTTGTAGCAGGAGCTTGCAGATTCTTCGGGCTTTATCACCCTTCATCTCTGAGAGAGGATCTAAATGTTAGGGCAACTTGATGTGGTAAGTGGAGGAGGCTCAGAGGAGTCACTGAGAAGTTCAGTCATGCAAAGACAAATCCAGGAGCCCCCAGGGATCCATGGAGGGAGCTGGGTGGTGAGGCAGCAGCTCTGTTCTCACTTCAGCAGGTTCCACTCTCATCAGAAAACTTGCTCTTTGCCCCCTCACAGCAGATTCTGTGAAGAGCCAACTTCTGCAAGGCTTACTGTTGCTGGCAAAGCAGGTGGCAGAAGGCAGGGCACATGGAAATTATTCCAAGTGCTGCACACACCCATTCCTCACCCAGTAATACACCCAAAGAACTGTACAGGACAAGGCTGTCTCTCCGACCTGCACTTGTTGGGGAACAGTGAATCACCATGTCCTATCACAGGAAAAACTGGCAGCCAACCACGAGAGCAACCGTCTGCTTTGTGTGCTCAGGAGTTAGCCCTGATCCCCAATGTCCTGGCACAAGCAGGAGAAGATAAGTATGAAGTAACAAGAGGAGTCAGCCTGGCCTGATGCAATGCAGCTGTTGTTTGCCATGCACTGAGGCTTTAGCTGAAAGCTAGGAATGTTGTTCCAAGAAACAGCAGCAGTCACTTTATTTTAGCAAACTTATATTTTCTGTTATTGTTATAGGATTGATGACGGCCATGGAGGTGTTGTTGGTTACAAGGCCTGTAATTTTCAGAGTCAGACACAGCAAAACCTGCTTTGCCTCTTGTTTTGCTCAATGCAAACTCTGCTTTGCAGGTCATTTTCCCAGACACTTGAACAGTATATTTGGTGAATGTTTTAGCTCTCCTATCCAGAATTCTGGTTTTAAATCTCTGTTAAAGGACGCAGGAGATAGTTTAATTGTGGTGACCATCTTGACCAAGTCATGAGAGTACTTCATAATTGCTTTTTGAAACTTGCTGTGGCCATTCAGTATAGATTGTAGACAGTAAATCTCAGTATTAAGCCCTAAACAGGATTATTGTATTAGCCTGTCTACCAAAAAATGAAAACAAAAATACCCAGACATTGCCATTAGGTCTGGCTTTCGAAGAGTATTACATAATATCAGTTTACATGTCTGATGACTGCTTTTCAGAGTTGTAGCTAGTTGTTTATGAGTTTCTGGAAATATGACAGAAGTTCTTTTGATGGATTTGATTCAGCCTATTTCACATCTGTCTTGTTAATATGGCAGTTCATTAGAAATTTGAATATACTGTAATTGTTTCTATTGACATTTTTGTTTCACTGAATTTTTGCTGTTCTTTGACATATGAGTGCTAAATGTGCTCGAAAGAGTCTGTCTCGCAGTAGATGAGATTATGTAATCAGGCTGATGCAAGCCAACATCAAGCACTCAGTTTTAAAATGAAAAGATTTAGATTGCTCTAAATTATATATTTTTTTAATCAAAACATTTGTGATTATAGTATTTTCTTTTCCCCTTCCCTCCTGCTACACTTCAATTTTTTTCCCCCCCTCTCTCTGCTGTTGATGATTATTGTGTTTGCATGATCTGTGTTATTCTCTCTCCCCTACAAATGTGTTTTTGCCTTTTGCCCTGGAAAAACAAGTTCTCTGCCTTGTTTTTAATTCCTCTGTCTCTGTCTCTGTGGTACATGAGCTGCAAATGTGATATAGCTTTGAATTTATGCAAGCATATCCCATTTAATATCTCTGTTGTGGATAACAGTTCTAAGAGAACAAGAACACTGTTTCTATGCATGCATGAGCAAATTTACTGAATTAATGGATTTCACTTTACTAAATGAAAAATAAAACCTAATGTAATCCAGTTTACTTTGCATTTCATTCGGAATATCATTTAGAACCCAGTTAGTTCAAGGCCCCTTAATGATAAGCAGGATACGAAGCATTAGTAAAACACTGCTTTCTTGAACACCTTTCAGACAATTAAACTGGCCAAATCAGTTAAATTAAATTGTCAAAACAGTTAAATTTCTGGACTCCTCTGAATTAGATTCAAGGCTTCATTGCATCGATACCTACTCTGGTGCCTTCTGTGGCTGCTACACTGGTCTAGCATTGCTGGAGGCCCTTTGAAAGCCTTGTGGGGAACTTACAGGCCTTACAAATCTGTGCTTCAATCTTAAAATTTGTTTTGTTTTTCAATAAGCTTATTGTGTCACTTTTACTTTGCACTCCAGAAAATGAAGAAGTCAAAGAAACCACTTTACGAGAGCTTAAAATGCTTCGCACTTTGAAACAGGAGAACATAGTGGAGCTGAAAGAAGCCTTCAGAAGAAGAGGAAAATTATATTTAGTGTTTGAATATGTGGAAAAAGTGAGTTGAGTTTCTGGTATCCTTGCCTCAGTTAAATCATCAGCTTACTGAAAATGTCTTTAAAATTGCTTTTGTTTTTAAAAAATAAGCTAATGTAATCTATAAAGAGGAACAACAGAAACTTTAATACAATCTGAGTAAGTGAGAAAACAACACTGATGACTTCACTACTGCTTGCACTTCATGTGTTGGTTTTTTTTTTTTTTAAAATTCTTCCATATATGAACACTAACATGTTTACAAATTATGTCGACTGGAATACATATGATTTGAAGAAAAAATTCCATTTGAACTCTTTACTCCAGTTTAATTCTAAATCTGGATAACTGTGTTATGTTGTGTAACGAATCTTGACATAGTCTTTTCAAAACAAGATCATACACTTTTGACCTTGGAATCTCTTTCAACTTTCTCCATCCTTCCCTGTTAAAAATAGGATTTGTTTATATATTTCTGTAACAAGGACACTATCAATAGTTGCTTAGGGGGATTTGGCAAAGATCACTATCACTATCTCCAATCCTGACCTCATTTTGAAACTATTCCAAAATTTCCTTAGTTGGCCTATTACTGCCAAGCATCCTGGTCCATTTCCAGGGAGAAATAACCTAGAACAGATTAGTCTTTTGTTATTTTTGCAACGTTCATGATGGAGGTAGACCTTCCCTCTGAATTCTAAACATCTAGCACTTCTTTGTGGCAATAGTTAGATAGTATTCATATACACAGAGGAAAAAAAAGCCAAGCCTAAATATGCGTATCTCTGTAGCCATCATGAGATACTGTTCCCTTGGCTGAAATTTTCATTTAATAACCTGCCAGTGTGATGTTGCAGTCTATCTGAGTGCTAGTCTTCTTCAGTCAATTCTCTCTTGTCTAAAAAATTCTCACCCTAAATACTGTGTCCCCTTTACCTCAGTCAATAATTTATTTTGTTGTATAACTTTATTGCATAATGTGAGGTGACCTACATCAGCCCACAAATTGGCAGAAATCAGTTTTGGTTTTCACCAGCAGATCAGCAGCTTCTAATGTGGTGGTGGTTCTTACTTAGATCTAACATTCAAATCTTGACTTGTTTCACCCATGTTCCTTGTAATTGTTCCAGATGCATGGAATGTCTTTGATCACACACCGACTCAGCACAAACATTTAATTTTCTGTTATATTTGACTTGCCTAAGCTCTCTGTAGTAATGTGTTGTAAGAGCAGCATAAATAAAAGACATTTAATTGATCTGATAAGGAGTATACTTCAAAAATTGTTAATATCAGTAAAAATACCAGGCTGCAATATCTAACATTGTTTGCACCAGAACAAAAGAATTTGATGAGAAAGGTAGGCATCACATATAGTCTGTGCTTAATGTCATTTCTGTATTAATGGTCACCTTTCTTTTCAGTGGAACTTCCCAGCCATGAACGTCTCTCATTTTCAAAGACAATTAATAGTGTTCACTGTCATTTCTTCAAAGACTAGGGTGATTTCTATAATTTTGGATGAGAGGAGAGTAGAAGGAATTAAAGAAAATGTGGGGTAATAAACTGAATTTTTTAATTCAGGTGATGAGCACTTTGTGTCTTTTAGGCAATCTTAGCTCTGCACTACTGAAATCCAGATTACTTAAATTCACCTTTAGTCTAATCTTCTTTATTCATCATCCCCTTAGTTACTGTCTTCATATAGGATTATGTCTTGCTGTGTTGATGCTAGTATTTTGTTTTGTATTTGTAACGCTAAATTTTTGACTTACTTATCCAGATCCATGACCTTCTGTGTAGATAAGAGTCTACCTAAAATCAATATGGTTCCTTAACACAAAATTCGTTTTCTCAGATCTGAAGTGTATTTCTAAGAAGACTAACACTCAAGCACATAAGTTTCAGTATTTACTCATAGATTGCAAAACTTGGAAAGGTTTTCAAATATCATCAAAGTCTCTGTTTTGCCTTATATTTGTGTTCATTAAAACATCTTTCAAGTGAAACCTCATAATGTTTTCTATATAGCTAAAGAAAGTGTTTGTCAAAGACAAGGTAAATTTATTTTAAATGAAAAATCTACAAATGCTCAAATCCATAATAAAATGAGTTGTATAAGGCAATATAGCCAAAATACTCACTTCTATTTCAGTTTTCAATACATAAGTTTTTCTCTCTTCAAGTGTGCTGCTGCTGTCTATTATTAATTCAGAGTTTAGCGTACAAACTCCATTGTATTTCTAATTGTGCAAAATTAGAGACACTTGCTAACATAATGGGAATCTAAGCATTCTTTTTCAAAGAGGAAATTTACTAGTGTAAACAGTAAGTTTATTTTCTTTCCTAGGTTTATCCATGAAACAGTGGATGTGGCCATAGTTACTGCAGTGCCAATGTCTAGGATCACTATAGCTACAGCTATAGGATAGTCCCTAGGTTACTATTTATGCTCTGCAATGTCAAAGCAGCAGAACTAAAGCATGAAGAAAATAGTTTGTTAAAGCACTGTTGTATATTTACAAAATGCTGTGCTTTGCTAAACTTTCCATACAGCCACACTGACCCGGTGTTTCTGTTGGAGCAATGTTTTGTAACTAAATGACATTTTTGATGTTTTAAGATAAGTGGTTTGATGACAGTCTTTTAAGGACTTGTGGTACATTTATGGTTCACCTTTAAGGATTATGAAACAGCTACAAGTGTGTTTATGATTAAAATACACTTCTTGAATGGTAAACTACTGATTTTCCATAGCCAGGCTCTGTAGCCTGTGTTACTTCAGAAGGCTGAGTGTATGTTATCTTCCAGCAGCTAGAGTACAGCTCTTTTAAATAATGTGTCTTTTAAATGTTTAGAACATGCTTGAATTGCTAGAAGAAATGCCAAATGGAGTTCCACCAGAAAAAGTGAAAAGCTACATCTACCAGCTAATTAAAGCAATTCATTGGTGCCATAAGAATGATATTGTTCATAGAGGTAAGTGTGTACTTCTCCACATGGAAATAGGGGCCATGGAGGAATTTGGTTTTTACAGGGAAAGATGTTACGGCTTGAAGTAATTTGCATTTAACATATATAGAAGCAATTGCTTTTTATCAACAGAAAAGAAATACTGTCAATTGGCCTGGGTCTTAAGTCTGCTGAGTGACTTCACAACATTTTAAAACTAAATTCATCTATGTATAAAAGTTGCTTTGCACTGTCTTTGGGGCATGATATAAAGATTGTATCATATGCACAGTGAAACTGAAGTACAGATGTGGGCTAAGAAAAAGGAATTTTTTAAACATTTCATAGCACTCAGTTATTTCATTTTTGAATCTGAGAATTCTAGGAGAAAAATAACCCAAAACTTCAAACTTGGTCCCCCATATTTTACTTCTTAAGGCAGTTCCTTCCAGCTCCCCTAAGCTTTAAGCACTTAGAGTACATCTCTTGATGACTTTATCTAGTTTTATGTATTGTATTATGATTTAATAAAATTGTATTTTGCTATGTAACTTTGCAAGAGTGACATTTCTAATTAATGTTTCTAATACATTAAAATTCTCATACAATATGCTTTTTATATTTAAGACTGATCAAACATAAGCAAGAGTCTGAAAATATTTTGTAAAATATAGTTTGAAAAATATACTGTGTTTTTACAACAACATCCATTTAGGAATGAAAAAAAACGGCTTAAAACTAGACAAGACATTTTTTCTAAAAAAATTACCAGAGATGATCAAGATGGTCATTATAAATGAAAATGCTAAGCATAACACACAATATTTTGTTGGTTAACTGGGTAATTAAATATCAGTTCTTTCTATTATTTTGCAATATGCAATATTATGCGTATTGGTTTGCTGCCCAGGAGTATCTGTATGCACATTTTGTTTTCCCATATTTTGTGGGAAAACACTTTAAAAGATTTCAAAAGGCAGAAAATTAATTCTGCCTGTTCACAAACTGAATTGCTGGAAGCTGTTTCAGCAGTTGCTCTTGTAATGCTTCATTTATGATTGTGTGAATATCTCTAAATACGTTATAATGAAATAATATTTGTTGATGAAGTTCAAAATTAAAGAGAAGTTAACAGTTTGGTTTTTTTCTCACCCGCTCTGATACTTCAGATATCAAGCCAGAGAATCTCTTAATAAGCCACAATGATGTTCTGAAGTTGTGTGACTTTGGTAAGTTCAATAGATACCTGCTACTCACCTTTTTAAAGAAAATCTCTTGCTGTGGAGTTTTGCCTTATTCTGTAAGAGTTCTACAGTATGTACTGTTTAAAAGCCTTTTAACAGTCATAATTGGTTACTGCCTCAGGTTTGGGGCTAGTATTTTAATTTGAAAGATCTCTGGGCTTAATTTGCATTCCCTGTGAAACACCTGTATTAATATGTCAATAGAAACACTGCATTTCTCTCTTCCTCTATTAAACAATGTTTTTGGTAGTGCTGTTGCTGACACTCAGCTGAGAGCAGAGCAGATGATAAGCGGATTAGGAGGCCAGCAAATCTGTAGGTTCATCTGGCCTGTGTATTGAAAGAAAAGATAATTCTTCCTTGTTTAGTAAAGACACAACAGACTTACACTTTTTATGTATTTTTTGAACCACTGGCTTTTGTGGACTGTTGGTGTGTGGTTATAGGTCAACTTGTTACCTTGATTAAGGAATCAGATGTCCACATATGATTAATGACTGAGTGACTGGAGGTTAGAGTCAGAGCTGTACATGTTATGTTAACTCTGATGTTTCCTGACATACCAATGCCTGCTTAATATCAGCTTTAAGGCTTTGCAGAATCATCACTCAAGTACAAGGCGAACTTTTCCCATGCGAGTAATCCCCGAAAGACAACAAAGAGGAGTGTACACTGTTCCAACAATCTCTATTCTTATCCTAATTGCTACATAAACACAGAAAATATTGTTCCCTCTGAAAAGCTTCCAGTTTTGCCTGTTAAATAAAAGCCAATTCCATAGCACTACCCCAAGGGCCCTTTTCAGTGAGAACGGTGTGAAAGCCATCATTTCAAACCTCTGTGACATTGAAAGAAAAGAAAAACTGCCAACAAAACAGATCAAAATATTTTTTTAGGAACAGAAGAAAGGCATTTGTCATTTGTAGTGCTGCTTATTTCTTTTGATCCTAAAAGCACTTTTGCTTAAACATTCAGAAACAAAAACTGTTCTAGGAAAAACCTTAGAAGGTTTGGTCCATACCAGTTCTTTGAATTCAGAGCCATTTATCCTGTAGGGAACTGCATGCATAGCTCTGACAGAACACCAGGGTACTGTTGTGTGGTGCCTTCGGTGCCCTTGCCTTTTGGTATCCACAGGCCTCCTGTCTGCACTGATGCAGTTTCTCCAAGCCCAGAGCTGGTGGGGCAAAATTTGTCCCTCACTCTATACTGATGATGAGGGTCTTTCCCCTGCCAGGCAGACCCCACTGAGATTGGCAGGGCCAGGCTGCTCCAAGGGGTGACGGCTTGTGTAGCATACACTTGGCTCCCTCTCCACCACTGCACCCTCCATGTCAGCTTTGGGGGGTCAAGGGACCAAATTGCTGCCTTGTGCAGAGCTAAACAACCAGCACTGGGCAGTGCCTGTCCCTGAGCATTGTCCTCTCCAGTCTGGGCAAACGTCATCATAGACAGGAACAGTCAGTTCAGGGGCCATGAGTGGGTCCTGATGGGAAGAGTTCACCCCACACGTCCTTCCCTGGCCCGTGCCCTCCCTCCCTCCCTCATTTATTTTGGAGTGGGGATATCCCTCCTTGAAAGTATCACCATTTGAGTTGTCATATGCCATCACCTAACAAATCCTTGCATGTGAATTTGTGTCAACATCTTCTCTGCAGCAGTGTTGCAGGAAAATAAAAAGCTGGACAAATGGTAGGATCATGTTTTGGACGTCTGTTTTGGCACCAGATACTGATGATGTGAGTTCTGCTGGCAGTGGTGTTCTGTGTGGTCTGTTGGCTTGCTCATGCTCTGTGCTCCAGCCATGTTCTCTTTCTGCTGTTGGAAAGGACATGCACTCACAATGTACTCAGTGAGTCAGCACAGTACCAAGGAAAGCAAACTAAGGGAAATTTTGTTGTTCTTACTGTTCATGTGGGGTTGAATTTTAATCAACCTTTCAGATTTATTTGAATTTAAAATTCTGAGCCACTCTTGTAATGTGGGATCGGTTTAATTTTTTAGCGTTATTGCTAATTGACATTGTTGCTAGTAGCTTAAGTTATTACTGTAAAATCCATGTCAGAATGGTGTTAGCTACAGTTGTTTCCTGAATATGCACAGACTAGGATGTAAGAATTTACTTTTTAACATGATTCAACATGTGCTGTTTGACTACGTAACTTAATTCATATTTTGGGACACGGGGACTTGTCACATCCAGTCTCACATTCCTCCTGTGATTACAAAGGCAAAGAAAAGGCCCATGCATCCATTTCCAATTGCCCAGTGGAGAAAAACAGATTGAATAAAAATTCTGAGATTTTTAACAAGATAGTTTTTCTTAATCCCTGTGCCATGTGTTCTGTACATACCGTGCTGGATAAAATTGAGACTGAATGTTGTGCTTGCCCGGACACATGTTGTGTGGGTGTCATTTCTGCCAATAGAAGTGAAAGAAGGGAACAGTACAAAGTGCCGATTACAGCAGATGCATCTGACTGTTGGAATTACTTAGGTTTTCTGACTAGCATGTTTGCTGTTTCAGCTCCAGGGCTTCAAAATTACTTGTTTTAGCAATCTCTTAATCTCTGTATGATGTGTAAGCATAGAAATGAAACACAAGACTGGAAAAGACCTCAAGAAATCCTCTAGTTCTTCCACCTACTCAAAGAAAGGATTAAGAATGTCTGTGTCATTCTTGAGGGGTGTTTGCTTAGCTTATTCTGAATAATGGAGGTTGCTTAGTGTTCATAGCATCTATTAAAGTACCTACATGTCATTAACATTAGAATGCTTTCTCGTATATCTAACTGAAATGTGCCTTATTTCACTTTAAGAAACCGATGATCTCCTCCTTTTTTTCTTACACCTTTTTCCTTGACATCTCTCTTACTATGTTTTGAGTTGTTTCAAGTTCTTTCTTGAAATTTCTGATTTTGCTTGTTATTTCTTCTTTCATCATGATGCATTTGCAAATGCTAATGTTTCCATAGTCACCCAAATCTCCTTTTGTCTTCATCTTCTAATCTATTCCTTCTCACTGTTTAGAGTTTGGTCTTCTCCCTTGCTTCCTTCTCTTTCTTTTATATACCTGATACCTCAGCATGGTTTGAAGGAAGGAAAAATAAGCAACCTCCAGCATAACAAAAAAAAAAAGAAGTAATTGTTCCATTAGAAAGGTGTTATGCTTACCTGGATTGCTAGTTCTGTCCATCATCATTCTGCATGGTGCCATAGCATCAGAGCAGTATTGAATCTATAACATGGTTTCTTATATCACTCAACAATATAGAGATGGCACTGAAACCCATGATGATAACTTTGCTTTCTCTTACCACATCAAATCTGTGCTGCAGCCAGGCTGTGAAGCTGGGGGCTGATTTCTCAGACTATGTTCACTCCTGACTGTGACCAAGTTCCAACAGACTGGCCTGGAGGGAGGAGGGTGCATCCTTGGCCTGTTCATTCTTCCATTGCACAGGGGCTCACGCACTGCCAGCTCACATGTTACATTAGCACATGTGTTTATTTCTATCATGTGACACCTTTTTCTCTTTCTTCCCCCTCCCCCTTTCAGTCGGGGGCTTCTCACATTTTGGCTGTCCCATTTCTTCAGTGTAGCTCCTGGTTATCTCTCCCCATTCCTTAAATACATGAATGAAAGATTTTTCACTGGCAAGATAATCAGATAGTTCATGTAATTTGAAACAGAAACGGGGCTGCCTAAGCAGTTCTAAATATAGTAATGTTTCAAAATCTGTTCAATCCCCATGTTACAAGTAATAAAAAATTCCTTTCCAGCTTTTCTCCAGCAGTATCAGTAGTGTTCATTAGACTTTATGGGAAGAGAAATGAATTATTATTGTGGAACAACTTTGAAATATCCATTCCTCATCATACATGCCTTTTAGTTTATTAACTCTTGAAGTTAAAGGTATCTTGCAAAAAGTAACATCTGTAACATATGTCATTAACAAATTTATAATTGTTTTCTATAATCACTGGTCTAATAATAATAATCTGCATCTGAATTGTTACTTCAGTTTGGAGTAAATTAGTGTTCCACAGGGATGAGTGGAACTGTGCTTCTTCACACTAAACTGCCAGATACACTTCAGAATACAAACAATAATAATAATATTAATTAAAAAATAAACTTTAAAAAAATTACAACTTTGCAAACATAATTGTGTCAGAAAGGCAATTTTGGGCACTTCTGCAAAAGAACTCATAAGAAAAATGACTATTGCATTTAAGTAGCGTTTATTGATTCAGAAAATAATATTGTGCCTAGTACTTCTGCAACACTTTGGAATTTTATTTCTTCATTGCTCATGCAATAATGGAAAGACTTATAGTGATTTCACTGAAGTGAATTTTGGAAGGAGTTTTAGTGCCACATCCCAGTAAGAAAGCATTTTGAAAATACTGTTTGTGCATTTCAGTCCCAAAAACTTGACTTAGTTTTAGCTCTAGTAAGGAGCCTACATGTGTGAAGTCTTGCTGCTGAGATCTGTCTGTCCTATCTGACCTTGCTGTTAATTATTTGTTTGAAAACAGTAAGAATCTTGATACTTGTTGAAAACAGTGCCAACATCTGCTTTAGAGTACTTCTACTTGAAGAATCCGGTAACAACATTACTGTGGTGCTCTGCTGATGTTTTATAAATGAAGGAGAATGAAAACAAAAGTCTAAATTATTCCTACATTTGGATTTTCCAGTATATGTACTCTTCTCTCAGCTTGGTCATAGTTGTTATGCCTTAGGACAGTAGTGAAGTTTTGGTACAATTGCAAATAAATATACATTTTTAATTTTTTTTTTCAATTGTTAAGAAAATGATGTGGAGAAAGAATTTAATTTGGGCTTGCTTTCCGATCCTAATTCATGAAGAACCTTGTTATGAATGTGATACTAAAGCAAGTGGGAAGCCAAAGCATGTGGAGTGAGCCAAGTGCAGATATAAACTGTTTTGCTGATCTCTGGTAGATTCCTGCATTTTATAGTTTGGAGGAGATGACCCTTTTCCTTTCCAGGTCAGGGAGGGAGTGTCCTTAGATGACCTTGTTGACCAATTTAAAAAATTGAATGCAATGAAACTGTAGTAATTAGGATCAATAACCAGAAGAGTCTACTCCACATGCATGTGTAATGTTTCTAGTGTTACGAATCTTCTTCTGCAAACACCATCTCAGTGAAATTTAGTGGTAATAGTTCAATAGCTTATGTGGCACAATGACATGTAACTTTTATCAATGTTTTGATTATGGAAAGTACCAAAAATAACAGCAAAACCACACAGACTTGTACACAATGAGAGTACACAAGTAAGGTAGTCATTAAAGCAGACATGCTGACTTCCACTGTTGTATCTAAAGCTTGCATTCAGTAGACAAGCACTTATTGCAAAGATCATTCTGCAGCAGGGCTTGTGAACAATTTGCTTCTATATAAATAGATGTGACCTCTTACTGCCAAAATCAGTGGTGCTGTGCATATTGTCTTTAAAATGGGATATAATATTTCATGCTGTTTCTCTGACAGGCTTTGCTCGTAATCTCTCTGAAGGAAGCAATGCTAACTATACAGAATATGTGGCTACCAGGTGGTACCGCTCACCTGAACTCTTGCTTGGGTAAGTACAGTTTGTAGAACTGCCATGATGTATCTTGATTGATTCTTCACAGGGTTTTCGAACACCTTTTGTAAGCTTCTCCTGTGGAGAACTGTAGTCAATTTAAAGGCAAGATTTCAAGAGGCTTTCAGATTTTCATCATTTTTTGTTCATTTCCAGTAAGTCAGTATGACCTGTCTTGAGTTGAGCAGTGTTTAACCAATTAAAATATTAAGCTGAATTATAGCAGATGTACTGTACTTCCAGCTCCTGCACCCCCACCTCTATTTCCTTTAGGAAAGACCTCCATGGTAGTCCTGAAGCCTGAAATGTTCTGTCATCCTTGTGATGGTCATCACACAGCACTTGTGCAGTTTTCGCAATGGGGTACTCCTATTTATCATCATCCTTTGGGTAAAAACTATGTTAGGAAGAAATTTTTTGCTCAGAAGTTGGTGAGGCACTGGAACAGGTTGCCCACAGAAGCTGTGGATGCCCCACCCCTGGCAGTGTTAAAGACCAGGCTGGATGGGGCTTTGAGCAACCTGGTCTCATGGAAAGCATCCCTGGCCATGCCAGGGGTGTTGCAATGAGATGGTCTTCAAAGGTCCCTTCCAACCCAAACCATTCTCTTGATTCCATGATTTGGTTTTCATTCCTAGTTACACTTTGCCAGCACTACTGAAGTCACTCAAAAGAATGGTGCGAGCTTCTTAGTAGTCAGGAAGAATTTATTGAAGGAGGCTGTATGAATCATTTTAATAAAGCATTGAGAAGTTAGCATTGCATTGCCTGAAAAAATAGAAGTTACATGAGTTGCCTCAGCCAGGCAATTTAGTTTTGCTTCTTTATTAATCTGTCTAATGAGTGTTTTACTACCTCGCAAGATAAAACAGATTATCAGATAATAAATTAACAAATTCCTGGGACCCAAAAGGGAAAAGGAAGAGAAGAAAAAAAATAACTGGAAAGCTCCTGTATGTGATCTTCTCATTACTATCAAGTTCAACAGGGTACTAATCTAGCCTAGATGAATGCTCTCATAGAATACAATTCCAATGTATAGTGCATATGTATTTATATGCACATATCCTTAAAATAAGGTAGTGGAAGCCACAGAATGAATCAAAGAAGTACTGGGCACTCCTGAGAATCTTAAAGCACAATGTTTCATGCTGCTGGGAAACAAGTCTTTGTTGGATGCTTTGATTAACACTGAGCTAGATATTTTTTGAACAGGTAAGGCATTAAGTAATAATTATTCTGTCAATAAAGTCATCCCAGTATTCCCAGAGCTGTACTAATCTTAATCAAATTGGTAGACAGTTGCATTCTTATGTGCAGAATAGTGTGTTGAAGTCGCCATTAAAAGCCTCAAAGTTCAATTTTTCATATTTTGGAGAAAACCATTAAGGTTCCAGCAAAGTGCATGTGTGTGTGCACATATAAGTATAAAAAAGACTTGAAAACAAAGCATCAATTTCAGCCTTTTTAGGTACACAGCACTTTGCTCTCTCTCTAGTAGTAATGAGGATTTAGGAGAGAAGACTAAAAAGCGTGACAAACATAATATTAGTCTGACCTGCAGTTTTCAAAACTGTTTTGTTACCAAAGGAAATTTAGCAGGAATCATGTCTGTTTGTAGTTACCTAAATCTGTTTGATTAACTTGCAGAGAAAGGGAGGGGATCTGTGTATTTAATGCTTCAACTTTGCTGCGTATGTTTTTAATGCCAAGTTTTTCTGGCACAAAGTGATGTGTGTTTCTTGGCAATCCTGTTCTATTTCCCAGGCACTCATCTTTCCCATTCCCCCTTTCCTTGCATTTACCAAATCTTTATAAGCATCTAATATTCAGAAGTCTTCCCAAGTTTATTAAATATATACATTTTAACAAATACAGTTTTACTTTTTCAATTTTTAAAATGTGTCCCAGAGAGGTTTCTGTTTAGCGATAACATTCAAGACTTAAATTTCAAGAGAGGAAAGAAATTGCTGCCTAATTATTCACGGAACATCTAAAACCTACTCACTTTGGAGAGCCTCAGGTAACTAACTGCTGGTGGAGTACTCTGTACCCTCTGATGACAAAATATTGCTAAAAGCCAGTAGATTTTAAAGCATACTAAATTACTAGATGAAAACTTGTTTTGGAGAGTCTAATATGTGCAGCCACAGACTGTAGCACTTCTGATTTATGGTCTGTGTGTCCTATAGGAGTTATTTCATTTATCCAGCCATATCACTCATGCATTTTTTCTGTTGTCATCTGACAAGACTGACCCTGACAGCCAGCAGGAGTCTCGAGCATGCCTTTTCAAACAACAACATTGCAGTTTACTCTGCCTCAAGAAATGGGTATTTTCTGGTTTGTTTCTGTTCGACTACAGAGTAAATAGTGAAAAGTTCTTAACTGTGATTCAGCTTCCTTTTATTCTTGAGAGCAAGGAAGAGTAACGGTCCCTGCCTTAAAGGAGTTACAGCCCATTCCTTGATTGTAACCCTAGCTCATTCTCCAGTACCCCAGCCTACAGCAGCCTTTTCAACATTTCACATTTCAGTGGGAAAAACTGCATATTAAGGGAATTATAAATAAAGATGTGCTTGTTTTCCTGTCATAATAAAAAGGTAAGATTTTTACCTGCACTCTCAGAAACTGTTTTGCTCACAGAGGCTTACTTTTCCAATACAGGCACAGAGCATCTTAAGAGCAGATCCTTGGCTTTGGAGTCCGTTCTCGCCTGTGTTGCTTTTTGCAGTGAGGAAAAAAACTAGGCCTTCCTTGGCACTCTGACCTAATGGGTGGGTTGGACTAGCAGCATCCCAGAAAGGTCAAGCACTGAGTCAGCAAACCCACAGGTAGTCACTGTGCAAGATTAGTAAACCAAGTATGAGCCCACAGAGCCACTGTAGTAGTAGTAGTGGTACTTTTGGAACAGCAGAGTGCTCTGCTTGCCTGTGGTGGTTCCCTGTCAGCAACCGATTCCAGTGGGGCAAATGCTGATTTTGGAATGGTTGTTTGTGAGAGGACTACAGTGTCTCCTGGCAGATTCTCAGAGGCAAGCAGAACTTGACATTTTGGTGTCCCGCTTGAGCTTTCCCAGCTACCGTAGACTCCTGCACTAGTCATCCCAGTGAGCCTGTAGTTTCACTCGGGCTGTTGTCCAGCTTGAATTGCTTTCTCACCTTCACCCAACCAAGTCAAGGCTTTACAGGTTCCTCTGGCCAAGTGACTACCCCACAAGCTAAGTAAACAATAATGAGTAATCAATGGGGAAAACTCATCTATTTTTGATTTAGTTTGAGCATGTTCTTTCTCTAAATATCTTTAATCATCAGCATCAGGAAGGAGTGAAGAGGACAAGTTTAGGACAGGATTTGTCACCTGCAACTCCTGGTGCTGCCTTATTCCAGAAACAGACAAGCCAGCTGTAACTTAAATCTCTTGAAACAGAGGTTGTGTTATTGGTTTATAAGCTTCAAAAAGAAGAGACTCAGTGAAATATGTTTTCAGTTCAATCTTTGTTTCAGTCTTGATTATTTTTATATGCTTTTCCTTTGACATGAAAAGAATTCTCCAGTCATTCTATTCAAAAACCAAGGATCCAAAAGAGATTCTTGGAATAATTTGGATGTTTATGAATTTTTTTTACAATTTAGCAACACTCGACTGTACAGAAAAGTTTTTGCCATAACCCCACCCATGGCTTTGCTCCAAAATAGGAATTATTTACTTTATAATGCTTTCATTGCTTCCTCACTTGTGTTTTTTAAAGAATATATTTCAGGAGCATTCTGTTTTCTCTCTAATTAAAATTTCACTGTATAAATGGTGAAGCAAAGATTTCTTATAATTCCTGTTCTCCCAGTGGCCAGACCCAGTATGCCTATCCACCTATTAAGGACAATGGAAAAAGAAATGTAATGCAGGAACAGAGCACAGGAATTAGCCCTGGAGAGAAGGGAAGTTAGTAGTAGTTTAACTGGGAGTGGTGACTGCTTCACAATCAAAAAGATTATTCTTGTATGTAAGATTTTTCACAAAGAATCAGATCCTTGGGGGCACTGGCGAGTTCCTCTCCTGCCTTTTCAAGCAGCAATAGAGACATCAGGAAATTCAGGGCAGAAACAGAGGGCTTGGTGTTTGAGGCAGTTTCTTTAATATCCAACTTTATTCTTCTGTGTTGTGAGGAAGTGGGCCTTGGGAAATATGGGCAATAAATTGAAACAGCTCTGTAAGAATGCAGTGCCAGTGGGTGAAAAACATTGTACGTTCACTTTACAGAGCCCCTTATGGGAAGGCTGTGGATATGTGGTCTGTAGGCTGTATCCTGGGAGAGCTGAGTGATGGGCAGCCCTTGTTTCCTGGCGAGAGTGAGATTGACCAGCTCTTTACCATTCAGAAGGTGCTGGGCCCGCTGCCAGCTGAGCAGATGAAGCTCTTCTATAGCAACCCACGCTTCCATGGCTTGCGGGTAAGGGAGAGCTTTGTTCTTTTTTCTTACTTTTTTTATCTGCTTGCTCAGTATTTGCAGTATTGTAGTTGCTGCTCTGAAAGTCCTTTTAATTTGCGTTGTGCATCATCTATTGCACATATTTCTTTGTAAGTATAGGATATATAGATTGTAAGGTGTTCATAAGTCAAAGTAAAATTCTGATTACACCAGTACTGAGTTTTATAAATGTGCTTGTTTTCCTGTCAAAAGTTGATTAAAGATTTTCTTTCCTTTCTTTGACATTTTTGGCATGCAATTTGCCTCTTGTATCCAGATTAGCATTGCCCTGCCACGTTTATGTGGTAAAATTTAGTGGCAAACCTGTGTCAGGTCAGGTTGTGTAAAACTCATGACTTCTATCTTCACGGTACTGTGTTGGAAAAATCTGAGCTCTAGGTGCTCCTGTCATGGCAGAAGAGCTTTCTGCCTTTTGACTTATATTCCTGAGGAGATGATGTAATCCACAAGAATAAAAAAGCTCTTCCTACGGACAGTGTTGCTCCTTTCAGGGGTTTGCCATTGTAATGTAGTGACAGAGAGTCACTAGTGTGAAGAATTTACTGGGATGTGCAATATGGCAAAGTACCAGAATCAATAAATAAGGAACAGCTCTGTTATTTTTAACAATACTTGTTCAGTGACTGTACTCGTGTTTCCTTGTAATTCAATTTTAGTTGTCATTTTTTATTAATGAATGTTGCTTCGAAAGGTGAGTTTATGATCTTGATAAATGTTCTGAAATCATTAGTGTAAGTCATACAAAGAGACAGACAAAGGCTTTAGGAGGCCTGATTTGTGCTAAAGACTCGAGATTTGAGTTTTACTCTGAAATAGAAAGGATGTGAGACTGTGAAAGGGAAAGAGTGGGGTTCTAGTTGTATTAAAAATTGTTAAAAGTTGCCCTAAATTTGGTTTGGCTGCTGATGATAAGAAAATAAATTGTTGGCTTAAGATGATATGGTAATTGTTTTAGGTAGAAGGATAACTAATTCCAAAGAGGGTTTGTTGAAGTTTGTACACCTTTCATCGGTGGAGGGTTTAAAAAATGATTAGACAAACATTTCTTGCAAGGTTCTATTTGTATTTCATCCTGTTTACCACCGTGGGCTGGATGGGATTTTCTGTTTAAAAAATTTACAGCCCCTTATCAGGAAAACAATACTTTAAAAGTTGTAAGCAAAATAAATTACTGCCTCTTCTACATTATTTTACAGCAGTTCTGGTTGTGCAGCGTAATCTTACTTGAATAAATGCTCGGTAGTGTCCTAGGCTGAGAATTAAATATTTTTCTTTTGTATCTTTAAAGTACAGAAATTCAAGAAGGCAGCACGGGCCTAATGTGATTAGCACAAGGTTGAGAGTTACAAGTCTGTTCTCATCCCAGATCAATGGTTTATAACTTGGCCTCAGACGTGTTGCTGCCTTCTTAGCCCCATCTGTAAAGCCAGGATACAAGGGATGATGACAGTGACATAAAGAGTGGGCTTTGCATGCTGAAATAAAGTCTGTATAATGGATTAAACTTCAAAAATACTGAGAAAAATATAATATTAAAATATATTATATAATTTATTATTATATATAATAATATAATAGAAAAATATTGGTTTGGAATATTATATTCATTAGTTAATTCATGGGAAAATATTGTCCCATAAGACAACCTTAAAAGTACATTTTTTCTGAATGTAGCATAGCTTAATAGTGAAAGATTTTCTGTTGCATAGCAGATAGTAGGAATGCTGTGGTCAAGCCAATTACTCTTTACAAGCTGAATCTGGTGCTGGGTATTTACAAGATGAAAACTAGCCCATGATGTGGAATTTTTTTATCCATATACTTAGACTTTGTGAATTTCTACATTAGTGTGAGTACTAGCATGTTATAACACAAGATTAAAAAAAAGTCTAATACAAACACACCAACACCACATGCACATGTATACAGATGCACATTTGCAAACTTTCTGTCTTTTCTTCCTGCTCATATCCTCCATTTATATACATATATATATTTATATATATATACATATATACACACACAAAACCCACAGTTTTCCTTGCTCCTGAAATTTAGAGAGTATTTAGTGATATCTCTTCAATTCTTTTGAGGAGGAAAACATCCATGGTATGTTGAAGGCCCAAGGAAATAAAGTCATATGGGATCAGAAAGTACCAATAGACTTATGCCTCTATGGAAAATGTGAGTGGCAATGTAGGGCTGTAAATATTATTCTATTATATGAAGAATCTGAACAATTCCAGTGAATAGTCACTACTGCTTGCATGGCTTCAGCACATTTTCATGTTTCCCTGATAATTTAGATATAAAATCTTTATGATTGCCATTCCATGTGGAGACAAGAACATTTTGCTATTTGGTTCATTTAAAAATTGGGGGAAGCATGGAAGCCTTGGTTTACCTAAGTTACTATCTAAGATCAACATAGCAGACTTGGACTTAAAAAGATTCTCAATTATTAGTAAACCAATTAAAAATAAAGTGAAGGAAAAAGAGAAATACAGAGACTATTTAGGAACAAACACATTCAAACTAACATTCTTTCATTTTTCCTTCAAACTTCATATAAGGTAATTTATGAAAAGTAATGTTAGTACAAATAATAGGAGCCCTCCAATAGTGGGCACTTCTCCTGGTGTTCCCAGATCTTACTGCAGCGTGGCCACAGCAATAATTCTGAGCCTTAAACTTTTGGGATTTTGGCTTTTTTCACTGAAAACATTTTGGAATTGTTTTTTAATCTTTGTTATTTAGCTAGTAGTGTATTTGCACTCTCAAATTCTCTCAAAGCTATTTTCAATCTTTTTTTTTTTTTTAATATAGGTTACTTATGTTAGTTCTGAATCTATTTTAAACCTTCTGCCTCTTGTTAATCATAATGCCACAAAAAATCTAAGTTGGTTATTTCTCACTTGAGGATGTTTCTTGGCCGCCCTAATAATCAAGAATACTTTCTTTGGTTGATTGGATGCCTGTCATACATCAACACTTATTTGTTTTATCATAGCATTGTTTCATAAACCACTAACTTTTTCAGTGCTTATGATTCCCACTAATTATATGCCTTAATTCACTGTATCATTCCTATTTTTTTAAACACTGTATTTATGTATACCTTGTTCATATTGTTCATATTATCAGTGTATTTACTCTATATTTTTTACAGTTTCCAGCAGTCAATCACCCACAATCTTTAGAGAGAAGATACTTGGGAA
Source organism: Anabacerthia variegaticeps (assembly GCA_035583185.1). Lineage (NCBI taxonomy): Eukaryota > Metazoa > Chordata > Aves > Passeriformes > Furnariidae > Anabacerthia > Anabacerthia variegaticeps. Next base: position 102,134,643 of record JAWWEW010000001.1, read on the forward strand.
TTTTAAGTGGTGTATTGCTTGATCTTATGAAGGTAGGAAAATGTCTTTTTTTTCTGTCTGTAATATGTAGGAAAAGATGTAAGTGACTTTTTACTTTTGTTGACTAATATAATACATCTAAAAAGTACCTGCGAACTTCCTTTTGTGATATTTTGATATCTCCATTGTTTGTAGTACGACTTGGTATTTTCTAGGAATCAGGAAAATATCCCTTGCAAATGCCAGGAATCACAGTGTCAAAAATTGGGTTTAAAATCACAAAACCACCTAAGACTTAAAGGCAATATGGGGCGAATATGGCTAATCAACTCTAAATTAATTGTATGGTCCCAAGCCCGTCTGCACCAGTCAACTTGGAAAACAGAGATCATCAGCTTTGGGATATACTTGGATGTTTACTTGCTCTTAGCAGTACTGTCGTAGCCAAGAGAAATCGAACAAATTTGCTCTACTCTTTTCATCCACACAACCACTTCAAATCACTTTGATTTAATCTCCTGCCTTATGGAAGAGAGTCAGCATAGCTTTTATCTTGGTTTTGTGGAACTTGCAAAATTAGATACCCAGGTGCATATAATTGCTTGTTTTGGTATTATACTTTCTTCTCTATTTTCTAATTCACAAGAACTTTTTTTCCTGGCATCATAATTAGCTGTAGCTTAAGCTCTAGTAGCATATATTACAGAACACCAATGTCAAGATTATACTTTAGACCATTGTTACACATACTGGGGCAAGGTTTATTTTCATTTTGTCCTAATTTTTATGGTATATCTCAGTGTCATTTAGGTTCTTTTGATTTGATTTAAAAGCCACAAAGTTGTGAAATGAAGCACTTGAATTTTAGGGAAACACAGGTTTACAGATAATTTCATTCTTGTCATCTTTTCTGTCCATGTTTCTCCCTACAAGGTGAGAAAGGTCAGGAATTCTGCAGAAGGGATATTTTATGTTTGACCTACATTACTTAATTCAGGAGTTGGATGCTTGTTAAACTATGAGGAGACTACAAGAAGAGAAAAGAAGAGACTTGTGGTTAAGTTGCATGCTATAAATGCTCCACATATGTTGTTGTATGCCTGTCTCTTCTGCAGAAAATGGGCACTGACACATGTCCACACTTGTGTTCCTCATTATCTGCATTCCCAGGGACCTCAGGTCTGATAACTAGATTACTGAATAACCAATGCTTCAACTTATGCCAGCTAAAGGAGTGAGTTAATAATATATCTATTTAGAGAGCATTTCTGGGCTAGATTAATGAAGAGTCATCTATTTGACCTCATTGCTTTGTTGCTCCAATCCCCCGCTCGCCTTCACAAATCGTGCTGGTCTCCAAGCATGCATTAGGGATCTGGGAACTAGTTTTGCATGTGATGACTAGGGAAAAAAATACATTTCAGTCTTTTTCATATCATTTGTTATTCACTTGTCTCTCCCATTCAGCACCAGACATGCATTTTCTCTTTGTTTCCTACTAGAATACTTGTAGAGCCCCTTCTTTTTACCCTTGATACTCTTCACTTGCCTTAGCTCCAGCTGGACTTTGGCTTTCTGAAGTGGCCTAACACACGGCTTTTAAAGGCCTCCTTTGTATCCTGTCCTTGTCTCTAGTTCTCACATGCTCCCACTTTGCATTTTTGTTCATTAAGAAGCTCACTGTTTAGCCAGCCTGAACCTACAAAAAATTTTGTTATCTCTACGGTAAGATGCTCTGTTCCTGAACACTCAGTACATTTTCTGTAAAAATCAAGTGGCTCTCCTGAACACCTTTCTGCTGATGGTGGTTTTTCAGGAGGTTCTGCCTGGTCATTGCTTATAGAAGCTGAAGTTTGCTCTCCTGAAGTCCTGGGTCCTATCCCTGGTATCTATTTTCCTACTATCCTTTCAGTCCTAGCTGTAATCAGTGCATGGTTGCTGCAGCTCAGGGTGTCTTCTCTGATCACCAATACTTTACAGTTGGTGAACAGTAGCTCAAGTAGACCATAGGCCTGTCCCTGGCTGATTTGCCCCTCCAGCAGCTGTGCTAGGGAATTGCCACCAACGTAGTCTAGATATCTCCTGGAACATGTACGCTGGCTGGATGTCTGGATAGTTGAAGCCTGTCATGAGGATGAGGACCTGTGATCAGGAGGCTTTTGATTGTTTTTGTACAGACTTGTCCTCTTTATCTCCTTCATGCTCTTCAATGCATGGTTGGTAGCAAACTCCCACCATAACATCCCGTTATGGAGTGTTACTCTTCTCCCTCTCCACCCTCTTCCTTCTGAAACCAGTTGTACCCCTTCAGTGACTATGCCTCAGCTGTGAGCCCTGTCCCACTATTTCTGGTGATTCCAGGCAGGTGATTCCAGCCTTGTGGTTCCCTATAAACTTCCAATTCTCCTTGCTTGTTGTCCAGGCTGTGTAAGTTAGTGTACAGGTACTGGACATCCTCTTTTCTGCGGAGGAATGTTGAAATCACCTGTGGCCTCCTCGTGTTTTCAGCCACTCTAGTGATGAGCACCAGAAAAAAAGGGGAAAGAAGAAGTTAATCATTCAGTACAGTTTGTGAGCTTGAGAAAGGAGGATACCACATCCTGTGTGACCAAACTGCATAGGAATGGAGTTTGTCACTTGCCTTGTTTCCTGTGCATTTCCCACTTTGAAGTGCAGGAATCCTGTGAAGGGAAAACCATTTTGTGATCAAGTGGTTGAATACTGACTGCATTAATGCATATACAGACATGCATTGTGTGTGTGTATGCACATGCATATGTACACATGGAGTTCTTCTCAGTTAAACACATATAACCTTTAAAGATTAGCTATTCTTTTTACTTAATAGCAGTTCAAACTTTTAACCTTTGCTGACAGTCGTGCATGTTTGTGTATTCCAAGGTAAGTTTTGTATTGCTCTGTTCCTGCAAGAAACCTTTCAAACTTACCAAAATACCCAAGCTACTGTTTTCAATTTTGTGATTAAATATTTTCCACATGTCAAAAAGTGTCTTGTTTAAAATCACAACAGATCTAACAGAATTATAAAGCAAATATCATTCTGAATGCATTTTAAACAGTTTAGAGAATTCTTCAAAAATATGGGTGGACTTGAGCTCTACAAGTTAAAACCAGAACTCTTACATTTGTATATTTTTAAAAATACTAACTTTAAAATAATGTTTGGTTTTGTATAAAAATGTTCCCATATGCTTGTTCTGTTTGTTTGCAAAGCCTGTTTCATTTTAGCATTTCCTTACTGCTAAATTTAATATTTTTAATTCAAAACAACAGTGTTGTAAGGTATATCCTGAAAAATATGTTTAAAATACATATCTTGAAAACATGTATAGATATATACATAAAACATATTTTAAAAATTATAGATATTTTTGTATTTAAAATGTATTTTAACTATCATTACCCTAATATGTGTATGTATATATATAATTACATGCATATAGCACATATATATGTTTCATAATAGGCAAGGCTGAGGCCTTCAATCTCTTAAGGAGAATATAGGTTTTGTAAGTATTCATTTTGTTTCATATGTAGTTTAATGCACCATGAAATTATTCTAGTACCTATATCTAATCACAGAAACTCTGGACAGTAAAAAGTTATCCCAGTAATGTTCTTTATTTTGTTACTATTTTTTTTTTTTTTGGCTGATGCAAATACAGATACTAACATTTAAACTTTGGGATTTGTTTTCCAAAGAACTTACTGAAGTTAGATCCAGCAGACAGATATTTGACAGAGCAATGTTTGAACCATCCTTCGTTTCAAACCCAAAGACTCTTGGATCGCTGTGGAAGCTCCCCTTCCCGGTCAGCTAAGAGGAAACCTTACCATGCAGACAGCAGCAACACACTTTCCAACAGGTAAATGTAGTCTTGTCACTGTTCTCACTGACGGGTGCTCTGTCACTGAGTAAGTTGTTGTCAGGCTTGCATGCAACATCATCTCCAAGAAAAGAAAAGTAGTTCTTTGACAGTTTAGACACAGTGAGACATACATACTGTTCTGTGTTGCCTCACTGAATAGAGGAAGTAGACACAGTTTTATTGTATTACAGCTACTCAAGATGAAATTTTTGCTAACTTTCTGTGTTGAATCCATTTCTGCATCTGACAAAGAAAAAGAAGTTGGGTTACCCACCTTAAAAAATATTAGCCTTTTTCTTGAACAACAATAGGAATTTTGTGGTTTGGAAGATGCCCGAGATTCCAAAGGAATGCTCTTTTCTTTGGAAAGCTACCATTGCTGTATCTCCACAAATCTGTCCAAGATTTTGGTATTTAAAAGTTAAAAACTCACACAGATTTTTAGCAGCTAAATGTCCTGAAAGTTGAGCGCATTGATCGTGCTCCAAATGGGAGATGAACAGAATTTTGTCTGCAGCTGGAATTACAGATCAAGTCTAGTCTAACTGAACACAAAGCTGGATGTGTTTGCTCAGTGACTGCCTTGTCGGACCTACACAGTTTGAAAGAAGCCACTTGATTTTAATACCTCAGTGAACCAGGTTTACTGGTGGATAGAATACTTCAGTACAAAAAGCCTTATGGTATTCCTCTGATGAAAGCTTTCCTAAAGGCCACCCTCTGAGATATGAAGAATGTTAGTGGCTTTTATTCCTGGCCGTGTTTTTCTTTAGCTCTTTCTGTGAGATCCAAAAAGTTGTTCCTCATTTTAAGATTTGGGGTAATGACATTTATAATTTACACTTTTCAGAGATACACTCCAAAAATTTTTAGCTGCCCTTACAGTTATTTAGAGGTTTTACCATTAGATGTGTGGCATCAGAAAGAACAACCTAGATCCATGTGAAACTTGTCTAAAAGGCTTGCCTAGCTGCATGATTTAAAAATGCTAGGTTCCTTTTATCTCTAAGGTTTTAAAAAATACACTGCCTGCTAACTAAAAAATATTTTTATACTGGCATTAAAATTGCTGAAGTTTTAGAAACTGTAATAGAATGTATAGTTAGATCACTGAAAGTGGTTGATACAAAAATCCCAGGTATAAAAATGGCTAGTGTTATCCAATTATAATTATCAAAAGGATCAACAAAGGCACAATGAGCTCTCACTTCAACCCTCAATAATATCTCTGAATTACATTATTCTAGATTTGCTGTAGAAATAAGTTAATTGCTCATAGCCCACTTGGGTCCATCAAGGCAAACAAGTACAGCTGCAGCACTGTTTGCAGGGCCAGTCTAAGTCCAGAAGAATACCAGAAAACATGAGATAATAATTCCTGCTCAAATAAGGCTGAGTGTTTGCAGAACCAACTCATATCTCAGTCCTGTAACTCCAAAATCAGAAGAGCTGGAAAGTAGAGTAGAGGTTAAGGACATCACCAAGTGACTCTGCACCAAGTCACTCTGGTTACAGAGCATTTCAGCTGCAGCTTTGGCAATGAGTTAATGTGTCAAGAACTGGGATAATGCCAAGTTCCACAAACGCTGAGGTTCCTTAGGTAGACCTAGTTTGGGGTTTGGTGTTACAGGGCTTGCTCTGCCTCAGGCTCACTCCATCTGGATGTCTTTATCAGCACAATAATCTCTTTGCCCCTCCTTTCCCCTTCCCTCCCCCTCCAAATCAGAAATACATTAGATAGCCTGGAGCACTGATTCTATCGGGTTTTTTTGACAGTGATGACATACTTTACTGTTCTACTTTCCTTTGATATGCCAGGTGTATTTAAGATCCTTTTTGCATGGATATACAGCTAATTTTCATAATGTAGTGCTTGCCCTAGTGATGTACATGTATAGTACTCACATACATGCATAAATGTGTAAATATATGTTGCAATTTCTGTGATTAGATCTGATATCTTCATTTTTTTTTGTCAGCAAAATCCACTAATGAAAGCTGAGTTTGTCCATCAGACTATAACCAGAAAAAACAACATGGTAACACTTGCAGATTTTAGTGGAGGTTCTGATGCCTTGGTTGGCAGTATTTGATTTTACTGCAGTTGAATTTTGTGGGGTTAGATGGCAACTGAAATGAGTGTACTTTTTTGAATTTATTAATACATGAATATGTAATCTGGTATATTAATGCTTCTTTATGCATTTTAATATAGAAATCAAGCCAGCAAAAGTTCTGCTTTGCAGTCACACCACAGATCAAACAGCAAGGATATGCAGACACTAGGGGCTGGCGGGCCAAGAGAAGAGGGTCTTCCAGCAAATGAAAGCTTTTTAAATGGAAACCTTCCTGGACCTGCAGTTAGTCCAATGCATGCAAAAAAAGCAAGCAACACACCTGGATCTGGCAACAAGGATATAGCCAATAATAATATGCCACACCTTCTCAGCCCAAAGGAAACGAAGGGAAAAACAGAATTTGATTTTAATGTGGACACCAAAAGTTCTGATGGCTCAGGTACAAAGTACCTGAAGTCTAACACGAGGCCTCAGCAGAACCGGCACTCGTTTATGGAGACTTCTCAGAGCAAGACGGGGACGCTGCAGCCCGGCGATAAGCACAGCCGCCACAGCTACATCGATACTATCCCCCAGTCTTCTAAGAGTCCTTCCTATCGGACAAAGTCAAAGAGCCATGGAGTTCTGACAGACTCGAAATCCGTGGGCAACCTTTCTGAGGCCAGGGCCCAAGCTGCAGAACCAAACACCAACAGGTACTTTCCATCCAGCTGTATGGACCTGAACTCTCCTACCAGTCCAAGTGCCCCACGACACAGTGATAACAGAACTTTACTGAGCCCATCTGGAAGGAATAACCGCAGTGAGGGCACCCTGGACACCCGAAGAGCATCAACAAGACACTCCAAAACAATGGAGGAGTTAAAACTGCCAGATCACATGGATGGAAGCCATTCCCACTCTCTGTCTGCTCCACATGAATCTTTTTCCTATGGTCTAGGTTATACCAGTCCTTTTTCTTCACAGCAGCGCCCTCATAGACACTCTATGTATGTGAGCCGGGACAGAGTGAGGTCAAAGGGCTCAGAGGGTGGCTTAAGCGTAGGGCAAGGGATGGCAGCCAGAGCAAACAGCCTGCAACTGTTATCTCCACAGGTGCAGCATAAGTCACTCACAAGATCTGTTGGCTCATCACGAGAAGACTGTACAGAAGATACTAATAGGGTTAGTCCAAAATATTGCCTCTTATTGGAAGACTTGCCTTCCTCTTTTTACTTCACGTGTGGTCAGTGTCCTGCTTTTTGACTCCTGTTTTTGTTTGCAGTTATTTGTTTATTTGTCTTGTTGTAAGGCAAGGGGTGTTGTTTGGTTTTTTTTTCAGAAGGGCTGAATATTTAAGCTGCTTTTAAAAATTGGACTCTGAATACCATTATCTTTAAGTACCAAAATGCGAGAACAGAAAAAATTGACTCTGAAGTTAAAATTTCATTAGTAGTTCTTAGTCTTTGGTTATATTGCCTGATGTCATTTTTATTGTATCATTTTGCTTAATTAACTTTCTCATGTTTTTATTTAGCTTTTCTTGTATATATTTTTGTTATGAATGCTAATGTCAGTTATTGAAGTGAGTGTTTTACTCACTTATAGCAGGACCTTATTGCTGAAATGCCATAATTTGCTAGAGGAATCTCAAAGATTGAGATATATCTTTAAATTAGTGTAATAAATAGCTGGGGTAGTCTAAAGATTTTATGTTGTAGAGGTCACTGGTATTTGACTCCTTACAGTAGTTACTGTCACTAGATACCTGGTTGTGTTTTTCTGGGAGTGTTAATGAAAGAGTAGAGGAAGGGCTAGTTCTGGTGATGGTTTACATTCCTTGCACAACACCTCTGAATTATCTGATGTGCTGCAGATCAGATGTATAAAGATGACTGCTTTTATCCTCAAATCTTTAAACTCCTACAGTAACAAAATGGTGCAGAGGCAAGTCCGAAAACGTGTTCGTTTTCCTGTACCTGCATCTGTGATAAACTGACTTGTAAGGAGAGAACATTTAGTTCAGATTTGTTGACAAATGGAAGGAAGTGAGAGTACTGCAAATATTATTTAAGGTCCAAAAACTGTGGTTTACTCTGAGAAACTAAAATACTCTGTCTATTCAGTTCACCTAAGAAATATGTGTACTTGACCTAAGTGGTCTACAAGTACCGTAGAAAAGAATTTTCAGGTAGTGTTTGCCTCTTCAGTCCAGTAGAGAAAGAAAGATATAGTGTGTTTTGTCATGCTTACCACATCTCCTTCATTCAGGATGATGTGTATTCACATATCAGAAAATATCTCATCAAAATAGGAGAAATGCAATGGAATAATAATGAGAAAAAAAACCCCAAAAACAAAGCTACTTAGAAGGGATTACAGCAGTTCCATTTCAAAACCAATTCTTTTTCTTTGTGTACTTATTTTTCTGTCTCTCTCATTTCAATCAAGTTAAGTGTTACTTATTCAGGACATTACCGTGGAAGGGCAATAATATCAACATTTCAGCTTTTGATAGTAAAAGCTCACGCTACCTTGTATTCTTCAGTGCATTAGGGTCTTTTTCTGCATTATGCACCAGTAATTTGAAGTCATTTTCATTTTGCTTCCTATTATTTACAGGCTGATTGCTTTTATCAGATCATTCTTTGTGCTTTGAAAATTGGTTGACAAATTTTTATTTTGATTAGAAAAATTGATGTGTATCTTAATGCTTATGGTTTTGTTGATTTTCATGTGCTTTGGAAAGCCTATTCCTTTGTAAAGTACTTGCCTTCATCTCTATGGTCAATATTTTTTAAACTTAAGCCTTCAATTAAGGCTTTTAAATCTCTATTTCAACCATCAGAAGTGCGAAAGGAAAACAACTCTTCTGAAATGGACACCAACTCTCTAAATTCACAAAGCTGTTTTTTATTTGTTTATACTGCTTTCAATAACAAATCAGAACTAAATTGTCAATCTTTTTAGGCCTCTTGAAGGCATTTTCCCAAAGAAGTCATTCTTTGGGTCCTTTCTATCCTCCCCTTTCCCCACTCTTCTGCATTCTGCATTAGGAATCAGAAAATTTCACTCCCCTCAGGATTAGTGATCTAAAAAAATCAATAACAACAAATAACATAAGTGTTCTCAAAGGTTAGGTTTTTTTTTTCTTCCTGATAGTTCTCCTGGTTTTCTTTCTCTGCTTATATTTTGTGAAGTTTCCTCACTTCCATATTCCTAGTTTCTCATTGATTTTCTCTTTATCTCTACAAAGTCTTTAAAGAAAAATATTCTTTGTTTGTCAGGCTTTAAATCTTATTTTTAAAAAAAGAATCAACAAAAAACTTGCATTCAGTATTAGTTTTAGGGCTTTTCAGGTCTTTTCAGTAAAACAGTTTTGTTTTCAGAGTTCTTTTTATTTTTAAATTAAATGTACACAGAAAGGGTTTAAGAAGAAATTCAAGTGCAAGTTGCTATTACTGCCTCTTTTTTAAAATTTGACTGCTGACAAAGAAGAGGTAGCTAATACAAGCACTGATTTAATCAAATGCTTCAGCCTCTGCTAAAGTCTAGAAGAATCCAGCTCTGACTTGAAGCATTGTTTTAGCTGCAGTTCTGCTCTTGGCGTGGTTTCAAGGTTTGTTTTATCTGTGGCAATGAGACCAGACCATCACCATCAACAAAAGGCAAAGCAGATTTTGCAAATCACTCATGCAGTGAATTGAAATCCCAGTTCTTAATTCTGGTTGGGGGTTTTTGTGATTTTGATTTTTACCCTTTTTCCTTCTTGGACATCGTAGATTTCCATTCATATGGGTGTTTTAATAGTTTCTGGGGGAGTCTTGTAGAGAGCATTAAATTTAATCTGGTCGTCCATTCCACAGGAAAAATTGCAGCATCTGATTCATTTAAGAGAGGGGCTAAGCCATATTTGGTGGCACATTATGTGCATGTGGATGTTTCTAAGGGCTCACTTAAGCTTTTGCTTGAAGTACTTCCAGGAAGTACTGTATTCAGGAAAATAGAATAAATTAGAGGTAATGATATTCTTTTTGCTATGCTGTCTGACTAAACTATTCCCCTATAGATCTCTTAATTCAGAGACTTCCTCTTATTTTGTACACAGTAGATTTTGTCATTATTGGTTCCTCTAGCTACTGCTGTTTAACAGCCCATAATAGATCATAGTGCTTTGGTATTGCAGTTATTACAAATTATATGCATTTCCTGTTTGCGTTTTTAAATTTACCAGTAGCAGAGGTACCAAATTCCATCAGAAATTAATTTAACAAGGCCTCCCATAAAAGATTCTTCCAGAGATGCTACAGCTGCATTTCATTCACAGCAAAAATCTGAGATTTTGAATCAGGCTCAAGTTTTTAAAATTGCAACTTAAAAAGCAAAATTTTGTCATTTTGGAAAAAAGCAAGCAAGCAGCATAACCAACTAATTATTGATTACAATGTCTGTGATTTGATACTGGCAATTATTAAGGAAAATTGTATAAAGGAAAATTGTGTGGTGAAGTTTGGAGTTCTGTTGCTTATGTATGTCGGTTAAAAACTGCAAATCAGCTTATAGTCTTTCATTTTAAATAGTTTATTATTCTTTTATTTAGGGTGGAGCATATCATGATCCACACACAGAAGATGGAGCATCTACTAAGGAAAATAGAATTCTGTATAATGACCCTGTTCCGAGACGAGTTGGCAGCTTTTACAGAGGTAATTTTATGGCTGATCTTTCAAATTTAATCGAGAATTTTAGTATGGAATATAAATTGAGTAGTAGAAAGGGATACAGAGGATTAACATGAGCAACTACAAAAGTTTATTGGAAAAAGAATTGTTACTCCACTTTCAGAGATTGAGTTAATCTGCTAAGTTGCATGTGGTAACTGTATTAGTATCATATTATTTACTTGTAAATGAGAGCTCAATTTAATTGAAAAGTATATCCACTGTAGTACCTTGTAAAGTAGAATATATTTTATCAGGGCAAGGTGAACAAAATAAATTAATATTACCAAAGTAAGCAGTTAATTAATTTATTTCATTTGTATTTGAAATTCTTATTGACACTCTATCTAAACACCTGTGTACTTGTAACACATTGGCATGCTCACTGCTCTGTTTCTGTGCTACATGGAACTGTACTGCTAGTTTTTCATTGCTCAAAACCTATGCAATTTCTTTTGTTCAGACTTAAAGATCAGGGTTTCCTGTAAGCAAAAGCACATTTACATAATTCCAGTTCAGAATAAATAATAAAACAGGGTTATATACGTGCATGTGTACATACATACGTGTATGTGTGTGTATGTGTCTACACACAAAAATGAGACTGTTCTATTATGGCACATAAAAGATGGCAATTTCTGAGCAGCTGTCTCGTGGCTAAACCTGGGTAATCATTTTGAAAAAGATAATAAGAAGCTAATTACTGTCCTGCAAGTGTTAGGAGGCTTGTGGGACTCCCCTGAACCTAAAGAAGTCCCAAGCAGCTGAAATTCAATTATGAGTCACCTAATAACCTTAAGCAAAGTCACAAATCTCCCCCTGATCCTCTTCAGGTTGACCAGTTGGCTGATGACCTGATTTAGACACGTTAAAATCTGACAATCCTTGCAAGTGTCCCACTGCAATATTAAAACCTGTGAGCAACATTAAAGCTCGTACTGTTTTGAGCAATGCTTTTGAGTGTAAGGTTTTGTCACACATGCAACAGAAATCTTTAAGAATCCTCAGTCCTGTATTGCTTTTATTAATCCTTATAGCACTCCTAAAATTGGACATGGGTTGTCCTTCTTTTTTATACATAGTGAAACAAAATTTCTAAAGAAGAATGTCTTTCCCTAAGTCATGTGCTAAGGAAGCTCTAAGTCTGTGATTTATTCAAGTCCTTTTTATAAACAGGAGGTTTTTTCCTCTTTAACTGTATCTATCAAACAAACGTGTTTTAGACAGACTTAATTATTGCTTTGGGAAAATGGTACTATATTTAAATAATAGATTGATAATATCATACGTAAAACCAGTGATAATAGTATATACAAGGAACCATGAAAAAGTTAATTCATATTTATGTAATTCTTAAGTAGTGACTTAATACAAGGGTTATTAGCATGAACTTTTGTCCTGTAGCTTGAACAAAAACTTACAGAATCAGTTTTGATAGACTGTGTAACGTGATGATGCATTAATGCTGCAACTAGTGTCTGATCAACTTTTAATCCAGTGCAGATGTTTCTGGTGACAGTCATAATTCTAGTAAATTTATGTTGCTTATGTACAATGTGTTTTCAAAACCACAGTATGTCTGCTTAAAAAATACATAGTATCTAATTTTGATGCTTTAATTTTTGGTGCATTATCTCTTTATTTTTAGTTACATTAAATCCAAAGTAATTTTTTTTTTCAGGACGGGTGCTACATTTTTTAAGGTCCGAAGTGAAGACAAAGTGTAAACTGTAGTATTTTGTGTCTTTAATAACAGTATACCAAACTCTTATTCTGTTTCCTGTTTTTAAATATCAATTGCACTTATGGCTCCCGAGAAATAGAAGTGTTCTCAAATCTAATGACACCTTTCCAAGTTCTGATGATGGTCTCATTTTACAGCTAATATTACCCTACAGGTATCACAAAACAACAGCTTTCTTTTTCAATAGTACCTTAAGTGCAACTGCTTCTTCATGCTCTTGTTTCTGAAAGAGGTAGAGGGGAAGCAGAGAAGTGAGAGTTGGGATTTTTGGCAGAGCTCAGTGTACATTTTTTTGGTGTTTTGCTGTTTCTCTGTTCAGTTCCATCTCCACGTCCAGAGAGTACGTACATAGAAAACAACGTGTCAAACAGAGCCTCTGTGTTACCAGCAGACAGCAGCACGGTGGCAAACCACCCAAAGAGACAAACCACCTTTGACACCTGGTGAGTTGTTATTTACACAGATGTGTAGAGAATGGAAGGGAGAAAAGGGGTTTGTAACAGGAGGAAAAAACCCCATGCTTTTCTTAAGATTTGCAGTTGTCTGTGTGCTGAGTTGCTTCCTCTGACTACACTGGCATAGCATGGCATGTTTTCTGTCCCCTTTTGAGCAGCAAGAAATACTTCATTGCACCATAACATGAATGCATTACAGTTAATATACTTTGTCAAGTATTTCACAATTTTTTTGCACTATTAATCTTCAGTTAAAAATAGTACAAAGTGCTTGTGTGCATATAGTATGGGTAGCAATCTGTGGATTCCAAAAGCATGAATTGTCATACAAATGGAAAAAATATCAAAGTGCATGTTTCCATATATACGATAGGACTGTATTAATGAAGAGTATTTTCACCCTGCTATGGGGACCACTGCTCTTTTTGTTTACGCATCACAGAAGGAAATGAATACATTCTATGGGAAAGTAGACTAGGCAACATCTTAATGGTGTATATTGATTTTAAAAGATTAAAAGCATCACATGGCTCCATTATATAACATAAAGCACTTAACTATAATTATGCTAATAAAATGACTGCATATGCATAGCTGTGCAGGACTTAAAGGGAAATACCTTACTTTTGCTTCTCTGAGAGCTGTTGGGCTCTAAAATACTCTTAATCTTCTACTGTGTTTAATCACAATAAAGTACACTGAATAAAAAAAAGCAATTGGAGCCTCAAAGGACTGGTGGGAGGAATGGACTGTGTACATTTGCATGGTTCAACTGTGCTTCATACCACTCTCTGAAACACTTCTCCCTGAAAGTGCGATAAAGTCATGCTATCTAAAGAACTGTTCCAGTGGTCTGTTGACTTAATGTGTTTTCACATGAACCACCTGTGAATTATGTGCTTAAAATAGAAAGGGGCAGGGGGCGGGGAGTTGGGGAGTGGTGGCTAGTTGGTATTTCAGCTTGTTTCAGGTTATATACCTCTGTCAGTAACAGAAGATGTTTACTCCAGAACCTTTGTCACCTGCTCTGATTCACTAGAGTCTGCTTCCTGTCCTTCAGTAGCTCCACCTTCATCCATTTTGTGGAAGTTAGCTGAGGAAACCGGTCATTTATGTAAAAAGGTGGTACTTATGTTGTGACTTATGTGGCTAAACAAGGTATTTATTCCTACTGTTGAACCCTTTTACATATTTTGTTGTGCTTTCTTATCTGGATTGCTCTAGCTTGCATATAACATAAGACAACTGGAATCTTGTTTTGCTTTATATATCATTCAGTAATATATTACCTTGACTGCAAAGAAACATGTATTGTTATTTTAACTCTGAACTGAAATAATAGCGTATGTTATTAGAGCTGGTTGGGAATTTTTTTTTATAAAGTTGTTTTGTTTTTCTTTACAATGCCAAATTATCACAAGCAAAACTTTCAAAGGAACACACTGATATCCACTAACCTTTTATTGGGAAGATTCTTCAACTCCAGGATGCAATTGCCAGTCAAAACCAGAGATACTCTCAAAATAGCAAATATTCTGGAGTAAGCATTATTTTTTGGAATATGGGGAACTGGAGTGCAGGGCCTTTGTTCTTCATTATTTAAACCTGAGGCTTGAAGATCTTAAGTCTAATAAGTGAAGGCCCTGAACCAGAAGTTAGAGGTTATTGTGGAGCACATTGTCTGGTTCCCTCAATATATTCTCTTGAAGCTGTTTCATCTTGTTGAAATACTGAAAGGACCACAGAGGTACTGAATATGGCCTAGTGAGCAAGGCCATTCATTAACCTTTAGACAGTGAGATTTAAGTCCTTGATCCAATTAATGTACTCAAATATTTTTTCACAAAGTGGAACAGCTCCTTTGAGAGAGGAACCTACAGAAGAACAGACATATATTCTTATGAAATGGGAGGAATAGCAGTACCTGCAACATCAAGTTACTGCTATTTTGGCATATGCTTCTCTTTCTCTTTGCTTTTCCTACTCCCTATTTTCCCAAGGTGTTTCCTGCCCAGCTCTACATGTTAACTCTGTTCAAGTCATCCTGGCAGTGGTCTAATCTTGTTGCAAAATTGTTCTGTGCCATAAATGCAGCTTAATCAGGTTCCTGAGTGGTGTAGAGTCTATGTTCCTCTACTTAATTTTCTGTATAGAAGTTGTGTAAATGCTTATGAAAATGTTGAAAGCTCTAATGGAATGTGAGTCTGCTTACATCAATTTTATGATGAAGTAAATATTTGATGTTTGACTGACATACATAACTGGTACATGACAATTCATGTCGAATTATGAATGACATGTATTCCCTGGACTTGCCACTACTGTAAAATATTGCTTCTCTCATAGTATTGCTCTGTGTTGCCTTTCTCCTGTCAAAGATTCTGTGAATGTTTGCTAGACTGAATTGTCACAGATGTTCCCTTGTCTTTGTGTGCATTTCTTCGCTCTGTCCCTGCTGTCCTGCCTTTTAAAATAAAGATGTTATAAACTCGACTTTTGTCATCAGATTTTACTCTTAAATTATTAGATCATTTCTGAACTTTAGGCAACTTGATTTGAAAAAAAGGAAAATTTTTCATCCTTTTAGAAAATCTTTTCTTTGCCAGAGTTTAATTTCCTGTGAAGGATCTTGAACTTGCTCATTTTTTTCTTTTTGATGCAAGAGATGTTTTATTCTCTTTCACTTGTATGAGCTTTGTCCTGAGCTGGGCAAAATTAGTAGGTATAGGCAAGATGCTTAATTGTGTTCTGCCAGTGTGCCAGAATGTTGGCCTGAGTTATATTTACCATTGTCATAGTTCCAAATATATCTTTAGAATAAATTCCAACATGGAGTATTCTATCTCACATCATATTGAAAGTGTTTGCACTGATTGCTTACAAGATATTTGGGGGCTTCTGGAAAGCTTTTTTGTTTAGATCTTTCATGTCCATACAAATGTAGTCATTCTCTGACAAGTAGCTTGTCATATCTTCTCAAGCATATGTCATACCTTCCTGCAAAAATAATAAAAAGAGGAAATACATATATATATTATTTTTTTTTTATATGTATATAATATATATAAACACACACAAACTCTCTTGTCATTCAAGAAAAGAGAAAAAAAGAAAGAGCATCTCACTCTTAGGAGAGTCAAAGGCTTTAAACTCTACCCACTCTTAAGTTTCAAGACTCCCAAAGAATAGAGTATTTTGTAACCAGGACATGACCATTATATCACTGACTCAGTATCAGTGTAACAATGTGGTTACACTTCCTGTTCCTGAAACCAGAAGATTACCAATATCTGAGCAAGTTAGTTTAAAGCTTGTTCAGCTGTGTCTGCAGTACGACTGTTTCTGCATTGTAAATACTTTCCAGTTCTTCCATGGAATTTGTAAAAAATATCAGGAAATTGCAAATTCTGAATGCTATTCTGTATATGAGATAGTAGATTTGGGGTTTATTCCAGTTAATAAATCCTCCTTTTCCACATGAAAAATAAAAGATTGCAGCTCCAAACAAAGTTCAGATTTGATCTTTGACTTTTAAACTTTCAGTGCCAGACTTTTAGACCAAGAAGTTTTACTTTGGGCTTCAACTTGTGGGATTGAGATTCTAACCTTAGACTATATTTGAGTTGCTTCATTAGTTTCTGACACTTTCTTGCCTTTGTTAAATGGTAACTCTGTAACTGCCCCTTAAGGATCTTACTTTAAGCAAAACTAAAATCTAACTTGGAGAATCAGTGTTGGTTCATTTATGTTCCAGAAAAAAGTTTGGGTATTTCAGTAACTCCTCCATCACACAAAAACCTTACTCATGTAATTATGATTCTTCAGTAAAGGGAGCATTATGCTGGCAGTTAGAGGGTTTCCAAGCCAGGCTGCCTGAGATCAGAGTTGCTGAAAAATAGCTAAAACAAGCATGAAGAATTGCCTCCTAAAAAGAGCTGTCTGCAACGTGACTCTCTCTATGGTGGCATGAATGCAACATGTGTCCTATTTATCCTTTTTAGTTAATATGAAAGCACATCAGCTTGCTTGCCTCATGCATGTTTGCTGCCACACCTCAGTGTACCTGCATGAAGCTGGATGCCTTTCCTGCCGGGGCAATAAATGGGAGTGATAATTACAGAATTTCTGTTCATACCTATGCCTTTTCCAAGTGTCTCAACCAGAATAACCAATGTGTTCTACATTATACGTCCTAAGCACGCAAAAGGTACACAAAGATAAAATAACAAAGCAGAGGACATTTTGCCTTTGGTTTCATCTTGAGAATGAGCTCTCTGAGTGGGGGCTCTTACCTAGGGCTAGTTTTACTTGCGAGTAAAACAAGACAGCACAGATTCTGGTGTAACTTTGCTTACAAGAGCTGAAGCTTTTTGCAAAATGCCAAGATACTTGCAGTGTGCTGTAAGAGTTTAGTGTTGAGTGACTCTACCATACAGATTTTTTTCTGATAATCCTAATTTTTTCCTGTACTGTCCACTATCTGAAAATCATCTCTTGGGATGCCTGAAATATACCAGTGTTTCATCATCGATCAAAATGTTCTGCTCTATTTTTACTCAGCACAGAATCCTGGTGTTGAAGCTTCCTGCTATAATGCTATATATGTTCACTCTCTTCACATAATGAGCATGTGTTTTGAAGCAGTCGCTTTTCAAGGTCAATGCTTTTTCAGTCAACTGTACTGCAATATGAGTCACAGGAGTTAATGACATAAACTAGTCAGTATAAAGCCACTGGCTTTTGGGTAAGCAGCAACTGAAAATGAGCAGATTTCTCAGCCCCTTATTTGCCTGCTCTGGTCTCTGTAGTCATGAAGAGGAAATAATGGCGCAGAATTTAATTTTTCTTCTTTCTGCTCAACTGCTGTAGGAAGCAGTTTTCTCATCCAGGTTCATTGGGCTAAAGAAAAGAATCACACCTGAGTGACTCTCTGTCTACAAGTATGGCAAAATTGTTCCAAGCTGCACTCTGAAGATTAACTCCACCTTTTAAAATAGCACCTCCATTTTGGAATAGAATTTGGAACAGAAAAGCCATAGCAAGACATTAAAAAATTTTAAAGGACAATATAGAGTAACCTCCTGGGGTTTTGCTTATGATCTGGCACTGGTTCCTCAGCGACAACACAGTCATTGGGTTGGTAATTTGCATCGGGGCTGTGGTTTGGGATATCTTTGTAGATGTGGATGCACAGTTACTCCTTTGGGGAAAGGCTCAAAAGGTTCTTAGCCCTGTTTACATGACATTCTGAGTGCAGGCAGGATACTGGGAGTGTATTTACCCCAGCTTTTCTAACAGATCAAGTAAAAATCATTCAGTAAATAATTCAGTAGGTGTTTTGTCTGTGTTAAGTAGGTCTCAGGAGTTCAGTGAATCTGTAAAGCTGTCAGTAGTTTTTACTCTCGGTGCTTTAAGTGACTAATACAAGAGTGCTGGACATCTGTTATGCAGTAGTACCAAATACAGGGGTGTGACAGGAACAGGAACCCTTGGGAATCCAGTATATTTAAAATATGTATTATAAATATAATAATTACATTAAACTAGAGATTTTTTCCTCTGGTGTTGTAATGTTCACATTAAATCTATGTTGTCATGCCCCTGAGTGTGTTTCTTGGATCTAGATGTAAGTTCCAAAAATCTAAATTAGGAAAACTTCCACCATACTCATGCCTATGAGTCTTTCCACTAAGGCCATTTTCTTAATCAGCACTTGCACTTTATTCAGCATTTAAACACTACATGCCCTTATGTTTAGAACCAGGTAACATTTTGAGATTGAGGTGGGTTCGTGTAGAAACTGAGGAACTGGTCAAACCAGCTACCAGAGTGACGATAATTTTATCGATAAAGAGGACGACTCCAGCAATTTCTACCCCAATTATGTGTTTCACATTTGCTTGGGGAAAAAAAAAATGTCAGCTTGGCATGTAGTAGCAGCTGAATCACCAGCTGATAGCATAGCATTTAAAGCCAGAATTAGAAGCCAGTGACAACTATAGTAGACAGCTAAGTGTTGCTACATTACAGTTACTCCAAGAAAAGCTGCTCCTTTTTGTCATGCAGAGCCCTTAAAACTGTGGCTTTCCTTTAGGCTTTCCATCAAGACAATGGAATAATTTCTGTTTGCATACGACTTGAGTGAGTAAGGACTATTAAATCACCCAGTGTGATTTTCTGTATGTTAGTTGCTATTAAATGTCATCCAGCCTCTGGGATCCAGGCCCAGAGGCACACCTGAGTAATGTGTGTCTCCCAGAAGAGTATGAGGTCCTGATTTGAAATGTGAAAGATGGGAAACCCACTTCACTAAAGCGTTTGTTCGGGCCGTTAATGATGCTTATTGTGAAAATCAGTGCCTTATTTCTAATACGACCTCTCTGGCTTCATTATCCACCTACTTATTCTTGTCTCTTTGCCCTTGAGTTTAAAGATCTTTCAAGTATTCTGTAATTTCTTCTTGAATAAGTACTTGTGCATAAGCCAAGGAAACTAAATATTTGGGCTGGTTTGGCTGTGTTTTTAAACACACTAAAGAGATGGAAATCTGACATTTTAAATGTAGGCCATTCTTTCTATCTCTGCAGTTATTTCTGTGACACTTTCCTGTACCATTCTCAGTTCTCAAGCTATTCTAAAGGGCACTAGAGCTGCATTCAGTTATGTCTCACCAATGTCCTTTGTGTACCATGTTTTTACACAATATTAGTACTTTACATACATGGTTTACTGTGTATAATGAAAGTAACATTATTTATCAGCTGTAGTTACTTCAGACATGTAAGTTAAAAGGCAGAAATTCAGTCTTCAGGCAAGTCACCTCTTCCATTTTCGGGTCACCTCCTTTTGCCAGCACTGTCTCCCCCATGCATAACAAAATAACTGAAGTTTTTAAGTTGAAATGGACAACAGTAGATCCCCAGCTTCCCTGATGATAAATTTGGAACCATGTCAGCAAGGTGGTTCTCTCTGGCGAACTTTGCACTTCCTGGTTCTCCAGCAAGCGGAGGATAAACTGAGCCTGTGCTTTTATACGTCACCAACATTTGTATGTTCTCTCAGATATGCTTTTCATTTTTCTAAAAGACCTCGTGTGTGATATTTTGGTTTGAGTACTAAATCCTGTCTTAGAAGAAGACATGCATGCTTTCCTTTTCCCTAAATAACTATTCATTGGTTTAAACTAATCATTTTACCCTAACACTGTGTACCTTCTATCCCATTTAATAAGACTATGTGGTATTTGTATAGTAACCCTGGAACCAATGAATGCTAAAACATTAAGAATCTTTTTACTTTAATCAATAATTTCCATTCTTTGGCATCAGATCTCAGTATTACACAGAATTTACAAAGTAAATACCAAAATAAAATCTCTCTTACAATACCTTATTTCATATTTAGGAAAAGTCCTGAAAATCTTAACTCAGAACAGCTCAAGGAGAAAGAAAAGCAAGGTTTTTTCAGGGCAATAAAAAAGAAAAAGAAGAAATCTCAAAATGTAAGTATGCAGCATTTCTAATAAAAGGAATTATTTATTGGTTTTGAATTTTAATGTGCTAGATTAGTACAGTACTTTTGTTATATTTATGCTCGTGTGTATATCTATTTCTTCTTTTATTTTCTCTTTTCACCATATGAAAGTCAAACTCTTCTCCTGTTCAGGGTGGATTTTTCTGCCTTTTCAAATATTTCTTCGCTTACTAGTCCTGTGCATCTTTGTTTTCATTCAGACTCTTTGAGAGCCAGTTTTGATGCAAGTTTTCAGCTGATGTTGCAACAAATTCTTTTGCAGGACCTGATGATACCAATCCAAGAATAGTAAATGCATTGTTGTGTGTTCTCAGAGCTTGAATAGTTTCAGGCACCCACATGGAGGAAGTCAGGCTGTTATAAATGAGAATTCTTTCCAGTCTTTATTTTATAGGAGTGTCTTGGTAACAGCCTTCATCTTCTTCCTACATCCCATGATTGGAATAAGGATGATGTGTCTTAAATATTCTCTATGTTTTGTTGAGGGAATGGATTGTGGCTTTTGTTACCCAGTATAAATCTTTGGTGTCTCTTTGCCATCTTTATGTTTTCATATGCTTTTTGGGAGAGAGAAAAGGACTTTCTTTTATCAGAGAGCTTTGGTGTATTGATACTTCACAAAGTTCTATAATCTCCCTAAGAACTGAAGTAACCTAAACATAATCTCATTCTCAAATGACAGTTCTCGAAACAGTAAAACATTTAATATTTTATTTGGATAAAATTGTGGTGTTTCTGTAAGTGTAAATGCAGTTTTGAAGATTCTCAGAACGGAGTAAATCATGCTCACTCCTGGCAAAGGGGAGTAACTAAATGAAAACATCTACTGTCAAGGAGTGAGGTGGTATGACTGAGTGTTGCTGGAGGGCTGATCTGTTGAGAACTGGGGGAAAGGAGTGATTGCCAGGTTTTTGGGTTTTTTTAAAGTTTCTTTGAACTGTGTGGAACATGTGCATATGTGTATTAATTGGTCCTCAAAAAAGCGTCTCACATTCCTGCTGGCCAAGATTTAGAGCAATGGCATCTGCCTCTCCTTCTGAACTTGTTCATCCTCAGACCTGTACATGGTTCAAATATAATCATTTGTATCACACAGCTGAACTACATGACTCAATTATAGCTCTGAGATTACTTGATATTGTTTCCAGAGATGCATTTTCAAAAAAAAAAAAAAGTTTATAAAAGGTATTAAATTTGCACTGTTCTAGTCTGCTCTGATTCTAGCCATTCAGGCATGATGACTGGGAACACTCTAATGGCTCAGATGATAGATGATGTATCAACTACTTCCAGATTAAATTGTGTGAAGGAAATACAGACAGGATTGTGTTCAAAAGTACCTTGGTCTGTAGCTACCGAAACCATCACTGATTACAAGAGAGGACAGATTTATACATAATCCTTACTCCTGCTTCTTCTCACTCTTAAGAAGAGGAGTAGAGGGGAATGAGGAGGGAGAGAGGGGTTTCATATGAGGGAAAAATATGTTTGCTACTTAGAGCTGGTATCTCACAAGAAGATTAATAAATTAGTGAAGTAAGATAGTGATACAACTCTTGCATCCTCAGCTGGAAATTTGCTGAGATCAACTCGATTTTTTGATCCAACCAGAGACTTCTACTTACAGCTGATTAAGAGGACAGTATCTGGGCATAGGCTGTGCCACTGATATGTGTACAAGTGTCTGGTTCAGACACTGTTCTTTGCTCTTCTTCATCTGTTATTTGAAGACATCTACCTAACAACCCTGGGATGTTCTTTTCAGCACAAACAAAAATTACTCCTTCAGTTCAACACCAAGTCTGACTTCAGTAATAAAAGCTGTTAACAGCACTGTAATATTAGCTCTTCAACTACATGAATAGTGTTTTCTATGATTTCATATTAAAAGACTAACAGACAGCTTGTGACTACCCAAGGTTTTTTTCTGAGGGTTATAATTAATACAGTGTCATAGAAGTAGAAAATATTAGTTATTTACTCAAACACAGACTTTCTGCAGCAAATTACAAACTAAACCAAGGGACTGTCACAGTGCTGGGAAGCACGTCATAGCTATGATTTACTTCTAATATCCACTGGCAAGTCTCATTTTGCTGGTGATTGTTACAGGAGTCATAAAAGAGATCTGAGATTGGATTCAAGGCACCTTCTTAGTAACGTCTTTTTCAAAATATCTAATAGCCCAGAACTGATTCCAGTTCCTGACGCTTCCTCCTGCAAAGCTGCTCCCATGAATCATTCTCCCTAGAGTTCTCCAGGTGCAGTACCTCATGGGTTAATAATTGTTACGGCCTCTTGTGGGAAATCTTTGCAATATTGTTTTTGCAGAGCTGTTCTTATCCATTCTCCTTTTCATCTTGTTTGAAGTCTTTTAGTAACGTAGTACAAGTTTTTGAGGATTGTTAGAGTCACAGTTTTTTCTGCCATCTGCCATCAAACAATTTGATATCCATGAGGGTTGTGCACAGTGTCTGTAGGCACTATCTTCAGAGGCACTTGAGTTTTGCAGATTTTGGCACATATTTCAAGCTATCGGTCTGAAGAAATTATGTGCTTTGGAAAAAACTGTTGCAGGTGAGCATTTCTCTTAGCAATGCTTTGATTCCTTTTTAACTTACTGACTTTGAAACAGGAAATTGTTCTGACCATAAAGTTCCTAAATATAAGCTATGCTAATTATTGACTTTCTTTCATTAACTTGGATGGCCTCTCGAAGCTGAGACAGCTGTTTGAAACCCTTGCTTTTGGTAGCGCTCCCATCATTCTGTTTAGTCACATAATAATTCTATTGCATTATAAAGTTATAATGACAGGCAGGATAATACAAGGCACAACATGTGTGTCCTGTGATTGTTTTGCACCTGAGCAGGGGAGAAATAGTCCATTCTTAATTCTAATACCTTCTAGTTCTGTTTGTTTCTTGTGCATCCATTGATACAGTCTTTGGTTGTGCTACAGAAATTAAAATAAAGCAGCCAGTGTCCTTGCAGTTATCCATGAAGCTGTTAATGGCATATTTATGATGGAACTGAAATAATTCATCTTGGAGCCCTATCTCTTTCTGCAAGTTAAAAATAGAATACTTTTTTTTTTCTAGAGTAACTATCAACTGCTCGTTCTGAAAGCAATTGCTATTATTGTTAGTGTGTCTTTGATATTTTCTTTATATAAAAATAAGAAATGTCATATTGCTTTAGGTCATTATTATAAGTACAAATGATTGACAGAGTTACAGGATTTAATCCAAAGCTCAGTAAAGTCAACCAGATCTATCAATTGTTTACAAAAGGCTTTGGAACTCACTTTGCGTTTCTAATGAACATGGAAAGAAGAAGAGGTGTACTGATCTTTTTTTACATACTTTCTATGCATTAAGTTCCTTGAATTTGTTCCATAGGCTTTTTTGTTCAATCATTATTGTATTTTTTCCAAAGAAAATTATAGGCTTTATAACATGTGTTGTTGGAATTTAAAAAAAAAAAAAAAAGGGAAAAAAAAAAAAAGAAAAGGAAAAGAATTAATATAGTACGGACAGATCTCTTGAATTTAAATACTATGCATTTAGTTTTTGTGTCTTATATTGCAGACAGACTCAACCAACGGGGAGAATCCAAGCATCAAGAAATCCCTCTTTCCTATTTTTAATTCAAAGAATAATTTAAAGCATAGTTCTTCTTTGAAAAAGCTTCCTGTAGTCACTCTACCCATGGTATTAATTTTTAAGTACAGTAACACTGTAAAATGCTCCAGTAAATTTGTTTTACTGACTACAGCAGCATGTGGTTTATTTTCATGGTATCACTTCCTCTTCATGCCAGTTAAGTATCTTGGGCCAGTTCAATAAATTTAAGTAAAATTGGCGGTTCTGTTGAAATAGGTTGTGCCTAATTTACAGTATTTGATATACTGAAAATGTAAAATACACAGTTCCAGAGAGAATGAGCCCTGGGAGTAAGACTAAAGAAGGAAAATAGTTATGAAATTTTGTATGTTTAAAAATAAACTGTCTAATTCTGTTTCAATGAGGAAAAAATTTAATCTCATTTGGTTTATAGCTATATCATAAGTACATATTTTTATACAAACTGCTCCTTTATGTATAAATTTATCAATGGTTTATCTGAAAAAGAGATTTTAGCTTTTGTGTCCATTGTATTTTCGTTTGTCCTGATTGTTCATGATAAAAGACAGCTTGCATTAAAAATAAGTAACTTTTTGACTGTCCTTTTTTTAGCTTAGAATTCTTGAAATTAGATACAAATCTGCATGTGAGTTGCAAAATATCCTTCTGCAAAAAATTCCACCTGGGGCTGTTTCTTAATTTTTGCTTTAGTTTGGGATATTCGTGAAGGAGAAGAAGGATGGAA
This sequence comes from Anabacerthia variegaticeps, assembly GCA_035583185.1. Classification (NCBI taxonomy): domain Eukaryota; kingdom Metazoa; phylum Chordata; class Aves; order Passeriformes; family Furnariidae; genus Anabacerthia; species Anabacerthia variegaticeps. Next base: position 102,159,392 of record JAWWEW010000001.1, read on the forward strand.
AAAGAAAAAGCTCTTGGTTTTCTGATGGCAAAATCAGTCAGGTCATCAGTTCAGAAATATTTTGGTCTGTTTTGCTCAGGAACAAATTTATAGAACTGATCCATGGTCTTAACTGCCGTATGGAATGCTTTTTAAATGAAGATGAGGCTCAACAATATTTATTTTTTTTTATTTTTGAGGCCTTGTTTAACTGCTCTCTCTTACAGCAAATAACACTAACAGCATGTGAATGCTTTAAGGGCTAAGGGTAGAGCAAATCTGCATGATATCCACAGTCACTTGCTCTTACTGTGGGGAAAATTATTGAAAGGTCACTGCACTTCTGCTGCAGTAATGGGCTTTACTGGTGTTCTGTAATTAACTGTGGGAAATTATTTACAGCTATTCTTAAGAATATATTAGGAGACCAGTATTTAATATTTTGTTGCAGATGCCTAACACTGATGGTCAGGATCTCTTGGCATTACAGAAAGCCATTCATCCTTCTAATCACCAGAGCAGCAGGCAGAAGGATTGGCATCCTGAGAAGATGACAGAAATCCAGCCTCATGTAAGTCACATTATCAATTCCCTGTATTTTAGTATCAATGAGGTGTCTTGACAGCTTTTTGTCTGGTGAATAGGAAAATTGCATTTGACATTATTTCCCAACTTTCTCATTCCCTGCTCATTGAACATAAAAAGTCATGTGCCTGCAGTCCTGCATAATTTTTTGAAAATCTAGACATGAATGACAATGAAAAGAGAGACGAAATGTCCCTGTGTCAGTCTTCAAGCCCATTGAAATACTGGTTATGTTTTTGTATGAGAGGCAAACAGTATTTCAGTGCACATCTGTGGGTGCAATGCAGTGCTGTAGCAAAGCCCTCAAGGCAGATCTCTAAGGGACAGTGAATCCTGAGGCTGCCCTGCTGCATGGCACAGTTTTGATGCTTGATGGGGTCACCAGAGCCACGTCATGTCATGGTGTGGCTGGCACTGACTGCAGCTTAAGCAGGCTACATTTTTGGAGCATAGCACTGCACTAATGCAACTTTATTTTCTCTTGTTCTAAAACCAGCTTGGGGGACTGGGTTTGGGAGGGAGCTTCAGTGCCACGCTCTGTTGCCATCACACTGAAAACTGGAAACAGCTGCAATGTTTGAAGAAAAAAGTTGCTTTGTGAGCTGTGGAACTTAATGAGACTTTTTTCATACCACTTTATGTGCTCAGGCTTCCCCAGGCTCTTGCTACCCATATTTAGTAATCCCGTATCTCCATTTTCCTCCAACCTGCTCACCAGTTAAAGAAGCTGTGAGAGACCAGAGATGCTTATCTCTCAGCTGCCAGCAAACAAAACATGGCACTGCAGAGTTTTGCCACATCTTGTTTGACTGCAGATGACTACTCAAGACTCTCTCTAGCCCCTAATTGATGTTCACAAAATTTTTAAGAACTTTGTATTTTTGATATCTGTGCCTCACAAAATGTGCCTGAGGTTCTAAAGCTAGTAGCTGGAGAAGTGACAGATGGACAGCAAATGCAATGGTCTATGCCTGTTTTGTCAAAGGAAATAAGGATAAAATAATTGATGGGAGCAATTTTTTTGTGATGTAGAAAATGTTCCACCTTTTCAGGTAACTAGTAGATTGAATTGTGATGAGAGGGCATTTTCTCAGGTGTGTAGTCATAGCTTGTAATGAAATATACAAAATTAATACAAATTAAAAGTGAAGAAGTCCTGTGAAGTTTAAGATGTTCAGTTTAGGTTATGGCAGTTTTTTTGTAGCGAGTCTGATATGATGGAGGGCAGAAGGTCAAGTGCTTTTCTGCGTATCTTTCAGAGCCAGCCATTAAAATCTCTTCGAAAGCTCTTACACCTCTCTTCAAACCATCCTGTCCCTGCTGAGCCCCGCTTCCAGCCCTTACCAAGCCAGCCAGCCAAAGCTTCTTTTTCTGAAGTGCGAATTCACCCCATGAGTCAAAGCTCCAGCAGCGGCAGCAGCAACGTGCGGCAGGATGCTCAGCCCAAGCCCAGGCCAACGCTGCAGATCCCGAGCCAGCTGGAACCCACCTGGCACGTGTCCCCAGTAAACAGGAGCGTGAGCGACGGGCCTCCCTACTCCGATCAGCTGCCTTCCAAGAGCGGACAGAACGGGCACACGTACACCCGGACAAACCGGTCGCGAATGCCAAACCTGAATGACTTAAAAGAGACAGCCTTGTAATTGCACTCCAGAAAATAGGCCAGTTTGGGTGGAGATCAGCATAGGAGAGTGGTGGTGGTTCTGGTGATGGTAAGACTGCATTTTCAGCTTTATAAAGGTGTGCAATATGTACATGTGGAGCTAGGCTGTTTGGCACCACGGAGAGAGTCAGGGATTATATGGTAAAACAAGTTGAACTATGAATTACCAGTCATCAGAAATGTCACTGGATACCAGGCAGAGTGTGCAGGTCAGGGAGAAAAATGCATTGCCGTTTTCTCTCATTTACATTCCAGCTTAGTGCACATCTCTGTCTGAAAGCTGGGAGACTACTGGTATGTATTGGCACTTATAAGGGTGAAAATATTCATGTCTAGACCTATGCCCTTATTACATTTTTTGCTGCCTAGTTAAAACAGTGGGGTTTATGTGATAAAAGTGTGTCCCTGTTAAGGGTTTAAAGTTAAATTGTATGTCTTAAATTTGTTTTTTAAACTTCCATATTTGATAGGATTTGTAATATTTATTTATGATGACCTAATATCGTACTGTTATAATCATATCTTTTATGTTATAATGTAAAGTTATTTTGAGCTGTTTGAAACATTGTGAAGCAGTGCAACAGCTACAGTAGTTTCTATAAAAAACTAACAGTAACATTTATATATTGCATCAGGAGTATTTTATTCTATATATAAATATATATATAAATGGAAAATAACTGTCTGTTTTTTAAATATACTCATTTAAAAGAAAAGTATTGTTATGACACTATCTGCCATATTTTTTATACATTTGTGATATAAAGTGCAGTATTATACTTCTAATAAAAGGAAGTTGAATGTGGATATAAATGTGACTGTAACAGTATGAATCTTGCTTAGCTATGAGAGCCCAGTATTATAGGCATTATTGGTAACAAACAAAAGAGAACATTCAATTCCAAGCTTTATTATGGGCTATTTTGTTGGAAGTATTGGCTAAATGTAAGAGACTGCAGAACTGTACAGTAATCTAAATGTGGTATGTTCTCCCCTGTGTCCTTAGCTTTCCTAGTAATACTAATGGGATTTCTGCATCTGCATCAAGAGCACAGAGCCCCAGTACCAAATTTTTGTTTCAAGAAATAAAGTGCCCCATGACTACAAGCGAAAGCAGGTGCTCTTCCACTTAATAGCAGGGGTGAAAACCAAAGAAACATAGCATGAATTGCAAGTGAAATGCAAAACTTCGACACTTACGCATAGCATGGCACTGCAGATCATGGTATAAGCTTTTATGCATATGTGTATTTTACATCTTGTTTAGCAGTCTGTTAATTAATAAGATAAACACTGTATTAAAATTTAAACTACTCTTGCACTTTTTATTATATTTCAGGATGTATTTAAATCTACAAATCTGATATTTGGATATTGAGGGAGAAAGTTGCCATGCAGCTTAATTTCTCCTTTGGTCTTACTGTCCAAATATTCCCATACCCAGTTCAGTTACCAGTCTCAGCAAAATACTAGAACTTGAGTTCCAGTCTCCTGTACCACACAGTTAAAACTGCCTTTACGTTGGTGAATGTCAAGTGTAGCGAATACACACCGTGATTCCTCTGTTGCTACCAGTAAATTAAATCCAAGGTGAGCCAGAAGGAGTCAAAGGAGTTATGCCAGTCTAAACTTTGTGCAATAAGAGGAGAGCCAGGCCTGTAGTGTCAGAACAATACAATCTTTCCTTTTTAAACGCATTAGTTCAACTCCCTTGTTACTCTGCATCATAGTTTGTTTTCTAGATGTTGCCATTGTAAGACACTTGTACTTGCAAATACATTGTCTTTTCCAAAAAGAGATTAACCTGAATGTAAATTTGATGATTTAGCCATAGAGGTAGTTAACAGAAGAAGCCAGGCAGTAAGAGCTGAACTTCCTACTTGGATAACAATGCAAACTGGCCATGCTGTTCAGTACCTCTTGAGTCATACCAAAGTTCTAACAACAGCAAATTCGGCACCACTGCTGTAAAAATCTTTGTCAGAAAGAACAGCATGGAAGGATGTTATATTGGGTTTGTCTGGGACCAAAAGTCAGTCTAGTAAATTTGAAAAATTACAAAATCAGAATTCTTTCTTTGTCAATTGCCTGCAAGAAATGTGCATGTGATTTTTCTATGGATGTAATGAACACGATATCTCTCTATATATGATATATACTGTATTGATATATCATATATATAGCGTATATAAATAGAGTAGACATGAAAGGATATTCAGTTTTCTCTAAGTTCAGTGGGCATCCAGGAAAGACATTGTGATATTTACTAGTCATCACTGTCAGAGTTTAGCAGCATACTTTGACAACTTCTTTTAGATTCACTGCTTGGCCACAGCTAGGTCAGCCCTGATAGCCCTGCTCTGAAATGGTCTACTGCCACTGAAATCCCTCACAAAAGCACTATCCGAGAGAGAGTGGGGCTCTAAGCAGTGTGGTTTGAATTTCTCTTTAGGGCAGTGAAACTGGGGTTGTTTAGTCTGGGGGAGAGGAGGCTCAGGGAGCACCTCATCGCTCTCTACAACAACCTGAAAGGAGTTCGTAGCCAGGGCGGGATTGGCCTCCTCTCCCATGTCTCATGTGAAAGGACAAGAGGAGATGGCCTTGTGTTGTGCCAGAAAAGGTTCAAATTAGGTATCAGAAAGTAAAGAAAATCACTGAAAGACTGGTTAGGCGTTGGAATAAGTTGTTCAGGAAGGTAGAGGAGTCACTGGCCCTGGGAGTGTTCAAGAGGCATCTGGATATGGCACATGAGGATATGATTGAGGGGTGATTGTGGTGGTGCTGGGTTCACAGTTGGGCTAGATGATCCTGAAGGTCTCTTCCAAGCTTGATGATTCTGTTTCCCAGCAAGTGTTCAGACTAGACTCTTCTGTGCTTCGTGGATATGTATCCTTTTGCCTCTGCAAGATTTTTAGCTTGTTGGTAAGAGCTTCATGCTGGGGATGATGATACTGGGCTGTATGTGGCTGTTCTGATTTCTAGCAAGGAAAAATGTTTCCAAAGGATTTTTTTTTCTCAGTACCCATTAAGTTAAATCAGGATAATCTCTGACTGTACATATAGCTGTTTAAAGTAGTTAGCAAGTCTTCAAAGGTGACCTAAGGAATGTTCAAGTATTTGGTGGCCCATACTTACAGAAAGTTGTTCCTACTTCATACTGTGTTTTCTTCTCAAATTCAACAAACCATAGGAGATTTCAGTTGAATACTAAATTGTGTTGAATGTATGTAGTATTTTCTTCCTTCTGTTGGAAAGAAATTCCAGCAGCTCGGCCAGCTGGTGCTGGGATGAATTGTGTATTTTTAACTTGATCTAACTTCCCAATATTTAGAATATTGCTAATGTAATTTTGTCGAGGCTTTCAAAGGAGTCTTATTATAGTGACTGAGATTTGTTGGCTTAATAAAGGGAAGAGAATTACAGAGCAAACTATTTTGTAAGTGTGAGCTTTCCTTTTCACTGGTCTGTGAGTCCTGTGCTACATGCTCTATAGATTTACTTAGTATAAGGAAACTTAGTTAAACTACATTTTATTCTTGGGCAATCTGTTTTGCCTTATGGCATCGTTAATGATGTGAATAGAAAAGAAACTAAGTTTCAGAAATTAATTATAGTCATTTTGCAGAACTCAAGCTGCCTAAACTTGTCTATATGTTTTTGCTATAGATCTTGAGCTCTTTTTAACTGAAAAAGAAGCACCTTAAGCTCATCTTAGCTGAAATTGTGTATGTGTCTAAGCTGTCCTTTTAAACTGCCATGTAAACGTATTAACCTAGAACAACATCTATTTTAAACAGACCTGACCACAGAGAACAGTCCCCTAGAGCTATTTAATGCTTATTGCTCCATTTGTCACAGTCCAAGCTTCATTGCTCCTCTGAGAGGTCACCAGAACAGAGCAGTGGGCAGAGTTCTTGGCAGGAAGTCAGTGATCCCAGATTTGGTCTCTTCTTCCTAAAACATTCCCCGAACACTACTCTGTTTGCCAATACATGCTCTTTTAGATCAATAGTAAAGCAGGCTTCAAACTTCCAAATGTATGAGAGGCCCTCAGGTTGGGCGTCTTTCGGGATGTCACCTCTCTCTCTGCCACACCAACTTGTTTCTGGGAGCAAAGCTGGAGTGACTCTTCAAGAAGCAGTGGCCTGTGGTAGGCTTTTAGCCATTCCTTATCATTGCAGTTAGGTCTCTTAACAGGTGAATCTTTCTTATTTAAAAAGCTACTTGCCAATCTTTTCTTTTTACTTCAAAAGCTGCTGTAGCTGTTAGCTGGGTAGACCCCCAAGTTGGCACAGAAAAAGCTATGTATTCTCAACAATTCAGAGCTGCAGACCTCCCTATAAGAATGGGAACACAGATTATACAGCTCTGAAAGTGCTGTTGTGACTAGGTGGCTGAGGTGAAACCCAGCCGCTTTAGCGAGGAGCTGTGGTCTGGAAGCAATGGGGTTTTCACTCATCTTTTACTTTTTGTTGTCTTATAATGATTCAATGGAGAGACACGCTTCAAAAATACCTGCATGTAATCAATTCCTTATGTTTTGAACACTGTCAGAGTAGAGCTGGGAGAACATTTGCATCCCAGTCACACAAAGAGTAGGAAAAGGATAGCCATATATACTATACTGCAAATTGTGGGGTGGCAATGAATGTTTATTTTTTCCATTCCAGCTAGCATACATAATACATCTGTTAAAGGGGTAATATCACAAACCATGCATCTAGGCTGTTGTTCATGTAAGTAGGCCCACCATTTGAAACAGGAGTGCCACAGAAGATGGTTGGAAAGGTGATGTGCCCTATGTAACCATTTTTAAATGACCTTCAAATCAGGACACTATTTAAGAACAGGTGCCTTTCCCTACACAGCTCTTTCTAATGGTGTCACGATATTAACCATTCATTAACTGGGTTTGTAGTGAATGAGGAGAAAAGCCATTTAACTTCTGGCCTTTGTTAAAAAGGGTGTGATTTGAGTAAACCCTTTTAATATAACACAGCTTGGAAGTTCTAGATATTGGCACCTTTTTCAAACAGTCAAACAGCAGCAGTGCTCAGGCTCATCAGGCAGGAGAAGGCTTGTGCACATCACTTGGTTCAGATGTTGTACTCAAACAGAGTATTTCTCATTTTGCAATCATGAAGATTACTTTTCATGAAAATTAAGCAAAGCAAATTTTATAGGAGATCCTCTTCCAATTTTAAGAGAAAAACTGTGTTAGGTCATCTGCTCTGTCAGCGGACTGTCTTAACAGCTACTGCGTGAGACAGCATTAGTAAATCTGATGGATTAGGTCTGAATTTTACTTCATCCAAGTTCTACTTGGATGCAAATTTGTGACCTTGTGTGCAGCCAATTGATGCAAAAGTTGTCTTTTGACACACTAAGACACACTAAGTGTGAGAGGACCAGCCCCACTATGTTTGGATGCTTTTGTTCCACCAAATCAGATTGCTTCTCAGGCTCTTTTAGAACATAACTCAAAATATGCAGCCAGGCAAAAGTGACTCTTAAAACATGGCCTGAGGGTCAGAACACAGAATTTGTCTCTTAGCCTAAGAGTGACTACACATCTCTTGTCTTCTCTGCAAGTCAATCTACCTCCTCTCTCTTGCAGAATGTTGTCAAGGTTGGGTTTGTTCTGAGCTTATTATTGACTCCAGCTTTTGAAGAGACATCGAAAAAGATTCTTCCTCTAGGTACTGTTAGCAACCAAGTAATAAAATAGTAATGGGCCTTCATCTAAAATACTTCTGAAACCTCCAAGCCATCTGAGCTCTCCCTCTAGAATCCCAGTGCCATCCTTTGCACTGCTTTGCAGTCTTCCCCTGCCCTTCCCTTTGTGGTTCTCAAATATTGCAGTTGCCTTGTTCTTTGTTGTTTCTCTAGTGCAGATTTTCAGGGAGTTAGAGGCCTTATCTACTACTCCACCCTGTTTGCTGTTTTACTCAAACAGCTATCCTTAGACTTGCTCAGGATTTTCTTCATTTTAATTTTCCATTTCATCTGGGTGAGATACCTTACCTCATTGTGCCCCCGCCAAAACACGCTGCCTACCAGGCTTTTCATTCCACCAGGTCTCTGTTTGCACAGGGCATTGCTTCTCTGGATCCATTCTGAGAAATGCAAGGTGGCATCTTAATTGTACAGGCATAGAAGTGTGTTGTGAAGTAGCTGCTGTCATAGAGCTTTCCATTATCAACGTTAAACCATGTTCATAGCACAAGATAGAAGCCACTATTCAACTTTCCTATAGGATAGGAACCTCTCGGTGTAAACTCTTGACATGTAAATCCAACGGCAGAGCTTTTAACTGTTCAGTTACGAGGCAAAACTTTAAGCATAGGTAACTGTCTCAATTTTCCTTTACTTTTTTTTTTTTTTTTTTTTTTTTTTTTTTTTTGCTAGTGCACATCTTAGACTCGTACTACTGAAGGATATGACTAATTGAAAGGAGTAGCATTGTATTTGGTTTATATGGAACAATAAGCTAAAATCTTCCCTGAAACCATAATTTTGTTGGAAATTCTATGCAGGCATTTTAAAATATGGCTAATCTGGTAAGGACTTCCAGGACTGCTTAGATCTCCACTGTGAAACGCTGAATTTTAGATTTGTGTTTTTTGGGAGAAAGAAGGAAGAATGAAGTTTAGGAAAATAATTATTTTTTTCACAATCTGCCAGTACAGACTATTCTAAAACTAAAAGGCTGAGGAGGCAGCTTTCAAAACTTCTAAATTTATGGATAAGATTCCCTGATGTTTTTTAACAGCTACTAGAAATCTAAAGCGCACAAACTTTTAAATCTACCGTGCTTTCTGTTGTGGAAGGGATATGTTGTGGTGTTAACCTTTTTAATCCTGGAATACAAATTGATTTTAAAATGTGTTGAATATCTAAGGATGACTTCATGCAACTTAATAAACCATTTGTAAAGTGTTTGTATACAACCCTTTGTATCATGTTGTTGGTACACCTTACCAAATTTTTTTTGAGCATGTATTCCATTCTTAACTTCTGTACAATTTATATTGTTGCTGTAAATATTCTAAAAGAGAAAAAAAAAATCCTGTGGTAACCTTAATTATCAGCATGGAAATGGTTAATTTTTACTGAGCACAATGTATTTTTGAATGGGCCTTCCAAAATATGTCCTTAATAAAAATGCAGATTTTGCACTAGATCACTGGTGTTGTTCAACAGCTGATCTTATTCCTGACGCATTCCAGAGCACCTCTCCATTCGTCAGCTTGGCTCAGATCAGCAAACAGGCCAGAACCACACCAGGACTCCGTGCCTCATGGGTCACTGCCATGTCCTGGCTAACTCCCCCCTTCTGAGAAGCCAGCTTATTTCTTTCTGCAAGCCTGATGGCTCTACGGGAGCACAGAAACAACAGCTCTGAAGCACCTTGTTGCCTCCCTCCTATAGTCTCATTGCAGATGTCAAGGGGGGCTCCGTCCTTTCAGGGCAAGAATCTCTGCTACTGCCTCTTTTGAACCTTACCAACACCCTCAGGAGGCACTACCAGAAATTAAAAGGCCCTTGTACTTTCCAGCCCTTAGCATTTGCTGCACAAAACTATCCTGTTGGAATTGCATTGTTGCCACATGGAGACTGAGACCCTTCCAGGCAAATGTTGAGGTGTCAGTGCTAAGAGTTTCTGATGGGTTCCTCTTTAATGTGTCCTGGCTATGATTTTATTTTGTCCCTGTGTGCAGCTTTAAAAAACTTCAAGTATTTCTCTGCTAGTCTCTCATTCTTCAGGGTAATTTGAAACGAACTGAGTAGGGATCACTTTATCTGGACCTCCCATCATTCCCTCTGAGCTTCAGCAGCAGACTTGCTGAAAGCCAGGACTTGCAGTCTGTGAGATCCTCCAAAACAGCTGCCTGATGGGTTGTGCAGCACCCACAGCCTCGGTGAGACCAGGCTGCTGCCTGGTGCCTGCGCTGAGCTGCACACACCACTGACCCAAGCTACACTTCCACCAGGACAAGCAGTCCAGCACTCAAACAGTCCTAGCCAGAAATGGGTTTGAAATGCATGTTTCCTGGAGGCACCTAGTGCTCTGGGGGTACTTTGGCTTTACTCTTACAACCTTACCCTTTCAAGGATCTCTTTGTAATGGCCCCTTTTCTGCATGCCCTGCAGACCCCCAGGAAATGGAGTGGCCACCTCCTTGAAGAGGAACCCCAGTGCAGTCAGCATTTGTCCCCCATTGAATGAGGAGCTCAGTGGGCATGAGCATTTTTCTCTGCATATATCCATTAAGAGAAAGGAGCTGTTTTCTTACATACTGTGTGTGATCTGGAGGTCTGAGGTAGTCTCTGATCACATAGCTTAGATTGTGCAGGTTTGACTTCTCAGCACAGTTCCCTCACTCCTCTCAAAGCATCCCATGCTAAAAATTCAGGTCATGAAGCTGAAGGCAGCTCTTAATTCTGCTTTCTATTTCAACCTGCTTGTGTTTTATGCAGTTGCAAAGCCATGCATGGGTCTCCCTATGTCTACAGGTAAAGACCTGCAGGATTAACATCTTTGTCAGCCACAAGGACACTGGGATTGAGTGCACCCTCAGCAAGGCTGCCAATATATTGTGCAGTTGACACACTGCAGGGAAGGGATGCCAGCCAGAGGGACCCGGACAGGATTTAAGGTAGACCCGTGCAAACCTCATGAAGTTCAACAAGGCCAAGTACAAGGTCCTGTGTGTGGGTTGGGGCAGTCCCAAGCACAGATACAGGCTGGGGGAGGAACAGATCAAGAGGAGCCCTGAGGAGAAGGACCTGGGACTGCTGGTGGATGAAAAGTTCAGCATGAGCCTTCTGGCAGCCCAGAAGGCCAGTTGTATCCTGAACTGCAGGAAAAGCAGTGACTAGCAGGTCACAGGAGGTGATTCTGGCCCTTTACTCTATTCTCATGAGATTCCACCTGGAGCATCCAAGTCTGGGGCCCCCAGTGCAAGAAAGACATGGACCCTTTGGGGCAAGTCCAGAGGACAGCCACTATATTGAGCACAGGGCTGGCACAGCTCTCCTATGAAGACAGGCTGAAAGACTTGTTGCCTGGAAAAGAGAAGGTTCCAGGGAGGCCTTTATAGGACCTTCTAGCACCTAAAGCAGGCTACGAGAGAGCTGAAGAGGGACTTTTCAAAAGGGCAGGTAATGATAGGACAAGGGCAAATGGCCTTAAGCTGAAGGAGGGTAGTTTTAGATTAGATATTAGGGAGAAATTATTTACTGTGAGGGTGGTGAGGCACTGAAACAGGTTGCCCAGAGTTGTGGATGCCCCATCCCTGGAGGTGTTCAAGACCAGGCTCTGATGGGGCTCTGAGAAACCTGATCTAGTGAAAAGTGTCCCTGCCCATAGCAGGGAGGTTGGAACTACGATGGTCTTTAAGGTTCCTTTCAGCCCAAACCATTCTGTGATTCTATGTTTATGAGAAAAACTTGTGCATTTATATAATTGTACTTTGCCTGGTCTTGTCCCACTTTCATAATGTCCTCAGTCACACTGTTGCTCCACCATGTTGAATTTATGCAGAAGGGGAAGTCAAATGCAATTCTAAAAGCATTTGAGGACCACTTAATTAATTAAGCCTCTCAGCACCCTTCTTTTTATACAAGAGGCAGAGGTTAAGTGAATTTTCAGAGGTCAATTAGCAAGTGAGCTGCATTGCAAGGATCAGAACAGAAACTCCTGCTTTAGCAGGAACCATTTAGTTGAAAGTCAGAAGTAGGTCTCTTCCCCAGGAAAGCTGGAGAGGTGAACTGCAGGCAAAGGACAGGGCAAGGCAAGAAGCAAATGAACTGTGAAATGCACTCTATGCCAGTTAGTTCCACATTATTTATCGCTGTACATTTCAATCAAAAAAAAGGTCTGGTGATTTCTTTGAAGATGGGAGACTGGAAGAGTGATAGCACAGGTCCTTTCTAGACAGTATTTCCTTCCTTAAGGTTTTATGATATCTTATACATAGGATTGGTCATGTGAAGATATATAATTCAGCGTGGTTCCTTGATGTATGACGGTGTGTGGTTCATCCATTCAGGCTGTATGTTAAGCCTGCGAGCTCTTCCAAATTTCAGGGGAGCTCCTGCCCCTTGCCATAGGGTGCATTTCCAAAACCAGACATCTTGAAAAACCCTGGATTATGCATAGGAGCTCGTCAAAGGCCAGTCACAGAGTAGGCTTTGACGAGCTACAGTCAGGCCTAACTGCTTTGGGGTGATACAGATATTCACCAGCTGGTGCCCAGTGCATCCTTTCACCCTCTCTTCCACCCCCAAGCCTCGGTCATGCAGTGGAAGAGCAGCACCAAGCCTCCTTTCCCCCATCACCATCCACCCAGACATGGAGCAGAGCTGCCTGTGCTGCTTTTAGGGCAGGAAGAGCTGTGTGTTGACATGGTGGGAAATCTGCCCAGAGCTCAAAAATGCATCACCATTCAGTGTTAGTGTTGCTAACTCCAGAGCTGTGACCGCTGGTGGAGAGCCCTTGCCTCTCTGTTGCTGCACGTCAATGCCTTCAGGGAGGGTCTTACACCATGCTGGTCTCACAGCTTGGCTCCGTGGCTCAGTGGATCTTCTCAGTACAGCTTGCCTTGACTGTTTAGCATTAGGGAACCATACAGTGATTTCTTACTGGGAAAACCTGTCCCTAGACCAATTTGTGGATAAGCAAAAATCCTATCCACATATGGGGGGTCGGGGGGAAGCAAGGGAGTAATGGTGTATAATAACAATCATCTCAGCAGATGGGAATTGGTCTTTTCTACATCTCTGTAGACTACTTACTGTTTGTTTAATGGAGTAGCTTTTAGACTTATCAGAAGACCTTATTTTCCTGAGAGATACTGTTTGTGTGTATATGCAGGAAAAAAACAAGGCAAAACCCTCTCTTCTCAGAAACAAGTGTGGTGAATTGCACAGCTAAGCAAAGGCTTTTCTCTTGTTTTTGGTCACATCTCATTTGTTTTCAGTCACATCTCAACTCCTGCCCTGCACACTGAGCATTCACCTCTCTGCCCATAGGGATAAGGAGAGGAGAGGCAGATGGACTGCCTCAGTGCAGTTGTCTTCGTGCCTCTCTTCTCTGCGCTGAGACAGACCAGATTGTTAGAAAATAGGGAAAAAGGCCTCTGGTGCCTGCGAGGTTTGTGCTACAGCTGCGTGGGAAGGCAAACCAAAGCTGTCACTCCGCAGGTCCCCACAGCCCTCCCACGTGGGAACGGTGGGGGCTGCAGTTCCCACCTGGGCTGTGCTGAGCATCGGCTCCCGGGCTGAGGCAGGGACATGAGCCACAGTAACCAGGCTGTCACCCCAGGGAGATGGGTCCATCATGACAGCCTCCACATGCCCCAAATTCCTCAGACGCTGAACACCCACTGGCCATCAGGCCATGGAGATCAAACAGTTAATAAGAGCGAGTCCCTGTGTCTGTGCCCAAACACCCACAGGGAGCAAAACACCCTGGGGTCCCTGAGATGTGTCAGTGCAGAACTAGGCAGGACACAGAGAGGGTTTGGCCATCTGGTGCTTGAGGCACTGATGCCTGTTGCTAAACCCGTCACAGCAGCTCAGGCCGGAGGGTTGCTGATACAAGTGGAAATGAGGTGATTTTGGAGCGTGAGATACTGGGGACAGGGTAGATCTGGCCCCAACCCTGTTTCAGGGATGGCAGAGACCGGCACAAGGAAAAGCAGGGTAAGATGTCTGTCTCAGCATGAGAACCCTCCCTGGTCCTGGTGGGTCAGTGTGGGGTGCCTGGGCTCGGGGACATATAATCAAGCACAGACCTGCCCTCCTGGAAAGAATCCAAGCCCTGCCTTTGGACCCCATCTGCATTTGCTCTGGCCTTCACAGCGCGCTGTGATGATGATTTCCCCAACCTAACACCCAAGGGCCAGAAGCACCACATCTCACAGGATCAAAGCCCCGGCCCTGACCCTCCCACCTTCCCCAATGTGTGCCCACAAACCCCCCCAGCTGCATCACCAGGCGCGGTGGGAAGCAATGTTTTATTGAAGACAGCCCTTCCCTTTGCAGGCTGGGCATTTGCCCCGTGTAGCCACGGCAGGGCAGCTGCACGGGCAGACACCTCCACGTCCAGGCCAGGACAGAGCGCTCAGCCACACCTGCCCAGGCACTCCAGGAGCTCCATGCGGATGGCGATGCGCACGTGCCAGCCCAGCGGGATGAGGCGGATGTACCGGGCCACGATGGGCGGCCGCAGCAGGTTCTGCACTGAGGAGGAGCGGTCCGAGTTGCCATAGAAAACCTGTGGAGGGAGGTGTGGGTAGGTGGTCAGGGGGCTGGAAATCTTGTCCCATGAGTCTGGGGTGCCTGTGCAGAGGAGATGACAAGGAGGCTCCCTCCCCTCCACCCTCAAACAAAAGACATTAAAAATAGCCGGACTATTTTTGTCACTCTGATTCAGTTTTCTGAGTAAGTCACTTTCCCCCATTGTTCCTGTAATTTTTCTGGCTATGCCAGACTTGATCTTTCCCTGCTGTCTTTCATTTCCAGCAAGGCACCACGTGTTTGGAGTGAGCATGGTAAAATCTGGCTTTACAGTTCACGAGTGGGGTTCACACATATGACAGTGTAGTCAAAAAAATGTATTTGAGTGCCCTTTCCCCATTGCTTGGCCAGCATGTCACATCTCCTGCTGCCAGGACCTGCTTTTTGGGGGGAAGCTCAGCATTTCCCCAGGTACTCCAGCAAAGCCACCAGAGTCTCCCATGCCAGGATGGGGCCATCCCCACAGATGGACACTGAGGACACCTGGAAGGCAGCAGCTGTGGCATCCCCCAGCCCAGCTGGGCTGCACAGGCACCACTGTAAGGTGTCCCCAGTGCAATTTTTAACTTCAGCCTAACCAGTAAGAAGTGCAGTGTGAGAACGGTTCAGTGGGCTGTGACATAACCAATTGCAGATCTTGTCTGTGTGGTTTGTCTGCATTGTCATTGTGCATTAGCCCCAGACTTATAGCAAAAGAAGCAGCCCCCATTTCACAGTGCCCAAGCATGGCTGGTGTTGTATGGCCACAGCCAAGAAATCAGTTTTATTGTGGAGGTGCTGCCTCCTCTGCAATGCCTACTAATGCCTCTGAGCTTAATCTGGACTCCACTATCATCATTAGAAAACACAAAAAAATGTAGTTTGCCCCGGTCAGCATGACATTTGCTTTCACCACAGGGGAAATGGACCCTCTCTGTGCCACCCCCAGATGTGGAGTGAGCACCGAGGCTCATCCACCCTTCTGCTCCCACAGAACCCTCCTTCTGGGGCACCTCCCACCGAGACCTGATGTGTTCATGTCACTGAACCCACCACCCCTCCACCAGTGGCCGGAGAGCAAATTCCACTGACCCGATTGTTCCCGGTTTGGTCCTTGTAGTACACCCAGTTGAGGTTCTCGTCGGTGCGGTACTGTATGCTGTACTTGGTCATCCACTCATCGGCATCACAGCGCCCTTGTGTGAGGATCCCTGAAATCACCTTCACCTCCTTCAGGTCAATCTGCAGCCACTGTGCATTGTCCTGGTACTTGGAGAGCCACGCGCACCTGGGGGGACACCACAGCCCTGCTGTTCCTGTACCACTGCCCTCCCAGGCAGACCCTTGTGCCCCCCACACTGCCAGGGCTCCCCAGCACCCACACCCATTGCCCCTGGGGGCCCTCAGAGGGGCATTTTCGAGCTCACCCAAAGCCTTGGCCATTGAGGCGGGCCTTGTTGGCTGTCCAGGATGAGTACCAGCCTGTGTACTGCTCTGGGTTGGAGCAGCTTATCTGGTCCGGGGTGACAGCACCAGACTCGAAACCCAGGGGCTTGTGGTAGGGACACTCTGCAGAACAAGGGAAAAAACACATTAAGGAAGATGAGTGGCTCTGTTTCCTGGGTGTGTTTGCACTCACAATGTCAGCACCTCCTGTGGTTTCATGGCTCCCTCTCTTCCCTGACTAGGATGCTGGAGATACTCTTAATCCCAGACCACAACCTGCCCAGTGGCCACAGGGCCTCATTTCTAGCTCTTGTGTTGATTTTTAACTTTTCTTTCTCTCTCGAACTTACTAAACCTGTTCTTCCTGTAATGTTTTTGGATGGAAGGCTTTATTCATGTTGCAGTCTGAATCTCCTTCTTGCAAGCATATTGGAAGAAGAGCCAGGCTGGATCCATCAACCTGTATCCAGCCTCCAGGCTGTCTGCCTGGTCCTTGAGAAATTCCAGGCACTGCTTTTCTTGCTGGACTTCAACTCCTCCTGCTCCTCCCTTCACTGTCTTGATTTATGGCTCTACTTGCATGGCAAAATTGCTGAGCTCTGATCATCCCTTCACAAGCACACTCAGATCTTCTGCATTCTCTGCTATGGGGACCGTCTCTGTGTCTGGAGATAGTCCTGCCTTGTGGAAAACCTGCAAGTGCTCTAGTGTCAGTGAGGTGTAATGCTTGACCCTGCTGAAGGCTCAGGGATCTCCATGTGAATTTTTGACTTCAGATCTTCAGGCTACCAATCCTGCCCCCACAGCTGTCTTCTGTAACAGTGAGAAATTCAACATGACTTCTGCTGGCTGCAAAACTACTGGAGAAAGAAATATTCATCAATAAACCCTTCTGTGGTGGATCACCACACAGTGCTCTGGAAGGGAGGACTCTGGCGATGCTGAGCACCTGCATGCTGCCTGGACCTAGTTGTGGGGTTTTTGTTATGATCTTTTTTTATACAATCAGGCTTTTACTGTGTATTAAGATACACAGAATGAAGGCACTCACAAGGGTCACATGGGAGTTGCCTAGACAAACACATATCATTGGCAGCATTTTCTAATTTTGCAGCCTGTGGAGCCCCCAAAGGTAACTGTGTCCCTTTCTCCAGTTTAGCATAGTCTGTTTGTTTCATGGCTCTCACCAATAAAGGAGCAAGCAAAGCTCTGTGCAGCTTCACTTGTGAGTAGGACATTTCCTTGCCTTAGCCATGCCTAACTAACCAGCGTGGTGCCTCGTGTTCAAAATGACCCACATGTGGGGCACATCAGTGGGGGCCCAGAACCTGACACAACCATGGCCTCCCCAGTGCAACTCCCCAGCACTGCAGCCATGTGGTCAATGTCTCATTAGCAAGCTCCACTGGGTCAATACTGTATGCATCAATATCTCATTAACATATATTGCTTAGTCGGTACCTCATTAACATGTGTTTTCCCATGAAAACATATAGCCACTGTCCCCCCTTCCTCCAGGCATGGAAACATCATGCTTTTCCATCATGTTAAAAGCCTTGCTCCCCTTGTGCAAGAGGGTGGGGTGGCCCTGTGTGTTTACTATTTGTTAGGCTTATCTCAAACACCACCCAACTTTACTTTTAGCAACACTAATCCACAGACCACACAACCATAATGCAATTAGCAGGTCACCTTCAGGTGAGTCTGTTTGTGCCACACACAGAGTCCCACCAAAACAGGTGCCTGGTGCCTGCCCAGCCAAATCAGCCAAGCCATTTGACACCATTACAGCCAACCTGGAGGAAAGCTGAGCGGTATTTGGGAGGTGGCTGCTCCCCTTGGCTGTGCCAGAGACAGCTCTGCATGGCTGCCCTGCAAACCATCAGCAGGCAGCAGGGACACCAGCCCATACCATGCTGGCTGGGCTGGACTGGGCAAGGGCAGTGCAAAGCCCCTGTCTGGGGAGAGAGACAGCTGGGGGTTACAGTGGCAATGATTATCATTCAGGAGAACAGCCTTCATTAGTCAAGGAAGATGCCTTCATCACTTAGTGACATAATGCTAATGTGTGAGAGAGAACCCATCACACCTGGCCTGGCCAGGAAACCTAACACTGCTCCTCACTTATCTGCCATGGACAGAGCAACCAAACCTGCCACGCCTTCTTCCCTTCCCTTGCCTCTCAAAGGATGAGGGGTTTAAACAGGAAGATTATGGACTTAGATTGGACATAAGGAAGAACTTTTTTACTGTGTGGATGACGATCCACTGGAACAGGTTGCCCAGGGAATCTGTGGGTGCTCCACCCCTGGAAGTGTTCAAGTCCAGGTTGGATGGGGCTTTGAGCAAACTGGTCTAGTGGGAGGTATCCATTTCTATAGAGGGGATGGGAGAGGGGAGGGATTGGAACTAGATGATCTTCAAAGGTCCCTTCCAATCCAAGCCATGTTGTGATTCTGTGATTCCTCGGTGCAAACAGCAGCAGGGTGGTGCCAGGCTGAAGCAAGACTTCACATGGAGAATTGTACACTGCTAAGCTTAAACAGTAAGAAAATGTGCAGTAGGACCAGGCTGGAATGCCAGACATAAGTGCCAGTAGGGAGCCACAGTGAGAAAAAGGAATTCCTTAGGGGCTGGTCAGGGATCTCTGCTGAGCTGGCTGCAATTCAGCATTGCCATAAGGCTTTGTGGTGCATGTGAGTGTGCTGAGGTTGCTCCTTCCACATCACCAAGGCTGCAGAAAGCACGGAGATCCTACACGGCAACCTGGAGTGCAAGGAAAACTCTCTTTGTTCAAAATATGCTTTAAGGTAGCTCCATGCAAAGGGCTATAGTTACAGGTGGAGGATGTGCAGGTGCAGAGGGGCACCTTCTGAATGAAGAGAGACTCAGGCAAGGATGCAGGAACTGCAGGGACCTGCAGTGGGCACCACATGTGGGCTTTGTGATAATTCTGTGACAAAAAAAAAGAGTTGTGGTGGTCAGGCCTTTGAAAGGGAGGGGGGAGCTCAGGCAGGGCCATGCCAGATCAAACTCCTGTTTAAAGCAGTGTATATGGGTTCCTTCCATAAGAGACTGGAGGAAACCCTCACAACAAAATATAAAGTGTCAGTTCTAGAGCTACTGTAAGAGATTCTTCTCCATCACGGGGGCTGTCTTGTGCAGATACCAGCTGCAGAAACTGGCAGTACAAAGTCTAAGAAGCCACAACCCTTTTCTGGGGCTGTCTGGGGCTGCTCTGCCCTGGGGATGAGACACCATCCATGCTCATGAGGCTCATGAATCCTTTCCTTGTAGTTTCTCCAAGCACAGAAGAAATCCAGAGGACAATGCTTAAGCTGGGCAAACCCCAGGTGGACACGGCCTCTGTAGGAGCAGAGTGCATGGAGGGATTGCTCAGAGGAAGCAGAGGGAAGAATACTGCCAAGCCCACGTGCTTTTCAGCTCCCACACGCTGAAGGAAAGAAACCTGCAGATCCAACACAAACTGGGGATAGAAACCCTTGGGGTTTTTCCCTCTGTCATTTTTGTTTGTATATGCTCTGCCATTGGTGTCACATGTTCTTGTCAATGCGCATTTTTATTTGGTTTTTAGTCCATCCTGACTTCCACTCAGAGCTCTTCCAGGGTAACTCATTTAGCCTCCTTCAGGGCAGCTATGCCAAACACTGAGCATTGGGACAACAACTTGTCCCCTGTATCTTTCCTGGGGAACCTGGAGGCAACAAAACACACCTCAAGTTGTTCCACGGCCTCTTGCAGGAGCTGGAAAGAGATGGTTGCTAGTGGGCATGAGGCAGGTACCACTTTAAGCACCCAGCTCCGGAGGGGGTAACACCTCTGAACATTTGCATGACAGAGGCCTGAAAAAGAGTGCAACTTCTGTGGGACACCGAGCTAAACCTGAGGATCAGCTGGGCACCAATAAAGCCTTGCCAGGGTAACACATCAGAGAAAATGTGGCAGTTGCAGAAAATAATGGGGAAAGAGCTCGATCAGAAACACATGCATGACCTGTGAGGAAGAGCTAAAGGAGCTGGGCAGGGACAGCCTAGAGTAAACTCAAAGGCAATATGACAGTGGTCTTGTACTGTTTAAAAATATACTGCAAAGAAATAACAGCTTTTCTTGAGTCCTGGAGAGGTGAGAAGATGTCATAGGTTAAAATGCAGCAAGGCAAAACAAGCCTAGGTGGTACAAAAGGTTTTCTATGGCAAATCCTGTGGACAGCGGTAGCTGTTCCAGGCAGTTTCTGGAAGCAGCAGCTCTTAGGGCTCCAGGGGCACACAAGGCAAGTGCCTGCTGGCATCAGCCACCATGGGTCATGCTGGGTGACCTCCCAGGGCCCAGGGATGGGGGCTGCCTCTGCCCAACAGTGCAGGGTCACCCCCTCACCTCCCACCAGTGCAGCTCCCCCAGCCCCACCTGCAGCTGGATTTGGAACAGATACCGCCAGAACACACCTCCTCTGCAATGCTGGGTGCAGCAGGGGAAGCTGCTGCAGGTCACCAGGCAAACACGGCTAAAAGCACACCAGCCCATTACCTGGCATGCACTCCAAGCTGTTAGTCCCACTGGACCACACCGAGTTAGGTCCTCCTTGGCAATCGCATTTGCAAGCCTTGCTGTGCCACAGCTCCAGTCTCTCATCCTAAATGGAGGGTAAAAAAACAGTAATAAATCAACATAGGCAACAACAATAGTGGCACAAGGCTAAATCCGGGTCCTGAACCTTAGACAGATGCTCAGGCCTGGCCAGGCTGCTGCCCCTTCTCTGAGAACCCTTTCTTCATGCCAGCCTAGCATGAAACACGGGATGACTTGGATCCCTTGGATTCAGAGGTCAGAGCTGTGCCTGGAGGCCCAGGTGCCATCCCTGCTTCTGACCAGGCACCAGAGCCAGGCAGCATCAGAGCCCAAACAGCCAGAGACACTTACCTCTCCTGGGGAAAGGGCCATGGCAGCTGGACAGCAGGCATGGAGAGAAGAGAGAGAGATCAGAAACAAGGATGCTGCAAGCAAATTTTAGGAAATACAATGAACTTTTACTCCTTAGCTAGGGACAAATAAATAGAGGAAGGACTGATGAATCTACTGCATTTCCCCCAAGCTGATTGCCAGGGGTGAGCAAGAGAACATGGGAAGGAACAGGGCACTGCCTGTGTCCGTGTCTGTGCTACTCCTCCACTGGGTTTTCTCTTTGATGCCTTTGGCATCTGCCCTTTCTGATCAGATACACGTGAATCACCCTGAGGAGAAACTCATGCTGGCTCACTTGGTCTGTGCTTTACAACTAATTTTGCCCATATCCATTCTTTCTCTCTTCCTGCTCTACAGTTTCCCTGTCACATTTTCCCCTTAAAATGTGTAAGCTGATGAATTTCAAGGGTGAAATCCCATCCTGGCACCACTGCAGATCCCAAGTGCCTTTGGAGGAGATGGGACACTCCACAAGGTGGTTGGCCTGAAATCACTCCCTCTGGATGGGATGGAGAAAAATGCAATGTAAATAGGTCTTCCTAATCCATCTTACAGAGCAAACTCCCTTTTTTTTTTTGTCTTTCTTAAGGAAAACCAGTCGTTGTGGCTGTAAAGGAAGAGATGCTATTTTTGTAACATCTGACCTGTTTTATCTCCTGCCTCTTACCGAGCAATGGCTTTTTTATGAGCACTTTCAGTACTGAAAGGGTTCTCCTTGCTTCACAGCGAAGTCCAAAGCAGACTGTGTTAATAGCATTTGGACTGGCAGAATAGTTCCCAAACAGCTATGAAAATAAAATAATAATAAAAAAACCATAGTCCGAAGACTGCTGATAACTCATCAACACAAGTCAAATGTCAAACAACACGTTTTCAAAGGCAATAGGGAATCTACAAGCCACTAAGGAACAAGCTATTGAGCAGGTAAAAAACTAGAATACAGAAGGCAGGAGAAACCTGCCATCTCCAGAGGTTTTATAAATATGAAAAGAGAATCTTTTCACCAAATGAATTAGACTTTGAATTATTCACTGAAATCTAGTTATGATTTATTCATTCATACACTCTCACTTTGCTGAGCCTAGGAACCTCCAGCTAATGCTGGGAATTTGAATCTCACATTTCTAAAGCAAGTTTCATCTCAAAAGACTCACAAACACAGAGCAATTATAATCAGCTGAAATATAAACTATATACAAGGCTCTGTTTATTGCTGAAATGCAACTGGTGTTTGGGTGTGACACTGAGCCTAAATGTATCAGGAGTCTGAAAGAAAGACCACCAAGCCACAGAATGATAAAGAAATTGTAAAAATTTCCTTTCTCTAACACAGAGATGGTCTCCTGTGCTTTAGCATCCCAGGAAAGCATTTCTGGCATCAGGAGCTTACAACATTAACTCAAGGCATTTGCCCTTGCAGAAGGAATAAACACTAGTCTACAATAAAAAGATGTGGCTTTTAGGCCGACCCAAGAGGAAGGCCGGGGGCACCAAGACCCCAAAAAGCTCATCAGGAAAACGTGGTTGCAGGTCTCCAGATCTGGTCTCTTGGAAAGTGTAGGCTGGGGACAAAGCACAGCACTGCACTACGCCTTTCCCAACACTGATGTTACCCAGTCAAACCCTATGACTCCACTGTGCAATGAGAAAACCAAGGCAGAGGTGCAAGTCCAAGGCCAACTCTGTGCTGTGCCACATGGGGCAAAGGAATTTGGCTTAAACCAGCATGGTTTAAGTTAATGCTGTCTGTCAATACAATACAAACTAGGGCTTCATCACTTATCAAAACTGAACCATCTTAGCCAATTAAAGCAGTGTAGTGCCTCTCCTGCCTGCTTGGTGCTCTGTTTGATGCCAGTTCTGGAGTGGCATTGGCACCAGGGGCATGAGCGCCAGGCCAGCAGGTGCCTCTCCTGCCCTTCCAGCCAGTGGCTTGGTGTCTTTTCCCAGCAAGACAGGTGCCCTGCTCCAGGAGCAGCAGCTGCAAGGGCAGCTTCCTTGCCCTGAAATGTGGGAGCCTGGCTGCCCAGCCAGGACAGCCCTCCACGTGTCCTCACTGTCCAGCAATTGTCCGAGCTCACAGGGCTGCAGGCTTGACTCCTTCCATCTACAGGCATTCAAGTTTCATTTAGAGATGTGTGCTTGCTACGTGTTTCTTACCCTCTTTATTTTCTTCTTTAGAAAACTGATTTTTGTGCAAAAAAATGTCTGTGTGTTGTTTTGGCTTTTCCTTACAGTGGTTTAATGCACTTTGGCCTGGCAAAGGGGTTGGAAAAGACCCCTAAGATCATTAAATCCAACCATTAACCTAAGGAAGTTATATTCCATGAGGAAGACTATATTGTGGTGAACTGTACTCTTGTGCACTGCTGTGGTGGGGAAAGGGGATGTCAATTACCAGGATTGATGAAGGGTATTGCTGTGGGACCATGCTGAGCCCTTCAATAGGCCTCCTGAGTCCCTCCATTTGAGAGCCAAGATCAAAATTTGGTATTGACACATGGAGCTGAAAATTCAACAGCTGTGAGTGAAACAACAGGAAAAAAAGGAACAGTTTTCAAGTGGGTGGGTGTATGGTAGCACCAATTCAACTGCCAGAAATAAATCCTCCTCACCAGGTCAGCCCAGCACTGGGGTGCACTCAGCAGCAGTGATGTCTGCTCCTGAGCTACAAGAGTGGCTTCCAGGGTTTTTAGCCTCATCTGCCAGGGGGCACCACTGCAAATCAATTGTGTGAATTTCAAGGACAAAAGCCCTTTTTTCAAGGTAATGTTTCATTGGGTCAATCCCACTACACACAGTGGCAAAAAGGCAACACCAGGGCACAGGTTCCAGCATGCTGCCCCTCTGGCTGTCCCTGCTGGGCTGGGGACCACCACTTCTCACTGCACGACTCGCTGGTTTAACCATCCCAACACGAGTTCAGCTTTGCCTTTTTGAGCCACAAGATCTTAACTGCTAAGGGCTTGCTCCCACAAGTGGCTCAGCCATCCGACCATGGCACAGGGGAATGGCAGGCTTGGCTTGGTTTGTAAGGTTAGTACAGCAGTAAATGGCCAAACATTCTGCCTGGGCAGCATGGCCTGATAATCCGTGATGCAGGGAGAGAAAAGGAAAGATGCCCTTGCCTGCAGTTGGTCAGAAAACATAGTAATTGATATATTGGTGTGTTTACAGCTGTGACGAGCCCTGTCCTACAAAGGAAATGAAGAGGAAAGCTGGCTGCCAATAGACAAAAAAAAAAAAAATGTGATGGCCAGCATGCTTTTATAGTGAGCATGTTTGCCTTCAAGGAAGGTTACAAAGGTAATTGGTAATTGTAGGTCAGACAGAATGAATTGCTGCAATTCATGGTAGAGTCATAAGTCCTGCACGGCCGCCAGGGGCTGTTGTTTTAAAAGCACAAGACTGAAAAAAAAACCCAAAACATCAAAAAGGAAAAAGCACTATTTACAGCCCCCCAGGACATTCAGCAAAACATCAGTTCAATGAAATAAATTATTATCTATGTTCGTGGGATGCAGGGAGATAAGGCATATGCCTTTCCTGTCCCTTCATCCCACCCTGGAGTGTGGTGTGTCCAGCACACTGCCACACACAAATGCCACCCCGCAGCTCAGGATTTAGGGACTAGAGCTTGGGCAAGAACCAGAGGATGATTTTGTGCCAGAGTACCTGTCCTAGTGAGGCTGGACTGGAGCTCAGGCCCTGGGATGGCCCCAGTCAGCACCTGCTGCTGAGCAGGATGGAGGGGACTGATACTCCAGGGGCTGGTCTAGGTTTGTAGGAGAAAGAAAAGGTCTGGCAGAGGTAGTCCTGAGATGCCAAGATGGGGAGGACACAGGTTTCCTGAGGTGGAAGTAGGATAAAGCAGCAGCTACAACTTAGGGCTAGTCGGGAAAAGGAAGGGGCAATCATTAGTAAGAAAATTCAGCCACTGGCATTTTAATGATGGGAACAAGTAACTGTGTGTCTCGGAAAATTTGTACTCATTAAGAATGTGGTTAAACAAGAGTAACAAAGGAGGAAGATAAGTGTGGGCAGAAGTAACACGGCTAAAGGCTGAGCACGTTTTGATACGGTAACTCTGAGAAATCCTATTCGCTATCCTGACCATAAACCCACAAGAGCAAGTCATCTTTTAGTGCGTCTAGAATTAATGACGGATGTACAAACATGAGAAAGCACTTTATAAAATATGAAAACAGAGAAATAAAATGTAACACAGAATAAATGTCAGTCACTCAACTTACTGGAATAAGTTCACATAAACTTGATCATTGCAGGAAAAGTATGATGAAATTTTTAATGGTTTTATTTATTTCACTTCTGACTTAGATATCCTAGAAGCTTCAGCTGGA
Organism: Anabacerthia variegaticeps; assembly: GCA_035583185.1. Taxonomy (NCBI): domain Eukaryota; kingdom Metazoa; phylum Chordata; class Aves; order Passeriformes; family Furnariidae; genus Anabacerthia; species Anabacerthia variegaticeps. Next base: position 102,184,690 of record JAWWEW010000001.1, read on the forward strand.
AAATAGTTAATTTTGTCTCTCACCTCTGCAAGCAACAACTCAGTTTAACAAAGCTCAGAGAAATGAGTAAAATTATTTTCTCTCCTCTTCCCCCAGCAGAGTCACCTGCTTCCCTTCTGCACGTGGGGGTCACAGGACACAGGAAAGGAAAACATCTTAAACCCCAGAAAAACATGATTGGAGCCCCAGCAAAGATGCCACAGAAATGAAAGGCATAGCTAGAATGAGTGGCACTGTTTTTATCATGCTTTCTGAAAGGCACACCGTTGCAAGGCGCTCTTTTCCCTGAGCACCACATTAGCCATCACCAGGACACAGAGTTAGGTAACACAGCCTTTAAGCAACACAGAGGGTTGAGACGCTGAAAAAAGCATTCAGTATGTCTGTGCCCATTGGGTGCTAGTTTGTGGGTTGCTATATTATTAACCTAGGCTATTTTTACATCCCAGCCCTGAAAATCGTGCCAGGCGAATGAGGTGACTCACATCAGGTTGCACTAGCCTTGGTAACAAGGTGCATTTAGGGAAGCTGCCATTATCTGTGGCATTTTCCCATCTGCACCAAAGGCAATGGCCCCAGGGACCCCTGCTGCAGCTGTGACAGTCCCCAGGTCCCCTTGGCAGACACAGCCCCTCTGCACAGTTGCTTGGTGATTGCTTTTTTTGATTTTCCCCCAGGGCTTTTTCCATGGCTGTGCTAAGCAGCTCCAATGGGACCGTGTGTGTTGTCCAAACAGTATGTTTCTTTCTAAACTATGGGCTTTAAATGGTTCTTGGGAGCTATGCTGGCAGGCAGAGACCCCCAGGGCATGTGCAGATCTGTGCCCACCAAAAGACATGGGGAGCCAGGCTGGCCTCGTGAAAGCAAGGTGCCCATCCAAGGTCTCCGACTACCCAAAGCCTGTTTCTCCCATAGATGATGTCCTGGCCCCAGCACCACCCAGCAGGGCACAACACCCCGGCACACATCAGCCTGCGAGGACTGACCTCTGCTGATCACTGGTAGGCACGGGCAGAGCCAGAAAATGAGGGCAAAAGGACCAGCACCAGTGTCAGTCTGCAGAGGGGAGAAGGTCTCATACTTTGTGTTAAGCTTTTCTCTCAGGCTTTAACTCAGCTGCTCTTCTCCTTCATTTTGTGAGGATTTTTCATGGGTTTAGTATTTTAATTTCCATTCCATTTTATTTATTTGAATGATTTTTATTTGGTTTCCATTTTCATTCATTTGTATTGTGTTTCATTTAATATTTACTAGTTGTTTAAAAGTTCTAAAAACCATATTTAAATAATGACAATTATACCTATTTAATTCAAATTAATTTCTCCTTTACATCTGCCGTTTCCATGTTTCCACTAAATTCTTTTATGTTGTGAAAATATTTGGAAAAATCTTAAATAATTTGAAAAAAAATCAACCTTTCCCCCTTTTCCTCTTAAGAGACATATAATTATCTTTTTTCCCCAAAGTGTTCCTTTGAAAACGTTTGCCAGTTTCTGATCATACTGACATGTTTGGTCCTTCCTCCTTAGAGCTACACAGAACATTGCCTGCATGGTAATTTCATTAAATGCATTGATTATGCCAAAGGGCAGCACTAAAGATGTTATCTACCATGATTCAAAGGCGGGTTTGAGCCTTTAACTCTGAGTTGGTTTTTTGGTTTGTTTTTCTTTTTTTTTGGTTGGTTGGGTTTTTTCTTTTCTTTTCAAAGCTACAAAAAAAACCCAGAGGGGCGGGGAAAAGAAATCCACTCTCTTAAATTGCTGAGATGTGCTTATTCCTCGACGTGTAGCGAGCACGGACGGAGTAGTTCGGTGCAGGCATGTCACATTCAATGTGCTAAAAGCATAGTCATGTCAATCCGGGGCTCGGGGTGCTCCCCCTCACCATATGGAGGGGGCCTGGCAGCTGCTGCGGCTCTGGTGGTAAGAACCTGCTGCACCACATGCTGCTGCTGCGGCTGCGGCTGCTGCTGCGCTGGCCCCGGCAAGCACAAACCCAGCCAAGGCGCGGGGGCTGGGGATGCTCCTCTAAGCCACTTGCTCTGCCAGAGAAAATAAGCTAAGCAGCTTATCGTGGCATCAGTGCACGTAGCTCGGAGGACTGACCTAGCGGCACCTTGGTGGTGGGAGAGACAGGCAGGAGCGTGAGTGGGACCTGGGCAAAGGGGCGCTGCTCTGTTTTCATCCAGAAGAGGATACTTGGGCCAGGAAGCAGAGAAAAACAGTAAATTAAGAACCACAGTAAATTAAGAAAATAAATATCAAATGAGTGATGCCTGGAAAGTGATCCTGCAAGTTATTTTTCACTGCAGCTCTCCAAAAATACCCTGATGTGTGGGTGTCTATTAAAAGCAAGCTGTGTCTGGGTTTCAGAGCAGGGTATGAACTCATTCCAAGGACTAATTGCAGTTATGCCACCCATAGGGAAAAAATACTGGAGTCTGGATAAAAACAGACTTCCAAGAGACTCAGGCTCCAGTAACCTTCCCGAATGAAACAAAGGAGAGTGGAGAGATAAGGTATGAGGAGAACGTACAAATATTTGCTGCAAGATTAAAAGGAAGACCTATTAATTAGACAGAGTGGAGTACAGCCAAACAGGAGGAAATTAAGGCATGGCTAGTTGAGGAACACTTATGTTCCTACCCATGAAATTTGGTAGATCAAAGTATTCAGGAGAACCAAAGATTGAAAAGAGCTAGACAAATCAAAATACTGGAAATGCAACATCCATGGGGGAAAGCTGGACTGTCTGATTAATCTTCTCCTCACTCTGACAGATCACACTTGATGCACATGTTAATGTTCGTAGACACTGCACTTACCAAGAGCAGCCCTCAGCCTTGTTTAAGATAATAGCAGCTTTGCCATTGGCCTTGATGAAGCCAGAAATTTAAACACAACCCAGAAAATTATCTCCTTGTTTTCCACTGCTGGGTTAATTAAAATGGAAGGAGATTGTGACCCTGAATTTTCTGGCTTCTTCTAGCTCCTGCTAACATGCTTTTATTGCTGCTTTTCTGAAAAGTAAATTTGAGAAAGCCACAAAACTGATAGATACTTTTCCCATTTTCTCGACTTATGATTGCTTTTTGTTCCAAAAGTGACTTTGGAAGCCCTTTCCAGGCCAAAATACCTGAAATGGCCTTTTAAAAAAAAAGCCAATCTTCATCAGCAATGTCTTGCTGCTAGACAAAATGATTAGCTTTTGATTAATCAAGAGTTTTGATTAATGAAGAACCAGTCTTTCATGTTACACTGTACCTCATTTTTCAAATCAGCATTATTATTTACACACTGGCTCAGCTGCACTACAATTTTCTTTGCAAATTCATATTTTGACAAATTATATGGCAATTTTTTCACACTGCAATTATTTTGTGAAACAGAGTTTTACTATTGAATATTCATAGAGCTGTAAGAACACTGCTCAGTCATGTACATAAATTACACATCTCCTCCACATTTTGCCTTTCCCCAAATTATTATGCTTCCATGAGAATGTAAAGAGAGCTTGTTCTGTACCCCGTAGCCCTTGGCAGAAGAAAGCATAGATGAAACAAGAAACACAAAGAGACATATCTGAAAGCCCCTCTCAGGAGGCAAAGTGCATACCTTTGTACCAGAAAAGAAGAGACAGCAGGACGCTTCCCATCTTGAACTGCATCCTTTCCTTCCTCTGTTGTGAATAGCTCCTTAGTGTACTGCTTGGCTTGATGGGAAGGCATGAGATTAACTTAAGCATCGCCTAAGCACCTTACTCTCCTCCATTCTCATGATTTCCTCAAGCACCATCAAGCCAACCACACAATTATTACCATCAAGCTCCATCCTAGAGGATGTGTCATCTGCAACAGTTTTTGTAAGGGAACAAGTACTGAGGTACTGACACTCTGAGCATGAGTCTGATTGGCAATGTAGACATATGTCCAAATAAACAAGGATGTACCTACCTAGAAACCACATATACCCCCTACAGAAATGCAGATGACCAATGCTTATAAAAGATACATAGTATATATTGTCTCTTGTACATAGCGTGTATTCATTGTCTTCTATCCCAATTCTTTACCTCTACACTATCAATGCTTTCCTAATAATACTTGTGTATAGATAACTGCCCTGGCCTTATTGTTCTTCCAGTCACCTAATTGCTACAGGGCTGAAAATTGTAATTAGTAGGTCAAACAAAAATAGCACTTTTTGGTTGTTTACTTGCTAGGCTGTAAAAATCCCAAATGAAAAATGTACACCTGCCTTCACTAACAGTTCTACCTATGGTATCCTTTCAACAGGCTTACATTCAAGGGAGTAATAAATTTGATTTCAAAATGATTGAAAGATTCAAGATAAGAGACTACTAGTGATTCCAGTGGATCTTGTACCCATTCCTCCAATCTCTGCTAATTATGTGCAATTAGCAGTGAATTTTTAATGAAGGCTTTTGAAAGCAACTGCTTCAGAAGCAGCTAGCTTTGTTTCAAAAGATCACAGATTGTATGCACTGGGAATAGATTAAAGTGCTGAATAGATCACATAGGCTGCTGTGAAGTTAAGCTAGTCGTGTCTCTAGTCTTCTGGTCTACATCCATTCAAAAAATACTGTGCAAAAAAGGATGATAGCTTTTTGAAAACAGTCCCCTATGCAGGCTTCATCTCACTTGTCTTTGGACACTCACAGATTTGGACTGCCCTGTAAATGGGTTGTCGGGTACAGAATCACACTGCAGTTGCAGCTCCAGCATCAACACACCCGGGCCTCACCAAGGCACGTGACATGGATGGAACAAGTCTCCTGCCAAGGGGCCTCACTGCTTTGCTCAGCCTCAAGGAGTTTAACCTTCTTAACCCAACACTTTCCCCAGTTTAACCTGCCTACACGGAGAGGTGGGTTATCACAGGCAGACCTCTGCACAGTCACAGCCATTCTGCTTCATGGACCTGGGCCAGCTCAACCCAAACACTGGGAGAAAATCCATGCATGACCAAGGGCAGCTCGCCCAAGGCACCAGGAAGGAGGGCATTTTCCTAAGGGCAGAGGGCTGCTCCTGATTTTGTGTCAGATACCTTATATTCATATGCAGCACTCCTCTTGGGGCAGTGAGACCCACCAGAAGGTCCAGCCAGGGGGTAAAGGAACATGAGCCTTATTGTGGGTACCAGGGCACCTCTGGGCATCTGCTGCGGCATCTCACTCCAGGCTCTACAGAGTATCCAGACAAGGGTCTCTCTCCTTCTTTTTGTTGTCCAGTCTAAAATGGTCTGCCACAGAGACAGAGATTTCCAGAGCTGATGAAGACATGCCCATATCTATTCACTCTCTGCAATGATGAGCAGTTGGTATCTAAATCCCATGGGTTTGAAAATCCCAGCTTAAAAATCCCTAAATACCTTCATCGACACATCTCTTGGAAAACCAGACCCTGGCTTCAGCCTCTCACCTTATGGCCTCATAAGCAGAGGTCACAGGGAAGAGGAGCTGCCCACACAGAGAGAAATCACCTACCATGTTTTAAATAAGCAAAGCTGAATTCTCTCCCGTCACCCCAGGCAGTTTAAAATCAGCTTGGTTTATAGTCAACTCCACCCCTCAATTAGGTTTTGATTTTTTTAAGAAGTGCACAATAGCTCAGGGAACGTGCTCAGAAATAGCACAGCTCTTATCAAAGAACATTTCATCCAAAGGGACACTCTTAAGACTGGTGCCTGCCCAGCTATATAATTCCCTTCACAAAGAAAGAAAGGCAGCCTTTGTTTAAAAAGTGTCTGTAGCATTCGAAAAATCAAACTGGTTCACATGAAACTTAAAAGAACCTTGAAATTAAAGCCTTTGTATGCACTTCTGGCCCTTGTGCCTAATGGTGTTGATGGTCCTTCATTTTAATAACTATAAACAGCAAAACCACACTGTCACTGCAGACAACATTGCTGAACGAATCATGTAGTTAATTCCTAGAAAGCATGAAAATATTTTGAGGCACAGAAGACAGAAAACATTTAAAAGCCAGTACACAGTACAGGACCAAAAAGAGCTTCAGTTGACCTTTTTAAAACATAGAAATGCAATTCTAAAAAGGATAAAAATGAGTCTGGCTTTGATTACAGAACAAAACTGAGACTAGTACAAATGGCCCAAATTATGATGGTTTGGTGACAATCCCCACTGCTGTGTAAAACAGGGACAGGAACTGCCTGGGCAGGTTTGCTCTTTTGGCCATACATCTTCTCCAGCTCTAGCTTGCGTTGTGCTGGCCTTAAGACATTTTGGTATGTTTTCATAGCGCTCAGAAATCTTGGTGTGTTCTCCTCCCCCAAATTGTGGGAAATAACACAAAGATCACCCTGCACCATTGGGATGCTTTTACTCTGACTGACAGTGTGTGTATGTGTGGCCTCGGAGGGGAAGCAGGATGCAAAAGTACTCGTGCATGACAGAGAAGTGCAACTCCACATAGTGATTTTGTTTCTCCCAAAGCCAGAGTGCCAGACAGCGCAATCAGAGTGGCACACGTAGATTCGTGCGTCTGCAAGCTGAACACACACAACACACAGTGTCTCAGCAGGAATGTGTGACTGGCACACTTTTGTTTTAGCACAGTTAGGGAACGTACAAAATACGCATTTATACATGCATGTGTGAACCACAGACATCTCTCAGAAACAGGATACTGATGTGTGGAGAGAGCAAGACTGCCAACACTTTAAGAGCTTGAGTCAAACTGTCGGGAGCTGCATCTCCTCAAGATGGATGGAGCTGGTCTTCACACACTTAAGATCTAGAATAAAATATTCTTTCTACAAGTCTGATGTGTGAGCTTAAGCTCTCTTCTGAAAAGGGTGTTTTTTCCAAAATGCAAGAAACCACAATGCAGTTACCCAGTGCTGGCCAGCAGGATTAGGCCCACTCCCTGTAACACCCACTCAGAGGGTGCTGTGGCTGTCGATGGCAGGGTAGGCACCATGGGACCACCATCACTATTACAGCCAGTCCGTGGAAGACAGTTTACCCAAGAGGTGGGACACATTGCTTTGGCTTCATGTCCTGGGGCTGCATGCACACTGCTAAGCAAAATAAGCTGAAGAAAGCCAGACGTGAGTACATCTGCACTTTCAGGTTGTGATGTATGAGTGTTTTCTACCCAAAAGACCTTCTGCTTCCTGGCCCAGGTATCCCTGCATTGGTCTGCAATCCCTGACTGAAGCTTGCCCATACGTCAGAGTGTTTCTTTAGTAAGAGCAAGCACTGACAAAGGTTAACAGTTTTCTTAATATGATGGTGATTAAGGAAAGTTTTTTAATAAGACTGCGATTAAGGTAAGTGAAGCCAATATTTTTTCTTTAATCTTTCAGATAAGTAAATCACACCCTCCCACTCTGATCCTGCAAAGATGCTCAGGAGGTAACTGCAGGTCAGCGGAGCTCAGGGATTCTCCTCCTGCTGCAGAGATGTCTGAGCCCCAGCACTCTTAGGGCTCCGACACGCAGACAGATGCTGTGCCAGTATCCATGCCCAGAGGGTACCCTGTTCTAAAGGCTTGCACGTGCAAAATGCGAAAACGTTATAATTTAAAAGTGAAACTGCTCCAAGGCAACCGGAGATGGCTTTCTTTCCTAATTAATAAAAACGATACACACACAATAGGGGAAAACAAGGATGGAGTCAAGTGTCCTTGCTAGCTCTGTGCTGTGAAAAGCGCCCGCCTTTCCCCAGCGCTCACACTCCTCTCCGAACAGAGAGGTGCGAGGAGCCCTGCTCCGCTCTGTCCCTGCGAGCATCCCCCCGGGGCTGCGCAGCCTGCAGACTCCGCCGGGCAGGAGGCAGGGGCTGCTGCCCCCCTCGCTGCCGCCGTGCTCTCCCTGGTCACCCTTCCAGGAACCACGGCCAGGCGGGATCCCTCTCCCTCCCGCTGGGAAGGGCTCCTTCGGAGGATGCAGCCAGTGCAAAGGATGCCGAGGGACCGCGTTTCCCCTTCAGGGCTCCTCCCTGCCCCGCCGGCAGGACCCGCGCACCGCGCCGTGCCCGGGGGCTCTCGGTGTGCCGCGGGAACAGCGGAGCCGGCACCGCCCGCTGCCAGGGAAATCGTAAAAAGAGCCAAAAACGTAAAACAAGCGACACTTGGCGCTGGTTCCACTGGGGCTCGAACCCAGGACCTTCTGCGTGTAAAGCAGACGTGATAACCACTACACTATGGAACCGCCACGCTCAGTCCCACCCGCCGCTCGGCCCTATCGGCTCTGCCCCGGCCGCGCCCCCTTCCCCGGCCACCCACGGACGGTTCTCATTCTCTTTGTCATCGCTGGCTGATTAAAAACACTTGCAGCAATCAAAAAGTGCGTCTCCTACCCCTCAGATAGCTACAGAGGAGCAGTGAGGGGGGTAAATGACCTCAGTAGACCCAGGTTAGGCTTCTGTGTCCCAGTGCGCTGGGGCAGCCGCGGGCCCCGCTGTGTCCCACGGAGCACGGCCCGGGGCGCAGGCAGCGAGACGGGGGGCACGGCAGAGAGGGGGGAGAGCCGGGCAGTCAGGGGGGAGAGCCGGGGCGTGAGGGGGACACGGCCCCGGGACAGCCGGCCCGTGAGGGGGGACAGCCGGGCCGTGAGGGGGACACGGCCCCGGGACAGCCGGGCCGTGAGGGCCGCTCCCACCGCGCACACCCGCCGGGAGGAGCCGCCTCGCCACCCCCTGCGACGTGTCCCGGCTCTTCTCGGCGCGGGAGGAATGTGCAGGTGATTTTCTCGGTGCAGGAGGCCGCTAAAAAGACAAAAAAAAACACAATTAAAAAAGTGACGCAAAGACAAGGCAGAGCCTGGCGGCGACGGTGTCCGTGACGCCCTGCAGGAAGCCGGTGCGTGCTGCCTTTAATGGAGCTGCAGGGGTGGGTTTGGTTCGCCCCCCACGGGCCGCGCTCGCGAGTGTTTTGTTAAAACGAGGCGTGGGAAGGAGAGGATTCTGGTTTTACAAATCCCCGCGGAGGGGTCCCCGCCCTGTGCCCCGCCGCCCGCAGGGGGCGCCCCCAGGGCTCGGCTGTGCTGGGAGCGCTCCCTGTGGATCCCGGCCGTGCCAGGTGTCCTGTCTGTCCTGTCCCACGGGCACCCCCGGCATCCCGCACACCCCGCAGGAATCCCCCCTTCCCTCTCACCTGCTTTACCTGTTCGCGGTAACGCTGTTTGCGGTACCTCGGCCCGAGCCTCGCCCCCACATCCCAAAGGGAGCGGGTTGTGGGCCTGCAAATCAAGGCACCTGTGCGAGGTTTATAGGGCTGTGGGTAAAAGTTAACAAACAGAAAATATTATTTGGAATGTAAAAGGTAAGTTTGTGGATTTTCAGGAACGTGGGGCCTGTGAGCAAAACAGCGTATTGTTTGTGGCTAAATATCATACTTGCCTTGACTACTGAAATTAATAACATTTTGCTGAAACAGAAGATTTATTTACTGTGACAAAGTAGAAAATTTTGTCCTTTTGTCATTAGCAGCAGTTTCATAAGGATAAGATGAAAATAGAGGTGAAGAAAGTTATTTCCGTAGACTTGCTGACCCCTTACCAAGAACATGATGATTGCGCTTAGTAGCTGGTAGTTCTCAGTCTTTAAAAGGAATAAAAATTAAAAAAAAAAAAATAATCCTTTTACATGCTGATCACTAGTGTGTGAGTCAAATCTGTGTACCCTCCTGACCTGGAGGGCCTGATTTAACCCAGAGTTGCCTTCTGGGAAGAGACTTGGGGCGTTAGGAATGTCGTGTTTGCATTGTCTGTGCAGCTTATGGTTCACCATGCCAGCAAAATGCAGACCAAGCTGTTGTCAGGCAATTCTTATGCCCATTTCTTTTTCCTTGTGTTTCTTTACTAAGATCTGTCCAAACCTGAGTGCTCTAGATAGCTATCATTTCTATAAGCTTTAAGTGGAGATTGTAGGTAATGTGGGGGAGGTAGAGTTCTGCAAATTAGGTCATTAGACATTGCTTCCCAGAATAATCTGCATCCATCGGCTAATTTGGAAAACTTTCCTTTTTTAAAAAAAATTGTTCTTACTTTTTACAGAAGGTATCCTGATGCTTTCATAGTGTTCTGGTCTAGTTTCTTGGCCTTCAGGAGCTTTGAGGACCTACTGCTGCCTTTCTTTCACATTTCTGATTTTGTGTGCTTTTTGCCAAGGATGCTAATTTTGATGTCTTTTTTCAACTTCTCACCCAGTGAGGAGACATTTCTTTTTCTGTTCACACAAATTAACCTACTCCTTCTAATGTGTGAGCACAGATTTCTGTCACCTCACTGACAGAGATAGAATTTAAAATTTTTCTAGACATTTATTTTTCTCTTCATTTTTTTCTATTCTTTTTTTTAATTCTTGTTTGTGACTGGACATCCAAGTCTCTCCATCAGGGACTTGTCCCCTGGCTAGTGCTTTAAAATACTTTGTTGGGTCACATAAAAATATTTCTTTGAGCTTGGCAGGGCAAGAGGAGGGAAGCCATGGCCAGAGCGTAGAAGGGGCATGTTCCCTTCAGCTATGATTATCTTCAGTCTTTTTGAAAAATATCAGTTACATCACTTTGTAGTGGGTGCTTTTGAGAAATGAGCCTGAAGCAGAATTTGAATTATGTATATAGAATGCCAGCATGGAGGCTTGCTCAGGAGGTTAATGTTTCCAAAGTATCTGGAAAACAGAATGTGTGCCATTACACCAAGAAGGGCTGCCTGTAAAGGGGTGTCCCAGTTTCTACACTAGCAACAACATAGGCTTTTCCTTGTCATACTAGTCTGCTCAACCATATATTGCCAGAATTTTTTGGCCTACTTTCTGTTGCAGGTGTTGATGCTAAAACTCTTTTCAGCATATTAATGTGCTTATGATACAGGACTGCTGAACAAAAAAGCAACAGAATGTGTGACCTTGTTGATGGGACTGATATGTTCTCTTTGCCTTTGTAGAAGGTGTTTCGTATGACCTATCTCCTTGGACTCGAACAGGAAAGGTTAATTTGGAAAGCACATTTGTGTTTCCTCAATTTGCATGTTATTGTGATCCCCATAGGTAACTGGAGAGGTGGCTCAGTCCAGCAAGACTGACTCTTTATCAGGTTCCTTGGTCACGTCAGATCACTGAGACAGAGGATGAAGAAGTTCCATGAGTAACAAAGGAAAACATGCAGTGGAGATTTTATGTCCTAAAGAACCTAACTGCTAAGGGTTTGATCCCTCTCCTATTGATCTTGGATGAAATGTTTCTGATGGATTTGTTGACCACTGGAGCAAACCTTGTAGCCTCTCATTATGCAGAGATCTTGGTAGATGCCAATATAGATGAATTTATCAGGTACAGTAAATGTTTATAAATAATGTGTATCCCAAGAGTGCAGTGGAAAGAGGTTGTGGTGTGTTTTTGCTTGCATGCATTTTGGCAGAACAGCACGATCATACATAAATGATTAGCTACTGTAACTCTGATCAGGGAAAGTGCATCCTGCCAGAAAAAAAACCCATCAAAACTCTTCTAGGTCATGCAGACTTATTGTGCTTGGTATGCTTTCCATTTACTGTCTCGTTTCAAAGGAGAGGAACAGTTTTGAAAGTGGAAGCTTGTGTCTGGGGCTCCAGAACCTTAAAGGACTAGCTCAGTCAATCACATACCTCTTGTTTTGCTGATTTGTTGTTTTAAATATCTTTTAGACCTTAATAAAGGTCTGTCTCAAAAGAGTTTTTGATGACTCTGTCCTTCACCGGTGGTTGATGCCTTTAGAACTGTCACCAGACTGATGGCAAAAACTGCCTGAAAATACCATATTACAGTATTATTAGACATTTGGGGCAGGGACAGGAGGGTGAAGATCTTTCTTTGTTTTCCTCTGTTCTCAGAAATCTTTTGCTCCCTATCCAGTCCTAGTGGGACTCTACCTGGAGAGGCTTCAGAGCATGGGACATAGTGATCTCCATCTTATGCCCATGCACACAGAGCTTTCTCCCACCACAGCATGCTTTATAATTCCTGGTCTTCTTTGAACCCGCAGGCCTCCAGCCTGACCCCACAGAAGTGACTGCAGTGCTCTGTTCCATCAGTGCACAACAGCAAGCAGCCCCTCCCCGGCTTTTGGGGAAGGGTGGCAGGAAAGCCTGGGGGAAACGTGGCCTGGTGAGGATGAGTGATACTGAGGACTGGGTCTAAGACTGTACTGGTGATATTACAATATCATACTTTGACTAGTACCTCCTAGTTTCGAGTGCTTTGGTGGGGTATGTGTTCAAAATCAGTGTCCCTATGCAATGGATACACTGCCAGGTGGAGCAGATTCTCCAGGAGCTGTTGTGTTAGCAGTGGGCAGTAATAAACCACCGCAGGCATGATAGATCTGCCCCTCCCTAGGCACCTGTGCAGTTATGGAGAGTCAGGGATCACCACATTGAGGAGCTGGGTCAGAGATTCCAGCCCACCTGCCAGGGGCCAGGGTTTGATGCCAAAGCACAAAGTGCCACATCTTCCTGACCACACAGGGGAGCAAGGCTGCAGCATTCTCAGCTTGTCCAATGCCTTTCCAGTAATCATACAAGGAGCAGACAAGCCAAAACATGAACTGAGTCCACAGAGTTCCAGTCACACATTTATGCTGAGACCATGTGCATGCACATGAAGAAATAAAGTGTACAGGCATTAGTGCATTGCTTCTGAACACAAGATTTGAGTGCTTCATACTTGTCCCATTATCTGGATTCTGCAGATGGGATGGGGCAGCCCCAGCTGTACTGGGGAATAAGATGCTGGAAATCAGTGCCATGGAAAGGGGCCTGGGGGATCTGGTCAACTTCAAGTTGAATATGAGTCAGAGGTGCCCTGGCAGCCAGAGGAGCCAGTCGTGTCCTGGGGAGCTTGAGGCAAAGTATCACCAGCCGGTCGAGGGAGGGAATTGTCCTCCTCTGCTCTGCACTGGGTGGCCTCACCTTGAATATTGTGTGCAGGTTTGGGCACCACAATATAAGAAAGACATTAAGCTATTGTAGAATGTCCAAAGGAGTGCAATGAATGTGGTGAAGGGCCCTGAGATGAAGCTGTATGAGGAGTGGCTGTGGTCACTTGGTCTGTTCAGCCTGGAGGAGAGGAGACCTCATTGCAGTGACAACTTCCTCATGAGGGAAAGAGGAGGGGCAGGCACTGATCCCTTCTCTGTGGTGACCAGTGACAGGACCTGAGGGAATGGCCTGAAGTTGCATCAGGGCACGTTTGGGTGGGATATTAGAAAAGGGTTCTTCACCCAGAGACATGGGCACTGAACAGGCTCCCCAGGGCAGTGGTCACAGCACCAAGCCTGGCAGAGTCCCAGAAGCATTTGGACAACATTCAGGCACATGGTGTGACTCCTGGGGACAGTCCTGTGCAGAGCCAGGGGTTGGACTTGGTCTTTTTGGGTCGCTTCCAACACAGCATATTCTGTGATTCTGTATTACTGAGTGTTTTGGAAAACACCTACATCACTAGCATGCAGATAAAATGCCCTGTGGTAAATGCAGTATTTCTGCTCTTAAGGACTTTCATAAGCATGCCAGTTACATCAGATAACCAAATACCTGGACAGCCTTATGTTTTTTTCTGGTGTGCTAGATCTGCTAAAATGCAAATCATTGCCTCAACACAGCAGAAGGGCCGAAACAGATCATGTGACTTCAGATGTGAAGCAGACAACTTCAGCCCATCCCTTCCCCTGCCTGAGATTCAGAAGGCATGGTGGCAAAACAGCTGTTCTACGGCACACGTACAGCACAGCTGGAAGGCTGCAGCCATGAGCTTTCACACCAGATTGGATGATGAAAACAGCATTTTCCCCTGACTGTTTCTGAAGAGCAGCGTTCAAGAAATTTCCTCTCGGGGAGCTGTATAATAGGTGGAGAGCAAGTGCATTGCAGCTCCTGAGCTCCAGAGCCCCAGAGAGAATTGGGGCACCTGTTCTGCAGAGCTGCACCCCTCAGGGGTTGCTTTCTCTTAAAAAAAGAATCTTCTAAAGGTATTCTTGTAGAAAAAGATCTCGGTATTGCTGAAGCAGAAAGGAAAAAAGGTAATATGTTTGGGTGGGGTATATATATTTAACTCATTTTTAAATTGCAAATTTGCAAAATGACAGTTGAATGTGGCACTATTTATGATTTCACCCTGGAAAAATCAGTGTGCTTCAGACACTATGGTTTGACCTGGACTGAATCAGTTTTCTAGAACTTCTGAGTACAGATGAGATCAAATAGCTTTGAGACTACTGTATTCCACATACTCCTTGTTTTAGGAAAAGTGATGTTTATTATGGTGTTTTATAACCTTGTTCTGATGCCTAACTTAAACTTTATTAAAACCATACTGAAGCATGAATTTCATTTTTAAAGTGGCTCATATTTCAGCACATATTTATTCTGAAGCTTTGCTTTTTCAGGATGTCATTAAGACCCTGCTCATTAACTTTGTGTATGATCCAGATTTTTTGCTTAAAGGGAGTTAACTTTTATGTTCCAGTCGGGTCCAGTTTACTAGAACCAACTTTACTTCAGGATTTTCCGTTTTCTCCTTTTGTCCTAAAGGAATCTCCCCCTAGAGGCATTTAACATTTCTGGAAACTGATATGATGGCTTTGCTTATTGTTCATGGTGATCTGCACCCCATTTGTACACTTGTATTTGCTATTCCTTTTTTTCTAAAAAAACATTCTGCCCAGTCTTGCTGCACAAAAAATAATGAGGCTGCTTGCTTTGTTTGTTTATTTTCTGCACAGAAAAAAAGGTGAAAATATTCTGTGTGAATGTATCCTTTTTTGATTATAAATAACATGATCTAGCATTCTCCCATCATTTTTCTTCAGATTCTCTTTGGATTTGCATGCAGTTCCTGAACTCAATGATTGCTTGAACAGTCTCTGCATGTTCACACCTTTGCTGCTCTTGTTTTTATTCCTTTTTGCAGTTCATTCTTTGGCTCAGGAATATGAGTCCACCTTAAAAAACTGGTCTGTCTCCATCCTATTCTCTTTCAGGCTTTGCTGGCTCTCCAGTATGTTACTACATCCGTCCCCTATTGATTTCTGGCCCCAAAACCGAGGTCTATCAACTTGGCCACTTGATAGAAATTATTCCGTCAATTCTATATTGAGATTAGCCTTGCTTCTCTGAGCAGGCTGAAAAAAAATACCTTAACAAAAAGGCTTTCTCATTTCTTTCTTTCATATATATGTATAATCATTGAAAGTCACTGTTAGTTTTTCCCATGGATGTATAACAATGGAGACCTAAACAAATATTGATTTGCCTATGTTTGATGTTCTCATATCAGCCCTTTGGCAGACCAAAATCAGTGTTGGTGTCAAAATTACAACTCCTCTGCCATAGCCAGGTTCTATTTCATTATCAGTTTACAGTGGCAGCTTCATCCCACTTTTCACAGGGTCTTTTAGCTAATGAAATATTTAACTCATGTCTAGATTCCCATCCTTGACAATTCTAACAAGACAGTTTGGAAGAGTTGCCCTTATGCAGGTCCTGACCTGGATGTTGTGATTTAATGTCTGCATTCTTCTCTCTAGGATACGTTGCTCTTTCCAGCTTCATTTCCTCAGCAATGCAGAGGAGCAGATCCATCACAAAACCATGTTATAGCATCTCACAGTTCTCTGCAGTCCTCATTTCCAAAGGAAAACTATTCTGAAGGAAATCAGCAAGTCACAGTAAACTAAAAAATGGATAGCAAGATGGCATCAAAGGAAAGCCTCTGCCATTGGAAGTGTCTACCCACCCATTTGTCTGATCTTTATGCAGGAAACCCTCCCCATCTCAGCACCTCTCCAACTATGTGTACCTTCTAAGATATGTTATGGGAGAAGATCATAGCTACCTGTTCAGAAATATGGTTGAGAAAGGGGTGAGTAGTGAAAGGAGGCACACTGCTGGAGATGGCTGTTGAAAGAACTTGTAGGGGAAGTAGTATAATTGTGAAAACCCCATCCCAAACAAAACAGAAGGAGAAGCTTTTCATTTTTGTTTATCAAAGGTAAGAGACAAATGGAATAAACAGGAATAAGTACTTAGAGCCTAGTGGCTCTTATTCATATGGCTTCTGTGTCCTCAGTCTTGACCTAGCTTACATTTGTCTGCCAGTAGCACAGCTCATCTAATTTAAAAGACAAGGTGTGCTTGAAAGGATGGCTCTCTGCCCAAAGGACCTGCCGTCTGATTTCATTAAAAGTCAGCTATAAATCTTTACAAGATTTCCATTATTCTTCAGGCAGCCTGGTCTTTACATGACTGACAAACTGGAGGTATGACTGATTTGGGGCAGCACCTATTATATCTGGATCAAATTATGCTGGTTCATTATCTCTGTAAATCAGGCTCTCAACAGCTAAGGTTCTGAACGCCAAATTTCTGAGCACACCTTCAGTGGCTCCTGTACAAAGACGAGCAGCATGTGCCACTCTGGCTTAGCTTTGTGCATGTCTATTGGTATGATTGCAAAGACACATTATTTTGCTTCAGTGGATGGGCTGTGTATTCAGTGCCTGTCCATCATAAAATTGCCTTTTTGCTGAACTGAGAGAAATGTAGCAATTTCTTGAAGTTATATCTAAAAGTGGGACAGATCACTGGCTTGTAGAAATTGAATTGCTACCTGCTTTTTAGTCAACATGACAGTTTTTCTCTTAAAGGTAAATCAGTGGTGTAGCGTCCAGAACACTAACACAGCATTGTGTCACAAATTCTCATCCAACTACCTTGTATCTCTTTCAATACCTTGGTAAAATCCCAGCTTTCCCTTTCATCAGCCAGGATTTGGTGAGAATTTTGTAACGGCAAATGATTTTTCACCAGACACTGTTACACTTCATAATAAGTAGCTCACAGAAATTACTCTCATGGCCTGGAGTCTGGGCATGCAGGTCGGCGGCTAGGATGTCTCTGTAGCCATCTGAGAAGCCATCAGGAAGAGGTAGTTGAATGTTTGTGATGTGCATTTTAGAATGCAGATATTTGGGACTGAAAGTGATGATCGCTCCCCTGGACTAGCTCTTTGATGGCCAGATTTGGCCTTTTAAAGAGGTCTAATGATAGAATATATTTGTGTGTGCTCCAAGCTCTGAGTGTGTTTCAGTCTTCATTTACTGCTATCACAATAGAATTTCTGTCCCTGTGTTTCTATCTTTATTTCATTGATCAAGGAGGTGTTAGAAGACCATGAGTTTAGAGGTATGTGGAGTAAAGAGTGGGAATAACTGGGAGAAAAGCTTAAGTGACTGAAAGCAGGGTACAAAGGTGATTCAGATCCCCATTCCTTGGGTCATCCCATTGTTTGCTGTGGTTCGGATGGAGCCCTGAGAAGAATGATGGTTCTGTTTGGGGCTCCCATGGCCCATTTGCTGGGCACATGCTGGTCTGCCCTTTAATCAAGACAGTCTTGCTGCAGGAGGACTTGGATTGTAAGTTTTATTTTGCTGTTAGTTCTATTCTTCAGATCACAATTGAAGCCATGGCTGGCTTGTTTGACAGACTAATGAAGACTTGAGATTCTCCTAAGAGGACAAGTGAGGAGTTGGTGTTCAGGAGAGCAACAGTTTTTTGAAGAGAAAACAAATTTGAGCTAGTAGCAGAATCAGTGCCATATTTGATGCTGTCAAAGCCATTGATTGGCTCAAAATTAATGTAACAGCACTTTTTTGTATTTAATGATAGCTCCTTCAGAGGGAAGTAAAGGAGTCCGTTGTGGGGAAAAAAACTTTAAATCCTCTTCTGAAATAATTACTGACTCATAAGGTGTCAGACCCAGCTGAAGTGCAGAATACCCTCGTGTTGAGGGACCCTGAAAACTAGCTCCAGACCTGTAAAGAGTTGTGTGATATTAATGTAAATGACATGACATAAGAGGATATTATACATAACAATAATTGTAGAAAACTGCACATATAGTCCCACAACTATAAATGCTTCCTAAGTACTGAAATTGAAAATCAGCTAGTTATGCATTTTTTTTCTCTCCTATCCTCTGGTTATTTTTATTTCTGTTATTAAAGCTGAAGGAAGATAGTAGTTAAGCATTCATTTTATGCTGATGAATTTGTTCTTTGTTTTAAAACTTAAGTTAAAAGGAATATCAATGAAACAAAGCAACAAATGAAATAATTTAGATGTCAGATGTATCCCTGGAGACAAGGAGAGAGAGGGCTCAGTGTGATCATATGAGAAACCTTTAGCTAAAATAAAGTTCAGTATCTCAAAGCATTAGTGACTTTCTATTTTTTATCTCAGAGGAATTGTATCATTTGAACTTGTTGATTAGGGAGTGTATTGCATTAGTGAATGATATTATTTAGTGAAGAGCTGAGCAAGTGCCAGGAGAAATACCCAAAAGACTTCACTTGAAAATGTACTTTGTTCATTTAATGAAACAAAATCTTTTCTTTAGATTGTTTCAGTAGAAAAGCAACAGAAAATTGAATGTTTTATTTAAATGAAATCTGATAATGAAGTGATTTGCTATGGCACTGTCTCTCCTGGTAAATTTGGTGGTGGTGACATTGAGTGAAGTGATAAATGGGGTGGTAGGGCACCTTTTAAAATTAACAGAGTGTTAGGAGGGCTGAGGGTGGGGGTTTTATTAACAGTAGTATCAGACGTAGTTTAATGTCTTTAAAATTCTGCATTCCAATTTTCAGATCACAATTATGAGGAGTAACATGACTCTGTAGTCCCTTGTCCCTAGTAGTAAGGCTTTAAATACCTATTCTTCTGATTAAGAAATCACTGGTTCACTTTTAGCTAACATTCACCTTAAGCTAACATGTGAGAAGTAAAATGTATTAATTACTGAATAAATTCTTTTGAAAGCAACTTAATAGTAATCAGATGTGGAAAAAAACCTGTAGTGTGGTTCATCAGGTCCAGTTTGTGTAGAATATGCTGTACAATAATTTGTTATATGCTGTAGGTATTTCAGATTCTGTGTTGTCATTTTGTTTTTTCTCCCTGTCCCTCCCTCCCAATCTTGTCTCTGGCAGGAGTGCTAGGAAAAGCTGATGAACCGAGAGGGGTATAGTCCTCATCCCTGAGGGAACAACATGGGAAATGTGTATAATGCTAACAGCTGAGAGAAACATGCTTCATATTAGCAGCAATTAAACGGAGAGGCAGCATCACTGGAACCATGGGGTGCATCAGATCTCTGCCTGACAGAAGGTCAGAGAGAGGTGAGTGTTACCTTTGTTTTCAGATCAAGTGGTTGTTCTCTCTGTAACAGTAGAAGAGGATTGCAAGATAACATTTCCCCACAGTCCTGTTGTCAAAATACTTGTTCAGAGAAAATTATTTTCTAATTATTTTCTTTTTAAAAGAGTGCATAGATTTTAGATGTTGGCTGAGGTCAAAAAGCAGCTTTAGAGCACCTCTAACACTGACAAATTGGGTTGTAAAAGATTCACAGCATCTGGGACAGAAGCTTAATTTCAGATGTCTCTGTGCTCACTGTCACTGGCAAAGCTTAGAGGGTAAGGTGTTGAGGGGGACCTTTTATGGCCTTTCACACCACGGGATTCCTGAGCAAACTGCCCCAATTTCCCTGCTGTTAGGTGACCCCAATTATGAAACAAGTGTGATAAAGCAGAGTTATCACAATGACTATCAGAATCAGTTTCCTGGCCTACCAAGTGCCTGGCCTGCCATTCTCCCTGACACTTAGCGAGGCTTTCAGTTGAAAGTCTCCACAGTACCTGTTTAAAAGTTCAATTAAACTATGCATAGTTCCCCTGCTTTTAATCATACCACACCCTGGTATGAACACACCAGGTTTTGCACAGGCAGGATGACTCAAACCTTTGTTCAGACCTTTTATGTTCTGTTTCAAAATTTGTCATTAAAGCACAATTTTCAGGTCTGCAGAGAGCCATGTTGCATGGCACTGGATAGTTTCTTCGGACATTATTATTCTGAATAGCCACAGTTGAAAAGGAAGGCTGTTTTTGGCTACCAAGCCAGGACACAAATCCAGTAAACTGATGACTACAAAGCAGGACCTTTTAGTCCTGGCCACAGGGGTCCAAGCTGACTGGTTTAAGAGTAACCCTCTACTGGATGCTACTTAGCAGTCAAAACAGCATCAGTGCTGTACCACAACAGTGAAAGTAGAATGGAAACATCTGGAGTCACAGACCTACCTGTAACTGGGAGGCAGCCCTTCCTCTTTGGGTTTGCATGCTATGCATACACGTGCCTTGCAAGGCCTTGTGGCTAGTTGGGAATATTTCTGAGTGTGTATAAGCTTGGAGTGGGCATGAAAAGCTGTGCTCTTTCTCAGTCTACAACCATCAACACACACTGATGGAGCAAACTTCATTAGCCCAATGCTGGCTTATGATTTAGCGGGCTTGTTGGGCAGTGTTTTGTCCTCAGCAGTTGCTGGACAATTTTCTTTCTGTACTTCAGCAAGTGATGCTGAACCATCATTCTGTCTGCAGCCTAAGGCTGTACAATCCTCTGATGTTTTAATAACATGAGTTTAACAGGTACTTGCCGGTGTAGAGACCTTCTGCAACTGACAACAATTTCTTTTACAGATGCAGTTTAGCCTAGTGTGAAAATCATGTTCCAATTCAATAACAGCACTGTAATAAGTACAATTAAAAAAAAAAAAAAAAGACAGGAATTATTCTGTTATATTTGCAACATTAACCACAGTGATTGATATGTCTCTGCCTTAAGTGATACCAGTGGAACTGTGCCATGTTGAGTGCTCAGGACCATTAAGCAACCCGGGGGGCCCTGATGGGAGGTTTAATGGCTCTAATGCTGGAAATCAGTTTCTATGCTGGTGACTGTGCTTTGCCCCTTAGATATTCTATTAAACAGAAATGCTGGTGACAGCCTTGCTATGATGTGTCAGGCTTTCAGGTCTGTAGTGGTGGGGGATTCCAGAAAGGACAGGAAATAAAAGACATCTCAGAGTTTATGTAGGGTATGCAGGATGCTCTTAGCCATACAAGGATCGCATTTCTTTCAGGCAGGAGGATTTTTCCGGAATGGGTGCACTGTATATAGGATGGGAGTCTTTACTGATTTTGGTCTTGTCTGGACTAGAAAACTTTACCACTTTAACTATATTGTATTATTAATGGTAAAATAATCAAACAATGTGTTGTTATGGCATCTGTAAGCATTTTTATAAAAAGGCTTCCTTAATGTTATACATTTATTAATGGAATTGCTTTTCCACTGAGGTTTTTCTTTACCTGCATAAATATCAGCTTAGAAAAAAAATCATTCTCACTCAAGGTTTCCACTCATCCTAGTCCCAAAATTCCTGGTATTTTTGATCAGTTAAAATAATTGGTTAGTGTAAACTGTTGTCCCTCTAGTACAGAGCTTTTCTTTACAGTTTTGCAGGGAGAAAAAATGTTAGCATGAATTGTCTTTTGTTGTTTCCTGTTTTAGTTTGGTTTTCAGTATCAACTGTTCTTTTTGGCAACTGTAATAAAATAGAAGCATATTTGTGTTAAGGCATTGTGTTGGAATTAGTTTCCTCTTTTTATCTGTTTCATGAGTATGCAGTGCTGTGCAGTGGTGATTGTGTCAACATCTTGGTTTTGTTTCTGGGCTTCTGACCATCTGCTCAGAAATGAGCAGTTCCTGGGAGTGTCAGGAGCAATCATCAATGTATTTCTTTGATTCATGTACCTTCGATAGAGCTGACCTGCAGCTGCTTTGACTTGTACTTCCAAGATGAGAAGCATAAAGACTTTTTCCTGCATCCTATGCTGAGCTATTCAGGGTTGAGTTCCTTAGGAAACTCCTTGAAGTGAGATGTTAGCTGCAGGGCTGGAGACAAAGGTTTGGTATTTCTGGTCCAGTCGGCTTATTTACTAGTATCTTGTTGAGAGTATAGAGGAAAAAGAAGCAGGGAAAAAAGATGTATGGAACCAGTCAAGAAAGAATTATGTTTTTACTTTTAGTGAATAAATGTGACATCTCTTGAGAGCAGCCTCTTACCACACTATATACTTTTTGTTGGCAGGCAACCAGATCGTAGTGGTGATGTGGTTGCATTGGGACGGGTATGGGATTCAATACCTCTGTGCCCTGACTGCCTCTTGCTGTTACACAGTGATGCATGTAATGCCTCTTGACTGCCCCTGTTAGTGCTTTGTAGCGCTAAGCATGTTAATATGGAGTCCCCTTTTGACAACAATTTAGACAAATTACTAGATTTGAATTTGCCATTATTTCAGCTGCTTGAGCTCCAAAACAGTAGCTGTATTTTGTTCCAATTTTATATAGTGAATGGTGTCCTCCTCTGGATGATAAATCCATACTTTCATATGCCCTTAGTATCTGAAAGGTGCATTTATTCCTCTTGAGTTAATCTTAAGAAAACAGTTAACAAGCAACCAAGGAACGCTCTTCTCACAGTTAGTTTTTTTTTTTGGATAAGAACCTTTAAAACATTAGAGTGATAGCTCTCTGAAGCAGAAGTTTCTGCTGAGCTCATCTGTTCATCTCCTCCTAAGCTCATGATTATTTCAGGCTGAGCACACCCCCTCCAGCCTTCTGCTTCACTCCTCCCTCCAGGCCTGTTGGAGCTGCAGTGATTGCCTGTAATGACCACAGCACGCCTGCCTGCCTTTCCTCCTGCCACCCACGTCTCATGCTCCAGCTCCTTACAGCTGCTGCCCTTTGGGTACCAGAAGTAGCAAGGGGGATTGTCAGCATGGTGGGAAGAGATCAAGTGGGTGTTAGCTCCTGGAGCTCCTGTCCTCCTTCCCAGCTCTTGCTGGTGGCTACTGGTCATGCACGACTGACTGCTTGATGTAGCTCACCCCACTGTACAGTGCCTACCCCAGGACCTCATTGTGCCACCAGCTGTTGTTCTGCTTAACAAAATTTTATCTGAGCAGCCAAAGGAATGTGATCTCTTTGTGGCATGAACAGGGCCTGTAGGCAGCAGACTTTTTCCTCCATGCTGGAGTCTTGGTGATTATCCTTCAGTGAAGTTTCCAGTGGTTTTCTAGACTGAGACAATGGTAGACATAACTTCTTAAAGTGCTGAGTGGAATGTGTATTCAGCACACAGTCAAAATTGGCCTTCTGATATGTTCAATTGAATTCTTGGGGGAAGTGTTTCTTTGTTCAACAAGCTAGCCAAAGATATACCTGCATGCTTTTTGGCTTGTCTATTTAAACAACATAGTCTGTCCTTCAATATAATTTGTTACCATTTGATCCCAGGGTTTGAATTTTGATGGCTTGCTGATGCAGCTGTGCAGGAAAAGGCTTTCTCGTAGAAGAAGCTGTTGCAAACGCTGTCATTGAATTGTTCATGTTACAGCTTGCAAAATCTGAAGCTTTGTACCACAGCTTGATAGAGAAATACGTTCTCTTGCTAGGCCAAGCTGGTCTTTTCTTTCCTCACCTTCTCAAAATGTACATACTGCCCATCAGCTGAACATGACTGACTTCTTACATGGGTACTGTCTTCAGGACAATGAGATGGGGAAGCTTAGTAACAATATAGGCCTGAGCAAGTCAGTTGGCGATCCATATCTGAAGACAGAAACAGTAAAGGCATCACGTATTATCAGCCAACAGTTTTTCAGTCTCACTTTTACAGGCTTCATCTTATTGTTTGTTGATTGTGCACAACCGACTGAATTTGTCATCTGTCTGCAAAATTCTGCAGATGCAGCATATGTGTTTTCATTGTAGATGACCCTGCATCCATGCATACTGCACTGCCTTGTGTTTTGACAGTCATTAAAGCTGCCCTCCTCATCCAGAACTGGTACCGCTCTACAATGGCCCGGATAGAGATGAGGCGCCGCTATTCTCTGAGTATCTTTCGGTCAATCGAATATGCTGATCAACAAGACCAACTACAGGTTTGTAATCTTCCATTCTTCCTCTACAGGCAGTTATGTTATCCCCAAAGCACTGAGGTTGCACAAACAAAATGGCTATGTGGTTATTTCTTTCTACAAAGCTGGGTCCTAATTAATAAAACCACTTCCCTGCCCCACACATGAACTAAGTTGTGTGTACACATACATACATGTGTGTAGTATATAACTACATGGGTTGTGCCCATACAACCATATCTAGGTTAGAGGTTCCTGTAGAGCAGCTTTGTTAGCTTGGAATTGCAGGTCATCCCACTATGAGTGATCTTTACTGTGTCTGTGAGGTAATACATGTGCAACAGTGCCTCAGTATGTGAGCCCAGGCTTTCTTTAGGGTCAATACAGGAAATTAGGAATGTCTAGGCCTTTGTGTTCATCCTAGCATCTGTGTCTAAAGTCAGTTCACTGCATTGTAGCCACTGCTTTCTACTGAGTACAAAGGAAGTCTAAGCAAATAGTCTGGGTGATGGGCAAGTTGAATTACACCCAAAAACATCAGCAGCACTGATACAACCCTGGAACATTTTATGTATTCATATAGCATCAATCTGTGAATTCATAGCAAAGATGGAAAGACAGAGACCTATTTTTGTAGTAGGATACAAGTTGTGTCATTATTGCAGATTGATGCTATGGGAACATACCGTATTGTCTTAGATCCCCCTAAATGGGAAATTGCTAGTAATTGAGTAAGGAAGGGGATTGTTAATGCTTGTTGGATGTCCTGAACTGATCAGTGTGTTTGTTCTTTTCTTTTTCTTCCTCAGCTATCCATGTTTTTTACATTCATGCTGAATCACTGTACTGATCCTGATTCAGGTAAGTATAAACATAAAAGTAATGTGGAGATTCTGTTTGAAAAACCTGATATGAGCAGAGTTAATTTTGAATGTGATATTTACAGTCTATAGCACATGCTGGGTTCGAGGTTTGACTTGCCAGATACTGTAGTATGAATTTGATCCTGTACGTTTTGACACTGCTCAGTATCTACTCAGTAAATCAAGATGTAAGTCAGAACAGGTACCTGCTGTCCTTTCAAGAATACTCAGAGGTGCTCAGAGTGATTTCTTATGTTACTGCCCTTCAGCTGTTCTCCTGGGAGTCCTATGGACTCCAATTTTCACAGATTTCTATGCATGTTTTCTTAAACTATGAGATGTGTTTATTCAGAAAGACTGTCTTCAGTTGGTTTAGGACAGATGTAATCAAAGATGTTGCCTTCAAAGAGGCTCATCTTTTTTTTTTTTTTTCTTTTTTTTTTTTTTTCCTTCTGTTTCAGCAGTTCTGGACCACTTGTAATTTAATTTGTTCTAGATTTCACTGAAAAACATGAATCGCTATGTGAATGATTAAAAATGAAATACATTCAAACTGCTGCAGATAAACCTTTAGTAGCCATATCAATTAAACTTCAGTTATTCAAAGAATAACCTTTAATTTTTGAAGTATTTTGGGATCCTTAGATAAAACTTACTTTTGAGGTCAAGCTCAACAGAAGGACAGATTGAAAGTGATCCCTAAGTCCAGAAAACAAACATGACTTCCACGAATAAATTAAGACTAGATCTAATCCCAGAGGAGTTAGAAATGATGCTGTCCCCTTCTTATTGCATTACAAGAGAATGCCCTTTCTCTTTCATCTGGTCCAGCCATGGGTTATGCCAATTCAGATTTGCACAAGATACTTTGATAGCAGGATAAAACCACCATCAAAACCATAAGTGGTTCAGTGTTCTAATGACAACTGGTAGAAATTGCTGTTTTCCTCTGTTAAATACTTTAGAGTGCCTAATGGTCTCTGTGCACTGCAAAAAAATAAATTACTTTGAGCCTTGCTCCAAAGTCAAGGCAGATGACACAATAGTCCTTCCTTTGATTTTTTTTTCCATTACTGCTGTATTCTGGAGAAAAATAATCTGCTGTAGTCATTTAACTTCCTGGGAAGGAATTGGGAAACTTATAGAAAATCAGACACTGCTCACTTTTTCTATTTCTTCATGTTGATAGTGCACTTCTGTTCAGCTTTTCCACCTGACTGGGAAAGAAAATACTAGTGCTAGGTCTGAGATTGGGAAAAATAGTGTTAATCTCTCTTTTCATTATGATATTAAAATGGAATTTTACAGCTGTGTGTTGTAGGTATGATTTATCCACGTTTATGAACTGTATCTACTGACAGAAGGGACAAAGGTGAGGTGCCTCAGGTGACTTGCTAGTGCTCAGGACATGATGGTGCAGGGCACATTGCTAGAGGTATAGGCTGTTCCTCGGCAGGTGGAGCTCCTTGCCTCCCCTATGCACAGGGAGGGAGGTGGAGGATACTTTGGGCTCCCCCTCGTCACCACTGCACAGGTGGCTTGTTCCTTGATCATGTAGACACTGGGAATTGCAAATGTGGTTAAGGCTGGAACACATGATAAAATGTAGGGTTTATTGTAAAGCATCTCTTTGTCTTGCTTAAAAATTTCATCTGTTAGGACTGACATTGTTAAGACTTGATAACTGCTCCAAAGGCTTTATTTTTGTCTTGATTTGTTATTTGTCCCTTTCTAACAGTCTGTGTTACAGATCCAAAAATGAAACAGAAAAATTTAGTAAGGTGCATGTTTCATAGAGAAATGGCCAAGGCTGCCTATGCAAAGAACCTGACTTAGATTTTGTTGTTGTTGTTGTTTTGAGACATTTCGTATCAGATGTGTTTTGTGTGGGTTGTGGTCATGTTGTCCAACTACTGGATGTGTGCATTCTTTACTTCAAGCTCTCGATTGCTTGCCTCTGGAAGTGACCTTTGCAGCACCCAAGCTAGCTCCACTGATGTAAGCAAAATCAGTGCTGAATAGAGTGGCTCTTAATGAACTGCTTCCACTTCTGCTGAATCACGTCTTAAGATGTGAACCACAGTGAATGTAAACATAACAAGCAAAGAGGCTTCAAACTGATTTTGCTATTCCCAAGCATTTTCTAAAACCTGCAATTCTCTGGATTTTTATTCTTTTTTTTCCATCAGTGTGTGCTCATTTAAATTAGAGTGATAGCATGTGGTTCAAAAGGCATCTCCAAGAGGACAGTATATAATATTCTTACCAGGAAATAGGTTGCCTGTTCTTCTCAGTATGTGATGAGAAAGCTACCTGAAAATTTTGTGATCTGTGATTTTCCTTACATTATAAACCACTCAGTCTCCAGCATTCATCTTGTCACTTTCCTCTTTTTAATCTTTTTTTCAGATTATGCTTTTCAAAGAGAGAAAGCAACCACCATCTCATTAACACAGTAGTGCTTTTGATGTGATTGTTTATCTGTTATACCCTAAAGCTTTTTTCATCCTCTCATTCTCTTTAAGATGTCAGTACAGTTTGTGATTGGACTATTATATAGCTGAGAGTCTTGTTCTTGTTCTGCTTCTTATTAAAGGCTATTTTGCAAGGGTTTGTGGGAAGTAAGAATGACAACCTTTTCTACCTTACACTTTTATCCCTCCTTTTCCCAGAAAAATCTTCATACCTACTCAGCCTTTCAATGGAAAGTTCCCTGGTCAGAGAAAGCTGGAAACTGTCTTTACAGTAAAAGGTGACCCCTTCACTCACTCTTCTGTGGGCACATTGAGGGTGAAAAGGCTGCAAACACACCCTGGAAAAAATAGTGGGACTGGGAATCTAAGGAACCACTGGCTATACCTCTCAAGGTCACCAGGGCAGAAACCACACCTCCTGGACCCTTTCTTCAAAGGGGAACAAAAAAAAAAAAGGTGTTGTTTTCTGCAGTTTCACTCTTCGTGATGCCTCCGCTACAGCTTTAACACCCTTCCAAGACTTCTTCCATAGAGTGATTCTTGCAGTGGGGGATAAGCTACAGCTGCTTACAGCTCATAGCACTAGGAATGGAGTGAAAGAATAAATGTTTTGAGCATTATAGAAATCTTCATCCTCTTTGTAGTCTCAACGACCATTTGGCTTTGACCTGATGGCTGTGGGTCTGTGTTTCTATCATACGTAAGAGCACTTCTCAGGAGTCAGAGATGCTCTCAGTGGCTAATCTGAAGGCACACAGATGGTGGCAGAACAGAGAACTGATTTCAGAGCTGCAGAAGTATCTGATTCCCTGTTACCTCGATAGTGAGCACATCTTTGGCAGTGGTGGCTCTGACTTGCCTTGAACAACTTTCCTGGTAAGGTGGTCTTGTCAGGAGAACAAGTCCTTGGGCTTTCTGTGGTCAAACTGACTCCACTTAGCTCTGGGCTTTCATGTTTAACATGGAATATGGCTGTAGGGTAGTTGTATGGGGTCTGTTAATGAAGGCTCAACTCACTGAGCTTGGTCGGGACCTCTGGCATGTACAGAGTACAAAGCAGGTAATTGCCTGTGCTCCCTGTGGTCAGTGGAGAGATGCAGGTGCTGGCAGAGAGTGTTTCATTCTGTCTTGACAGACACATGTGCCTGAACTAGACATGCCAAGAGTTTTCATCCTTGTGTTTCATTACCAATGGAAAGAGCTTTGAGAGCCTTGACTAGAACACTAAAATGAGATGAGTGCTGCCTGAAGTTGTCAGGGGAGGTTTAGGTTAGATATAAGAAAAGGGTCTTCACCCAGAGGGTGGTTGGGCACTGGAACAGGCTCCCCAGGGAAGTGGTCACAGCACCAAGCCTGACAGAGTTCAAGAAGCATTTGGACAATGTTCTTAGGCACATGGTGTGACTCTTGGGGATGGTCCTGTGCAGAGCTAAGAGTTGGACTGGATGATCCTTGTGGGTCCCTTCCAACTCAGCATATTCTGTAATTCTCTGAATCCTTCAGAATTAGTCCTGTATGGAGCATGTGATGAGCTGGGGGTACTCATTGGCCACTGTGCTAATTCCCAAGCTGCCTTGGGTCATCCATTACTGACCACTCTGAGACGAGACAGTCATCTTGCACAGGAAGAAGCCTTAAAATCAGCTGAAAGACTGCCTGAGGAAATGTAAGTGCACTCTAAGGGTAATGACCATGATTGGATTTTGACAACTCATCCAAAAGTGGAAAATGGGGCGCACTTTGCAGAAATATGCCCTACAGGGAAAGAGACTGGGTTTCCAAGTCTAGGCATTTGCCAAAATGGAAGTGAGACTGCAGGGAAGGCAAGTTTCTGTTCAGAGGTAAAGTGATGGATAAGATTGCTGCAGGTAGGAAGGGAAGGCAGAAGTAGGAGCAGGCATGGGCAGGTGTCTGCCTGGCTTGAAATACTGAGAAGACTACTAACTCTGAAGGAGTCATGTCAGATGTGGAGGGCCTCTGGCTAAGCAGACATGAAATGCAGAATTTGAGTGCTTTGAGGAGTTGGCTCCGTGGTCTGCAGCCATGCACTTCCTGAGGAGTTGGCTGCAGGGGGGGATGCCATCCAGAGACCTGCTGCTAGAGCGAGAACAAGAATTGGTGCAAATGTGCCTGGCTAATAACTATGTGTGAACCAGCAATTTCAGTCCATAGGTGACATTCTGATGTCTGGCCAGACAAAGCTGTAAGTGTGATGGAAGACTGCAAATCAAACTGTACTTGCTGGAAACAGTAAGCCCCAAGCACCTTGCTGTTACCTGATGCCTTATTCCATTTACATGGATAAGTATAACATTCCATTAGCACTGAATGTGCTAATCAGCTCACAGCAGAAGTACTGATAAAAAAGTGGGTCTTTTAATCCAGAGTGTATTTTTATTTATTTAATATGGATTTAATCCAGTTGCAAGACAAGTTGGCCTTTATGAATCTCATCATTTATGAGGCCACATGCTGGTTTTGGCTGCTGTGAGTTTTGAGTCACAGCTACAAGTATTCCTCCAGCAATAAATAATACATTTTTATTTCCAGTTGTATGAAAGCAAGGTTGCAGAAGACTTACCTGTAGCCCAGCAAAAAGTATTTACAACAATCATCTCACAAGAGCAACTCTGCAACAGCAGCTGCCAGAACACTTGCCTCTAAGGTCTGGTTCTCTCCTTTAAAATAATGTATAATAAAAACAATCTGCAAGAACAAAACATGAAATCTGCAGTTTGCTCAGATACATTTCCAGGGTATGTCAAGAAAATATTGGATTGAAGCAACTAGCAATATTCCTGATTTCTCCATGTTCCAGGAAAATTAGAAGCTGTGCTCTACTTTCACCACTGAATTTTTGTTCTCTTTATTTCATCCAGTGGTTTTGTGTCAGCCAATGAAAAGCTGTAATTGTTTTCTAGTTGTATCAGCAAGGAGTGCTTTGCAGTCCACTGTGAATAAATAGGATTTTGTTGGTGACTTTTAAAATAATCCCTGACATGCTGGTATTTAGCCTAAATATTTTATTTAGAAAATAAAGCAATAGAAGTGAATCTTCAAAACCTGTATTAAAAGTGTACTATTGAAATTTAAACTGATGATGGTCTTTGAATGATCAGTCATGACTTTTGTATCTCCTTGCTTCAAGGGAAAAGAAGAAAATCTGTACCAGCTGATGGTCCTCATTACCTGCGGGAGCCAACTGCTCCAGAACTTTAGTGCACAATGTTGAATGTTCTGCACATTGGTTACTGGCTGTTGGAACAGAGTTTTTTCCTGTTTTTTTCATTTGACTGAGTTGGCTTATTTTTATTTTTTCCTTCCCTTGTTTTTGGGGTGGTTGGTTTGTTGGTTTTGGTATTGTGAAACAATCTGGGGAGACCTTGACTACACAAGGCAGGAATTAGCCACTGGAATATTGCAGCTATTAAGGCCATTACATTCAGCCAGTTCTGGTCATGCTGTTACAGTTCTCTGGGGACTGGTAGAGTTTCTACATTTTTGTTTTTCTTCGCTCTTGTTCCAGCTTCTCTCATTGCCACCAGCCCTAGTGTTCCTCAGGTGGTGGATGAATGCTTAACAGAAATTGAAGAGAAAATTGATGTTCCAGACTCGTATTATGGACCACGACTCTCATTCCCCCTTACTGTTGAAGATGCCAATGCTCTTATTCATGCTTTCAGGAATGAACAGGTAAACTGCAACTAGCTTGATTTCTTTTTACTTATTTTACATCACTGTCAAGGTGTAGCTCTACAATCCAATGTATGGCTTAACTGGTGCCCAAAGAGATATTTCACCGTTCCTTAACACCCCATTACCCTTTCCTGCTAGCCCCATGTGATCATAGAGATGCATGGTGAGCTGTCTTGGGAAACTGATCTGTCTGGAAGCTAACACAATAAAATAAAAGTAGTCAGTTCTCAGCCAGACCAGTTCCTGGATTTGATTCACTGCTTTGCTGCATGACCAGATCCAGCACTAGGGAAGAAGTAGGGACTAGTGAAATGGAATGGGATTCCTTAGCAGCTGCAAGGCAGAGATTAGGACTGGGGAAGGTGTCCTAAGCTAACACAGAAACTATTATCTTTCTCTGGGTTAAAAGTGCTCCTTGTTTGGTCCTCTTTCTTTTGTCCCCCACCTCATTCTTTTTAGAGCATTGAGTTGTAAGGGTTAATCACCTAATTCCAGTGTGCAAGACTCCTCCATAACCATACAGTGACTATAAAGCATTTCTAATATAGTGGAACAGAGTGATACCACAAATCTCCAGAGCTTCCTGTCTGCAGCTTCCAAGGCTGTTCCTGATTCTCTATATTCCTGAGCAAGCCCTTTTGCTGCCCACTTACAAGATGAGGATGGAGCTTGGAGGCCTTACATGGCACAGCTTTGTTTGAACTTATGATTATTTGTGTGTAACAATATGCTGTATATAATGGCTGTGTCTGTCTTGCTTTTTAATTTGTTAAAAATGACTACTTTTTCCTGTAATTTTTTGTGAAGGCTGATTGTAAAAGTATCAAATATAAAGCACATGATAAATGAGCCCACCCAGACTTCACCTTACTGTCTGCTCTCCCTTTTTTTACTGTGGTTGGCATTTTATTAGGGAAATGATTATATGTAACTGGCCTTTTTGTTTGCTCTAAAGACATGAATCTTGAAAAGGCAGTCTGTAGCTCATCTGTTTCCTCTACCAAAATTCCTTAGAACTCTGTTGAAACAGTACACTATAAATAAGATGGGAAAATATGTAAAGCAAGTTTGTTAAGGGCTCTATATCCATTCATGGGGAAGTAAATGCAAAGCTATGAACATTCCTAATTCCCAGCACTAAGCCATACAGCCTGTAATAATTTCTGGAGGTCTGCAGTATAATTAATCTTGGCAATACATGTCTGATACTAATAAAGCAGAGAAACCTACTGCTAATTCTGAGAAGTCTTCCTTTTCTACCTGCTTTTTTTTTCTTTTTCACAGCAACTTCATGCTCGCTATGTACTGCAGCTACTATGTGAAACTAGGAGAGTTCTTAAATTGATGCCAAATATCAGCCATCTTTCAACTTCCTACTCCAAGGATATAACTATCTGTGGTAAGGTGCCATGGAACACAAATGCTTTGGGCTATAGGTTGATACTCTAAGTCATTAGAGAATGATACAGCATTTCCAAATTTTGCCATTACAAGAAAGTTCTTGATACCTTTCTTTCTTTGTTTGTTTATTTGTTTGCTTTCTCCACAAACGTGCAAATTGGAACAAACAAACAAACAAAAAATAAAAGTCCTGAGTCATACTAAGTATATTTTAAGAAAATCCCTCATCTTCTCTTTCCTTTTCTTGTTTAGCATTTCTGAATGAGTCAGTATTAATTCAACTAACTCTGCAGTGTGTCTTAAATACTCCTGCACTTCCACCTCTAAAATGCTACCAAGTATTTTGATCACTGCACGTCTCACCTCTTTCTCCTTTCATTCAGAAAAAGGTCTTACCATCATAAGTTGCTCAGTAATGATTTTAATGAGGGCTTAATATGGGTGGCAAAAAAGACCTTGCATTGACAGCATGACTATCTAGAATAAATTGGAATTATAATAAACACTCAGTTCTAAGGAGACCCAAGAGGATGGATCAGTCTTTGTACAACCAACAAATTAGTCTCACAGAATGATGTGATGTATCACACAGTAAAGAACAAAGAGCTCTTTGCCCATCTATTTTGCTACACTTTTGTAAATTGTGGATAAGGGGATGCAGTATCCTGACTCACCACAGAATGCAGTAGCTCCAAAACAGAACAATAATGGCGACATAACTCTTGACAGCTATCAGTGTGTGCAGTGTGTAATAGTAAAGTGGTATAAGGAAGGGTACTGTGACACATGCAAAGCAAATAATGATTTTTGAGATCTGTTTTATGGACCTACTTTGATTGCTCAGAAAAGGGTTTGTTTAAAAGAGGTCTTGTATAAACAGCAATTTGTTTACACCAAACAAACAAGACCCCTCTCCAAACCAAGGAAACACAGATTTATGCTTGCTCACAACACAACATGCTCTTGTTAAGCAAACATATCTCTTCATGTTTGTATTGCATTTGCACTGTGTAAGCAGCATCTGAAGGGATCTCTTTCCTGTATTGAAACTAAAAGCTTTTGTAACCAGAAAGATCCTCTGCAGAAGATGGATGACCAATTTTTAAGTATAATTGGTCCAAAATATTGATTTTCTTAAACTAAGGTATCCCTGTCTCCCTGTCTCCATTTTCTTTTCAAACTAATGATGAAGATTAAATATATGCCTGAAATGTCGCATCTGCATTTGTGATGAATATCTATCAAAGCTTGAAGGATCCCTTAGAATGAATTCAGCAGGCTCACAATTAATCCAAAGTTGCAAAGAAAACATTTACACAGGGCAAAAACGTCACTTCTCTTTTCCTAATCATTGGTGGTGAAAGCATATTATCACAAGATAGGTTTTAAACTGTTCTCTGGCTTTGTGGTGGTGAGTCACAGACATGAGAAGGTTGTCTCTGTGAGCATGAAATTCAGTCATATGCAGAGGCAATCTGTGCTGCAGCGATCATTTGTGTTGGGGTAAAATCCACCTGCCTGTTCCAAACAAACCTCTCAGAAAGGGCCAAATCTGTCATTCCTGTGTCCTTAGGGCTGAGCCATAATAACATGGCCAGTTCTTGACACTCTCCGTCAAATCCTGTCAGCAGTAATGAAAGGCTGTCCCTGAAACAGGTGTTCAGTCGTGCAGTACATAGAGGGCTACTTAGCACATTTAAACCCATTAGTGTGTAGAGGCCTATCATGTTTTGAAATGTGTTTTAGTGACATTTTTTGCTTTTATATATGCAAGGATCACATGGGAGAAAACTTGTTAGAACTAACTAATTCCAGTTTTATAATTCCAGTTTCTTCCTCCTCTGTGATAAAATGAAAAAAAAAATGTTTTTGTTTCCTGTAGGAGATTTGCATGGAAACCTGGATGATCTTTTGCTGATATTTTATAAGGTAAGTAGATAATCTGAGGTGTGGCATTTTCGCTTTATGACATGATGTTGAGAATACATGTTTATGTCTGACAGATTTATCATGGTTAGAATTGTACATGAGGTTTGCATACACCACACACACAAGTCCTGGAACAATTCAGTGTCTTTGCTGTGCCTTTTCCTTCTCTGTACCTCCTGCCCACTGTGGAGGAGGAGATCTAGGAGACAGTTATTTTCCTCAATGCTGAACTGGAGCATGAGCCAAAACTTAAAAGGGCTCTTTGCAATGTCTCCAAAGTTCTGCCACTGTTTTAAATTCCATATTGACTAAAGTCTGCTAAAATAGGAGCTAACTTAGTTCCTGATGTAACTCTACACCATGGATAATTTTGACTGTCCAAAAAAAGCACAGAAGCTTTCATTTAGGCCTTCTGCTGATACCTTCAGGTTTTTCTGTGTTTTTGTTTGTTTAGTTTGGGTTGGGTTTTTTTAAACTGGAAACAAAAAAGAATGCTGTTTAAAAGCTGTTTAAGCCTTGGAAGCAATCACGTAGTCTTCACATACATTGGACACCATTTACATATCCTTCTTTTCATGTTAAAAAAAAGCACAGCCCTGTTTTACTGATCTGAAAAAAATTAAGCTCCAGGCTATCTTTTCCAGAATTGTGTATTTAACTGAAGATGCAGGAAATGTTGTGTATTTAGTTTCTCATTTATCTTCAGCATGAATCACCACCTTTCATTTAGCAGATATTCTCTTTGATTTGAGCTTTCTGGGTGAAAAGATATGCGTCTGATCTTTATACATTCATCTGCACTGAATGGAGACTGAAGTGATCTAAACCATGCGTTTAAATAATGTAATTCTCTCGCTGCTTCCAACTTTGTTACACTTTATCTGACACTTGTTGCATGGAAACATGGTTGTTTTGCACAAGTGCATACTTAAAGCCTGTTGAAGTATAGTAGAAGTATAATCAGACCTTTTAACAGTGTTCTGTTTTTCTTATTAATCAACTATGTTTATTTGGTCTTTGGCTTGCAGTGTTTTAGCTGTTGTTTTAATTAGACAATCTTTATTTGAAACTGGAATAAGAGTATGATACATTTTGGTTTCATACATAGGACCTGGAATGGGAAAAATAACTGTTTTGAAGAAAAATGCTCCAATAGTTAAACAGTTATATTTACAACTGCAAACAGCCTGCAATTTACTCTTTTGGAGTAAACAGATGACAATTCTTCTTCCCCTCTCTAATGGATGTTATGAAGAGAAAAAAGCTCTAAGCAACCGTAATCTTGACTTCAATAAATTCAAAGCCAAAACTCCCACTGACTTCAGGGTCTAGAAACAACACCCAGTTGTTCTCTGTTAAACTTCTAGAGGAGTCCTTCCACCAAACCAAATAAAACGGACAAATATTTTATAATTTATCAAGTGGTTGAGAATATAGAGAGCACATGTTTGAGCTGCTTAGTTATTTAGAAAAAAATTAAATGAGACAGTATTTTCTGTCCCCTCTGAGCAGGTTACTCACATGAGTAGTGAACCCAGTCAGCTTCTGGGATCCATTTTTTTTCTCCATCCCTAACTCCATTTCAGTTGGAAGGGATTTCATCCTCTGAGTTGGCATGAACCACCCATAGCCTTAAACAAGAGGGTGCAATCCTAAACATTGCCATGAGGAGTGTAGTGATCTCAGCCTGCATAGAGCCATGCGGAGCTGAAATGGATTTTGGAGGCCTGTATGCAGATCAGGCACCTTGAGCATGGAGCTCTGTCCAGGGCTTGTCACAGCAATTCTACAATTCTACAAACCACCATCTAGCAATCTAAAGCTTACCCATACAATGCTGTAGATTGTGTGTAATTATTACACGTGGTTTGGCCCAGGCTCAGATAATTACTTTTTTTTCCTCAATAGGCAGTTTGTAATGTTCGTTCAGTCCTTGCATTAATTTCCATTATATTACAACATTTCTTGAAATTCCTTGAAACACTTGAATTTTAAATTATGTATTGCTAAGTTAGATTATTAAATGGATGCTATGTATAGAAATAGCCTGAAGCTGTAGAAAATGCCAACAACAAAGGGAAGTTAATTAATCACTAACCCAGGAGATAGAGTAATGATGCCCAGTAGCAAGTTGCTTATCATTAGAGGGCCTTGTTTGCCTCTCTGACATGTCAGAGGCTGCAACAGCCTTTAATCTAGTTTTGCTCTTATTGTTGGTCAAAACTACAGAAAAGAAAATAAAAACTTTGCATGAGTGTGGAACAAAACTAAAATGTCACATCGAAGTTGGAGGTCCAAAACAAACTTGTTAAAAACTAAAATTGTGTGTAAGCGTTTCCAAAAGGATGTAGAGTACTTCAGTAGGTCTTTCCATGAGGACTGCAGAGTGGTTGCATGTATACCCACAATCTACTGATGATTCACATGCCTGTTGGTTTTAAGGCAAAGGTTTTATTAATTCTCCTTTCCAGAGGCTGCTGCTGAGTTTCTGCTGTCTATTCCACTCCTGAAATTCATCCTCTCTTTTTTAAAGCCACTACAACCCACTGCATTAGCAGTTTCATACATGGCCATGGCTGTAAGCACAGAGCAACCACAGGCCTCTTCTAAGTAAACCTGGAAAGGGCTCAGAACAAGCAAAATCCAAGGAAGTCGTATTTACAGCAGTCAGGATCGAGACACCAGTGTTCACTACTGCATCCTGACATAACAGCACAGGACACTGGCTGGGACAAAAAAAAAATTAAAAAAAATACTCCTTATGAATTCAAATGAAGCATTTAATTGAGTCCCTGGCCAAGTCATGGATTCTGCAATAAACCTGCTAATGCAATACAACAGGGAATGCCATAGGAGCACGGGAAGTGCTTGACATGGACACAGTAGCTATCTTCAAAAAGCGGGATGTTGCAATGCTGCCAAACTGTTAAGAGTGGCTTCCACAGTAATAAGGTGATTTTGTAGATCTTCTGTTGATAATTCTTGTGCATATCAGTCGTGAGAACAGAGGTTTCCTTTTTCTGACAAGTCAAAGTTAAAATAATACTTTTGACACTCATAATTGGAAATGATGAAGCTACGTAGAGTTGGTGCTGTATTTTCTGTAAGCTGATGGCACCCATTGATGTACTGATAATTAATCTAGTGAAACATACAATCAATGCAAAATACTAGCTTTTGATGAATAACCATTCATAATAAAGCATTGCTCTATATCATCAGGGAAAAAAAAAAAAGGGTAAGAAATACCTGTATGTACAACCTCTCAGGTTTGGGAGCTTTCAAGTATATCTTTGCCTTGATGGGGCAAAATTCAATGGAAGTAAAATTCAAGTAGTCCTTTCAGGATTAAAGCAACTGGAATCAAACTCTTCAGAGTTCTGTATTAAGATTCTATATCCTCTGGACTATAGCCTTTCTCAGGAGTTTTGGAAGCGTACACCGCAAGCAATATAAATATATGAAATCCATTTTCTTACCATGTAAGAAAACATAAGGACCTTCAAACTTGTGACAGAAGATAATTTTTCATGGATTTCTTATCTTCCATTCAAAGTGAATGACTCCCTCCTGTTTGCAAGTGCACAATTTCCTGGCAACAGTTGCATTAACAGAAAAGTATATTTTATTACAAGACTGATGTTCCTTTTGGTCCCATTTAATTTAATAGGTAGAGGAAAGGATTAGAGATGTCATCATAAGAACAGCTAGAGAGGTCATCTCTTCTGTGATGGATCATACAGCTTGTCTGATATGGAGGTTTTTATTCTAAGCAGCAGAAATAAAGAAATGCTACATTTTAGATCTCTGTATTATGCAAGGTTTTTTCAGATTTTCCAGCAATGTGATCTCATTTAATTACTATTTCTTTTATTATAGTGCCATGGCAGCATCTCTAAATGTCCTTTTTTGTTTGTTTCTTTCTTTCTTCTTGCAGAATGGTCTGCCTTCACAACAAAACCGTTATGTCTTTAATGGTGATTATGTTGACAGAGGGAAAAATTCTATGGAAATACTTATAATACTATTTGCATTTTTGCTTATCTACCCCAATAATTTATACTTGAATAGAGGAAACCATGAAGACTACATGATGAATCTGAGGTAGATCTTGGAGGGCAGGGTGGGAAGTATCTGGTCTCTCACTAGAAATGTTTGAGCTTTTGAGTGCTATTTTAGCTACTGTGACACTCTAAAATACAAATAATATTTCATTAAGTATTCATGTGTAGCTTTGCATCTTTAAGATGTGTGATGGGGGAAAGGACATCCTCATTACACACATGGGAACCATATCTTGTCTCTGACCTAATCACAATCCATTGAAGGCAGAGGCCCTAGTGCACCTTCCAGAGTATCCAAATTGGGGAAGGATGACAGATGGAAGGATGATACTTTAGTTAAAGCATATATTTAGTTAAAGTTGGTATTTCAGTTAACTTTAGACTGTCACTTCTCAAACATGAGGGGCAGGTAAATGTTCTAGCTTCTACTCAGTGGAGGTTCACTGGTTGGGTGTTGTCATCTGTCCCACTGCAGGAACAGCTGAGACCCTGTTTTCTAATACAGACAGGGACTGAGCACAGCCAGTGGCTCTGGCTGTAGTGAAAATGTGACTTGTAGAAGAAATCATCTCACAGATGTGGGAAGAAGTCCTCAGTCCTAGTCCCTACTATTCTAAGCCACCCCAATAAGTCTTTGGTTGATGGACTAGTGGGTAACCTGTTGGACCCCCTCCATGATTTGATGTGTCCACACAGCCCTATTAATGATCCATATAAGAGAATCAGACTCCCATGATACTTTTTCAGCACTTAATTAAAAAAAAAAAACAACTAAAACCCCCCCAAAAACAACAAACATAAACCAAGAGCAGTTACTTAGTCTATAAGGTAGATTCTCACTCAGAGTAGTAGAAAATATTAACTAAATGTGTGATGGTATGGAGTGTACAGATGGCTCCTGTGTATGGCTCTTTGGTGGGCATTTTGGTTATCAGTGCTGAACATTTGTAGATTTGAAAGCTGAGTGTTGTGAAGATGCCCCTCAACCAAGAATATCTTGGTGTTACAAGAAAGAGGTATCAAAATCTTTGTCCATTTAAGTGGAAAAGACATTATACGTGACATTGTCTAAGAAAGGTACATGTTCAAGGCCAATTTGAATTGAGCTCTGAGCAACCTGTTTTAGTGAAAGGTGTCCCTGCCCATGGCAGAGGGGCTGAAACCAGATGATCTCTAAGGTCCCTTCCAATCCAAACCATTCCATGATATGATACTATGATTCTATGATATTTAGGACAAAAACTCTGTGGAGGCTTTGTGGGAATTTTTGCTCATCATCGGTTAGGTTCCTTTGAAATTTCTGTCTGGTATCTAGAAGGTAAAGTTGGCAAAATGGCATTTAACGATTATTGGAACAGAGACTGTTCCTGACCTCTGTATGTACAAGAAATCAGTTTAACTCAAGTCTTGAGACAGAGCAGAGGAAAGCACATTTAAACTGAGGTGAGATGGAATGGCAGGAGAAAAAGTGGGGCCAGAAAACTCCTGGCAAACACCGTAGCACAGGAAACCATGCAGAAGGGGCAAA
Source organism: Anabacerthia variegaticeps (assembly GCA_035583185.1). Taxonomy (NCBI): domain Eukaryota; kingdom Metazoa; phylum Chordata; class Aves; order Passeriformes; family Furnariidae; genus Anabacerthia; species Anabacerthia variegaticeps. The sequence goes on from JAWWEW010000001.1 coordinate 102,224,499, forward strand.
CTGAAAACCAGTTCATGATGCTGTCCTGTTTTCAGATATGGCTTCACAAAAGAAGTTTCGCAGAAGTACAAGGTAAGGTTCATCCTCCTCTCTCTATATTTTCTTTGTAGTCTTGCACATGTAAAATGAGACCTGTGTAAACAAGGAAACTTCCAACGAGTTTATGTAGGTGTAACACAGAATGACTTCAGTGATGTAGTTGAAATTATTTTGGTGTATCAGTGGAATAACTGACAAAACAATTTTAAGTGCTAGCCTTTTATGCTCAGATCTACAGGATGAAATAAATAACATCCACAAGGCCACTCAAGAACACAAAAAAGGGGTGAACGTGAAAGAAAAGCTAAATTATACAATCAAATGGCCCTAAAGTAAATGTCAGAACATGTTTGTCAGTATTGCAATTCAGTTTGTCACCTGGGTGAAACTGTTCATACAGACTGTAGCAGATGCTTCAGAAAAATCTTGAACTTGGAAGCAACAGAATCTGCCAGAAATAGGATCTAATATAAGAGTATATTTTACAGGGACACAGTAAACAGATTTTGTATCTTCTGCGAGATGTCTTTAGCTGGCTTCCCCTTGCCACTATTATTGATAGCAAAGTTCTTATTCTACATGGAGGGATTTCAGACACCACAGATTTGGATTTCCTGAAGGCACTTGAAAGAAATAAGGTAAGAGATCATATTCACGTGGAGGTGCAAATGACAAATGCTGGGACCAAGATTTTTGTATTAGGAAATTAAATGGTTGCTGTAAGGAAAAAATAGAGTCCTATTTTTCTTCAAAATCATCATTTAGGAAGGAAAGCTTCAGTAGGTGTTGAGAGCTGATTGTTCGGCTGCTATAAAAGAACATGGGTCTTTTGACTTTAAAATAGCTAAAAACACTTTAGATACCCCCTTCCTGCAGTGATGACGCATTAGTCAGAAAGTATGAAAAGTGCTCGATTCTCAGGCATTTCTAAACACTCGAAACCAATCTAGCCACATATTTCTAGCACTGGCTTTTGTCCTGGGGCTGTGCTTCTGCCATCTGCGGTGTGGGGGAAGTTCTCCACCTGTGAGGTGTTCCTTTGGCAACAGCTGAGTGTTGTACACGTGGGAGAGCCTTACCGGAAGGATCAAACTTAAGACCTGGCCTTGAGAAAACAGAAACTACTGCTTTTCAGGGATTTAGAAAACAAAAATGTTCATTTTGTTCCTGAAATGGTGAGCAAACACAGCTCTTTCAAATCAGTGGAAAGTGGTGTGGAATTTGATCTCGATTTGGACAACTAAATCTAGATGTCTGCTTGTGATCTGGCTGTTTATAATCAGTGGAGATCCAGAAGATCTAGTGAAGATCCAGTTGTTATCATTTCTTAGGCACATGTCTCCAGTGTTGTTCATGGAAGCACCCCATAGGCTGGGATGTCCTCTCTGGCTTCCGGCTGCCTCTGAAGAAAGTCTTCATTGTAGGTTTCCTCCACCAGTCTCCTTTAGGTCAGGTTTGGATCTGCCCCACTCACTCTTGTTTCACAGACATAGTAGACTATCTCAGATGGCTAGAAGACCTATGTTTAAGCAATACAGTGTACCTTGTCATTAATGTCTGTGGAATCTAGAGCTATTTTTGTCATTCTCATGTTTTCTAATGCAGAAATAAGTGCTTTATAGGACAGTAGGGTGTGTCTCTGGCTTTCAAAGATGTGAAAAAGAGCAGTCAATATTTCTGATCATTGAGGTCTGGGCTCTGCTGGCTGCACCACTGTACAATAAAACTGGGTGCCTAATTATAGATGTGTTTTAACTGTGAGCCGAGTTCTGCCCGTGCTTTTACCAAGGTTGGGCTCTGCATGTTTCTGATTCAGTATCTGTGAAATGCAGAATTAACAGGTCAAAGCTGCTGCCACAGGAGAGCGTTGCTAATGAGACATGTGTAGGCCACAACCCAGGGCAATATCACTCAAGGCCAAGTGATGTATTTTAATTGGCACACCTGGCATCTGACAGGTCTCAAATACTAGTCAGGTCAGTGCATAATCCAGTGGTTTGCATTTTGTTTTGAATCAGTCCTTTTCTTTGTTAGAGTAAAATTTGGGGATTTGTAGAGTGTGTGTGTTTTGGTGGTGGTGTTTTTTGGGTTTTTGTTTTGTTCTGGAAATAAGCTAGTATGAGAAAATTTCAAATGAGAAGACACTCCCTGGTGAAGAATCTGTGTTAATGGTCATTCACAAAGCCATAGCACACCACTCCAAAAAAGCAAATGGCCATGCACATTGGAAGAGTTTGATTTAGCAATTAAAGGCCTGATTTAATACTTCTTCAGTTTCACTGTTATCTTCCTCATATTCCATTTATTTTAGCCAAATTAACCTAGCAGCATGCTACTGTGTCACAACAGTAGTGAATGCAGTTTCATCTTCAGCATGAATATGTATTTTGTTTCCAGGCAAGCTGTGCACTTAAGTGTCATCCTCGAGCCTAGGTCATACTGGCTGTACAGCGAGACCTTAAGATTGATTGTGTTTGGAACAAGTCTGTGTGTCTGAATAAGAATTTGAGAGCAGCTCTGAAAAAGCTGGTTGCTGATAGGTATAAAGCGAAATTTCTGCAAGAGCCAAACACCTTCAACTTCCTCCAAACCTGTGAATTCAGGACATTATGAGAGTTCAATATTGAGTTGAACTCTCCATGAGTTTTCCTGACTAGAAGAATCATGAACTGATGTGCCTTTCAGCTGACATCTCTGCATCAATTGTATGTGCTGGTAACTCTTTCAATTTGTTGTGTTTTGTTGTGTTTTTTTCTTTTTTTTTTTTTAAGGTGAAATCTTTGCTACGGCCGCCAAAGTCAATGAGAGGCAAACAGGACCAAATGAAGGAGAGAATTTCCACAACTACACCCAGTAACCACACTGCCAATCAGCATGATGCAAGGAATACACAACACAGCTCTTCATCGGGCTCCACTGAGCCTTCAGGCTCAAATTTGCCTCCAGGTCTCACCCGGGAGCAACGGAAACAAGTAGGTGAAATCAAACAGAGATCAAACCCCTCCCGCACAAAACCAGCAGGTCTTCTGTTCAGGCAGTATGTCTGAGTGAGAGGGAACTGTCTCTTAAAAATAAACCAGTCATTCGAGGGAATATATTAGACCGCTATTAGTTTTTTGGATGCTTTTTGTAGACCTGGTAATAAAGGCTTGTGATTTTATACCTTACAAGTACAATTTGCCCGGTGTTTTCCTTTCTTAGCCGTTAGGAGGAGGAAACTGCTCAGTATGAAATGTGTTTGCATGCCCTCATGTGGTTGGATCTGTTGGTACATCCGTGGTTGTCGGTTTAAAGAGGTCAGACTTTGCAACTGTTGGCGAGGGTGAGCACCACTTTTTTGGCTGTGGTTTTGGCAGCTGAATGCTGATACAGCCCAAAAGAAACACCCAGCTCCTGAGACTTACAGGCTGATTACTTAAGAGTGGAAAGTTTTTATCCTCTGGCTGTTCCTCTTGGATACTACAGCCAATATAGAACTTTTTTTTGTACTGTAATTTAATAAATCGTGGCAATTTGGAAAGCTTAGTTTGCACAGCAAATCTGTCTCTGAAAATGTGATACCTATCTGACCTGCAAACTAACATAATGGACACAAGTAACACACCCTCAAAACTGACACTCCCCCAGCTAATTAATCATCCACTCAGCCATGCTCACAAACATAAAGTGCAATGTGTTAGTGCAGACCTTGTCCAGCAAGGTTGAAACGAGTATATTTTGAATAATATTTACTACTGATTACAATTAAACTGATAATTCATCTTAATGTCTGAATCCTGCTAAAATGCTAATATGTAAAATCTTGTTTTAAAACACGAGCTAGCTGAAGATAGTAAAACCAAAAGCAACTGTTGTCATGTTTAGAGCAGGCACTCCCAAGCTTAGTTTAGGTAAAACCACCTATATGAGAAGAAGGCAGCTTTTGCTCTCTTCAAAATAGCCCAAGTATCTGCCTAAGTCTGCAAACCTCAGCTGTGAAAAGAGGTACATTGCTGAAATGGTATTTCATCTGAAAAAAAGTTCATCCAAAATCTAGATAATATTTCTTAAGGAAAGCAGAAACAAAGTTTCAGGCCCAAAAAATGCCCTCTGAGAGGAAGAAAACAGAATACCTACATATTAACTCAGATGTGTTTTCTCCCTCTACTGTGGGCTTGTGCTATGGCCAGTACTTTAGAGAGCCAGAGCCTGTCAGTCTTCACCTACTATCAGTCTTCACTTGCCTGAGTTTGCTATTTGTAGGTCCTTGACATTCTCTGGAGTGATCCAAGAAGCCAAAATGGCTGTACACCAAACAAATGTCGAGGAGCTGGCTGTTACTTTGGTCCTGATGTCACTGCCAGGCTCTTTAAAAGGTATAACCTGAAGATGCTCATCAGGTCTCATGAGTTTAAGCGAGAAGGTTATGACATCAGTCACGATGGGAAGGTAAGATGCTTCCATGTAAAGCAGAATACAGTAGATTTGTCTGCAAAATTAATTAAAAAATAAAAAAGAGTGTGAAATCGTTAAAATGGGTTTGAGGGAACTTTGTGCTAGACGGGTGTTATAACAAATTACCAAGTTCCAGCTAACAAAACTGTTTACACCTTCAGGCAGTGGGGACCTGCTTATTACTCACATGAAAATAAACAGACATCAACATAATCCCTGAGAAGAGTTGTGTGTAGATACAGTGCAAGAGATGCTCTAAGGCTCTAGAAGCCTTTTAACTTAATGATTTCTCTTCTGGCCCTGCTTTCTGATGTGCTGTACTGGGAGGCCAGCAAGAATCCTGAAAACCAGGTCTGTCTTAGAAAGAGATTTCTGTTAAACAGCATGTTGCATCTAACTGCTCCCTGAACTGAAGTCTTCCCATGACAGATCAAAAATACAGGCTCAGAGCTCTGACTCAAAAGGCAATTTGGTGAATGACATGGTTTTATATGTACTTAATTTTGTAAGCTGCATTTTTTTCTGAGATCAGTTTCAGAACTGTGTCAAGAAGAGCTGTTGTAGCCAATTAAGTTGCTTTGTCTCCTATGATCAGGTTATCACCATATTTTCCGCCTCTAACTATTACGAAGATGGGAGTAACCGGGGAGCCTACATCAAACTGGACCCTGAACTCAATCCACGGTTTGTACAGTTTCAAGTCAACAAGCAACAACACAGGCTGAACCTTCAGGAGAGGTAATGCTGTGTGTCGCTTGCAGTGAGTGCATATTCACTTGTGAGTACCTGACACGCATCTAGAGCGTGACTGAATAATTGAACAGGCATCTATTTTCCTTGATTTTCCCTAGTTTTCTATTTTACAATTTTAAAATGAATACAGTAGACAAAGCTTGTTCTAAATGCTCTAATTTGGCTTCCTGAGAACCTCCCAAAGGTAATTAGATAAGGTAAGAGGTTACAACAGACAATTGTCAGGGACTTGTAAAGGGTATCCACCTGTCTGTCAGGTCTACTTTAAGGCTGCAGTGTTTATTTGGACAAAGCCTGTTATGAATTGAGTCCACAAAGTTTATCATGACAACTTTGCCATGCCTAGTAGTGTGCTCAGATTACTAAAGGAAACCTGTATAAATGCAATTATCTCATAAACTCAGATTATTCTTATGGGGTACTTTTGGTTTTGCTTGGTATGGGACTTTCCCCCCTCCCCTAAGTGTAGTCCTCACCTGCTCCAGTGTTCTCATATGTTTTGGGTCATCCTACTTAAACATACTACATGTTAAAGGATATAAGAATTTGATAGTGAGTGTTAAGAAGTATAAAATGCTAGAGGATCTAAATTTTTTAATAATCTGCTCTAATATTTTTCCTCCTAGGGTGGGTACAATTGAATCGTCTGCCTTAAAGTCCTTACGAGAGATGATTTATGCCCATAGGTCTGAACTCATTAGTGCTTTTGCACAATACGACATCAATGGCACAGGTACCACTCCCTCTCTGTCCATTTGCCACTGTGGGGAAAACACTTCCATGTGTGTGTGGGGCAGAAGGGACAAACCCCATGGAGAGGGTCCTGCCTGCCTGCCAGTGTAAGACTAGAGGGCAGCAGAGGGTGATCGACCTCATTCTTCCTGACCATGGAGGACGATAGGTATTGGCAAGCCCCAGAAAAGAGCTTGAGAGGATGAAGCTTTGAGTACGAAGAAGAAAAATGAAAGACATGGGCAAATTAAGAAATGTTGTTGGGCAGAGAGTATGGGCAGGCAAATCTAGTTCCAGAAGCTCAAAGGTCACCACCTTCTCTTAGGTGATGTTCTCAGTGTCCTCAGATGTCAGACAGGGAACTGGGGTCTCAGATAAGTGGGACCTGGTCTCCTTCGGAGTCTGGGACGTATGTGAGGAAAGTTGACTGCCTGTACCTCTAGCAGACACACTCACCCATCAGCTGCAGGGAAGCCAGTGGTAAGCTAAGACAGGAAACTTTTATGTAGGAGTAAGAAGTTGATATCTACCACAAATACTTTTCCTTGTGATGATTCCTCACGTGACTGTGCCCCGACAGGGGCACTCAGTAATATGATGGTACTGTTTCTGTGGCCACTGAACAGCTGTTTGACATATTTCTGTCTTGCTGAATTTTTCAGCCACATGTCACTCTAATTGCAGCTCAGCTGAAATCTGAAGTACTCTTCATGGCGTAATCTGTTTTTCTCAAAAGGTGTTATGTTGAACATCATAATGGCATCACAAAGTTGTTGAGGTTGGGACGGACCCATGGAAAAGTCCAGCCCAACCCCCCTGCTCATTGTTATGACGGTTTTTATCCTGGAATTAAGAGAAAATATTCTTAAGAGCGGTTGTGAGGGCGTGCTGGTGACTGAGGTGTGCTGTGCCACGTTCCACTGGTAACCATGAGCTGACCCCTTCTGGCAGGCTGCATTTCTGTCAGTGACTGGGCTGCAGCGATGGAGTCTGTCCTACAGCTGGAACTGCCCTGGAGGATTCTGCGGTCTCAGTTGGCACAGATGAACCCAGATGGAGAAGTTGACTTTATGTCATGTTTTTACGATTTGAAAATGGATCAATCTATAAAAGAGGTAAGGTGGAAAACACCTCCTTGCAAATCTTGGAGGAACAGCTTTTGGTGCAGCTTGAAGCACAAGGCAGTGGTTTGGCCAATCAGGTAGACATCCACATCTGAACTAGTTGCTGAGCTTCCTTTTATAGTCACTGGAGAAAAATGAGCACTGCTAGGGTACGAATCATCATTCCCTGCTAAGGTAGATGCTTAAAATAGGCTGGATGAATCACATGCTAGAACTGCTTCTTACTTTCCATTGACTCTCAAGGGCATTTAGATAATGTAGCTGAGGAGATGCGACAAATCCTGCCCAGAGCACTCAACGCTCTCTGAAATGAGCTTTTTAAACATGATCCAGAGCCAATTTCCTACACTGTCTTCCCTAGATTATCCATATTTCCACAAATAATTACTGAAGGTAGGAGGTGTGAAGGGCTCCCTCCCCCCTTATATGCCATGTGAAAGTGATGGGGTTTATCTGATTATTCTTCAGAGCAAGGCAAAGTGTTATTTCAGGGAACTCGAGCATAAGGATTTTTTTTTAACATTTGACAAGTTAAACTAGGAAAATGGAATTGGACTGAATATATTCTGTTGGTTAAACTAACTCAAACCAAGGTCTGAATGGCTTCCTATATGTGATTTCAAAACCAGGCTGAGCCAGCTTTGGTGGAAACGCTGTGCAGATACAGAAAGGATCTGGAAATCATCTTTAACATCATTGACAAAGATCACTCAGGTAAGTCTAGGTAACTTCACTGTACCAGCTCTAGGAAGCCTGTAATAGTTATCTTTTCCCCACTGTGTTTCCTCTTTAAGGCTTCTAAATATAGAGGAACCAGAGGTGATGTCATTTTTCCAGTTTAGTGAAGACTAATTTAAGCAGTCAGGCTACAACCATATAAGGGACAGTGCACAGAGCCTAACTTGACAAAAAATTCTCCCATACCCCATCTCCAGTACTGGTTTCACTCTTTTAGGGGCTTTTTCTCCCTTCCACTCTCACTCTCAGTATTTACTGCTTTTTCAATTCTACTGGCAAAAGTATTTGACCATTATCAACTGTAAAAATGTACTTCAGTCATGAAAACACAAAACACACCAAAGCCATAGTAGACAGGTAACTTTCTTGCGGGGAAGGAAAGTGCATATATGTGTATATACAGGAAGGGGAAACAACACTGAAAAAGCAATCTGCTGTCTGTCTCCTTTAGGTCTGATTTCTTTTGAGGAGTTCAGCCAGACGTGGAAACTCTTCACCACTTACCTGGGCATTGAGGCACAGGATGACTCCCTTGACAAATTAGTCCTGAGCATAGACAAAAACAAAGATGGCCACATTGACTTCAATGAATTTTTAGAGGCCTTTCACGTTGTTCACAGACTCGAGGAAAAGGCAAACTCATGAAAAGGCAGAACTTATGGGCTGTCTTGGAAGATCACCTTCCTATCATTAGTCATAAAAGGGCTGCTCAACAGGATAAGCACTGAGGTCACCATGTAAGCCTTTATTTAGTCCCTCCTGGATGATACAGACCCACTGTTAATGAGACAGAAGAGATGAAAACCCACTCCTTACAGTATTACTGTGTCACTGCCACACACTGCCAGTACCTTACAATTTACCCTCTCCCAGCTCCCCCATCACTCTAACCCATGAACACTGCCAAGGTCACACCTTCAGTAGTGTAGGAAGAGACTTTGGTATCTTTCTGTCAGCGGACCGTGGGACAGCTGAGACCATTGGTGACCACAAGGAACATCTCGGACCCTCCTTGGTTATGTAACAGGCACAGGAGACGCTGTCTGTGGACTGTCCAGTGCAGGAGAGGAAACCAGGGAAGAACCATCAAGTTAAAATAGGTAGTTCTGCATTTAAATTTGCTCTTTGCATGGTGGAGTGGAATTAAATCATTCCAGGTCACCATCTATCCTCCCAGATGTTTACAGACACAAGAGTGTCTTGGTTCAAAGGTGTTTACACTTGTGCTAGATTTCCTCTTACTACTGGTTATTTTCCCCACAATTGTTGGGATTTGGAATTAAGAAACAGTTATAACTCTTCACTTTAATGAAGGCTAAATCCATAGCATGTTAATGTAACGTACAAAGGATCACAAAATAAAGTTTTAGCTTTCTGAGTAATGTCTAAGTGGGGTGTCTTTTTGCCTGTGTTTTGGTGCCTTGCCCCTGTCAGTGCAGAACACACTTTTTCAGATGAACTAGGCTTCTTAAAGAGATGAACATAAACACAAAGTAAACATATTTTGGTATTATGCACGTAAATATTCTTGCATATAGTTAAACTCTTTACCAAGAAAAGGAAACTGAGAAATTCTGAAATTGAGTTTTTGAAATGTAACAAGATGGAAGAGTCCAGTGTGCCCACCTGCCTGGCTCCTTTCCCTACTGCAAGCCAATATTCCCATTCCTGCCAGTGCCTCCCAAGAGGGAGAGTCAGGAGATCTGGACCTAATTCTTTTACATGTTACACTGTGGAAGCAACACCAGGTCAGGAGCTTTTTGGTAACACTATCATCTCATTCAGCCTTAATAAATACAATGTACGATATGTGCTTTTTGGGTAGGAAAAGGTTCCGGCCTAGTCCCTTTTAAATTTTAATAGCTAAAGACGAGCTAAGTAAATCAGCTTGGTTTTATTTAATAAAAGTGTTGAAAGTACAAAAAAAACCCAACATCCTTCTCAGTTTATAAGCACAGAATGTAACAGCAGCCTGGGCTTAAGGCACTGCTCTCTCTCTTAAATCCTATTTTCTACAATTAAATACAAAATTCTTTTCCAGAGGTGTTTTGTAACTTGATAAGTGAATGAATAAACACGCACACACTTATTTCTATTGCCTTGGGGAAGGGGGCAAGAAAAATCTTTAATAATACAAACAAAATTTACCGTAAAATTTTAAGGGCATTGGTAATGTCTATTTTTAGCATGCAGTTATTCTGTTCTGTGCACCGTGATGATTAGTCCCACCTTATTCTAGTGGAGTGACAAAAAGGCTCCACTTAAGATGGAAAAACACCAGTGTGTTGTGGGATTTTGCTTCCCACTATTGGCTTCCATGCTGTAGGTGTGAAGTGACAAGGTGGAATGGGACAGCGCAGCTCTGGAATCCTCCTTTGCCACCTGCCCCAATAAAGACCCAAAACCAGGGTGTGCAGCGAGACCCGGGAGCTCTGGAGCAGGGCTGGCAGCCTCCCGTTTGGATGTCTCCCACTAATGACATGTTCCTGAAGCTGACACGAAGCTGAAGGGGACTCGCCTTGGATCATTTCATGAGAGGAAATGCCAAGGTGCAGTCGCAGTGCAGTGCTGCACTCGGCAGGCAGCAAGAGGCTTTTGGGGATGCAGTACTGAACTATGAGGGGAGCTGAATCACTGAGCCAAGAAAGAAAGTGCCTGTCCTCTCAGCTGCCTGCAGCACACAAGAGCCCCCTTACCCCTGAGAGAAGGAGGGTGGCGGGGGGAGGAACTGTGAAACATCTAATGCCAGGAATAAACGGCACTCAAGACTGAAACTGGGAGTGGGAAAAAGCCCTGCTGCTTGTACCTAAATCCAAACTGTTTGAGCTGAAGCTCTTCTATAACTCCATCCCCAATCGCTTTGTTCAGTCACAATTTTATGCAGCAGATACTTAATATTACAAATGTGACTGGTCCTTTGAGCAGGGACTGAATCAGTCTGCGGATGAGTGCCCAAACTCTCATCCTACAGCTACAGATGCCACCCCTGGTGGCATGTCTCTTTCTGGGCAACTCTGCTCCTACCTGTGGGCCACACCACAAAGTGCCCAAAGCTGGACCTGGACTGACCCAGGCTCTGGCTTCACTCCAGCCCCTGGCTGCTGCTGGAGGGGTGACACAGTCCTGCAGTGCCCCGTGCCCACAGGGGCAGCCCAGGTGTTTTGCCACAGAAAGTGGCCACCCCTTTGTAGGGCAAAGAGGGACTGTGCAGCTCACCTGCACCTTCCAGGAACAAGCAGGGCTCTTTACAAGTAGCAGGAGAGAAGCCAGGCAAACTTTGTACTCCACCCACTAAGTTTTCACATTTACCTGTGGGACCAGCAGCTTTTGATCTGTCTAGTCTGACAAACCCACGTCCTTGACATGGCAGTGGGGAGAAGGCAGCAGCCACGAGCAGGGAGCAGGGAGGGCGCTGGCCTGGAGGAGCTGGGCTGGGTCCAGCATGCAGTGTGAGCTCCGAGCTGGACACACATCATTGTTCTGGCCCCACCCAGCCCCTTTTCTGTCTCCAGGCACATCTGGCTGCCTCCAGCACTGCGGAGGTGCTTCTGACCCCACAGCTGCAATCTTCTTAGGGCAGCAGTGCCTGTCAGGCTGGGACAAGCCGCTCTCAGGTGGGTCTATTTTAATTCACTAATGCCCTTGTTTCTGAGGCACAGGATGTGTCAGTTCACCTTTGCCTTTTTTCCATAAATGAGTTTCCAGGGACTGGAAGCTGGCAGTGTCATCCTCTGCTGGCTCCCCAAGGAAGCAGCACAGCCAAGTTGAGCCTCTGCCAATTAGCTCAGCCCCACACAAACTGCAAAGTCGTCATGTATTTTATCTGTGAGCACACCCTCGCTGCTGCTAGTGCCAGCTCTGCTTTGCAGCAGCCTAACACACACAGGGGATCCTCAGCAAAGCAGGGGGTCTGTGTAAAACCTTACTTGCTTAATTAGGTCTGCACCACAATGTGACCCTCCAGCTGGATTGGTTTTTCAGTCTGAGCAGTAACACAGCAGCAAACTGAAGCTGTGCCTGACCTGGAAGTAACACGTTCCCCTTCCACTGGCCTTGTGTTTCAGAGTCTCACCCTTCACCATCAGCTACCTAAACATTCAAATTACCACATAAATACTTTCCAAGTGCCCGCATTTCACGTGGTAATTCATTATGATCATCATACTATACCATAACCTAGGTAATACTGTGAATTTCATATTAAAGACACCAATGACATTGCTGCTAAAAAAAGAAGTGTAAAGGGGTGTCCAGGTATGTTAGCCCATACGCTTCATTGTTTTAGACTTCAATGCAGCTGCATGTAGAACCAACTACATCATCCTTCTTGTTTCTGAAAACAAGATCACACTGTATGTTAAAAAAAAATAAAGGTCTAAGCAAATTCATCCTGCATTTCTCGCAATCTATGATTCAAAAATAAAAGCAAAAATAACTGTTACTAGTGAATTTTCGTATGATACTGGGTAGAACAAGAAACCACCACACCAGCTCTTGTGTGCTCACACACTGCTTTGTCACATCTGCTTAAACTAGACAAAGGATTTTATTTACTGGGAAACAAGCCAAGTGAACACTCACAATACATATGAAAAGGAAAAAAAAACCCAAGCCAAACCATAATGAAGGCAAACCCCTACAAAACAGGCACCATGCCATAAAATGACTTCCACATCCAAGTGCTAATTGTACCTGAACTGTCACTTTATGCTGGCCATTCCACAGGCCCGTGGTTTTCCTGGTGGATAACACAGGGCACCCTGGGAGCACCCAGTCCTGTGGGCTGTGCCTCTGGACTGCCAAACTCCTCTGGTCTCTGCGAAAACATTAAATCATATCCTAAGGCCTCCTGCACCTTCACTGTCTGGAGCCAGTGGCACAGCCACCACGAGCTCAGCCTCCCTGGGAGCATCAGTGCTGGCAACTGGCAAGCCAGAGAGGGTGTTGTCACTTTGTCAAGGTATTTCAGATACCAATATAAAACTGGAAACAAAAACCTCACTCTCAGAAGCACCACATACTATTGTCATCCAAAAAAAGTTTTCAAATCCTATACAAATGGCATAGTTACGTTTTGAAAGAGTGGAGTGCAGGCTCACACAAATATGCTTGTCAGGCTCATTAGCTCAGAAAATACTTACTTTTTACAAGCCTCTCTGCTCTTTTCTCCCTCATCCTGGCAAGACAGAATTGCTCTGATCCTTTTGCTCAGGTGGCAGCAGTGCCACACACCTCCTGAGGGAGCCTGTGGCCACAGCGAGGCTGAAGCTGCTGCCACTTGCCTGAGCTGTCACACAGATGCTGGTACATGGCCATTGGCAAAGCCAGCAGTGCTGGCACATGGAAAACACAGCCATGCCTGGGGCACAGCAGGGTTTTCCTCTCCAGAGGCTGCCTGTTTTCAGTTTAAATGGCCGCGGAGCATTGCCCTGCAGGACACACCTATTCTCCCTGCAGCAGCTCAGAGTTTCCAGGGGACAGAGTCAAGGTGCCAGCACTAACCTGGAAACTGTCTGAAGGGAGACTTCCAGGCAGCCCAAACCCTTACTACATGTGACCAGTGCGACTTCAAACTAAAAAGAAAAATAAGAAAAAACTGAAAAGGGAATAAAAAGAAAGAGAAACATCAAAGCCTTCCATAAACTCACACTGTGCTGGAAGGGCCACAATTATGCCATTCTTAGCTCTGAGGCTGTTTGCAAGGGAAATGATCAGGAGACTTGGAAAGGGTGCTTGAGTGGAAGCAGTTTATCTTGCTCCATTCAGAGGAAAGGACTACAGGCATAAAACTGTCTGTCACCTTGGAGAAGCTGGAATCTTCAGATTTTGCCTCCAAAGCCTTGGGGATGCAGGGAAGGAAGCTATTTTGTTCAGATTAAAGACGGACACAGCTTCCTGACAAAGGCTATCCTCTCAAACTAGTGGATACTGCAAGATGTCTGTCTCTTGTGGTGTTAGCCCTGCATTGACTAGGTGCAAATGACAAGAGAATCAGGATAAATGGGTATGAGAAATATCACTGGCTTATTTCAAATTATTCCTATTCCTCTAATTTACATTTCCCTGGATGTTTCACACTGTGCATTAGTGATTCAAAATGATGTACATTTACATACAGCAGGAGAAAAATTAATGAATTCCATCACTTCCCTTATTTGGGAGACTCTATGCCCGAGATACAGCTCCCTCATTTTATTATGCCTTTTGATCTCCACAGAGTAATCTGTTTTCCCCTTGGCAGAACTGTATAATTCTTGCTACTTTACTATGAATTACATTGATGCACTTGGGCAGAATAAGCCTCATTATTTATTATTTCTCACACACTCTCCTAAAACCAGGCCAAACTCCACCTCCCTGTCCCTGGCAGGTAGGCATGCACAGAGCATGGCCACTCGGGCCAGATGCTGAGGCAGTGCACGGCACACACACAGGCAGCAACTAACCACGAGGTTCATGACAGGGAGCTGGGGAAAGGAGCTTCTGAGCCCTCCCTCCCACATGAGGCATCGCTCACTGCATGGCACAGCCTGTGCTAGGCAGGAAATCATGTAAATAAATAATTATGGCTTTTGTCAGGTATGTCATGGTGCCATAGGCCCCGCTTGGAGCACTGTCATAAAAAAAGTGGCAAATTCCTGTGGCTACGTCCTTCTCCAAGATAGTGCCAGTAGCTCCAAATGATTTCTGAAAAGACACAAGCAAAGAAGTAGGGCAAGTTAGGCATCCATGCTTATTTATTAGGGAAAACCCACCACGTTATGATTTTCCATTTGTGCTGAATACTGAAAGCAATTCTCCTTTCCCTCATGAAAACCTTAATCAGGATTATTATAGGGCCCACATGACTTAGTTGGATCAGTGTAAGTAAATGAAGAACATATAACTTCACAGATTTTTGTCCTTTGGGGGGAATGGATGGGATTACTCAAATATTGGTAATTCTGATGTCTTGACAAAGCAAACCTCCACTTCAATCTAACAGTATACTTCAGAGCTTGTTAGCTACTACAACTTTATTCCCTTTAAATCTCCCACAAGTCTTAAATTAGCTTTCCAAATATATTTCTGGAACATACTTAAGTGATTCTATGTGTTTTGTAGAGGAAAGAACCAGGATAAGATCAAGGCCATCACACATATTATAAAAGGAGCAGGGGATAATTTTCAAAGGAGGAAACTTCCCAAGTACTGTCCTTTGAACTCACCAGCTCCTGCAGAAACAGGTCATTGGCCATGTGCACGATTCGGTCCACGTGGATGATGCCCCCGATGCTGTTCACCTCGATGTCAGAGAGGAACGTGAGGACCAGAATAGCTTCCACCAGGAGCTGCCTGTACTCGGGCTGGGGGACGTGGTTCAGCACCGACTCCACGTGCACAGCGAACTTGATTTCACACGGGGTCATCTGGCAACATTGAGTGGAAATGGAAGGAAAAACTGACGACTCCAAAAGACTAGTTCCCCACATCCTGCAAGCACTGAAGCATATGCTGCTCTCTGCACATGGGGGCAGACTGACTGAGGCGAACAAAATGTTTGTGCAGCTTTAGCACTTACAGAAAGTTTTCATGTTGCTAGACCCTGATTCTGCAAACAGTTACACAACTTCCAGAAGCTGCTCCAGTCCTGCAACCCCTCACACACACATCTCACTTACATACAGGGCTGCTGATGCTTAGCTGGCAAATTAACTCTTTGCTCCTCAGGCTGCAGTCTCACAAACTCTGCCTTGTAAGTATCTTTCAGGCATCACAGGTTATTTGCAAAGCCAAACTTACTACTGTGTTTTAAAAATAACCACCTGCTTAGAGGGGTGATTTTTAAATAACCCCCTAGAGCTTTGCCACACAGAGGTATTGCTATACTGTTTGCAGAGCAGCTTAATTTGCACTGGCATATCTGTGTGGATGTCATGCAGCCTTAGGAGGTTTGTGCTTATTTCATTCCATTCCTTTAAATAGCAAAATTAGATACTGTCTAGGTCTGACAGGCTAAAAATATAAGCCTATTTATCTACACAATAGGGACAAATAAAGCTCTCCTTTTTGAAAAAAACACAAGGAGTCAACATTTAAATTTAGCAGTAAATTCCAGCTCCTCTCTTCAGCTGTTGCCATTGTTCCTCAGAAGTGAAGGGAGCAAGAGACAATTTGGAGGGAACCAGATAGAAAAACAGTCTCTGGCACACAAGCACCTCTCTTGCACTGATGGATCACTGTTCACAAGAGATTTTTTTAATAGATGTGAATTCAAAACTTGCCAGAGCACCTAAAGTGGCAGCTGAACTAAGAAAAAAAAAGTAAGGAAAACTTATGGAATTAAAGTCAAGGCTTTGCTTAGAAACAATCATCCTTAACTGGTATTTACTTTTGAGACTGTGAAGCCAAAATACACTGGCTGCTGTTGCAGCAAATTAAAAAAAAAAAAGTGAGTGGCCAGGAGTGTGTCTGTTTTACTCCAAGAAATCTGCAGTGACTCCTCACCTGCCCCCAAAAAGGGCTGCCATCAGCTGCCCTCCCTCAAGCCCTGCTCTGTGGGCACACGGGGACAGTGAAGGTGTGCAGACAGCAGGCTCAGCAAAGGGGAAACCCTTTCACAGACATTCTCCCAGGCCTGCCTGGTAGGAACGCATCTGCACAGACCTGGGGAAGCCAGCAGAGGTGCTGGGGGAGGTCCAGATGTTCTAACCTTGAAACCAAGGACCTGAAACAGCAGCCCTGCTGCACCTTACACTGTCACACCAGACATTCGACACGCAGCTAGGAAATCACTTGCACTTTACTGTACCTCTCTGGTGGTTGAAGAAGGAAGGACATACCCGTCGATGGACAGGCCATGGCACTGAAACAACATTTCAACAATGAACAGAAATTAGTTCTTGCAAGTAAATCTTCTAAGGGTTTTCTTTTTTAAGCCAATATGTAACAACTTTCAGACAGAAAGAAAAAAGCAAAGCAAAACCCCCAAATGAGACCAAAAAAACCTGCTCAAAAATATTATTTAATCTATGCTGAAGAAGTTATTACGTAACCTGGCAAACGTTAGAAATAGCCTGACACGACACAAGAGTTCTGTGTTCCAGCCCAGATACCGAAGCAGAGGAAAGGACTTAGAGAGCCACTACAGCAAGAGGCACAAAAAAGGAAGGAAACAAATTGATGAAAATATTCTGCTTGAAAGGATGTAGAAATAAAAAATAACAAAAAAGCACAACAGCAGATCACAAAAGCAAGAACCCTTCTTTTTCATTTTCCCTAAAAAAACATTTAATTATGTGTTTCAGACCCAGAGTACCACACCTCAAGGACATCAACCAGTGGGGCAGAGGTGGTGTTAGAAGTACCAAGTGCTGTGCAAGAAAAGAGTGACAAAACCTAAGTGGTGAGAAGGCAGGCTAAGGAGTGACACATCTGTACCTGAGGTACAGAAACATACACCAAGAAGAGGAGACAGATTTTATGAATAGTCCAAAGAGATTTTAAGAATGAAATATCGAAGACAAATTAGATAAGCATAATTCATTTTAATAGCCAGAACAAACAGACAAATACTCCCGCTATTTCCTTAGGCCAGCAGTGATGCTCACTCTACTGACAGATTCCATTAGTAAATAGCCAAGAGGTCACATATGACTCATCTTGGATGACATCAACACTAACAGTGTCAGTGTAAGTGATTTTAGAAGGACAAGCAAAACCAGCCTAAATTAGTGATGCACTCTTTTCTCAACCAAGCAGCCATGAACAGCTCAGTGCTGTTTTCAGCAAAGCAGAAAAACAGGTGCATAGTCACTATGAAATAAGTAAAAATTCCTAATTCCCCTCTCCTCCTTCCTGGAGAGTTGCTTCAACACATTTCCAAACCCCTGATCTCTGAGGTGCTGGTAAGGACTAGCTTTTCACTTAAAAACAACCAAAAAACCCCGCTAAGAAGGCCATACAGCTCAGAAGAGCCAGCAAGAGATCCCAAAACATTCTGGAAGAGTCAGTGCAGTTTCCTACTTCATTCCTCACAGCCCTTCTGAACCAGAGCACCAAACTGCATCTCACTGCAGTGCCCCTCAGCTGCACTAACAATGTGCTTCAGGCCATGGGATACACGTTCAGCCAAAATTCAGCATTGTAGTTTTAGAGAAAAACACATTTTCAAAGAAACGCATGAACTTGTGTTAATGGAGCCCTTTTATGTTCAAGAGACACACTTCCACCAATGACTCTAATTTCTGCCAGTCTTTCAGATGAAGACCAACTCTTGTCCAGATGCCACCTTTGGACCACCACCTCCCCAAGTTACCGTACAGCTTTCTTGCTCCCTGCCCTCCACAGCAGCCAACTCACCTTCTGCAGGATTTTCCACACTTTCTCATAAAAGCCAACAGGAACTCTGTTAATAGCACCATCGAGCCTCCTTCTGCGCAGCCACTGCCCCTTCCGGTCACCCCAGCTCATGTCTCCACTGGAGCCAGTAGGAGAAGTGCTAGTGGGAGATGATGGAGTACTGCTCCTCTGTAAGGACATCAAAGCCTTGGTTAATCATTTTGTCTCACCCCAAGTGCCAAGCCCAGTCAATACATTTCTGTTATAACGCTACCTCAGAACCAGGGAAAGAACACAGGCCACAGTGTCAGACAGGATGATGGAGTGGGATCAATCTGTATCTCTCCCCTTCACAACAGGCTTCACTTCTTGAGTACTTCAATCATTTCTCAGCAAAACAGGCAAGCAGTTCCACATGGCATAGCCCAGTAAGCTTCAGTACACAAGGCGTGACTATTTAAACAAGCACGGGCTGGCTTCCAGGGCCATGGCACTGGTGTGCAAGATGGAGGGATCTGTAGGTAGGTCTGATTCACCTGGGCATCAGGCTCAGTGTTGTAAAAGAACCAAAGGGTCCAGGAGTCCAGTAAGAGAGGTCCTCCAGGCAAAAGCTCCACTGAAGTAAGTAGATTAAAAATTTACTTCATGTGACCACGAAATCATCATGCCTGCCTCTCTGTAGGTATCAGTCTTGTTTTCCTTTATTACATTTCTTGCTCTAGTATTTTACCCTACTAGACTTGAACACTGAAATAGGCAGCAACCCATGTTCAAAGTTGTGACACTACCACCAAATTGTAGTTCTGATTTCCACTTCAATCAAACACACAGCTGAAACCTGCCTTTCTGTACTGGTATATAGGGAGAGAGGGGCAACAGCAAGCTGACAGTTCTCAGGCCAGGCCACAGGGCTAGTGGTGCTCTGCAGCTGTGTACACAGGACATCTGGGAGGTGTGCCATTGACAATAAGTCTGAAGATGCAGAAAACCAGAAATCACAACAGCAGTTCAAAGGACATGCATAGCTGCAAACTTTCCGTCTCTCCATGACACATTTGGAGCTTCAGACTTACTTTAAATCACTGAGGTCTCTGTTGGTAAAATAGTTAAGCAATTATCTTCCTTCTTAACAAGGAGAGCTTGAGAAGAGCTATAATTCTCTGTCTTGAAAGAAGATGACTGCTTGAGAAGATACCCATGCCCATAAAATCCCTGTCTCAGCAACTTGAAGCTATTCTGGGTTCCTCACTGTCCCAAGGCTGCCAGCATTTGTCAATGCTACATTACTTTTAAATGCTGAAGACAACTGTAACATAATCCACTATCAAGCAGCTAAATCTGCTATAGTACTTTATCTGCTACAACTGCTTAAGCTTCAGAGAAACTAAGTGGATCTAAATGCAAGACTCAACTTCTATTAAAAGATTACTAATGAGAATTGGTTTCCAATGAAGATGAACGAGAAAAAGAGGTGGGGCTTGAAAGCAAGGTTTTAAGCAGGAGAAGTCCCAGGATGTGTCTAGAGCCAGGACCTTTGCATACACAGACACAGGCACACACACATAGGGTGAAGGGCAGGTGCAGAGCTACAGATGGTGTTTTACCATGGAAGCAAACATGCTGCTGGACATGGAGTGCCCCTCCTGAAAGAACTACAAAACAAAACCAGACACCAACACGTGAGACAGCCATGCCAGAACAGAACACAAACAAGGTTAAGTAACCCATCTGTGCAAAGACAAGAAATATGGAATAAGCTCAGGTACTCAGGAAAACTGCAACAAACGCCTGGCCTCTGGCAGTGTTGCACTTCAGCCGATCCCAGGGCAGCTGCTGCTGATTCCCAGGGTCACCATAAGGCAGACCCTGCCTTGCCAGGAGCCTGTTTGGCAGCCACAAGCTGCCCACGCTACCCACTGGGCTCCCAGCATGGCCAACACAAACTAGCAGCTTGAGATGCATGCAGAAGTTTTTCTGTGACTCAGGGCTAGGGGGAAAACCAAGCTCCCCACTTCCATTCCCTGTTTGCTGAAATGCCAGCAGCTCCTGTGCATGAGGTCATCTTGCTGCAGAAGGACTGCAGGCTGCCAGCTGGGTGGGCAGCCCTAAACAAACTGCTGCAAGGCAAAATTAGTGCTGAAGTGTGGGTGCAGCACCTCATGCTCAGAGCACTTTTCTCCTGGTGCCCACTCTAAGCCATGCCTCCACATTCAGGGTTAATGGCTCAGACCCAGGAAAGGCTTGATGTTCAGACTGCAGAAAGAACAGCAACAAATGAGAGAGCTCAACACGTGGAGAGATGTTAGTACAAGTACTTGAAATGTTCCCTGTAACAACAAAGTTGATCCTGCATCACCCCACCCAACCCCCCTGCCCAAATGACATTACATTAGTATCTAGTAAATTATTCAGAGAATGCAGTGAGATGTGGCAGGAAGCAGCATGAAAGGCAAAGCGGGGGGAACAAAAATAAAACCAGCCAGCTTCTCCTCTGTGCAAAATAACAAGTTTCCATGTAATGCAAAAGCAATGCAGGAATTACACTTCTAATGTCAACAAAGGCCCAAGGATTTCAGCTCAGGCTCGTCGCTGTATTTAAAAGAAAATAATGCTGCCACCTAGTGCCTTGTGCTCCCAGGACTGGCCCCAGAGCAGACCCCTGTAGGACTGTGACCCCTGTAGGACTGTGACCCCTGGTGAGTCACTTCAGGCCGGTGCAGAGCAGTCAGCAGCACCTCCACAGCCACAGCCATACCATGACGTTCTGCCCCAGGACACTCAGGGACCAGCACGGCTCAGCCACAGCAGCCAGGCAGGCACCATGTGTTCCACAGGGGCCTCTGCCCCCCTGCCAGCAGGTCATGTCCTGTGAAGGACCACCAACTCATCTTTACTGCCACCAGCAAATGCTCTGTGTTAAGACCATGCAAAAAATGCCCCACCTTTTTTTAAGGCTTATCCAATCTGTTTCTTACAATCAAAGGAAAACACCAAATACTTCTTTAGATGAGGCTGCTCAAAGCCCCATCCCATCTGACCTTAACACTTCCAGGGACAGAGCATTCACAACTTCACTGGACAACCTGTTCCACTGCCTCTCCACCTTCATGGTGAAAAAGTGTTCCTTATATCTAATCTAAACCTACCTTCTTTCAATTTAAACCACTGCCCCTTGTCCTGTCACTACAGACAGGCCTTGGCAAGAAGCATCTCTTCATCTTTCTTATAAGCCCCCTTTACATAATTAAAGGACGCAATATGGTCTCTCTGGAGCCTTCTTTTCTCTAGGCTGAATAATCCAGGCTGAAAAACAACCATTCTTACACATGTATTTTATTTGATCACGACCTTCCTATTGATCTAGAGCAAAAGAAAACTATTAATAAAGACACAAAACAGAGAAATCAAAACCACTCAAAACAAAACAATCAGTCACATTCATTCAGAATATTTTGGTTGCATTTTCTGTGATCTCTCTGTATACTCAGCTGTAGTGTAATTGAAAGTATTGATCTTAAATATACAAACATACACACACACACACACACACACACACAAACACACACACGCTATTTTGTAAATTCCAGCAATAATCATCCTCCATTCCTGAAGAAACAGAACTGGAAGAAAACAAAACAAGATTCCTTTTCCACATGTATCTTTACCAAAAGGCATGTGTTCCACTTTTGCAACTTGGGCCAAGTACAAGAATGAACACTGCATGAAAGCTTCACTTTGTACCTATGACCTTTTCTTAGCTAAAGATGATAAAAGAACTGTTTGTACAGTGGATGCCATGAATGCATTAGAGTTTGTTCAAGTTCTTCTATTTTCAGCATGTGAAACAAGAACAAAAGAGAAAGCGTGTTTTTGGAGGAAATATCCCCTAACTGCCTTCTATTTAGTGATCAACTTTAAAATCGAAGCAACTTTGGAAACTTCTGTCATTTAGCAAGAATAAAACCTAACATAACACAGTTCCGGAACAACTGCACTTTATGATGAACGTTGACAGAAAACCCTCACCTGCTTCATCTCACTCTTCAACTTAGTAATACCACTTCTTTCTGTTTTGGTTGCTCCAGAATGCCCCATTTCATGAATAGAAATTGCAGGACTGGATGAGGAGGAATCTACAGGTCTCACTACAAGAAACAAATGGACATTTTTAACATTCTAGCGATAGAAAAACAGATGAAATTGTATCTAGATGTTAAACACATATCCTTTCAGAAGTGTGCAGTGCCCTTGGTGACAGCATTCTTTCAGATCATGTCAAGAGTTCAAACCTGCTTGCATCAGGTAAGAGGCTGTGCTTGGATACTGGAGACTCATTTTCCAAGACACCAAGCAACTGCAGTTTTAAAAGCTGTCAGTAGTTGCAATGAGTCTGTGAGAGCCCACATGTGAACCCAGAAGGCAACTGATGTGCCAGTGAGGAATCACAGATATGCTTCTTGAAGGCAGGTTAGGTATGACCTTTTAATGGCTTTTGTTTGGTCACATAGAACTTCTTCATTTTAAAAGTTTGCCGTCATATTATTGAAAACTTGATATAATCTTATTTCAGGGCAGGATAGCTTCCAGCATATTTGTTTTGTTTATTCCACAGCAGACACACACATGTACTGATCACCAATGATTAATACATTACCTATACCTTTGTTTTACATGCTGAGAGAATAGATCCCTAATTTACAGTTTTCACTTAAAATACACAAGTTCCCAAGTGGACAACTTACAGCTTCTTTCCACTCCAAACTCTTTCCCACTGAGAATATGGTGTAGGAGACTTTTCATATCAAAGGGGCTTAGATTCATCAAACTCTCTGAAGCTTCTTCGCCTAGTAAAACAAAACAAAACAAAACAAAATATAAATATCACTGTAAGAAAACAAGAAGTTATAAAGCCAAGTAAAAACTGCTGATGATCAAAGTCCAATCACATTTAACTTTGTGGCTAGTGCTTCCTTAAAAAAATTAATATGTAGTCAAATTTCAAAGAAATTTCAGGACTAAACAATAAACACTGCATGAAAATAACACTATGTGCATTAGTGAATACTGTGTTGTATCTTGTGCAAAATTTCATTGAAGCTCATGATGAGAAAGCAAGATCACTTGGAAAGGCATTACAGCCATCTCCTGTCAATCTAAATTACAGAGCCAGAGTTACTCCATAAAGAATATTCACTTCAGTTTGAAAAAGTGGGTGATGAGGGGAGAGGAATCTTCTGTTAAGTTAAAAAAAAAAAAAGTGATTTTCAAAAGTTTGTAACTGCTCATATGAATGAAGAGGTTTAACGGGATTTTAAAAGGGTTTAACACACATTAATGAAAAGATCAACCACTAAGGATGAAGCAAAAATGACACCAAAAGTACTCTTATGGTAAAATTGCCTCTTACCTGAGCATTTCAGACTTCGAGCCAGCTCGGTGGCCATGACCTGAATTATCAGACCGATGCGCAGCCTGAGCATCTCCACAAACAGACTCGGCTGGGACCGGACGTACATCGCCAAGTACATAATTATTTCCTGCAAGGACAAATCCGTATGGGCACCCATTCAAAGTGGGCCTTCTTGGCTTTCCCAGGCCCAGAGTAAACACTGGTGCTGCACTGGGCGCAGCCAAAGAAGCTTTGACATACACTGCATACCTGTGTCAGGACTGCAATACTGATGTCTTGGCCACTGGCTTCATAAATGAGGTCTGTGAGCTCCTCGGGTGGCAGTGGGCTGCAAGACAAACCACGGAGAGCAGTGACTCAACACCAACCAGCTGCTAAAACTCATGAACAAGCACTGCAATCCTCACCCAGAAACATCTTTGCACCACAAAGGTGCCTGCCATTCTGCCTGGGTGGCTGCAAATCCTCTTGAAGGTGAGGAATAAGCTTTAAAAGAAGGTAGCAGCAGAATGGTACCAGCAGGAAGATGAAGGGCAGGCTGCTTCTGTACCTGAGGCAGAGCTCCAACTTACGTGGTAATGATTTTCTCTCGGGGTTCTGGTGGCAGGCCCACTGTGAGTTGCTTGTGGTGTGACAGAAGGTCTGTGCATGCCTGCCATAAGGGGACAGAAAGCAAGAGACCTTTCTCTGAGTCGTGTGGAAGTGATACAGTTTTTAATCCCTCAAAATGATGCATTTCTTTAGCAATTTTTAAGTGCATTTCTATTAATTACCAGACATGCAGATCCAGCAGAATGCTGCTAACTAGTTGCCAAGGATCTCCTGAGATCAACAGGGCTATGAGGGTATGATCAGGATGAAAGTTACTTTCCCCTTTCAGTGAAACCAGCAGCATAATGATTAGGGACTCCAGTGGGGCTGTCAGATCGATAAAGGCTTTCATCCTTTTTTATATGATAAACTTTTGTTCTTTATTTAAGACAAAAATATTTGTAATGAATGAAAAGTTTGGTAGTATTAGCTAAAAAATAAATCCTGTGTACTAATATATCCCTTAAAACAAGCAAACACCCAACATACTGCATCACATTCCTGAATTAGCCATCCTTATACACTCTGAAATAGTCACTTCCACCAGTACCACAGCGTTTACTCTTTTATATCAACCTCCTTTAAAAGTGGGTGTTCAGTTTACGTATTTTAGCATGCTGAATCGAAAACCTCACAGAGCAATGTCCCCTCATTTTGAAGAGCCTATTTTCCCTCCCTTAACATGGAAGAAAACAGATGATCTCTGCTCTCTCCCCCTCAATTCTTTGTCAATATCTTCTCAAGTTGACATATGTGGCTTTCTGTGAGCGTGTCTGTGCCTTGAGAATGGAAAAAGTTATGTGCTTAATGAAGTACCATGCATGATTGTCACAAATTGCTCCCCACAGACAGGGCTGTGACTAAAATAGGGTATTCTAGGTGTGACAGTCAGAATCTTGAAAATGGCCAGGAATTAGAGAAAGAGCTCTTTAGAAATATCCAGGGTTAACTAAGAAATTAAACAAATACTTCAGAGTACTTGAGAGGAAATATTTTTGTAATGTTCAAAATCAAATCTGTACTCTTACACAAGGTATTTCCTGTTACCATTTAATAGTCATGGATATTTTAATGCCTCCAAACATCCATGCACATGACAGACTGTCAACCCAATGGGATGGAAATTGGCAGAACATGTTTTTGTGTCAGCACTAGCACCTTAACATAGCACTGCTCCAAAAGTGTTCGTGCCATTGCAATGGCAATAGACAATTACCAGTGACAACTGCAGCTTTCAAAGCATGTAATTAAGTTTCTCCAATTAACAGAGATGAAATAAAGCCTTCACAACCACTTACAGTGATAGTGTGACATTCTCAGTCCATGCCAAAATTAGCACTGTTTGCAGTACAGACAAAAGGTAAAGATGTCATAATAGGATTTTAGATGAGATAAGCAGCTGATGTTTGCTTAAAAAGGTTTGTATGTTGTGATGTAAGAGCAGAAGAAGGGCAAGCACAAACCCCTTGTAGTTTTATCTCTCTTTCTAGGCAGGAAACCGAACCAGAATTGTTTATTTTTTCATACCTCAGCCAGGACTTCCACTCTCTTTTTGAGTATCCCCGAAATATAACGGATTAAGCCCCACTCTTGATTGAGGCCCGCCTTTCTGTAGAGCTCGTTGAGCAGGCAATGGACAGTGACCCCGTACTGCCCATCCAGCTCTGTGTCCCAGTCAGCACCTCTGCCACAAAAGACACAGAAGGGAATTGTCATCAGGTGAGATGCTACACTGCTTAACCTTACCACACAAAACACAGCAAGACTTTCATCACCTTCCTCACACTGGTGACAGAATTAAACACTACATGGGACATCTGGGCCCTCAACAGAGATCTGTTATATGTGAGCAAAACCCTCTGATACCAGAACTTTCACACCCATTTGAGCACCCACTTAGCTGTGAGCCAGCGACTTAAAAGGAGCCACCTGAAGGATTTCCCACCAGACTTCAAACTGAGCATTCAAACAGACAGTGTGCTGAAGGAACACTCCATGTAGTGCTTTTTAGAGCAGAATTCAGCAACAATTTCTGCTGAAGACTACACCCATTTTTTCAGATGCCTCAGGGCAAGTTTTTTGCCCTGCCTCTTTCTTAGCTATTAACTAAGCTTCCATGCTGCTTATGTCATTACTGAAAAGCAAAGCAGATTTCTCTTCCTCTCCTGTTTTTGAAATTCACTGCATTATGGCTTCTCTTTGGTAATGTTGTGAAGTGTCACAGAATGACTCTTCAACCCCTGCTGAGATACAGAGTCCACCAGAAGACCACCAGCCTGCCTAACAGAGACTCCTGTGGTGAAACAACTCCAGAATATGAAATTAACAGTGTTAGATGCAGTTAAACAACAAAATGGTATTTTTTCAGGATTTCCTTTACTCGTTAAGAAAGGCTGCTAAACATTTCGCTTGGGAAATCAAAAAGATGAAAGAAGAGGTCCTCACAGGAGACAGACTAAAACAAACAAAAATACAGTCTTTGTAGCAGTAGGGAAGACCATCTGTGATTAACACATGCTTGTCTTTGCACCCAGAGCTAACTGACTGTCAGGTTCCAGCAGTATTCTTCTGCACAGGAAAAAAGCAAAACAATGAATGCACTCCAGAAGATGATTCTGTTAGACTGTATTTGCATTTTGTTGTTGACTAACCCCAGTAGATGGGTCTAGACTGGACCAAGAATGTTTTGAAAAGTACCAAGTTTTAGCCAGTGGTGCACTTGACATACAGAGGGATTAGAGGACAAATAGTGGCCACTCTTTAAAATTGCTTTTCGCTTTAAGTTAGAAAATGACAAGATGAAGTTTTCCTCTGCTTCCCTTCTTATGCATGAAACTCATACCAAATCTTTGTGAAGTTTCAATAGAATGCCATGAATGGGTGGGTTGTCATTCATGGAAAAAAACTTGTGTATTTCATTTGTGAGCCCTGGGGCCTGTAACTGTGTGCCAATCAACTCTAAAATTTGCACAAGTATTCTTTTGTACCCAAATAATTTATGTAATCAAGCTGACTGAAAATATGCTTGTTAAAGCACAAAATATTCTAACTCTCCCCTCAAACACAACCCTGAACAGTGAAGAGCGTTTGCACAAGAATAATCAGATAGTTGTGACCAAACTTAAAGATGCTTAAGTTCAGACTCAGACAACTCACTTTAGTATATGCAAGATATATAAGATATCTGCCTGATCATGGAGTGTTGGACATTCCTTCAGCTGATCAACAAGCTTCCTGCAATCCAAGTCACCATGAGCATCTTTAGGTAAGTGCAAAACATTTTCACAGTCCTGATAACAAAGATGGATGAAAAATCAAAGATGTAATCTTGAAAAAAGTAGCAGCTCAAATTCAAACAGTTAACTTACCATTAAAAAATTACAACAGACTTGAAAAAAACTCTGCACTTGAAACACAGACACATCACATTGTTCTTGCCAGCCTACAGCAGACATGAAAAGGAGACTAATCCCAAGAAACACAACATCCAGAATGGAACCTTGTCTCTCTTTCTTTCTTTCTTTCCTTTTTTTTTTTCTTTGACAAAATAAAGAAACCAAATTGTTTCCATGCTTTTCATGTCATTTTTTGTTACTTGAAAAGAGAAAAGCAGAGAGATAGTATCTTTTTTTTTTCCCAGTTGAAATAATTTTGAGCTTTTTGAGTTCTCTCTTGAATCTGTATATATGTGGTGCTTTATGAATGCAAATATTGCCATCATTACGAAACTAACATGTTAACTAATCAGATGATGCAATCCTATGGTGAGTTCTGATGAAAAGTTTTGTTTAATAAGCTATTCAGGAATTTATGTGGTCCTAAAATACCATTTCCACAAGCAGAGCCTTGTGCAGAGCAGAATCCTTTAGGAGGATGGATACAATCTCCTTTAACCATCCTCAGCAGCTGGTTACATATACCAAAACAAAATAAGAGCTGAGCATAACTCCATCTTCATGCCTTGAAGTGGGATTTGACTGGGCCTTTAGGACATTCACACATTCTCACATTTCTTAGAGAACATCTCTAAAGGCTGTGAACAGCCTGTCCTTCCCTTTGTGTTCAGCTAGAACTGAAGATGATTACTTAACTTATGGCTTTTAAAAATAAGCAGCTGTTACATTATTGCTGTTTTGCACATGCAATTAAAACCTTCCCACTTGATAAAATCTGTTTGACTAAAAAACCTTCAGCAAAAAAAAAAAATAATTCCAAAACAAGGGAGTGCCTTGGACAGAATGGCTTGGCTGTGAAGGAAAAGGAGAACTGGCATAGGGTTTGGATGGAAAGCACAAGGAAACGCCACAGCACTGCATCCTAAAACCCAAAACAACATAATTCCCACATCTTACCTTTGTCTGAAAGAAATGGGGATTATCAACAAGGTTGAGAGACTTTCGGTGTGTGCTGAGGACTTTAGTGGGAAGAGACATCGGCACGGCTGGAAAGCGAAGCCACCAGAGCAAAAAGGAGAAAAAAAAGTCTGTTTCAGTCACATGAAAATCAAAACCACCTACATGAAGCAGCCATAGTAAGTGAAAACAACTGAAATATACAGAGGCAATGCTCCTGAGATGCTGCGCATGGAACTCTGAGATCAGCTCTTCCTGAATCAACTGGCAAGCTTGTCCCAAGATCAGCACATCAAAGGCTCAGGTGCTACATGTTCAACTGGTGTCTCTTATGTTGGCCCATGACTCAGAAATCCTGACCTGACTCTGCTAAGTGTTTTAAACATTTTAACAGGAATAAAGTGGAGCAGATGGTCTAACTAGTGAGATATCATAAACAAAATTAAAATGTCAAATGCAGGCTAATGCCCCGTTAACTTCACATGCTGAATTCAACAGAGGATATGATGGTGCGGCACATGAAAGATGGGAGAAAAGACTACCAGGAAAGCTTGAACTTTATTAATTTACACTGAAGTTAAAGGAAGCCTTTCCTTGACCAGGGCATTGAATACTACATATCTACATACAGAACAATGCATAGGTTGGAATCTATTTGGAAATTCAGTCAAAGCACTATTTTGGTCTATATCCTCCAATCAAACTACAAGAAATGTAACATAATTAAAAACACTGTACTCTCTCTCTACTCCTTTTGTTCTTATAAATTTAGAAAGTACATGCACATATTCATGTTTTTCTTACAGTGAAACATTTCATTTCACCACAGCTTTATTAAAATAAAAAGGTACATTTTGTCTGCCTTTGTATAAACACAGACAAAATAATGAAGTAACTGACTGAAATTCTATTCAACTGAGATGTTGGAGCAGTTTCCATAACATTAACTTTGATTAAATGTTACATTTCATAGCAGGTTTTCTAAGCATACACCATGACATGGAATGCTGTGGGAACAAAATAGCAACAGCTTCAGAGTCATTCTTATTTCTTAAGGAATTTCTTATTTCTTCCCTACACAAAAAGAGCTAGTGGCACGAGTGTGTTAAAAGCCATAATTTTGAAATACTTGAACTTACCCTTTAGCACCCAAACCAGTTTTTCTAGTATTATCACTAAATAAATAATGGGAAGAAGTACCTGGAACCTCCAAGCCCTTTGTCTTGGCCATTATTGACAGTATCTCTTCTGTGGAATGGTTTACACTGAACACAGGTGGTTGATTGGCTGTCTTTGAAGTTGGAGGTAGGTATGATTTCAGTGCTGTACTCTGCAGGACATCATTTATGTACTGATCCAGCTCATCCTGACTATCTAGTGTAACATCCATTAAAAAAAAAAAAGGTTTATTAAAGATAAAATCCTAACTTATCAGCGCTTTCCTATTCGAACACACCACTATTTTTGCTTATATAGACAGGCACTCAAAAAAATGCAAGTATATCATATGTGAGAGATTTTTAAGCCAAATAAAATGGAAAGAAAAAAAAATAATCAGTTTTTGACACTTTGAAAACAGCTAAATTAAGAAGCTGCTTTTCCTTTTGGAAGGAATCAAAGGGGCTTTTTTCCTGCTGGTAGTCCACAGAACACAGTTGGACTTGTTGATCTGAAATGTCTTTTCCAACCTGTATGATTCTGAGCATCTATCATCTCTTCCACACGAGCTCTTGTCTATGACTCCTCACAGTCTCTTCTTCCCTCCAGCCTCTCCCACACCTCCCCATCTGCTGACTCCTCAGAGTCAGCTTTACTGCAGCAGATACCAGTCAATGCCATGCTATGAACATAGGAAGAATACTCAGGAATTCATTCCCCAAATTAAGTCATGCAGGTACTGTCCTCAGCGGGCTGCATAAGGAACCCAAGTCACTACCAGGTGTGCACGGAATAGGCTCTGCACTGTAGGTAAACCCAGGCTCTGCTGACAGAACTTGACAGAGAAAAAATAGGAAGTGAAAAAGCGCTACTACCTTTTTCACAGAAATCTGCTGGATAGTCTCCATATTCACTGTCAGGACTATTACAGTCTTCACTGCGGTCATCAAACAGTTTTAGGTCACAGTCTGGATCCAGGAAGCTCAGATATGTATGAAAAGAGGTGGTAAGAAATTCTGCTAGCTTGCCTATCTTCACCCTGCAAACAGGAACACGTGACAATGAGCATTAACATCCACCATTTTGATACTCATTAATGCTCACAGAGCTTTCAAAATCTCCTCCAAAATTTAGCAGACCTACTGTTGAATCCACCTTTGGTGACTACAAAGCAGCAGATAGTGACACTGAAAAAAAAAAAAAAGGCAAAACAAGGGTTGCAGATCCAGCTGGGTACTTACTGCCCTGGCTACTAATTGAACTTTATCTGTGCTACGGTGACACCTACAGACCGAAAACTGAAAGGCTAATTTACATGGTGTTCTATGTTTATGGGGAGATCCTGAACAAAGGCTTAAAACTCCAAGGATAATGCATGAGAAACTGAGGCTGGGAAGTCCCCATGAATGGAACTTTTCACAGAACTGCAGTGATGTTAAAAAGCAGAAAGCACATCTGTGCTGGGTTTGGCTGGTATAAAGTTAATTATCTTCAGACTAACTAGTGTTGGGGCTGTGCTTTGGATTTGTGCTGGGAAGAGTGTTGGTAACACAGGGATGTATTAGTTGCTGCTGAGCAGCGCTTACACAGCATCACAGTCGTTTCTGCTTCTCACCTCACCAGCACAGGCTGAGGGTGCACAAGTAGCTGGGAGGGGACACAGCTGGGACAGCTGACCCTGCCTGGCCAAAGGGACATTCCAGACCATAGGGTGTCATGCTTAGCCCACAGAGCTGGGGGAAGAAGGAAGAAGGGGAGAACACAGGGTTTGTCTTCCCAAGTCACAGTCACATTTGATGGAGCCTGGCTTTCCTGGGGATGGCTGAACCTGCCTGCCCATGGGAAGTGGTGAATAAATTTCCTGCTTTGCTTTGCTTGCATGCCTGGCTTTTGCTTTGCCTATTAAACTGTCTTTATCTCAACTCAAGAGTTCTCTCACTTTTACTCTTCCAATTCTCTTCCTGATCCCACTGAGGGGAGAGTGAGTGAGCAGCCGTGTGGGGCTGAGTTGACTGGAGTTAAACCATGACAGCATCTGATCATCAAAGGAAGATACTGATTGAGAGCGGGCAAGTAAAAAGAGAATAGGGAGGTACTGTGGAACATACATGGAACATGTGGTACATAGATGGAACACATGTTTAAATCATGTCCAATAACTGTGAAAGTGATTTATTTCTTCATAACAGAAGACCAGCCAAGACCAAGATTTTGTCTTTCCACAGGTTTGACATTCATTTTCCTTATCCACTAATGGCAGTGAGAGACAGTACACCTTTTGGGGGACAAATCTTTCCCACTGCATCTGAGGTCCAGCTACTGCCTGATTGCCACAAAACAATTATAACTGAAACCTTCTTCTCTGCAGAGTTCTAGTACAAGATCTGTGCACTATCACAAGTTCAAAACTGAGACTTTTATAGGATTTATAAAAATCGTGGAGATAATAATTTGGGGATTCTGACATTACCTTGCACCTCCAAAATAACCATCCTCTAATTTTCTTATCGTGGCAAGAACTGCTGGATGAATGTCAGTACCATCATCAACTGAAAAAGAATAATGGAAGAGTTGAAGCTAACCAACACATCCTTAAACTATCACGTCCAAACAAAGTGAATTACTGGCTGTTCTCTACAACCCAAATCAGACAGAATCCAAAACTGCTACCAATACTAGCTTATTCAAAACTCCCAAACAAACAAGCAAACAAAACACAACTCCTAGACAAGTTCTAAAGACAAAAAGCAACCCTCTCAGGACAAGTTTCAAATGAAATTTCTTTAGAAAGAAATAGTATGAAGATGATGGGGTGATGCAAGGCTATAAAGGGGGCTAAAACTAAAATGAAATGTTACCATGTCATCCAAATTCAGCATACACATGGAAAAAACAAAACTGTACTTCTGATGTTAGAAGTCATGCTACCTGTCTCCTCTCAAACTGATGTCCATCCTATTCCCCTGCAGTAACATACTCTGCTTGAAACAGAGAAAATTAAGTTTACCAAGCATTGTGTGGGTGATAGGAAATGTCAGGGTTGGTCTCCCTGTCATCCTCCAACAAGAAGTGAGGTAAGCCAGCTCTGTCTTGAGCATCTCCACAATCATCTGATTGTCTAGAGCCAGATAGAAGTGATGCTGGTCAGTAAACTGGAGAAGAGAAAAACATGACATAGAAGTAGTTGTAGGTGCTTTTCTTATTTTTTCTATTTCCTCCCTCAAATTATTCACAAAAGCCACATGAGCTGACCATAACACAAATGGCATGGATTAACCTAGCAAGGCCTGAGACTGTGGCAAAGAAATCCATGCTTGTGCAAGAGCCCATTTTTCTATACCTGCAGACTGACCACCAAAGTAAGCCATACAAACAAAAAGTAGACAATCACACCCATGAAACAGTATCTTCACAATGAGGACTTACACTAACCTATGGTCTGGAAGATGGAAGTACTCTAGACGTGGAAGAAAAAGCTAACACTAGCAACAAAAACAATAAACAGGCTTAAGGGCACACTGGGGACTGGGAGCCAGTAACTGCATGTCTCTTGGGAATAATCTGAATGTCAAACAGAACACAGAAGAGCTGGCAGTTACTGTGGAAAAAATGTACATTAAATGTAGAGTGGCAAAATGTGCTGTTCCCACTACAACAGAAAGCCAAGAATGACAGTAAGAGACTACTATGGCTACTTCAGGAGCTAGAACCAAAAAAGCTGGACCAATAATGGAAAGTATGTCAAAGCAGCCACAACAAAAGTTAAGGAAGCCCATAAGCCTCAGGGAGAGGTAAGCACATAAAGAGCACATAAACTCAGGCTGGCAAAGCCCAGAGAAATTATTTCATAGAAGGAATTAGCAACTAGCCAAAACAATCCTTGTGCCACTCGTAATTTAGGAAGAACAAGTTCCAGAAACCCAGACTGAAGGAAACACACTGCCTGTCATTAAAAAGGAAGAGTTGTTTAAAA
The DNA here is from genome assembly GCA_035583185.1 of Anabacerthia variegaticeps. Classification (NCBI taxonomy): domain Eukaryota; kingdom Metazoa; phylum Chordata; class Aves; order Passeriformes; family Furnariidae; genus Anabacerthia; species Anabacerthia variegaticeps. The sequence goes on from JAWWEW010000001.1 coordinate 102,258,123, forward strand.
AGTCAGGCCAATTCCAGTGCCTGAAAGCTCCTGAAAACAAAGCCAAATTGAGACAACTAAGATAATTATGAAATGATAAAGCAAGATGGCCAAAACCCAATCTTAGCAAATTAGTCCAATTTTCCTCTTTGAAGCAATCAAATGGTAAGTATAAGAAAATGGCTGACATCTTTCAACTTTTGCTAATTTTCTCAGTAGTGAACAGAAGAAAAAACGTCTGAGGAGGCAGAACTACTTTTAAAATTGTTCTCAAAACGTAGTTATTAACCATTTTTTCACAATGTCAGTGTATCTGAATGGAATCACCCTTTGCCCCACACCTAATCAATATTTTCACTAGAAAAGAGAATGAAATACAAATGACAAACCCACAAAATTTGGGACACTAGTCAAGATCAACAAGATGACTTAACTGCTAACCTTAGCAAGGTGACATTAAATATTAACTCCATCCACCTCAAAAAAAAAAAAAATAAATAAAAATAAAAAGCCAAGGGAAACGTCTGGCTACAAAGTACAACAGAAAATGTTATGGAGTTTTTAGTCAAACAGGGAATAAGCAGGAACTGTCACTGTGTTGCTAGTATAAAGATAAATGCACTTTGCAATATAATAATAAGTATGTCCATACTTGACACATGGCAAGACTTCAGCTGGAATATTTGGTCCTTCTTACAAAGTCAGATTGAACAAAGAGGTATTTGGATACAAATCATGTCTCTAAGGATTTTTTCCCTTATTTGTAAAAGTGAAAATTGGTTTAGGGGAGCAACACAGCAAATAACATGTTCTAAAGCTCCTTTTGATCAAGTGATGTGGGGAAGAACGAGAAGGGAGCTACGTTTTTTTGCAGTAAATCTGACGTTTGGGCATTATGAAGCACTACAGAAGCATTCTGCAGAGTCCACTGAATGTCTCCTGCTGGAGTTTAGAGACTGCACTAGTCAAACATCTGTTTAGAAGAGTGGAAGCATTCTTTATCCTGCTCCAGTTGTACATGCTTGGAGCAGGTGAACCCCTGGCCTTCTAGTACCAACTGCTAGGATAATTGTACTAGAATAAGTGTGTTGTGTTCTATTAAATGTATAAATAAGAGCCACTAATTCTGTGCGGATCCAAACTTCCAGCTACATTGAAAAAATGCACTGAAGAGAAAACAGAGCAACCCTTTCTCAGCACTACTGACCCTTTCAATAATATATAGAAAAGATCACATCTCCATCACTTGGGGGTTACAGTACTTGGCATGCTTATGTGATACTAAATTTTTTCATTAAAGCAATCAGTAGAAAGATACATTAAGTGATGTATTTGTGCAGAAACTATTTCATTAGCTAGAATGTTGGTTTCGGCAGAGGTCAGTAACAACTTTGTACTATTGATTTGCTGTGTTCTCTTAAGCCAGGAGCCAAAGAAGCCAGACTGTGTATGACAGAAGAGAGATTATCAGCAGTTCCATCACTCTTCAAAACCATACAAAGCAAAGCACATCTGCTGCATCAGCCCTGTTCTGCCTAAAGTACAGCAACAGCATGTGAAAGCAAAGTGCTTCACTAATGATGTGCCATTAAGTAAGGAGTGATTTTCCTGCCAGCTTTACATGCTCACCTGTGGGGTAAAAGCAAATATTTGATTTCTTATCACATACAGCTTGGAGGTGCCTAACACTCCAATGTGTCGGTGTGGCCGCCCACTTAATTTCAAGCTCCTATTGCGGCCTGTAAAGAAAAGAGAAAGCAAAAATGTCTCAGCTAGCATTTCCTGCATGGTTTTCCAAAATAACCATTTTAGGCAGCAAAATCTATGTCACTAATACCAGCAAGGCAGAAGACAGGTAACAGATTGAGATGCTACACACTGGCTGGTTTCATAGCAACCACCAATATAACAGCCAGAGTCCTTCAAAGGCCTGATTAAAAATTTAAATTTTGGCTTGTCTGACCATGGGATTAAGTCTTATAATTAGTAATTGCCCAGCACCCAAAGCTTCCCCACCTAGAAGGAAATTACAAAAGCCAGGCCATCAACATACCACAGAAATTTGCAGTGGTTTCACTATAGAACCTGAAATATTCTTGCTCAGAGAAGGCTAAATCAACATGCAAAGTACATCCAAATACAAAAACAGATTTTCATCATGCTAATAAGCTCCACTTTTCCCAGTACAGCTTATTAGCAAATGATCTGCACTACAACCTCTGCACCAGCAGCCAGGAGCTGACTTGAATCTGTCTCACAAGGAATATGAGCCAAACAACCATGTGTCTGAAAAAATACCACTGTGAACATTCCCAAGGAAGTCACTGTTAAAAACAATGTATCAGTGTGTCACATCATCCTGCTCACAACTCCCTACTGGTGAAAGAAAGCTGTTATGAATTATAATGAAATAAATATAAGCTTCACCAAAGCCCTGCAAATGCTTTATTTTTTTTTCAAAGAACTTTGTGATAAAAAGACAGATTCTTTCTCAAAACCAGCATATATAACATATGCAATTTCCTTTCTCTGTGTAAAGGGCATGCTTTCTGAAACTTGCTTGAATGCCCCATTACTTGGGATGCTTCCAAAATAAGCTTCCTATTAAATGAAAAAAAAACAAACCTCCACAAACCAAAAATGACCACAACAACAAAAAAATTTTCACCCCATGAGCAGCCTCCTACTGTCCCTGAGCATTATCTGTAACCAAATTGCCATGGAAACATGCTCCAGACTGATCAAGAAGCACGATAGTGCTCCCCTTGTCCACCCTGTAAAGGAATCTACCAGCGTCGTTCATCCCACCTTAACTTTACTTTGTAGCAATAGCCACAATTTTGAGTTGTGATTTGCTGAAATGCCTGAAAAAGTAAAACTAAATTCAATTAGGAATACATGCAACAAATTTTCCACCAAGACCCAAATAATTCCAGCAAGGATTATCAAGAAACAGCTATGAAAATATTTGCAACAACTAGAACCAGTGAGAGTTTTGGGGCTTTTATTCAATTATACTCTCAGGCTCTGAGGAAAACAGGACTTGAGAGACATTGCTCAGGAGCTGAAATGTATTTAAAGTTCCTGAGTTTGGAAAAACCCTAAAGGCTTCTGGGTTTGCAACAGAGACAAAGAGCTTCAGCAGCTCAACTCAGCTCAGGGTTGGAAGGAACTTTAGCAAGAACCTGACAGCCCAAAGATGCTCTGAGAGCAGCAGCACAGCTCCCCTGATTTGGAGCAGGAAACTCCCAGACTGCCCTCTGGGAAGAATGTCAATCACACTGCCCAGTTTCCAAACTTAAAACACAAACACTCTGACTTCTGAAAGGAGAAACATTTGATTTATTTTTTCTGTGTTTTTTCAGGCATTTTTTCTAAAGCCAGTTTCTTTGTTGAAGTAGTTTCTGGAGGATAAAAGAAGAGTCAGTTCTTGCCTAACTCGAAGGCATGGGGAAATTGGTATTTTCACCACTGTTTCTAATGAGGCAATTTTTTTTTCCTGTTTGAGTGCCTTAAGACAGAAGTTTCAAGTTTGATAAGCTTCTCTACACAAACACATTTTTTTTAGATCAAAGAAATTGAGTTGAATAAAAGAAATTAAATCGGAGAAATTGAAACAGTGTGAAGCAAGAAAAACAAAAAAAACAAAACACAACCCTTCAAAAAATACCTGGCACAGCAGCAAGAGAGGCCTCCACATTCAAACACTTACCCAGCATGGTGTAGAGGTTGCTCAGGATGCGAGCTGGCTGCACTCTGAGTGGGTGGATGTCAGCAATGCTCTGAACATTGAATCCACGGTCTTGCAACAGATTCTTAATATGATTAGATTCTGCCAGAACAGTTACTGCAGAGCAGAAAACAAAAACACTACTAAGAACCAATGTCCTACCCTTTTTAATTGACTGTTTCTACTGTCACCTCTCAACTAATGCATTTAGTTAACTAAAAAGGCATGAAGGCCTCACTTCTTTCTTAGTTTATGAGCCTGTAAGATCAAAAGGGATTGCAAGTCAGATTTTGATTTTCTGCTTGTCAGTATTTCTTGCTATTCCTGTCCACTCTGGACCACATAGTAATTCAAGTCAGAAGGGTCCTCAGGAGGTCTCTACTCAAACCTCCTGCTCAAAGCAGGATCAGACCTGTTGAGGTTACATCAGATTCTTTGAGATTTTATCAGTTTCTTCTTACTTTTTCAGTACCACCAGTTTGGATCATGCAGTCACCTTTAGCAGATAGGGCTTTTCTCCCGTAGATCAAGGGGAAACAGTACCTGAAAATCTTTGTTTTTTTAACCCAACACACTGTAACAATAAAGCCAAGTCACTGGGGAACAGGTGCTGTTATTTGTATAGCAATACATGTTACAGAGGCCATAAAATGGCAGAGGTAGGGGAAAAAAAATTCCCAAATCAGAAGAATTTACAATCCAAGCCCTGATTCCATTTCTTGTCCTGCTTGAGGTTTTGCCCATGACAGGTGACTTATTGGTTTGGGACTAATAATTCAGTATTCTTTGTATTGTGAATACTTGTCCAAGAATGCTAGAAATAATCTAGGACCTCCACTTCTACTGGAAATTAAGCACTTTATATATAAATAAATATATATATTTATATATTTTTATTTATATATATATATAAACTTAATATATATATTAATGAGATACCAACAGAGGGTAAACAAGAACCAGCTCAGGTCACAGTACCATTGGTAAATGCTGCTCTGGATAAACAAGCTGGTTGCTTTTTCAGAGTGGGACAAGCCCTTGAAACATCTTAAAGACCTTATCAGCTGGTGTTTGCCCTCTGCTTAATTTCCTGGTTTTGGCTGTTCCTGCACTAACTAAAGAGGCCAATTCCTGCAGCAGCCAAAAGCCAGCCCTAAGCCTGGCTGCTTCACCTCTGTATGAAGAGATCCTCCCCACTCAGGGTTCTCTGGTTTCTCTGAGAAAGGGGCTTTCCTCCAAGAAACTTAATAAAACTGATCCATCTCTGTTCAGTCCTGCTCTTTTTTTCTGGAATCCACCAAGATTTTCCTTCTCACTACAAGATTAAGTTTTCCACTCTCCAGTCCCTGACAAATCTTAAAATTTTAACTTTTTTTTTTTAAAAAGTGTGTTAGACCCCTTTCTCCTTCTCACAGTATCATCAAAGCATCTGTGTCCCAAGCAAAAATCCACATTATTTTTAATATACTATTTTTAACATTTTCTCCTGTACTTAGGGACTTTGTTACCACACAATTCAATTCACCAGAATGTTCAAAAAACTCCTTCACCTTGCACCACAACATCAGGTTTAAATCCAGTGGAAAATCTCCTGTTTAAGGGATCAATTTCACCTGCAGCAAGAAATCCCTAGAATAAATGCAAAAGAAAGATAAAAGAAAGGAAATAAACAGAATTTAAGCAAAAGGCTTCTGATATCTAGGATAAACCTTAACCAATTTTTGAAGTATTTTTTCAGGACACCAGGACTTAAGACCTGGTTTATCTACCCTGACCACCAAGTAGTTCATTCAGTAAAAACAAAGGTTGCACTATTTTTTGAAACAACAAGAAAATGATTCTGACTGGCACAACCTGCACATGCAGATTTCCTGTTTTAGAGTTGCAGCAACTGACATAATTTCGCCAGGCCAGTGATTTTTTTTGTAGCTCCACAGAGATATTCTGTGGTTCCTTTAAATAGTCTGGCTAATACCAGACAATTCTGTGGACGCAGAATCCTGGCTCTGGAACAGCAGAGTCAGCCTGAGCATACTCCTCTACCCTATATCCAGTCCATCTAGCAACTTATTCAGCTTGGTTAGAAACAGACAATTGCATATCTATATACCAAAAAAAAAAAAAAAGAAAGAAAAGCTCCTGAAAGCTCAGAGTCCCCCCTTTCAAAGTTCATGTACATGTTTCTAGTGGAAAACACATTTTCCCCTCTCTGTCAACCAAACTGTACTCAAAGCCCAAGCCATCTGAAATAAAAGTTTACCTACTCTACAAGAAACCATTACCTCTGCTAACAGGCAGCTCAGGACATACAGTGATTGGCCCCAAAGATGTGGCAACTTTCCCACTGGGACACGATCCACTGAGTGAGGGTTTTCATATTCCTCATCCACCTGGAAACAAATACATAAGCAAGAAAAATTGCCCTAAATTTGTGAAGAACAATCAATAACATGTAAGTATTTGAAAACATACAGTCTGTCATCTACCTTTTCTAACCTGCCATTATTACTGACTTGGACATCTGCATGTTTTCTGGGACTAGAACTGTGCTTCACTTCTTTCCTCTGCCCCACCTTTCAAATCTGGAGGATGAATAAAGACTCTGAATGTGATTATAACTTTGGTGTTCACTCTTCCACTTTCTTCTCACCATGCCTTTGCTGCCTTCCCTCTGGGCTGCTCACAGGAAACTGGGCATCTGCTTTCCAACCCCTTCCAAGATGACACTTTAACTTCACTGAGGTCTATCTAGCTTTCTGAAATATAGGTGTTTTCCAAAAATCAAGGCTATTCCATTTTTTCTGTGTTAGCAAGGATGGCCAATGCAAAAATTAATAGCAGACTTATAATTTAGAAAAAGAACAACTGCCTTGGTTTTGCAGTATACAGATCTACTGAAGGCAGGGGAAAAAAACCTCCTACATTACATCTTTATATAGACATTGTGGGGGTTTTTATAGACAGGCAAAATCTACCCTGTTTATTTGTCATGTTTGTCAGGTCATTATCTTCATATCAAAATTCACAAGAAGGCTCTGAACTCTCACATGCTTGTTCCCACTAGGAAGGCAATTCAGAGTTTCCACCTCAGATCTGAGAGCAAGACATCAGCTGTCAGCTGACCAGCTCAGACCAACTCAGGAGGCTCCACACCCTTAGTTAGTGAGGGCTGAGAAGTCTGGGGTGGGAGAACAAGCTGACAGGGAGGGATACAAAGGCAAATAGCATGGAAGAGCACACAAGCTCATCTCAATTTTGGTCACAATGGGAGAATCAGATAAACAATAATAGCAAAGATGGGGGAAAAGAAAATACCTGTGCTAAACAGACAAAAATCCCATCCCAAACCCTAATCCACCTGAAGCCTCTTTCTGCCTCCCATACAACCTCTGGAAAAGACCAACACAATCAATCAGACGAGACAGGCAGCACAGTCTATGATTTATTTCTTCCTTGAGCTTCAATTCCTTAGTCCATATCAACACTTCTTAACTATGTCTTGCTATAAACATGTAAAATTTTAGGCCTGCTCTAATACATCCACAGACACTCAGTTTTCCAAGTGAAAAATGTGACCATTTAGAAGTCTAAAGTTTACCATTTTTCAGCAGGAGCTGTGAGAGGTCTCCTACTTCTTTAAATAATGTGCAGTAGTCTTTTCTCATTGCTGGCTTAGATTTATCAGATACAGGAAAAACTCTAAAATTGACATTCCTCTTACTATCTATCTCTACTTTGCATACTGAAGTGGATGCTGCATTTTCACAATACCTTTTCTGGGGGGACTGCATACAGTTCAGGCATTAACACTAATCCATTCTTCTCTCTAATAAGTATTCCTTCCAATGCTTCTCTATACTCTTGTACCTGGAAATATTTTTAAATGAGAGTAAGAATTCACATTACAGTCAGCAAAACTGAAGCAATAAAGTCAAAGTTTTAGTACTTTCCAACATACTTTTCTGATAAAGATTCATTTATTAAAAAAATAAAAAGGGGGGTGGAGGGAGGGAATCATGACTTACTGATGGAAGAACAGCGTTCAAATTATCAAAACCTGTTCCAGCATCTCAATATTATCAGCCTCAGAAACATAAACATTCATATTTTATCTGTAACACACTGCTGCAGTGCAAAACTTCTAACATATCCCTATAAAAAAGTCACTGGAACAATTCCCACATGAAATTTGCCATGGATGACAATGCAGGACATGGATGTCAGGCATAAGAGTGCAAGGTGTAGAAGTTGTTAGCTTTCTGCCATGCATACTGCCTACGACTTACTGAACTTTACTTTGCAGGATTGGAAAATCAGTTTCTCTTAACTGATTCACTTAAAAATTTGTCCCATGGAAAGCTTAAAAGAGATTTAAACTGTTTAAAAATATCTAAGTTCACTGAACAGAAAATCATCTTCTTGTGTCGTTAGACAACATGTTATGAACAGCAGCAGCAAACAGATACAGAGTAAAGAACCTGCAATATATTTTTGTATTACCAGATTCCTTATTTTGTTCCATTTCTTAATTATCCCATTCTAGGTTTTACTTACAGGGAAACTGTTTTCAAGCACCAGCAGCACCTCACTCTGAGATCCTATGTCTGCTATTCCTGAGTACAGTGGGCCACACAAAGGAAGGTATCCACACGTTCACATTACGGTACACTCACATTTTCTGTATCCTTTCCTTCTCCACTCTTTTTGAACCCTCAGGGTGCTTGTTTTTCTTGCCATTGCTGCCATTGCAACCACTTGTTTGCAGCAGTAGTTGGGGAACACTAGACACTCACCTGAGTGTCTCAGTGACTCAGCTATGTTTATACAGTGGAAAACAGGAGTAATTGCCCTGACCATGTCCTAGCACAGCCTGTCTGCACAACATAAAAGCAAACAGGTACATACTGTCCCAGATAATCCAAATAAGTTCTAGAGACTGCTTCATGAAGTGCTTTTTTATTGACAGCACTGAAGTTTCAGTAAACTTTCTTATTTTCCCCCTCACGAAAGAATGCCCTTTCCCTCATCACCATTTCACAGTAAAAGCACATTTTTACTGTGTTCAGGAAAACATTTTACATTTCTAGTGTCAGTATTTCACTTGATTTGCAACATCCAGTACAAAATAAAAGGGTCTTTTGGTCTGAAATTCTGTTTTATTTCTGATGTAATTTTATTTTTTAAGGAGTTTAGCAATCTCCTGTCCCCTGCGTACCAAATCACATATATTTTTTAATTCTTTCAAGCCACTGATCTACAGAAGTCCTGGCCTGAATACATTTTTTTCTGGTTAGTTGCTGGTCTTTAACTCACCATAACCTTTGGAGAGCTACAATCAGTTTAGCTCTCCTGACCACTGAGTGCTTGACACAGTAATGGCATGAAGGGGCTTATGGAATTAGGAAAAAGGAATGTACAACAGGACTTAAATTAGCATGAATCTTGTTCTCAGCAGCCAAGCCACAGAGGACAGGGAAAAGAAGATTTTCCCATCATGAAGTAATTGCGAAAGGGGCATCAATGTTGGTGACAAAACTAGGCATATAAATCCTGTTCAGCCAAATTTTACTACACCAGCTAACAGAGCCACTCAACCTGATAGAGGGAGGGCAACGAGGCCCCTGTGTGCACAATCCTGCTGCCTCTATCATGTCATGAACTCCCCAGGAAGGTGAGACTGACTGAAGACTCCTCCACCCTGCTACTGGGGTATCCAGCTGATACCCAAAATAAACATGGAACAAAGTCACAAAATACTGTGGGTAAATGGCTTTGCAATTTAAAAGCAATTTCTTGTTTCCTCACCTGAATTTTGTCCTCGTTAAATATTCCATCAATTAGGAAGTATGTCCAGAATACTGGCCACTCACATTCGATATTCTCAAAGAGTTTGAGCTCAGCAGGATCATAGTGCAGCCTGCTTGGATCCTAAAAAATTTAACCACACTTATTTAGTAACAGTGCTAAATTTGTTACTCATATTCCAATCATAATGGCAGCCTATTTTTTACAAGTAATTAAAACCTAGAAACCAATAAACACACCAGAAATAGTTTCCATGCAGTCTCTTGTCTTTTTCACATTCAGTCTCAAACTCATTTAATAGTTCTCTCATTTAATCACCCTTCCTCATCTCAGAATCTAAGTGTCAGCCAAATAATCTTGGCTCTGTCTCAGTTCAAAGATATTTTGGGATGCTTCAGGGAAAAAACTTCTGCTTAGACACCATAAGTGTATCTAAGGATTAATTTCTTAGAGAATTACAAATTAAGTTCTGACCTAAATAAATTGTTTTCAAACCCTTAGCCTCCTTCAGATATGTGTCATTTCTAGAGTGGATGCCTGGATTACCTCCAAATCCACCAAGATGTCTAAGCAGTGATGGAGAACTTTACTCATTCATGTAAATAAGACAAAGTATGTCTATAAAGAAGAGATAAAATTCTTCCTAATGCCTACTGAAAAGACATATCAGAGGTACCTCTCTGGGTGTCTTGTAACCATCTCGAAGGAAGCGACAGCAGCCATAGCGGCCCTGCAAAAACACACAAAATTATAGAAAATTACACAACCTGTGCTTACTCACAGTCCAATACAACAAGTATGTGCTGAGTTTTAAGGATTACTTAGGGATTTTCCTTCCTCTCTTCCAGGCACAGAAGAACCAACTCTGGTTAAATAAATCTTGCTTAATTAGCATTTTTGTTTAAGAAATGGAGGTTTTGTTTCTCTTCCTTTCTGTAAAACAAAAATAAAGGAAATTCTCACCTGCAACTTGGATATGATTTCACTCTTGGTTACATTAACAAGGTTTAGATCCTCCACTGCAAAAGCTGGGTAAGAAATAATAGAGAGAAGGCCAGCATCTATCTCCTTTGACGTGGATGCCCTTGGCAACATGGAGTACAGAATAGACTGAGCAAAACAAGAATAGAAGAGATGTAAAACAATTTATTACTTCAAAAGACTATGTCAAGTGCAAATGGAACAGACTATATAATTTGCAAACTGACAGAGAACTCTCTGCATAGTTATTTTTAACCAAGTTAGAATGAGAATGCTTCACACCACTCAGTTTCACATGATCTACTAGAGCAGGGATAACAGAGTAATTTGAAGCCATCCCTATTACAATGACTTCTTGGTTCAGTTAATCAACATCTTATTTAAAAACAAAAGGGAGAGGATGTTGGGTTTTCCCCAAGTGAAGGAAAGAGCAGAATAATTTTTACCTGACAATGTTCTACTTCATCAGGAAGAACATGAATCACTGATTTGTGTCCTCCATGAGCTCCAAAAAGATCTAGTTCATCAATTGCTTCCAAAGCAGCCTTCAAAGAAAACCAAACCACAACCCGAAATAATTAAATACCTTTTAAAGCAAGTATACACCCTAGCACCTCTGCTTATCCTCTGAAGGAAGTTACATAAGACATAACTTTGTTCCACAGACAATTCTTTTATCTTTAAAGGGAAGCTTGGCAGTATTTTGGAAAAAGTAAATATTTCTGTCTTTCCAGTAGTAGGATACAGCATTGATGTGCTGGTGATCCTTCTTACAATTTAAAGGCAATGCAAAGCAATGGGGAGCTGGCCTTCCACTGAGACATCATCAAAACAGTGAAGTACTTAGTAATAAATGCTGCTCCTGTCCTATACTCCAAAATAGCCCCCATTCAGTGTCCTTTCACTCCTCCTGCCTGAAGAGCTGCTCAAAGAAGAAAGCTTGTTCAAAGCAACAGAGAATCAGCAAAGGCCGACCCCTCAAGAAGAGACCTTCACCACGTCTCTGATACCATCACTTCCCCAGGGAAAGAAAAATGAGATGTCTGATCTCCCCACAGCCCACTGAGGCACACCATGCTCCATGTCAACAGGTGAATCACATCTCATACCTCTTGGCCATAATGCATTTTCCTGGTGAAGGCACTACCAGCCCAAACGCTGATTCCATTTGGACACTCTTACTTTAACCTAGCAGGCTACAAATACAAAACCCAGCTTTGAAGAATTGTGGTGTGCAGCACCACACAGGGACCGTGGCAGGAAGAGAGAAAGGACTGGATGGCCAGGGCCAGGCTTGCAGAGCCTTCCTCTGAAATGCATATTCACAGAGTTGTGTTAGCACTGAATGTTGCTCTTGTGCCTGTTTTTATCCTGCAGCTTCATGGACACGCAGCTTCTCTGACAAAGGAAGGACCCCCCAGGGCAGCTTTCCTTACCACTATACAGGGGAGTAATGGCATTTTAACTCTTCTAGCACAAGGTTTACTGCCTCTGCACAGCCCTTCTCTCTAGACCAGCACTACAGCAGCACATGTTCCTGACAGCAGCAAAAAGTCCCACTGAAGAACTCATAGCTGGGACCAGGTACAGCCTTAATGGTGCAGAAATGGCTCTGAGTACCACTCAAAGGCATACGCTCTGTGCTGTGCTGCTGCCACAGGTGCCACACAAAGCAGCTATGGGAGAGCACTCCTGAGGCACATTTAAAACAAACAGCATCTGCCTCAGGTTCTGCAGCAGGACCTTCCCTGTGCCCCCATCATCCCACCCAAAACAGCACTTTTAATGTACTCAGATCCACAGAGAAGCAAAGCTGTGCAGTGAGTTCTGCAGATCATCTCGACATCAACAAGTCCAGACGTCACACAGAGAACACATCAGAATGTTCAGGGTAAAAAATTTCATAGTGGACAGCTAAGGAACCACTGCCATCACAGCCACTGCCCCATGGCTGTTTGACTGAACTGTGGGGCCAAGACCAGCAGTTTCTCCCTCTTGCAATGCACACAAGATCTTGATAACTAAAAAACTTTGCTGAAATGCAAATACACCTTTGACCTTAATGATATTTGTCTTCTGTCAGTCCTCCAGAAACAAAGTAAAAAGGTAGTTGTCAATTACAGGTTTACATTTATGGCCTTCTGAGCTTCTTTTAGTATCTCTGTGACCTTGTGCTATGGGGGAATGAGAAATATCCACTGTTTTTAAGCACATCTTCACTTAATTTTCTCTCTGAATTACTTGTGAAGAATTTCTTAGACTGATATTCTGCTGTTTTCCAGAAGTTACATCTGATTTAATCTTACCATGAAAACATCACATGTAATACTGGGGTTGGAGAATTAAGAGGGAAAGAAAACCAGAGGCCACTTAATGAGACTGCATGTTACTGAATCTATCGGTTTCATGGTTCAGTGAATCTGGTACCCTTCTTGCAACCCCTGGAACAACTGTGCTGATGTCCTTTAATGAGAGCCATTATCACAAAGGCTTTACACTAAAAAATACTCACTCACACCCAAACAAGAATTCTTATACAATCAGTTAACTATTGCAGTGGCCAAGAAGACTATGCAAAGGAAGCCATCAGATTTGTCAGAACCCTTCAGCATGACAGAACAGCCACGAGGGAGGTGTCAGGAAGACATTCTCACTTTGGCCATCCCTACGGAGCTTGCGTTCAGTTCAGGGATGCCCTGGTTTGTCTTATCACCACGTTCCCAAATTCCATAATCCTGCAACAACATCAAGAAAAAACAGGCATTATTATATACAAAAACAGTGTTTTCCCCCCTGCCCCACAACAATCCAGACTCCTGCATGAAATTAGTTTATAATTTGCCTTAAAAAAAGGGGGTGGCTCCAAGTCTCTAAAGAGATCCTCCTTGTGTTTAAAGGGAGCACATAAAAGTATACCCCAGCAGGATCAGGTATACAGTCATGAATTGTTGCCTTCATAGAACACACAAAGCCCCTTATCCCTCCTCCTGTTCATGTTTCTCCCTGCATCCCCTCAACCCATCGCTTTCCAGAGCATTTATTAACATCCTGCTCTTTTTAGAAAGGCTCACAAGATTTTAATTAGACATTAGGAAATATTGTTAATTATCAGTTAAAAAACCCTCTGTTATTATGACAGAACAAGTATACTTCATGCACACAGCAGTAAATCCTCCATGGCCCTCCCAACATGTCCAAAGATGCTGCTCACAATGTGAAGTACTGACAGGTTCTGATAGCTTCTCATGGAAAAAAACCAAGTCCCTGTTTTCCTTCTCCATCAATAAATAATTTTCCACCCACACCTGAGCAGTGTTCAGATGATTTACATACAAATAACTACTTACAGCAACTTTGTAGGCAGCTTCAATGTAAAAAACAAGATTCTGAATAAAGGTAACCTCATCGAGGGTGAAGATAATACGTAACCCTGATTAAAAGAAGGGAAGAGACTAATTATACCATAATAGAGCTGAAGTTTCATGCTTTTGTTTATTTGCTACCAACTACTGCCCACTGAAATCAAAGGAAAAATTCATACTGATTTGAAAAGGTCAGGCAGCAAACCTCAATAATTGCTACTGACAAAACACTTCAAATGCCACCAATACATACGGTTTCAAAGAACCCCTGTGGGGGTGGCATTCAGACAGTGGGTACAAAGCAGAGACATCTGAGCCAGCCCTGGCTCTTCAGGGCATTCCAATTCCTGCAGCTCCCCACCCTTCTGCCTGCTTAGTGCTCTATCTAGGAACCTTTAGGACAACCAGGTGCCCACTCTGCAGAGCTCAACTGCAAGGGGCTCCAAGGGCAGAAAAATACACAAGGAAATAAATCCTTATCCTCATAGGAGGAGTCCAGCAGAGAGGGACACAAGATAAAACAGCACCAGTAAGAAAAGGAATGGACGGCACAAGTGGCATCTGACTGGATGTCACCACTCTCTGAAGAAACCTGGTTGACCATTAGGATGCCCTACATAGTCTTTAAACATGAAACTTCTCTGACATAAGAGAATATTTCATGTATTTGTATGCCAGTAAACCTTAAGGGAATAGACACTGACAGCTACTATAAACATGAAATCTGAATTAAGTCATGTCTCTTTTCCAAAGAAACATTACTTCCTTCTGAGTAATAATTATCTAAAGGTCTTTGAAGCTAGTTACTACTTTATTTTTCCTTTTTAAATGAAGGTGAGAATAAAGAAAGACTGCAACTGCTTACCTGATGCAGTCATCTGTGCCAAGAAAAGCAGGTAAAGGGAAGTTGCATCCACTTGTAGATGCCCCCACTGGTCGTCCCCAACCACCGTGGCACAAGTTGCAGAGTTATACTTGGCATGGAGGCAGTCTTTGGTACTCTGTGTGCGTTTGAACTTCTCTACCTTATCAACCTAAAAGACATCACAAAGCTCAAAGCTGAAACAATTCAGAAGGAATTCTCCAAACTATTTCAAAATTAACATTTTTTCTTAGGTGAGGAGAAACTTGAGGTCCTAATTCCTGTTACCTCACTTCAGTGTGTTTTGACTGATGAGTGCTTAAATGCAACTCTGACTTCAGACTAAATCCACATCTCTACAGCGAAGAATAAGATGAAACTATGTAGCTGAGTTCAGATCTAAACTACATCTTGGAGAAAATCAGTTTGCAAACGCAAAACTCTGATTGGCTACAAGCACAATCTCAAAAAAGTGCAAACAAGATCAGTTTTGCTAAAGTTTTAAAAACGGTCCCCCACCACCACCTACACACACGCAAAAATAATCACTCTACAGAAGACAGAACAAATACATGCTTCAATAAACTGCTTTGTAAATACAACACATACTAATTCAGCTCATACCTATGACATTACCTGTCTCATCATGCACTGCAAGAGTCCCCGCATCAGCTTCACAACATTCTGCAGAAACAAAACACACCAGTGGCATCATCACATGGTCAGCCTCATCAGCTGTTACAAACAACATTCAAAAGTGACAAAGCTCACATCCTCTACTAATGTCCTGCCAAAGGTAAAAAACCCATGTAGTTGCCCAAAATGCTTTATGTGCTTTTTTTTTAAAATATACTCATCAATTTTTATTCCTATATCCTAATCTAGGAGAACTAATCTCTTCTCAAAGGTCCTCTCTAAACAGTGGAACAACTCCATGTGGTCCTTCTGTCCCGCTAAAGAAATAAGAGGAAAGCTATGTCTTGTAATCACAATAACAATAATAATGATGATAATGATTTTTAGAGTAACAGATCCAGGGAACACTGGTCAGTGACTGCAAGACATTGACATGACTAGAAGACCAGTAGAGCCTCTTCCACTCCTTATACAGTAGAACAGAAAGCAGGTGACTAGTGTAGAAAAAGGGCCTTACATGTGAATGTAGAGAAGTACAAGATTTTGCCTTAAATAAAGAAATCAACCCCATCTTTTTACTCAAAAGTTATAGCCTCAAAATATGATCATGCAAACTGAGTCCAGGTTATTCTATCACCACAGATCTCCTCGGTTTGAGAAGGACACGTCAGCAAAAAATTCACCCAGTGATTTCAAAACAACAGCAGGACAAAGACTGCAATATTCCCTTGCCTGCCATTTAACCCATCTCTACACTCTCACTTCTAATACCCACTTTCCCAGCTGCAGATAAAGAAATTAACTGTGTGAGTTACCTCCCCTTCCAATTCCCCAGCATGAGTCTTACCAGTTTGGAGATTGTTCCCTTCTCCAGTTTGATCAAACACATCTATACACCATACACAACCCCCATGAGATGACACAAGTGTACATTCCAAAGACTGCTACTTTAGATGGCATGTTCATCTTTATGGGACAGAATGGATTAGCAGATAGACTGCTACCATAGCATCCAAGGCAACCTACGCCTGATTTTCTGCTCTAAAATACAACTCAGGAGGGACCACAAGGTTTAATCAGAGACAGGCTTGTAAATCTGGGCACAAAATCTCTCAGAAGCCTAATTTTCAACACCTGGCCGATGAATGGAAGTTTGACTCCTACACATTTTTGTTCTGTTGGTATTTTAATTCAGATGTTATCCCCTCTGTCACCCAGTTCTCCTAATCCTGCTTGCCAGAGTGTTGCCAGAGATGCCGCACCACACACGCTGCGTGGATGTTGCTATCACTGGAACAAGACACGTACTCCAAACTGCAAAAGCTCTGCAAGATCCCAGACACAGCAGCAATGCAAATGCACTCTTCAAAAACACTACCATATGAAAAAAACCAAAGAGCATAGCTGGCTTATGCCAAACTCTGACATACCTGCTCAAGCTCGTAGGCTTTGGCCTTATCCTCGTCCCGATCCGCATTCTTGCGATAAGCCATTCCCAGCCCCCACACAGCCAGGATGCTGTAGATGTTGTCCCGAACCCAAGCATCTTTATGGTCCGTACCAGCTGAAAGCAGCCCCGTAACTGGATTCTAACCACAGCACAAGGAATAAAGAACAAACAGGACCACATGAAGCGCCATCTATTAAGAAGCACCACTTTTCTGTGTTAAAGGGTAACAAAACGAAAATGATTTCACGCTAATTGCACACCATGGCTGATCACAATTTCACAACAAAAGTGAGATCCCATCTTTCTTTCCCAAACCCTTGCAAGTGAAATGCAAAATTTATTTGAACACTTCAGAATGTAAAATTTATACCATCCAGCTGGACATTCTCATCCACACAGGATTGTTAGCTAAGCAACTGATGAAATTCTAAATACAATGAGAAAATAGGAATTTAAATTTTACCTATTTGTGAGGAAAAGAGGGTACCAAATTAACATTCAAAGTTCTGTTTGGAATATATTTTTCTCTACGCAGCTGGTTTTTGGCATAATCTTGAGGAAGTACAAAACACTACTTATCTTCTTGGAGATTAAAAAAGTATTTCTATATATGTGCCTGCTGGGTTTGTGACAGCTAAATGAATGCATGCAAAGTCTTTTTATACTTTCCTTTGGAAAATGTACAGAAAGACAAATTGTGATGGTGTTGAAAAGCAGCACACCGAGTAGTCTCCCACATCCCATGCTCTCATGAACTGACAACGCATTAATGTCTTTCCTCGTGCACATTCAGACTGTTAGTAGAACAACATAATAAGAGAATTAATATTTTAGGTGGTTTTGGTTTGGATTTTTTTAGGAAGTGTTTACTCTTAAAAACTACAATTATTTTCTTCTGTTATCTGCTGACACCATGTGAAAACTACAGCATTTACAAGGTGCTAAAGAACCCAAAGGAACACTGAGTGCACTTAATCCCACAGATGTCAAAAGGATTTTAGCTCAGCTGGTACTTCAAAGCATTACCTCTGTGCAGTGATGGCTAATTGCACTAGCAGGTCTCATCCTGCAAATCACACTGCACATACAGATCCATGGAGCAAGGAGTTTTACCAGCACCCATGGGCTATCAGCTGAGAGCACTGCAACAGAAAGCTGATTGCTGGAACAAGATTTTAAACTGCTGTATCATGCCCAATCCTATTTTTAAATCTACCTATTAATCTGGACAAAAAAAAAAAAAAAAAACAGCAACCCAAACTACAAAACACACCAGTTCCTACACAGCAGACACTAATGAGAACTTCAGCAATACAGGTACAAAACCAATGGAGTTCTAACCAGAGCAGCAAAACAAGTAAGCCCCCATTAACGTCTTGCTGAAAATCCTTTTAATTTGCACCTGTCTCACTGATCTGTCAGATGAAAACTGACATAAGCTCTAGCAAAGCCTGCAGATAGCCTGCTTGTGTTAAACCATATGCGACACAGTTGGGGTTACCCACAAAAGTATGACAAATGCACTTTCCTTATTAGCTCCATATGCTTTTCACTTATAGTACTGCAGCAATATTTAAAATCTACACAGATGTTATGTTTTGCTATTTTACAAGCATATCTTAAGATTCACATTTTCTCTTATCTCATTCAATTTAACAGCTGTAATAAGCAGCTGAGAACATCCTTCTGGTGGTGCCCTTCAGTGTCTGCTCTGCTACAGCACCAAAGCATCCCCCTGTCCCTGGGGGTACATGGAAATGCTGGCAGATCCCAGACAGACAGGAGATGGTAGTCTGGTCATAGCCTCCTTTTACAACCTTTACCAGGACTGTAACTATCATTGTACGTGCTGCAGGGACTATCAGCAGAATGCAACATCTGCAAAACAAGAAAAAGTTTGCTACTGACTCAGACCTGCGAGGTGTCACACAGAAAACTGTCAGCCCTGGTGCAGAGTCTAGGCCTGTGCTTTGAGCACGTCTGCCTAGTAGCACATATACTCTGAATTATAATTGCCCCTAAAATCACATCAATTTAGAGTGATTGGAATGAACACAAGCTCAGTTGTTGCTAATGAGGAACCTGACTCCTGGTGTATTCAACACCTTCTTATCTAACCAAAACGTTCTGAGCACACTTCATGTGCTGCACCCTTACAAAGGCGAGCGTGTCACTGCCCTCCATCAGAGAACACCAGCTGGGGTACCAGGTCTGCACCCTGGCAGTTTGTGGACATAAGGTTCATGGTCACAGTCACACATCACCCCTGTGCTGAGTGGTGACACCTCAGAAGCATTTTGAATGCCTTCTGGCTCTTCTGCCAGGCTGCTCTGGGACAAACCAGTAGATAAAATTCCCCTCCCTGGCACCAAGAAGGCACCAGCAGGAGTGAAGCAGCAGCCCAACCCATCCAGTCACAGATTATTCTGCTCCCAAGGAAGTCAGGATTGCATGTGGCACAGAGACAACCATCCTAACTTGCCCAAGTAAGCACTGCAACTCTTCACCCAGCTGAGCACATTTTAAATCTATTGCAGTGAAAAAACATAAAAGGTACAGATATAGAAAAAAAATCTAGAAACAGGACTTGAGCATCTCTCTGGGCCCTCTTGTGATATCGCTGCCCCTCTGCCTAGCTGCTAGCAAGTATGTGACTTCTTTCCACATACAGAAGAAAGCTTTTTTATTTCCTTTCCCCACCTCTGAAGTCTCCCAGACATTGAGCCCTTAGTGGAAAAGGCAATACACGGTGATGAACACTCAGTACTTTAAGCAACAATTACAAAATTCTGGGTCACTAACATAAACCCTTGTATTACCATTTAGTTATCCTTTTTACTACTGCTAAATATTAATATCATTAAGGCATAGCTTTCATGGGGCATGTTTGAGCTCTTGATCTCAGAGGCTCCATCTCCTTTCTAATGGAGGCTGTTATCAGCGTCCTCATCTTATAAACATGGAAATCAAGACAGGCATTGGAAGCCAAAGTGATTTGTCCAAAGTCCTCCTGCAGACAAAGGGCAGAGACAGGAGTGCACATCTCAGCATCTGCTGCACCCCAGCACACCGAGAGAGCAAAATGATCTCTTCACACCACTTTTATTATATTCTTGATGTTCTTGTATTTGTTTACAAATACAAGAGTGTGCAAAAACAAGTACATAAACATTAATTCACAGGTGTCTGTACCCTGTGCCCACAACAGTCAGTGGCAAAAATCCTACTGACCTAGGCAGATTTGGGTCCCAACCCCTTCTTTCACTGCTTTCCAGTTGCTTGTAACATTCAGCAACAAAGTGTATTTGGTGAGTGATTTGTGCGAGTAACTCTGTTTCTCTCATCTTTGCCTACCGGACTGGTACAGCCAAGGCAGGCAGGACACGGCTCGGGGCTCGGTGAGTCCCCAGAGCCCGGCGGGGTGAATTGAAGCGAGAGCGCAGAGCAGAGCAGAGCTGCCAGCAGCGAGAACAGTGGGAGAAGGGACTGGAATCTCCGGAACGTGCCCTGCCGCACACCGGGAACACACAGGGAGCACACTGGGAACACTGGGAGCAACAGAGGGAACAACAGAGGGAGCAACTTAGGGGGCAACTGAGGGAACACACAGGGAGCAACACAGGGAACACACAGGGAGCACAATAGGGAGCAAAATAGGGAACACAATAGGGAGCACACCGGGAGCAACAGAGGGAGCACAATAGGGAACACACAGGGAACAACAGAGGGATCAACAGAGGGAGCAACTGAGGGAACACATAGAGAACAACACAGGGAGCACACAGGGAGCACACCGGGAACACACAGGGAGCAACAGAGGGAGCACACCGGGAACACGCAGGGAGCACAATAGGGAACACACAGGGAACACAATAGGGAGGACAATAGGAAGCACAATAGGGAGCACACCGGGAGCTCTGCACTGTCCCGGGTCCACACCGAGCTGTTCTGACACGGCTCGCAGGGCCTGCTCAGAGCTCGGATGTCACCGGCGCTTCACCGTGCTGGGGGAATGTATTTTTGTGTATGTACATATATAGTGTGCAGCGGGGGGTGTATCCTAACACAGAATCACAGAATGTACTGAGGTGGAAAGGACTCCAGGATCACTGAGTCCTGCCCCTGGCTCTCACAGGACATTCCCAAGGGTCACACCATGTACCTCAGAGTGTTGTCCAAACACTTCTGGAACTCTGGCAGGCTTGGTGCTGTGGCCACAGCCTTGGGGAACCTGTTCGGTGCCCAGCTACCCCCTGGGTGAGAATCCTTTCCCTGATATCCCACCCGAACCTCCCCTGACTCAGCCGTGCTGGCCACAGGCGTGAGAAGCTGGGAACCCGTCCGTCCCCTTGGCCCCTGAGGATGCTGAACAGCGCAGTGAGCTCTCCCCACAGCGGGGGGGACGGCCGACAACACAGTCCCTACGCAGCACTATTATGTGCCAACTCAGGCTCGCAGTATTTCCCGCACGCTTCCCAGCGACAGGGGCGCCTCCCGGACCCGGGGATGTGGGGAGGAGGATGCCGAGCGCCGGCTGCGGAGGGGATGCTCTCCCACGGGCCCGGCCGTGCCCCCCCCGGCCCCGGCCCCAGCCCCAGCCCCAGCTCCAGCCCCATCCTTATCCCAACGGCCATCCCATCCCATCCTCATCCCCAACCCCACCCCCAGCCCCATCCCCAGCCGCATCCCCTCACCTGGTGGCACAGGATGGTCCGCTGCACCAGCCTGGCGTAGCCGTCCAGCCGCACCCCGGAATTGCTGCGGCTCCTCATGGCCCAGCCCGGCCGGGGGGCAGCACTGTGAGCTTTTTTTTGGGCTGCAATTCCCTGTCTTTCTGGGCGGTGATGGCGGCCCGGCCCGGCCTCTCCTCTCCGTCCTCTGCTCTGCTCTCCCTCGGTCCCTGCCCGCCCTCGGGGCGGGGCGGTGTGACAGCCGACACGGGCACGGCGGCGTTTGCGGGGGGAAAATAAGTCGTTTTATACATCCTTTTCGTAAATTCGTAAAATACCATTGGAAAGGCCAGAATACTTATGGGACGTTCCCCCCCCCCCCGCCCCCCCCCCCGCCCCCGTAAACACCCCACAGTTTCGAGATCGCATGGAATTTTAAAAATATTAGATAATGATAGATAGATAGATAGATAGATAGATAGATAGATAGATAGATAGATAGATAGATAGATAGATAGATAGAGGCAAGACTTTTTCAGGTGTTTTCACATCGCAGTCTTGGCTTTGCCACATAACCAAGGAAGAGGATTTGGGAGATTTCTGAAGGACATGAATCACAGAGAAAGAAGATTTGGGAGATTCCTGAAGGACACGAACCACAAAGAAAGACTATGAGGAGATTCCTGGAGGACATGAAGCTGCTGTTCTATTCCCACAGTAATTCCCCAAGTAATTCCCCAGGAACACTGAGCAGAGCATCATTCTGGCTCCGTATGCCCTGGCCTGCCTGCAGCATGCAGTTCCCCAACAGGATTGAGGGTGTCAGGCAAGGAGGACCGAGACATTTGCAAACACTTGAAACCCACAAACCAACCAACCTGTTACACACAGCTGCAAAATCTTCAGCACATTCACTCTGTGCTTCTGCCAACAGGAGTACAAACATGCTGAAGCACCGCACAGAAGTTGCAGAGTAGCTGAAGGTGTGGGATTCACTGATTTCAGAAAGGATTTTTTCCCATTGTGTTTTTTTTCCCTCACGTGAAATCGCAGCATTAACAGAGTTAATATTGTAACTTCCTCTTGCAGTGCTTCCTTCACTGACAAACTGGCAGCCGTTCTTGAGAAAAGAGCATTCCAAGGAGACGTGTTCGTTCAGCAAACACCGGACACCCACACTCTGCAGGTTCCACCAGGAAGGGACGGGGTTCACCATCTCCATCAGCCAGAGCCATGTGGTGAGGGCTGTGCTGTCCTAGGACCAATTCACTCTCCCCTAAACTCCAGCTCCCCCCTCCAGGGCACTGCTTTTTACAGACACTGCCCACACTTAGGTCTGCTGAGCAAGGTGGTGCCAGCTGCACACGGCAGGTTGCTGTTCATCTATGACTAAGCTTCAGACCTCCTCACAGATGTTCCTGACTTAGCTTTGCAGCCACAAGTTGATGCACAGAATTTTACTCTGCACTCTTGGAAAGGGTTGCAGCTTTCACCACGCTCTGGGTGCCATGGCTAAACTCCTGGCAGTGCCCAAGGGACCAAATACCAAAAGGATACTGTAACATTCAAGGTGAAAACACCTTCTCAGGTAGTTTAATGATAATTATTTACTGAGCTGAAATAATATGCTGGCATGAGTGCAAAATTTTGCTACAATATGTGCATACTTTTAAGTGGCAAAGTAAGAAAGGGGTCCCCACCCCTAGGAATACATAAAATGGAAAGTATTTAAGGAATCATAACATATCCTAGTGAAAAAAAAAAAAAAATGAAAAGAAAGAAAAAGAAGACTCCAAGCAGGTCAGTGACACTGGAATGTCACTGTCATGTGAAAACATCATGTGTTTTCATAGGGAATTTTATTACTGAAGCCACACAGCTATATGCTTTTGCTTATAGCATTCTTGTGGGAGAGCTTCAGCAGACCTGAGGGCAGGCATTGGCTGGACAGACTTAAGTCAGGGTTTCTCTGCTAAAATTCAAGTCTTTTAGACCATGAAAGGTAAAGTATGTGAGAGATGATAAATGTTAACAGCTAGGTCAGCATTTCCTCCAAGAGGTTACATACTGCAGCTCATGTAATCTGGAGAACTGTAACAAAAGCCAGTATTAATGACACATTTATCTAAAAGACAAAGTTTATATATTTTATGTGTTGTACTTGTTGCAAATTTATTGCGTTTTTTTTTACAGTTGAAAATATAAATATAAGAACATTAAATAAATTTACAAGAAACACTGCAAAGGCAATTAGCCAAATAGTTAAAGCATTCACAGAAATGCATTCCAGCTACTAGCATTCCAGGATGGGCTTTTACCAACATGCAGCTAAAACCTCGCGGATAAACGCAACCAATCCTTTAAATTCTCACATTAAAAGCATATTCAGAGTAATCTTAGACATAGGTGACCAAAAGAACCCATGTGTTGCCCAGAGAACCACAAGAGGGTTTGAGTACTGAAGACGTTCAATTGCTGGACTACAACAGAGCCCCAGATAGGAGGCAATTAACTGATCCTTTTTGTTGAGAAGAGTGTTTCCAGGGCTTCCTGCCGAGTCCTCCAGGAAAGCAAAGCCCCTGCTCCCCTTCAGCATGCATCTGCTTCACACAGCCCCCTTTGCAGGGTCTGCTACTCTGCAGTCTCGTGCCAGTTTGTTCTAGTTCTTGCTCCAGGGGCATCCAGCCTTTGCCCAAGAACACAAATTAAAAAAGAAGTGGCCACAGCCACACACCTGTGTGAGGAAGAAGAGGTACAACCAGGGCTCGGGGTAATTTCTGTTCAGGAAGAATCTTCACAATGTTGTATGGGGGGTTCAGTTGTTTTGCATGAAGAGACAAAATCCATCTTTTTCAGGCAAATATCACAAGGGGAACAAAATTTTGCTTCAGCAATTACTGAGACAGGGCTTCAGGATTTGGTTTGCCAACCAAGGGCCAAAGCACAAGCAGAAATACTCATTAGAATAGTCCAAGAGCTGCCCCTTAAAAAACAGCCACACAATGAAACAATTTCTCAGCTACTAAATATAGCAGCTGGTATTTATTACTTTTTTTTTTTTGCCCCAAAAGCCCCAAACTTCTCTACTTTCATTATTGAAAATGAGAGATGGCAGTGTGTGTAATCTCTGGAACCACCACTCAAGACAAAAACTGAGCCTGCTGAAATCAATGGCAAAAACTCTGATGGACTTCCTCAAGCTACTAACAACTTCGTTATGTTTAATAACCTACTGACTACTTTATTTATCACTCTCTCATTCATGGCTCTCTGCTTGGATTGTATCCACTTTCTGTTCCTTTGTGATGTACTAAAAGGTTGCTAAACGTTCAAGATCGATCGTGTTTGTTATTTACAGTTTTCCATCTAGTGAATATATTCAAACCACTGTAAGTGATTCCACTTACTGAACAAAGTAACTTCTGTATCATTCTGTGTTAACATTAATTAACTAAAGAAAAATGTGAACTTACAATAAAAGTTAAAAACAAAATACCAATTATTTTTCTATACATAGGAATATTTATATTACAAGAAATAAATATAAAAGTATCATTGAGATGCCTAAGGGTTGGTATTTTTCTGTTTATGTACATCACTACAGAGTTTGCTACTACAACGTACAAAAAGTTGAAGGCAGTGTAGCTAAAATTTTTAAAGTTAACATCATTTGTATACACAAGTTGTAACTTTCTACATTTATACAATACTACTAAGCATTATATCCAGATAAACTTAATGGTAAAGAAAAAAGTCTAAACAAAACTTTTGTTTAGATGTAAAAAAACCTCTCAAAAAACCCATTCTGATGAAGAACCAAAACGGAAATATGCCAGCTGTAATCTGACATCCAAGACCTTTAAAACTAGAAGCTTCCTTTTTTTTTTTGTTTTGTTTAATAATTGTCCTTGTCAATCCATTACATCATTGCACGGCTGCCTTGAAGTTCCAGTACGGCATATTAAATAAAATCAGTTCTTGGTCTGCTCACATTATGTAAAACTGTTAAAGTAAAAACTCTACTTCACACTGTAAAACAATGTGCTGTTTAAAGGGAAATCACATTTTCTCCATAGAATTTAGGCTTCCTCTCTTTGAAGTCCTTCTTAGCGAGATATGGCTTTCTTGGCTGCCAGTATCATCCTTGTCTTGAAATACAAGTTGTTTGCCTGAAAAGTCATGGAGACACACATCACCATTCTGTATGCTGAAAGGAACACCATTCTTCTCACTGGAAAGATGGCCTGTTGAAACAAAAAAGTGCATCCTCTGTGAGAAAGGTTCAGAATTAAGTCTCTCATGCTTTCTCAGTCACTGAAGGGAGTTCATGGACTCTCATTTTTTTCCTGCAACAAATAAAAAAAATGTGAATTGTACGGATTTCTCTTTCTGTGTGACATCATGAAATTTGAGAGATGTTAATATATTTATGTACAACAGGATTCCACACTTTTAAGCAGCGAAGGTCACGATTCTCAAAATGTAGACTTTGACTTGAAATATCACTAGATAAGACGCAAAATACTTCTAATTTTAGTTTTGCTTTATCAAGTTAAGTTCAAAAGGTTTCTCAAGTATGCCATGAATCCAAAGGAAGAAAGCATTTGAGAAAACAGGGATTATTTTTTGACTTTGAAAGGCATTCAACTTGCAGCACATATTTCTGGAGGACAATCAGAATATGGCCTAGGTCCAGGTATGGGGTTTTTTTGGAGCTCACTTTTTAAAACGAAGCACTGCAATGTTATTTTGAAGCTCTGGCTGTGAGAGCAGGGTAATCAGGTACAGCAAACTGGGAGGCCCCATGTTCCTAGCCCCAGTCAACTGGCTTTTGGAGGCATTTGCCCAGCCTTTCGGAGACACAACTACACGTGTTTGGAAGATTAAGGGTAAGAAACTGCCTCAAAGAGCTTTGCTAGGAGGATCAGCTCTATCCAAGCATAGGTTTAGCATCTTCTTGTGGAAGTCTGAAAGGCCCAGAAGACTTATTTAGTCAATCTATGCAGGCAAGGTATCACACAACTCTCTTGACATGAGTGGAGGATGTGGTACATGGGTCACAGCATTCAAAATATACAATAAAATACAGGAGGAAAGGAGGTGGGTCATCTGAGATATCTGTGTTTGTGTGTGCACTGGAACAAAGCTCTTTCAGTTGCTTTGTCTGAGAAACCGTTGGCACTGGACACACAGACTCTCTCACTGGAAAGATCTAATTATGTGAATAAACTAGGACAGAATTGGAGCACATCCCACAGAACTGGCATCACTCAATGGTTTAGATAATCAATTTAGCATCTCATTCAAAAACACTATCCAAAACAACAAAAACTTTTTCCAGAAAGCCACAACAGGACCATTCACTCAGTTGCTACAACAAACAAGTTCAATAGAACATTTCTGTTATCTTTCTTTCTGTGAGAAGAGCAGTCAAAATGCTTTTGTAGCTGTGTGTAAGCATGTCAAATGTTGCAGGGAGGGATGGCATCTTTCATCAGAGCAATTAACACAGCTAGGGAAAAAACCCACACCCATCAAGGCATACAGGCTTCTGTGCCTGAAAATTTCTCTCTGAAAGGTAATGCTTCTACCTAAAATATTGTCTGACTTTGGTGATGAGAGTGACTGGATTCTGGTTCTCAACTGACCTGTTAGATACAAATTATTACATTGTGTGCTACCCAAAAAAGAGATTTTTTAAAGGAGTGTCAAAAAAAAAAAATAACAAGCTCAGTTTGCAAGCTGTTTAGGGCACGTTCAAATGCCATTGCCTGAAGTGTGATTTCTTTACAATATGCATTTAATACATTCAAAGGGACAGTAGCCTATTAAGAGGGTAGCATATATGACTTCCATGGCTTTTACTCTGTACATCTGAGAGGCTATCTGCTAAGATTACCTCATTGATTATCTGCTGTCTTCTGGCGGCATGGGCCAGCAAATGAGGGCAACACCACCTCTCTGAACATGTTCAACAACTTCATAACAAACATTCTAGTTGATGACTTCTTAGCCTCAACTCTCGGTCAGCTGGGAAAGATACCTCAGGTACACAGGAGTAATGTCCTCTGAGTTTTGCTTGACTTAAGTTTTAATGCATTACAGATTTTTAAGTTCTTTTTCTCTTTGAAAAATTGGTTGTCTTTTCTGAGAGCTCAAATCAGCAGCATGACATATGCCCAAAAGGAGTGTGAAAAACTAAATTATGTCCACTGAAAAAAGATCAGTTTTTAGTAAGTACATTCAGTGGTGATTCATATCTAGTTTTCTCAACAGACAAATAAGCCACACCAAATTGCAAGTGAAATTGAGTGGAGTGCTATATACCACCTGCATTTCAGCTTCTTGGGAACAGAGCAGGGGTAGAAGTTCAGAGGACATTAGTATGGTAGAACAGGAAGGAGAGAGAATTTTATTTTGAAAAATTGTTTCTTACAACAAAGATGTTTCTGTTAGGCAAAAACATCCTTAAAATCCCCCCAGGGGAAATAAAGAGCTACAGAGAAATTCAGCTTCAGTATTTTCTCTGTAGCCAACAGTGAGAAAGCCCCCTCAGCAGTGCTCTCTTCACTGAGAACTTCTGTAAGTTACAGTCTCCGTTTCCTCTTCTCCTCTCATAAGCAGCTTCCATATGAGCACTCCATTAATGTTCTTCCTCATATTACCCCTACATGATTTCTTTCAGACTTTCAAGCTGTAGTATTATCCTGTATTTCTTTCTTCTTCAGGCCACGTTTGTTTTAATATGGTTTAAAACATGAACTGTTTCAAAATGTGCTTGAAGTTTATTGCGATATATTCAGGTGACAAGAAATGTGTTAGCAGCAGCTGCTGGTTCAGTAATTGCTATAATAACAAATAGTACCCGCTAATTGATACACAAACCAGGAGTTCCCATTGACTAGAAGAAATGGGTATTTCACATCTTTGACTATAGTTCCTTAAAATGGAAGTGTGATATTATTTGTGAGGAAATCCTGAAGTATTCTGACCCTATACATATGAATAACATTTTGTCAGCACTTCCCTTTACATTAGCATGAAAGAGCAGAGCAGTTATGCTTTAAGACAAGAAAAAACCAGCCTGAGAAATACTATCATTCGTTATACTTACCATTTCCATTTGCATGCACTGAATAATCATTATTCATTAGCAGTGTTGTGGAGTTAGTGGAGTTACTGTTTGATTGTAAGGAATTGGAAGAACTGGATACTCCTTGATTTACAGTCTGCTTCTTTAACCCATTAGTAGCAGTTCTACTCCAGTCTACAACAGATAAATGACACAGAAAATAGCACAATTCATACAAGAAATATGTAAAAATATAATTAATAATGCAACTGAATAAAAAGCAAGGCTTTACACGCTCTTCTCATAGTATTCTAGACAGAATTATATTCTCCTAAGAACTTAAAGATTCTTGATGTTTAAAATTATTTAGATATAGTTCCTTTTTCTCCTGTCCCCTTTTTTAACAAAAGCAGCCAACTGTCACAGTTTTACAACTGCAGACCAGACGAGAAAAATAGCTGAAGTGCAGTTGTTGCTCAGAGTTAAAGTGTATGGAATGTATATAGCTTTACGAGAAGTCAGCTACTGAATAACAAAATAACTTAAAATAATTTATAGCTTTTTTTTGCTTTAAACCATGCTTCACTACGCTTTTGTGAAAGTCACTGGTAAAACTACAGTTGACCCAGAAGCTGGAACAAATCTTACCGTTTCTAACTGACCAAAAGTCTTCTGCAAAGACATGCCTTTATCCTGCAGTGGAAGAGGTCAACTGCAGTTAACAGCTTAAGGCAACAGCATGTAAGAACTACATCAGCTACCACTTTAAAGAGTATAATTTGGGAGGTTTATTATACCTCAGATAATAAATTAGAACTGCAACTGCAGCAACATGATTAATCAATGTGTTTTTTTAAAATATTACAAAATACTAGGAACTTAACACTGAGAATAAGTATTCAGAAATAAAAAAAATTTAAAAAATTAAAAACAAAATAAAAAAAATATTTCATATTTACCAGAGTTTTCAGCCAGCCTGAATTTTCCACAACAGAGATATCTTCTCCACTGTTTACGGACATTCTCCTTTGTTACACAATAGAAGATGAAAATGAAGAACCCTGCAAATCAATAACATTACAGAATGTTGCAAAATTTACTTTTACTACTTCTAAATGAACAACTTTTTGGTTTTCTTTCATTTGTTTTAAATGTCTAAGCAAAAGTAATATTTATTTTGTGAAAAAGTTTACAATTCTGAACATTGCAGACTACTTTTTCCTTACATAGATTAATCATACATACAAATGGCAAACCAGTAAATACAACCAATAAAAAAATATCCAAGAAGTGTATAAAGTTTCCTTCTATTAATAAAAAGGAGAAAATTCCATTGATCCTGAAATTTACTTAATGCTTTTGGAAAAGAATTCAAAGCAGTGCCAAACAGA
This sequence comes from Anabacerthia variegaticeps, assembly GCA_035583185.1. Classification (NCBI taxonomy): domain Eukaryota; kingdom Metazoa; phylum Chordata; class Aves; order Passeriformes; family Furnariidae; genus Anabacerthia; species Anabacerthia variegaticeps. Next base: position 102,288,061 of record JAWWEW010000001.1, read on the forward strand.
GTGTATGATGTGACACTGTCAGGCTGTGCAGCTTTTAGAACATGGTGTGACAGTGTCACATCTTTTATCAGCAGTTAACCTGTTACCAGAAAATAACTCATATCTAAAATAATTAATAAATAAATAAATAAATTACACCTTCTTTACTACAATTTCAAAGTCAAATATTTTCTAGAAAGGATTGTACTCATCCCATCTTTTGCCAGTGCCACATTAAAAACTCTTTGTCTGCTTCTCATTCACTACTAACTTCCCCTGCTTAAAAGTCCATCATCGTTGTCTCTCTTTAAGGAAAAGTGGCACTCAGTCCTTGCACAATTTTCCATCTCTAATATTTCCTTTAAAACAGATGTTTTAGGTTTACAGTGAATAGAAACTAACCTGAGATAAAGCTGAATGATCAGACTGGTGTAGACACAGGTGTGTTATGTTTACACTGCTTTTCAGAAAAATCAAGCATGTAAAATCCCACTAGAAGAGATTACCCACATCTTTCTTTGCTTAAGTGTATTTCTTAACTTTGATTTTTAGGATTAGTTTCTGAATGCAACTAAGTGTTGCTCTATACCAAATGGTTCTATGCCAATTTCAGATACTTTGAAACAGTTTTAAAACACCAGTATAAGCCTAATGGAAGTTAGTACGATTTATGCACCTTTATTATTTCTAATATCAAAATTTGCCTAGCACCTAACCTCAAACTGGGCAAACAGGGAACTCAGCTTCATGAAAAAAATTCTCTGACCACACAGCATTTAGTCTTGTGTTAGTTCAATACAACCCCACACAAGACCTGGGAAGATGCGGGTCCAGCCCCTCATGTTACCAAAGAGTAAGGTACTCAAAAATCAACACAGAAAATAGGGCAGAGGTATATACACTGAACTGCAATTTTAATTGCTTTTGTCAGTCTGTGGAATAATCCAGCCAGTCATCTATGTGCCATTTAAGCAGAAGTTTGGATCAAAGCTTCGTCAGGGTAATTCAGGTGTACTTAGATAACTGTAGGCACCTACAGTACCTATTTATACGAAAGCCTTTGCAGGCTCTGACACTCTGCCTTTGGATATGCCCCTTAGCACTGTGGTCTTTACAAAGCCTTCATATCTACTTCCCACATGTTCTTAAGTACTACAGGCCATGCTTAAGAGTTAGACCACTACCTTTTAGATGTTGCAGCCTCGCCTGTCTCAATGGCCCTTTGCTGAATGTCACATCTAAGCCTTAGGGAAGTGTAGAAATGCTACAGTTTTCACTAGATGAACTGCATTATAATGTGAACACTCACAGTAACTGAGTATTCACAACTGATGTGTTGACTAGAGAAGCACAGTCATTTCCAGTGATGTCCGGTTTGCATACACTTTTCAAATGATAATATTAAATATACTATGCCTGTAAATAGTATCTAGATTTCCTGTACCTTACTATAACAAAAATGCAATATAAGATTACAGTAAAGCACTATCATCTCTAATATAATTAACATGTTCAAGGACATATCAAAGTTAATCTTTTATTGCTGAATCAAGAAAATGACATTTCCCAGTGTTTTGTTTGTTATATTAAATGCAAGTGGCTGTCACATGAAGGATGAACTTACCTTGCAAAGTGTTGAAAATGGTAAAGAGGTAAGTAAATACCTCATTTACTGTGAAGAAAGCAAATCCCCAAGTAATTCCCAACAGGAATGTGAGGCCAGCGACACTCCTAAGGTCTTGAATACTTGTTTTCCTTTGAGCACCCAGTTGTTTTTTCTTTTTGATACGACAGAGCTGGATCAGCACAACAATGAACATGCTGATGTTGATCAGGAATATCAGGCAAAAATATCCCACAGCAGTAACATAGAAGACAATTCTGTTTTTAATCCAGCAACTAGAAAAAAAGAACAGTCTGTCAACCATTACCAGAAACAGAAATTAAGTAAAATAAACAGGAGATAAACATGCAGTTTGTTGCACAAACAAACAATTTTTGCCCCTTTAGAAAAGTTCATTTGGCCAAAGGGTACAAGCCTTCATACAGGCAGTAACAACAAAACACATGAGATACTGTAGAGCTGTATCATAACAAACTTTTCATTTCATCCATTGCTTTCTTCCCTCCCTGCCTTTAAAGAAAACCAATTTTGCAGGACCTTCCTCCCCCTCCAAATACACCTCCCTTTAACTCACAATTCATCAGGTCCATTTATTGAAACCTTTCCAGTGGTTATAAGTCCATAATTGTCCGGTGATACTGCCAACACAATGGAGACAACTACTGCAGGTAACCCTAAAGGATTATGAGCAAACACAAAAGGGAAAATTCTAACAAAGACAGTATTATGAGGATTTAAAGTTATTATATTTTTCTATTAAATCTACAACTTGTTTATGAAATTTACCTGTTGAATTCTGTCTAAAAGAATCTAAAAACTGCGGCAATCAAACTGCTCAGGAGCATAATTTGCAAAGAAACAAGTGGAGTACTCCACATCTAGCTCCAAAACTTTCTGAATATGCCAAAAAATGCCACCACTCATCAAACTGACTAAAATATCAATTACAAGATACCTGATTTTCTTTCTTACATATGTTTTAATAAAAAATTCCATTCATTTTAGTGCTTTGACTCATGTTTACGCGCGTGGCCAGAGTCAACAACCAGGCCCAGGATCTCTTCATCCTCTATTGAACCAGATCTATTTTGCTGCTTTTTGTTAGCAACAGTGCTATCTCAGAAACGCAATATATATATATTTAATGGCATTTATTCTCAAAATACAAGTGACACCATCTGTCTGGTTAATTGAAGTGGAAGTATGCCCATTAAAAATTGGTTCTATTGTACTAGCACAAAGAAAATTCATTACCAATCTGCACTGCAGAAGTTTCAGTTCTGCAGCTGGGGAGGTGGTCCATACCTCAGTAAGGTGGAACATACAGGATCAGGTTCACTGATAATTAATACCTGGTCACTGCAAGGTCATGACATTTAATGATTGCTTAATTCTCATTTCTGAACTACATCACATTCACTGAAATATTTAGTAAGAGGAATTATCTATTTAGCATACAAAAAGAAAAAATAAATTACATACCCCAACCAACAACACAAAATTTAAGAATGTATTTCCGTACGTAGGTATTAAAGACTTTCACAAGGGCCAGATACATGTGGAAAGCTTCCAGACCCATCCAGGTGAAGGAAACCAAGAGAAAATAGTGCAGAAATACTGCAACTGCAATGCACAGGCCTCGTGTATCATACAGTGCAATCCACGAGTCAAGGAGGAAAACTAAGTTGAGCAGAAGTAATGCAGCACACAGTTGAATAAGTATTTTGGAGGGGTAGTCTCTTCGGATTTTCCTACAAAAAATCAAATTAGTGACATGACATCAATTGTCCATGGATCCCCGGTTTAGTTCCTCTCTTGGAACAAGTGCCAAGAAAAATAAAACATTCATATATAATTCTTCATATATTACATTTATACATGGGGAGAATAATTGACAAAATATTTCCAAATTATGGTTTGTTTGTTTTTTAAGCTGTATGTTGAACTTCTCGATACAGTGCTTCCAAGCCCCAAAATGTGGCTGTTCTTTATTGTTAAACTAGCTCAGGCTTTTGACTGGGCTTTTAAAGCTTTGAGACATGTCCTTGATGACAGAATAATGAGAAAATAAACAGAGAATACAAATGCATTTAAAATGCTACAATTCTTCACTCCTTTCTCTATGTCATATCTTAAACACAGTCCTTCACGCTTCTATTATGATAATCCATTATAAAATATTTCACAGTGCTCCTTCTTCACTTCTGACTGTATAGAGCCTCATGATAATTCACTTGTTCATAAGATTAACATTCCTGAAGACTGGATCAACACTGTATAGGTAAACTGGCCAAATTTGTGCATTATTAATGGAGACAGAATCCATAACTGTTGCAAAGGACTTTGCAATGAAGACTAGAGTCAATCATAATTGAAGAATAATGGGAACTTAGTTGAACAGGTACTTACTCAAAAGCTATGTAGGTCACAAGAGTAACAGAAAGAAAAATTGCAGAGAGGCCACAGCCTATGTAGGATATAAAAGTCAGCACCAATTCTTGTGTGGGATTCAGAGGAGTATTTCCATACAAGTTCTAAAACAGAAACAGAAGTTAGCATCAGAGAACATGTTTATTCAACGAAAAAAGGTCAAACGCCCCCAAATGCACCTTTCCCTCTGCAATTAAAAAAAAAAAAAGGATAAAGAAAAGGAAAACATTCTTTTCATCATAGATCTTATAAGAGGTTAACTGAAAAAAACAGAAAAGCCAGTCTAGTCCTGCAAAGAGAACGGGGTTGGACTCCATGATCCATATGGGTCCCTTCCAACTTATTCTACAATTCTATGATTCTCTTTGTGAAAACCCGTTTGATTAAAATCTTGGCTTAAATTTCATTTCTCCTAAATTATATTTCCTAGAACATAAACTACCTAAGTGTAAAAGCTGCAGAGCTTAAGGAATTTTTTTACTACAGTGGAACTCATGGATTCCCATTT
>JAWWEW010000001.1:102292630-102401781 GCA_035583185.1 Anabacerthia variegaticeps
TGAAGCATGTGATCAATTGAATGTCTGTATGTACTAACACTGAAGCAAACAGAACCTGGGTGTTATTTCACAAGCAGTATGTGCTTACTGGGTCCTCATTTGCTTAAGACAACATCTGCTTAAATGTGTTCTTGAACCAGGGTGAGATTGTGTAATTTTTAAAATAATTACCATCAAAACTGCAAAACTTGTGAGGTGGTTGCATGAACAGACTGTTTCATTTACTCTGCTTTCTTTAACTACGCAACCTTCGTATGACCAGCCTCCATGTCCACCTGTTAAAGAAAGCAGCGTTGTTAATCATAGAAGGCTTTATTTGTATTAACATGGCTTAACATAGCTAAACCAACATGGTATCTTGGATGATATAAAGTACTTACCATTTTTATTAAAGTCCCAAAAAACACATCTCACTGTTGAATTATCCTGTTTAGGAGGTAAAAAGGAAAAAAAAAATTACGAAACTATGAGTTTAGCATCAAATGATTTATGAATTATCTACAAAAAATAAATACTGTATACAGCACATATGCCTGTTTAACGTGAACACAAAATTATTTTAGGTGCATGGAATGGATTAACATTTCAAACTGCATGTAAAAGTATGCTGAACAAATTTGAAATCCCCATACAGGAGCGAGCTCTCATGCTTATGTAAAGATTCTCTTCCTGCTAGAACATTTCTAATGCTCTTTCAGCGTCTTCCCACACTATACAAATCCTTGGGATTTCTCATCCTTCTTTATTTTGGAAGTATTGAGGACATGACCACATATAAAAGGAAAAACTTTTTCATTTGCAAAAATTTAATCACTTTCTATTACCATGTTGTTAAAGGTTCACAAATAGATTTTCCCCTCACACATGCAAATTCTAAAAGCAGCAGTAGGATTTCACTATACTGCTCTGAATACTAATAATTCCACAGTTTTATCTCAAAACTCTGTATTATGTCAATACAAGTAAAGACTACACTAAGCCACCTCCTGGAAAAAGATTTGATACATTAGTGGAAACCCTACATTTTTCAGTTTATAATAATTTAGTATTTTAAACTCTGTTAAGATATGGAATAGAAGACTTTAATCCTTGATGTTCATTTAAAAAAGAGGTGGTGTATATGAGTCCTAATACTTCCAGATGACACAAACCTGTGTTTCAGTCCCCCTAAGAAAACAGACATATTACTTTCTGTCCATGCAGCACCTAAAAATGTCATGACCGCAACATCTTCCACAGAAACCTACAGTCTTCCACATAAGAGTTTTTATTCCTTGTACAATAAAACAGAAGGGTAATTAAGAAAGATAAAAGCTGGATGATTAAGTGGTAGAGCAAAACTACCTGAAATAATTTGAGAACCAAAATTTATTGCTAGCAGTAAATAAGCAAAGTTGAGTGATTTTGACTGTCCAAATGAGGATGAAATGTCCACACTAATTAAGGAGAACCAACTGATTTATATTCTTAGGACCATATTTCCTTTACAACAACTTCAGTGGAGGCAACAAAATTGTACTCTAAGTCTGTCAAAATGTAAAACATACCTGATTAGGCTTGGTGTTCTGTAAAGTGACAGTAACATTTGCCTTTAAATTGCGAATTGTGAGATTAGCAACACTTGATGATATAACACTGCTGATTAAAGATGCATTCTTCAAGGACAGATCCTGAAATGACAAAAAAAGGAACCAGATTTCAAAATTTTAAAGGAAACAATACTAGAGTACAGCACCCACAAGTTCAGTTACTTTGCAGAGTAGGTACTGGATGAAAACCAATTACTTTTTAAATCAGAAGTTTTAAAATGTGTTTTGTAGGAAAACAGTCTATTCATACTTTATTTTGCTCTAGGCTTGAGTTTGAAACTCTTAGGAACAGAGGACAAAAAAAAATACCTGGAAGACAGTGGTCTTTTTAAAGAAGTTGAATATAATTCTAGAAGCCAAATCCAACTCTTCAGTGGGTAAATTAGTCAGCAATGATGGAGGAAGTGTAATTGATCCAAGATTATTTAAGTCACGAATTTTCTGAACTCCTAGAGAGATCTGAAAAATAAGTGCCAGGATTATGCTTCATTTAAGTCTCCAAAGAAACAAATTATGACTTACTTTCAGTTTAAAACTTCAAAATATGTATCACTCTAATCATTGTCACAAACACTGCTGCCCTCATTCCTCTCCTGCTCCTAAGCATAAACAGCATCTATAGGACTGAAAAGGAGGCATCCCATTTCAGGACTGCCTAACATTGAAAATAATTTGGCTTTACACACTTGCTTACATGGACAGAACACACCACTGTAGTAGATAGCATTGATTTGAAAAAGGGTGAAGAGCAACAACCCAGGTAGGTCTATGTAACTGTGGAGGGAGATCAACATTCCACAGAATGGAAGCCTGCAAAGGCAAAGAATTTTTATAGCCCATAGGAGCTATGTCAAAATTCAGAAAAAGTGTAAATAGCCATTATTTGTCAGTAAGTTTTTAAGTACAGTAGGTTAAGTAGAATCTAAGAACATAAACCCTAACTTTTGAATCATCTGGCAAAAATGACAAAAATAAACTGGATAAGCTACAAATCAGGTATCTCAAGAACCTCATAATCTAATGTTTAAAAGAAAAAAGATCTGAACTTTCTCTCAGTTTTGCGTGCTTTACTTAGAGGCCAGAGAGTCTTGTTTAGTACAAGATGTCTCATCATTCTCTTGTCTCACATTTGTCACTTTACATACAGATATCATCACCACAGAGTTCCTGAGAGATCTGAAACATTAGTAGAACTGAAAAAAGAAATTACCTGAGTATTCAAAGAATGACTGTAATAACAGTAACAGTGTGAACTCCCCACAGTGCCCTAACAATGTTATTCAACTCTTCTGTTTAGACCAGTGGACTCCAAACGCTTTTGATCATGCATCCCCTAAAATTTTTTGAGCATGAACCCCAATATATACCTATTTGTAAGTTATACGTATGTACTACTGTACTAATATATTCCACAAGTTATAAAATATAAAAAATTTAAAAGGAGATTAAACATTATTTTTAAAAATGTATTTTTTACTATTCATGTGACTAACATTTTCTTCCCACACTGCAATGGACTGTCATGTACACACTCTGGGGTACTCAACCCCCACTTTGGAGATCACTGGTTTAGACAGTCACCAAAGAAATCCTGAATCAATTCCACAAAAGCATTCCTGTTGCTCTAGTTTGAAGTAGATGATAATTATTGAACATTTTCTGTATGTCATTGCCAGAGCCATGAAATAAAAAAAAATCATTACTTAGCAAATATCTGTTGCAATATTTCAGCACTACCACCTCCTAGTTCACCCCACACTCATGCACTACATACTACTAAGAAACAGAACTCACATGTTAACATTTTATACCATTTTTGGTATCACAGAAAAGTTCCAGTACTACTTATGGCTCACACTATGTTAAGCTATTTCTGTCTCTGAGGAGGCAGGATGTGCCAAAATTTTCAAAATCTTCCATCACTCCTTGCTTAAGCCTCTAAGGCTGGTCCAAATTATTATTTCTCCAGCCAGGAAGGAGGTTTTGAATGAGACAAAGTGGATCCAAACTTTCTAAGCACCTCCTTCTCGGAGAGATGAACTAGTCATGAGTGACAAATATCTGAAGATCATTATCCAAGCAACATACATAGTAGTTCTTTCCTCAGCAAATCTTCTTCTAACAGATGAAGCCATCTCGCAACACTCCCTGGCAAATTTCAGCACTGTCATGGTGGGTGAATAAATGTCTCATGATTCCAGGTTTTTGAGGCAAAGTTATTCCACCAAGCCCTCTGTCCATTCTGGTCTTCTGGCTGCACCCTTTCTAACAGCTTATTGGTTATGCCACTTTCTGCTAAGTTGGTTGTTCTCTTACAACTATTTACACAATAGAAAGGAAAAACTATGGAGGGCTGAAAAAATAAAATACTTTTTCTCTGAAACAAGCACGAACAGAAGATCCTGACACTGTGACACTAACACAGAAAAAACTCTCCTTCATATAAATATAAAATCATAAATACTTAAAAATAAATATTTGATAATTTGTAAGTATTTAGAATCATTGATGTTTAACCTGGAGATCAGCTGAGTCCTGGACAGCAAAAGACATTTCGTTGGAGCGCATGCTGTTGGTTTTGACAACGGCCAGAGCCAAGGAAGGGGAGACAAATGCAGCAGATGGTGTTGAAAGGCTCAGTTTTAAGCCAATGTAATCCACAAGTTTTATAATTCTGTTAAGAAAAGGTATACTTAGTATTACCAAGCACATACACCCAAAATTCTCAAGCAAGTTGTGGTTATGGAGCAACAATCCAACTGTAGTGTAAAATACAGCTGACTCTGCTCACTTATTGTGGAGTCAACAAAAAAACCACACTGTTTTCCATGGCAATACATTATAAGAGAGCTGGCAACCTTAGAATGATAGTCCTTCCATTTTGTACAAGTACACTAAAGAACAAGAAATATTTTTTTTTATTATGATTATGAAAAACTGAAACTTGCTGAAGCCAATTTACCACGACAGTTAATACAACCCATCTTTAATCTATTGCCAAAGTGACCTACCTGTTAGAAATGCGTGGTGGTAATGGCTCAGAAGCAGTCAGGACACCGCTAACCTCATTAACCATCCTTTCTACATCTTTTGGCTTTACTTTTCCAGCTGCCAAATCATTTTCTATTTTGGACACAATTTGCTCAGCTGTGCTGATACTAATGGTGGTGTATACAGAAGGTGTATTTGTGGGAGGTGAAAGTGGTTTTCCTGTGACAAAAGAAAAGTTGTGCATTTAGTCAAACACTGTGTTCAACAAATGAAGTAAGCTTTGAGAAGCAGAAAAATCTAGGAGTTCTCAGCCTGGAGAAGAGGAGATTGAGGGGAGATCTCATGGCAGTTACAACTTCCTTGTGAAGGGAAGAGGGGAGGCAGACACTGATCTCTTTACTCTCATGACCAGTGACAGGACCCAAGGGAATGAAGTTGTGTCAGGGGAGGTTTGGGTTGGATATTAGAAAAAGGTTCTTCACTCAGAGGGTGGTTGGGCACTGGAACAGGCTGCCCAGGGATGTGGTCACAGCACAAGCCTGACAGTTCAAGAAGCATTTGGATGATACTCTCAGGCACATGGTGTGACCCTTGGGGATGGTCCTGTGTAGGGCCAGGAGGTGGACTTGATTCTTGCGGGTCCCTTCCAACTCAACAGATTCTGTGATTAATAAACCAGATCATGACTTATAAGGTCTCTCAATGAGTTATGTGAGACAGACTCCCTTTTTCTTCTTATCAGATACTTTGCAGAGAGCAATAATTTAAACCTCATTAAAACATAAAGTAACATTTCAAATTGCTAGCATTAATTCAATATTTTATTGATTACAAATTTCCTCACATCAGAACATTAGTGATATTAAATAACCAGTTCTTTTGGATGTTTAGCTACTGCATGCCTGAGAGTAGAATAAAATCAAGATGTAAGAAATTTGAAAAGAATTAATACTATCTTAGTTTAAGAAAAATAGCTACCTTGCTCTCTGACTTAATTTTTTTCTGTCAAAAAGAAGTTTTTCTGTTGGGAACTTAGCACAGTACCTACCTATGAAATTTATAAACCCATTTGTAGGGGGAGTTATCAATCACCATGGCCAAAGGCATCAGAATGTGTTTTAAAATAAGTGTACACCTCATGAGAGTTGTCTCAGGTTTGTCACATAGAACAGAATCATACAATCATTGGGGTTGGAAAAGACCTCCAAGATCATCAAGTCCAACCCTTTGACCAATCATCACACTCTCAATTACACAGTAGGACTAAGTGCCATGTCCAGTCATTTCTTGAACATCTCCAGGGATGGTGACTCCACCACACCTATAGCCAGCCTGTTCCAATGCTAAACAACCCTTCCTGTGAAGAAATTCTTCCTGTTGTGCAACCTGAACCTCCCCTGGTGCACCTTGAGACTATGTCCTTTCATCCTCTCACTGGTTGCCTGGGAGAAGAGACTGACCCCCACCTGGGTACAACCTCCTTTCGCGCAGTTGTAGAGAGCGATAAGGTCTCCCCTGAGCCTCCTCTTCTCCAGGCTAAACACACCCAGCTCCCTCAGCTGCTCCTCATAGCACTTGTGCTCCAGACCCTTCACCAGTTCTGCTGCCCTTCTCTGGACCCACTCCAGCACTTCAGTGTCTTTTTTGAAGTGAGGGGTCCAAAACTGAGCACAGTACTGGAGGTGCAGCCTCACCAGTGCCAGCTGCAGAGGGATAATCACTTTCCTGCCTGTCCCACTGATTTTTACACAGGTCAGGATGCCATTGGCCTTCTTGGCCACCTGGGCACACTGCTGGCTTGTGTTCAGTCATTGTCAACCAACAGTCCCAGGTCCTTTTCTGCTGGGTTGTTTTCCAGCCGCTCTTCTCTAAGCCTGGAGTGTTGCATGGGGTTGTTGTGACTCAAGTGCAGGACCCAGCACTTAGACTTGTTGAACCTCATACAACTGGCTTTGACCCACTGATCCAGCCTATCCAGACCCCTCTGCAGAGCCTTCCTACCCTCCAGCAGGTCAACACTCTCGTCCAAAGCATTCATAGTAATTGCAAGGTCACCTCTCATATATATAACCTTGTTTAATGAAGTTTAAAAGCAAATCCAGTACAAGGCATTGAAATTAAAAGAATAATTTACTTGTCATATTTACCTGCACTCCCATGGCCATCAACTGTAGAATGAGGACGAGAAGCTGAGACAGAATGGTTGACAGGACTAACAGTAGGGGTCAAAGATATTGTGAAAGGAGTAAGGGGAAGAATAGGTACTGTGCTAATATTTTTGTTACCAGATACAGGTTGGGTTGCAGCAGGAGGAATTTGTGCAACAGATTGTGTGACAGCCTCAGAGTGGCGATTTACAATTGGAAGACTGTGGGGAAGCTCAGAAGAGGAAAGTGCAGAATGTTTAGTGAAACCTACAGAAGGCGAAAGTATTGTAAAAGGCTTGTTAAGGTGTGCAGCATCAGATTTAATTGAGAAAGCAGCATTAGTGACAGATTTTGTTGCAGGTGTGGAACTAGTGATGGATTTGTGAGTAGCTAGAGAAGAAAAAGTTGGCATGGTAGGTTGAACAAGAGACTCAGAAGAGGAATGTGTAGCGGTAACACTGGTGGAAGACATAGAAGTTTCAGAGAGAGGGTTTGTAGTGAGAGATGTGAAGAGAGTTCCAGAAAGAGAAATTTCTGTGAGTGGTGTTTTCAGTGGTCTAATTGTGGAGCTTTGTTTAGCAGAAAGCATAGTGGAGGAAATAAAAGTATTAGATTTGGGAGAAGTCTTTTTAGGGAGAGAAGGAGAATGAGGGAAAGGAACCCATATAGAATGAGGTGGCACTTGTATAGTACTGTAAGAGAAAAAAAGGCACAAAAATGCAGGTTAAGTTTAACATTGCTTCTATTTTAGAGAAAATTAATTATAATAGAGGAATATATATGAATGATATGGACATACTACTAATAATGTATATTTTAAAATCAATCAGACTGGATGCTTCATGCTCTAACATTCTGAGGGTTCTTACAGTCTATTTTGCTGTAGTTGTTAGCTAGCAAGTCCATAAATACTACTACTGCCTTTGCTGCCTGTTCTGGAGGTGATTTGATGTTGAACACAAAAGATAGTGGCATCAGGAAAAAAAATTTAAAAAAAAAGAAAGGAAAAGAAGGGAGGGGAGGGAAAGAGGGAGGAATGGCGAGGATGCTACATAGGAAAATGCCTGTTAGGTTTTCCTTGTGGAGTCCTTCCCGGCTATTACACTGCAGCATGAAAGCTGGTTCTAGTAATGTACTACAAAATTTAGGAAATAAGCAAGTCAAATTTTGTATTTGTACTTACTACATTTGTAATTCTTCAGCAGTCAGGGAACAATACTTTGGTGATGAACAGCAGCACCGATCTGACGTGACAAAGAAGCAACACATTTACGTTCTCAGCTACTTTTACACCCAATCCTTTCAAAGTGTGCTTTGTTAAAGCAGCCAGTAATTTCAAACCAAATTTTTTTGAAGTTCTTTCTATCATACACACCCTCAAAAATCAGAAGGCTGTATTTTACGTATTTATATTGTTCAATAACAAAAACATTTTTATCTAAAAATAAGTAACAATCTTTTCTTTTAGCTACTTGGAGGTCATGTGCAAAGACATTAAATAGTGATGACACTGCATTTAAAGCAGGACTTACCAAGTTGGCTTATTTTTGCTTTGTTTGTTAAACTGCTTATATTCTCTCTCTCAGCCAGCTTCATTATGAAATTGCAGTGAATACTATAATGAGAAGAAAAAGCTTTAGACTCAAGAAACAGAGCTGCCTCATCTTTACAACACACAAAACTAACATCCAGTGTTAGTGAAAATGAAAGCAAATTAGCACAAATGTGAAAGCACATTTCTCCTAGGCTCTGTCAGATTTGAGCATGTTTGTAATGCACATAAACCACTATGGCAGCCTATTTAGAAGAGTAACACATCTGTTTCTGTCAGCCTATTATCCCTTATCTCTACAGACACTGTTGATTCTTAAAAACGAAGTCCTCCCTAATCAATGTTAGCTGTTAAAGAGTTGACAATTGTGTGAAGATAATAATGTCTCCTCTGTTAGTGTAAAGAAACTTCAGAGAGGAGCTAGCAAGGGTCCTTCGTGGCTATGCCAGCGTATATGAAATCTCCCTCAGGTGAGGAAAGCCAGCATTCTCTTTCCCTGGAGAGAACTTAAATGACAGGTTTAAGCACCTTTACAATTACAGTCTGATGACTTGAAACCCTGCCTAAATTAGTAAACCTACAGTAAAAATTCTTCATGCTCAGCAAACATAAACACATTGGTGGATGAAAAGGCATGACACAAAAGATGAAATCAAGCTTCTTTCCAGCTCATCAGAATGAAAAGGGTACCTTAGTGACTGCCAGTATATGACATGGAGGTGCGATCTGACCATCTGTCTACTACTATTTGAGCATTCCAGACTTTTCTTTCATCCTAATCCAGCAAGATAAACTCCTGATTCAAGTATTTGGGGAAATGAAGTTTCACATTTTGTTTTAGAATATAGTGTTTCCAAGCTGATCAGTTTAAAGACCAGCAATTTAGTGGTGAGTAGCAATTAAACTCACAGACATAATCAATGCTTCATGGTTTCCAGGATCACCTCTGTGGAGCAGCCTTGCCATTCTGATACCCCATGGCTTCCAGACTCTGAACTGGTTACCATCTCAGGCTTCCCTTGCCCTGAGGATGGTTGGTTTCCCAAGGTGAAGAACACCAACTTGGGATGTCTCAAGCAAATCCATAATAAAGCCTGTATTGTATTGATAAGTTCTGGAAGTCTGGTGCACCCAGCTGCTACATGACTCAGGTAACACTACGATGCAGAAGAAATATGCCAGGCAAGTCTGTGCTTCAGCAGAAGATTAATGAAAAGCAATGCAATTTGTTAAAAAAACAAAGAAACTCTGAAGAGTTTTTAAAAAATCCCGAATGCTGGGAGAATAATGAAATCAGAATTTCTGTGTTAACCTACACATATTTCTTCAGCCTAATGTTCTAGAAAGTTTGTTTTTCCTTCTGTTGCAGAGCCATGCATACTTCATATATCACAAGATAATATACGAGCTTTTAAATATTTGATCTTTAAAAATTTAGTAACAAACCTCTGGTTTTCTGCACTGCATTCCATAACAGAGGACTGTAATGACAAATGAAAACAGACAAAAATTGTTTTACTGGGAGAAATCAGGAGCGATACTTCATCAGAAGTAAGTTGGAAAAAAGTTTTCTGAACAGTAACAACAATCAGTAATCTTACCTCACTTACTGCTTGCAAGGTTTTGTTGAACTCTGAAATGCTTTAAAATAAAATGTTACCATTATGGAGGATTGTTAGTTATGTTTCTAAAAACAATTACAGCAATATAATAAAAAAAAAAAAAAAAATTAAAAAAAGAGGAAAAAAAGGTATTTTTCCAGTTCATCAGCGATTTTTTAAAGTCATGTCAGTTCTAATACTGTAAAACCACTTTTCAAAGCATTAAACATTTTAAAAGTTAACTTTTACTAGTCACTACACAAACTACATTTAACCCTCTGTCATCACATTTTAACATGAATCCATTGTAAAAGTTATGTAAAAGAGCAAAAGATAAATCTTGATGTTGCCTTTTGGAACAGAATTCTAAATCTATACTCAAAGCCACAGAAATAGAATGAGCAAGAAATATGGATTTCTTCTATAAACAAGATCTGTTGGCCAATTAAATCTTTTTGATTTTTAGGGCAAGTTTTGGAAGTAGTAGTAAATATTTACTCATTCAAACTCCTCCTTACAAGACTGTGAAAGAAAAAGCTACACCAAAATGAAAACAGAGATATGACTTTAAGAATATTTATCAGAGAACACCCAGCTATGAAAGTTCTCTCAGTAATTTCCTACCACACAGACCAAATCCTGAAATTATACAAACCATTTATTAAGGAAGAGCAGCAGCCAGACTGGCATTCTCAACAATCCACACCTCAGGTGGTATTATTATTATTACTACTACTACTACCACTATTACTAAGATTAGCAGCACATAAACAAGGACTTCAGGCCTTATTGAGCCTCAAGGAACCAGAAGGACCTAAAAGGAAATCAGCAATTACACCATTCTTAAAAAGAAAAAGTGGTACATAAACTGACTAAGACTATTCTAACCAATATGAACTTTATGTTAAAGAGCAGTAACTTACAACTCCTGAAACTTTTAAAGTGCAGAAATAGCACAGTCTGCTCAACAGTGTGGGAGTTCTCACTTCATCTTTTTAAAATATAATAAAGATTTCAATCCTTATTCGAAATTACTTACCTCAATTCTTGTGGGGCAGATGCTGGAATTGCAATTAATTTTCTGACTTGATTGCTGGTGGTTATGTTATTAATCTGTTAGAAACAAAGATTTCAAGGGTAAGTATATCCAGTAATTTTTAGCCTCAGAAGGAAAATGTTCATTTCACACATTTTAATAGGCTGAAATTACAAATATAAAAAGCACATTTCCTCATGAATACACTGCAACAAATATTTACCATGACACTGTTGTCACAACGTAGGGAAGGAATTGTTGATGTAGTATAAAGCAAAAAAAAACAACCAAAAAAACACCAAAAAAACCAAACCAAACCAAAACCAAAAATCTGATTTTTCACAGATATGGGCAACAGGATAGTGACCCCACCATATCTCATGCTGGAAAAAGAGGAATTCAGCTTATTTTGCAACAAAGACAGCTTAGACCTGGACAAATTTTCTAACTTTAAGTGCAACAATGGGACAAGCTCCATAACAGACCTAAGTAACAGAGAGCAGAATACTGAGAGTAAGAAGTCAAGAACTGAGGTGAAAGACGTGGTGAAACTGAGCTAAATATTGATACAAAATGATACAGCATTAGGGTCTGGGGACACACTGAGGTTTATTTAAAGGCCCTTTATAGATCTGCATTGTTACACTCTTCTGGTTACCAATATTACTAGTTATTTTTACATTTCATTCAAGCATCAAGCACCGGGAGGAAAAACATGGTTCTTGCTTTCCATGATACTGTCTTCTTAAACCTCTATAGTGTTGTATAAATGGTCACACTCATGTCACATAGGCCTATTGCAAAATTAATAACTGATTAACCACGTGCCAAAAAGCATAGAAGATTATGCACAGACATAATCAAGAAAATATGCAAAAAGCATAGAACTATTTATGAAAGTCTTAACATGCATTATGTCCAGGATACAATCTAACTTTAATTACGCCCATGCTGTTGCCATCTAATGATGCTTGCCTTTTAAAGGCAGATGCCTAAGTAAGCTCCTAAGGAAGATCCTGTATGCCTAAATGCAAATTCTTAATCAGGCAGCTCCCCTCTCTAGATTCCCCAGGGCTTCCCCCTCTTTCCCTGGCTATCTAGAGAATACAGGCCCTTACTGTAGGAAGTTTACTTAGATGGAATTCTAAAACTTAGCTGCAAAGCAGCTGTTTGAGAGAGAATAGATCCATCCACTGCAAATAGTATGCTGTACTGCAAACACAGTAAGTGTGGACAAAGAAACTCATTTCAACCTTCTGTATAATAAAGTTTTAAAAGAAAGAATACTTACTATTTCTACACTTAATGATGTGTTACTTTCTTCACTTGCCTTAAGTTTTACCTTGCCCACATAGAACACTAAAACCAAAAGTAAAAAAAGTTAAGAAAATCAGTGCTACACATACGATGTAAAATTATTTGCAAATTTAAAAACGTACTGTCCTGTGTTACAATACAAGGAAAATAAGAACTAGCTTTTCTATGTTTGCAATTGTTCTTTCATTTCTTCACTTAATATTTCAATAGCTATTTATTTTCTGTATATTCAAATTTTCTGGCTGTCCCTAAATTCCTTCCAGCAACCTTTTTTCCCCAAAACAGAAAAACTCCACTGTACATTACTATTAATACAACTCCAACTCCCACAATGAGAACAAGAAGTGTGGATAAATGCAAAGTAATACTCTGAAAATTACTCCCTTGGGGATCAAATAACTTTCAGGATACCGTAACTCAGAGCAGCACTGAGAGCTTGTGTAGGTCCATTTTGGAGACAAAAAGAAACTTCTACAACACTTTTTCCTGCAGCCACACATTCAGTGCAGGCTACACAGAAAAATCGGTAAACAGGAAGGAATATATGACATCACCCAAATCATCTAGTAGTTTATTGTGTCAAACTCTAGGGAAAATTCATAGGAAGGGAGGCTCTAGTCTTTAAAGCACTCAGCATATGGCTACTTGGAAGTAGTGACTTCATTTTTTAGGTATGTCTCATCTTTTATTATGTTAACACCCATAAAGGGAACAGGGAACATCACTGCCTGCCATTTCCATTTTCCTTTGTCTCTTCTGTCACATTACACTTTTAGAATAAAACTAAGCTCTTAAAATAATTCTCCTAAACAGTATTTCAACTTCTATTCCTGATCAAGTTAGGCTCAATGTGGCAGATATTAGCATCTACCATAGCATACCAGTTTCTTGTTTTCTTAGGTTTGTAATTCTTATCTGCAACTGTATGTCCCTTGATAAGAAACCAACGATGAAAAAAAATTACACATTACGTTAGAAGAAAAAAGCCCACACTTTGTATTTTTAGAAATTATACAAAATCTCTTTAAATTCACATGAAAATTTATTATGGATCTATCTTTTACATGGCAATGAAAAGCTGCTTTATTACTCAGAATAAAAAAAAAAAAAAAAAGGAAAAAGAAAAACACTAACCTGAATAATTACACACATGTGTTATGTTGCACACAATGGTATCACCTGCTGTAGTTTTTTTGGAGGAAAAAGAAAAACAACCTCTGAATAAAACAGTTGAATGTAAATCCAATACTGACATAAGTATTTACAATTACTAAAATGTTTTAAATGTAAATGTCTTGACCTTTTAGAGATATTTGACACACTAGGTTTCACTTCTCTAGAGCACTTACTATGATATTTTTCAAGACTTAGTATTCAGAAACATGCTGGCTTTGACTAATTAATTTTGAATAATTTTCTCTAACAATTTCCACAGAAGACTTACATTCAAGCAGTCTTAACTTTTTCTTTTTC
The DNA here is from genome assembly GCA_035583185.1 of Anabacerthia variegaticeps. Taxonomy (NCBI): domain Eukaryota; kingdom Metazoa; phylum Chordata; class Aves; order Passeriformes; family Furnariidae; genus Anabacerthia; species Anabacerthia variegaticeps. The sequence goes on from JAWWEW010000001.1 coordinate 102,306,337, forward strand.
TTTTTTTTTAAATGCAAATAGAAACAGAAATAAGCATATAAATAAGCTCTTCAAATATCACAGAACTGAATCCCTAGACAGCATATTATCTGCTGCTGAGGATCCTACTATGGCTACTTATGATAGCATGAAGCTAAAACCATTCTAGCAATAGAATTCAACCTATGATCATAACAAACACGTATGCTCTCATCTACTAGAACATGCCTTCATTTAATTATAGCAAGCTTCTGCATGCTCCATATTTTCCATATTTTTAATTCTACCTACACTGCTAAGAAATAACACTGATCATAAATCAAGGGTGCTGTAAACAGATGGCATTGTTGCATATTATCAAAACAAAGGACTGGAAAGATATTTGCATCCCAGACAAAACTCCTACCTTTGTTCATAAAAACAACATGGCAGCACAATTTTCTTAATACTTAAGTAGATGGATTGGCCTCCATTAATGGAAAGACAAATGCTATTTTCTCTGCTGTTATCATTAGTTAATACCAAATAAGATGGGAATTTTTTTCATCACTTTTTTTGTGGTACAAACATTTGACTGTTAAAGTTTGATGCTTCATCAAGCTGGTGGTAGTATTTAAATTATTAGGAAAAAGTAGATTTTCAGACAGCAATTTAGAGTTCAATAAATTTGATGGCTGAACTTGATGATCTTAGAGGTCTTCTCCAATCCGAATGACTCTATGATCCTAAATTTGCCTTCCCTTGTGCTGGCAGTTAGCAATGAAATAGTTACAAAACTTGTACCAGCCCCTTTTTTTTCTCAGCAATCCTTTAAGAAAGAAACTGTTCATAAATTAACTGACAAATAATAATTGATACTCAATATAGCAAAAAATTGTCAACATTATTTACTACATAATGAACAACACTTACAAAGAGCCAATGCAAAATCCAGAAGCGACACAAAAGAGCAACATTGGTCTCTTTTTCTTTACAAGGCACAGCTTTGTGTGCTTCATAGTCTTGCTAGAGATGCCACCAAAATGCACCAAATAGTTAAGCAGTGTGAGGCATAAAAGACTGATCAAAAATCACCAGTGCTTCCAGCCCTCAGAGACCACACAGTCAAATTATATGTGTCGATATGGCTCCAAGACAGTTCTTCTTCCACTTGCACAAATTCATGGCAAATACATTTCAATGGATCTCCCCACCTCCTACATGGACAATTAAGTTCAGTCTTCTCCTGGTCCTGCTGGACCTGCCCTGAGGTCAAACATCAAGACTGTATTCAGTCTGCTTCAACCTACTAATAAGCATGAGGATTTGTTTTTAAGCAAACGTGGTCCCTGAGACTGTGTTCTTACATCTTTGTGGTAACCTGCTGCTTTGCCTTACAAAAGAACCAAACACTTCCAATGCAGCCATCTAGACAAGCAGTGTAGGATTAGTCCTTCTACCAGACTGGAGAACAATGTGAAGTAAGGCACACCACAATACCAAGAAAAAAAGATTCCATTAAAAATATTTGGGAGCAGACTTCCTGAACTCACACAAGGTTAAATTTTGAGAAGCACAAAAAAAGATCAGTGGTGATACACAATCCTACCTGGTGTTATGGTGGAGTAATAATCAGTGATTCCAAGAGTTTCTGTTAAAAAAAAAAAAAAAAAAATTTGAAGTTTTCACATTTTAACTGTAAAAACCTATGAAACACATGCCCTAAAAATAAGCTTTCTTATTTCTACTCCATCTTCCCAGGACAACTGTAAATACATGACCATTTATAAGGGACTTAAGTTACTTTCAGCATGAGAAATGCAAAAGCAACAATGGGAATCATATGTTTATGTCCACATAAGAGTCAGTGACTGCAGGCTCCCTATTGTTCCGAGTTCAAGAAAGTGGTGGTTTTAAGGTGTGGTTCCCATTTATCCTACTCTACCTGGGCTCTTTTTGGCATAAGTTGAATCATGTTCTTAAAATATGTCCTTCAATCAGCAATGAAGACCAGCAGGATGTGTAGCTCGTGTTACAGACATGAAGGAATCTGTATTGATATGGGATGAACCTGCTTCTTGTTTTCAAATGTAAAAATCAGGAAAGAAAGGGCTAGAAAGTTCTGATTGAGTCTTTACTGATCCTCTTTGGTAACTCGTTGCAAGAACATATATCATGTAAGTGTCTTTAAGGAATGGGGTGTACATTTTAGTTCTGTAAAATACTTTAAATAGTATCAGAAAGCATAGAAAACGTTCTATCTATAGATATACCAAAAATTATACATTTGCTAAAAAATAAAAAAGCCCAATTTGGGCTTTGGGAAGCAATGCAAAATTTTGAATAAAAATGTTAAGATCATGTAAGAAAATAATTTGGACTAAACAAATCTCAGTTACTAAAAAAAAAACCCCAACAACAAAAAACATGAATGCAACAAACACCTCCCGTGAAACCTTACTCTCCTCATGCAAATTCTCACCTGCACTTTGGGTAGTCTCCTCTGAAGACATATCTGAAGTAGAAAAATTAATAAGAGTAAAATCAATAAAAATGTAAAAAAGCCACAAAGTCTAAATCTAACAAAATCTAAACAAGAGAAACATTAATAACATCTTGCCTGAAGGATTAATAGGATAGGTGATAAAAGTAATGGAAGATTCTGGGGGAGGGGGGGGAATAGATAAAGAAGTAAAAACTGTATTAATAAAGAATTTTATATCTGTGAATTTTTGAGAAAAATATCAAGCATGCAAAATGTTGAACTCAAACTGAGTATTATTTTTCTAAGTTCCATTTTAAGGACAACAGCAAAGCTTATTAAGAATGTTCACATTATTTCAATACTAATAATTGAAATAATGCTCACATTATTTCAAAAAATCTGAGTATCTGAATACACAGAGCTGGAAATTGAAAAGTTCCTTTTATTCGCTTCATTTTTTTAGAAGATGCAGATGAATTTTTCACATCCAATTGCAATAACTACTTCATTCCAAGGGCCTTTTCCTGCATGAACTCACAACATCCATGAGCAGAGAGTACATGTTGGGTTTGGCAAACTGTCACTCCAAAAAAGCCAATTTTCCCAGTAACCATACATAAATAAAATAGAGTAATGATGCAAAGCTTTTTTTCAGCTACATCAAAAGAAAGGAAAATAAAGAAAATTAAATTAAGACAATAGAAGAAAATTTGCAGAAGGATGTGATTAGTAAGCATGGCTTAAGTGTCAGCACAGGAATACAAAGTGGTTAGAGAACCACTTTGTATCACTTCGCTATGATTAACTGGGTCAGAGCAGCTTCACAACAGAAAAGCATCATATTTTCCAAACTTCTTTACTAAAAGCATCAATGTCATAAGAAGCACTATCTTAAATATAATAAAGACAAGTTGGTGCCTCTGCATAGATAGTCACATGTCAAGGGGAAAAAAAGCAATCTACTCCATTTCCCTATGAAAGCAAAAGGTAACTTTTCTTTCTGATGCATTTATTTCAACCAGGTTAGCTATTCTGAGCATTTTCAAAAGTGCCCTCTTCATTCCATAGGCAGAGTAAACACTAAGCATTTTTGGTTCTTAAGTAAAAACCCTGAAGACAACTAATTTTCCAGTGCAACTAATAAGCAGCCAAAGTATGAGGCATCAGAATGAAAACTAAGCCCTGGTTTCATATGTATTATTTGGCTTCATATACCCTATTAAAAATACTGGATTCATTGCAGTTGCTAAAGATGAACCATTGCCAAAGAAAGACTGTATCTGCAAAAGAACAAAATTATGTGTGTTTCTGTCTTACTTCTTTTATGCAGAGTACTATATGTACTATACATTAACCAAGAAAGCAACTGGCTTTCACGTACAAGGTAAGCTATTTAATTACAAAATAGAATGAAACTATTAATTTTCCCTTCAAAAAATAAACAATGAAAACACTGACTGTTGGAACTCATTTACAATAAAATTTTTCTGTATTACCTCAGATAAAAGCAGATTTACCTAAGAACAAATAAAAAACATTGCAGAAATGAGTAAAGTCCTGATTTTCTTACCAGAAATGGTTGTTGCAGCTGTTTCTCCTGACTCTGAGGATTTTGTTTCAGATTAAAAAGAAAAAAAAAAAAGAAAAAAGGAAAAAAGACCATTACGAAGTTTCAGAGACATGCATGATCACCCTCAGCAGCTTTTTCTTACAGTATCAAGAGTTTACTGTATTCACCAGAAGAGGGCAACACTGCTTTTTCAGACCGACACTTTCAGGTTGTCAGAAAAGGCAGATGTAGCAATCTCTGATTATAAAAAAAATTACATTTTTTTTAATTAATTAAAGCAGAATTCAACGCAAAATGATTTCTCTTCAAGAAATACCAGACAGTTTGCATTGTATAATGTTAAGAAACCAAAGATCATCGACCCAAGGTATGTGCCACGCTAGCCTGAAAGCCACATGCCTCTCCCAAGTGTCTTGGTAGTTCTGGGAATGGGAATCAAACACACACAACAAGAGGGCTGGAGCTGGGTATGAAGAAGCAAGGCTTGCCATTTCAAATTTATCCCAAACATATCTGATCTCTTTTCTATCCTGCAAAAAAGCAGCATTAAAAAAACCCTAATTTATTTCAAGTTTGAGCCTCTGGTCTTGATAGGAACCAGCCAACTATTCATATAGCGAACACCAACCACTAAGTTTTTGATATTGTTACACTCAGTATTTTGATCAAAAGGAAATTAGGAAATTTGATATCTGGTTCACACAGTAACTTCAAAGTCAGCCCTTTCAGTCACTGGGTGGTATTTGATGGTGTCACTGAGAAGTCAACTCATAGTTATTACAGAAATATAACCTAAAGAACAGCTGGATGAAAATATGAAGCATTATTTTAAAAATATACTTAAGATATTTCAATATCTTCTCTCAAAGCTCAAAAGTCATCCTATAATGTTGCTTATAATACATTAATTATACTGTAAAGCCTTTCCTACTAGTGTAGAAGATTTAGATCAGAGATACTAAAAGTCCCTGAGGAAAACCAGATTTTTTTTTTTATTAAAAATGGTAAACAAGGAGTTTCTGAAATGCTAATCCCTCATGATTCCTTGCTCAGACTGTATTTTCTCTGGGAAATTACTGATGCTATTAGCACTGTGAAATTGGCTAATAAGCCATAAGGATGATACGGAGAGTCAATTTGAAAATATTTGCATATGCATAGCTATCTCCATGAATTAAAAAGTAAGAGCAGCAGCAATCTTCCTATACACTTTCGAAAACAGAACAATGAGGGAAAAACCCAGAACCCCAATATACCTGCTATCTGTTTTCTGCCAGGCAGCGTAGCAGTAGTTTCAACTGCAAAAGAAGAAAATCTTTTAGGAGTGGAAGCGTTTGTATGTATTTGTACACGCACATATTTATACACACACTTTTTTAAACACAACCATTTTGGATGTGCTACTCACCTCAGTTCAAGCTAAATTGCAAAACTACTTTGCACCCATTGAGAAATACTTGTCAAGTCTTTCTGAAAGCTGGAATTTGAACTCTTTTGGGTTTAATTTCTTACTCTATTTCTTTTATACTTATGGAAGATTAGTCCATGAGCTTTCCCACTTTCCTTCCATTGCCAGTGTCTTTAGAAACCTGTTCAACATATTTGCTTGAGCGAAGATGAAGCAGACTAAAATAGCAGCAACCAAAATGTAACAAGCACACACAACTGTGCTTTCACACAGCTATTTTTGCAAAACTGTGGAAAATGAAAGCTGATGAATTATTCAAGAAGTGAACTTTTATTAATATAAAGAGAAACAAAAGTTAAACAACAAAAGAAAGCAGGGTCACCAGATTAGAGTCAGAAAAGGATGCTTGATTCCACACATCTTGACAAATTACATGAGATGTACCTTGAGAATACATGTACTTCATGATGTGCATTCACATCACGTAGACACTCATATGTACAAGAGCTGCACTACCTAAGAGCATGTAAACAATGAGCAGATAGATCAGGCTGCCAGGAATTAAGTGGCTCAGGTGGATCTGGACTGGGAAGAAAAAGATGAGCTATTTCCAGCTCAACAGGCCCAGGAAACATGTCCTCAGGGACAACCAGGGAGAGATGCAATACAGAGATGGGCCCTCGAGTGAGGTGTAGATGTGATAGTCGAAGCTGTCACACAGGCTACCCATGAATGTGAAACGTGCTGTCATCAAGTGAGCCAAGTGACCAAAGCCTCCCTGGAATAGATCATGGCTGGGCTATCAGTGAGGAGGCCTAGCAGATGGATTGAATCACAGCACTGCTGCAAACGTGCCACCAAGGCAAGTGCCACGTGCTTCCTGTGGTGGAGGAAACTAGCAAGTGGCCACAAATGTACACTGCAGGCTGTCACCACTCAACACAACACCCTGGGCCTTGAAAAACAAGCGGCAACACAGCATCCCATACAGCTAAGACTCTGTCACCTACTTCAGCATCTTTGATAGGTGAGACCCTGCCTGTTGGGGCAAGGAGGAAGAAAAACTCTTCACGTAACAGAACCTGCTGGGACACCAGTGATAGCCAAGATACAGTGATAGCCACAGGGTAGCAGCAGAAGAGAGGTTCACTCTGAATTGCTGGAGCTGGTGGGACAGTTTTGCCACAGTTAGTGCCTTGATGTCCAGGCATCCATCGTCACCAAGGTGCTGGCATGTTACACTGCTGGGTACTGTACTAAACTCTGCCACATGGCCCACGTGCAGTGGACACCACACAGATCTTTGGAGACCTCATTGTTGTCTAGGTTGCTGTAGAATACCTCCACCACTGCTTATTCCCTCAGATACTGCACACCTTCCTTCTTTCATCAGTAGAGGTTCACTTGCACCTGGAGTCTACATGACCATCCTCAGACTCTGAATCCACTGATCCAAACTCAAATCTCTGTGTGACCTCCAGTAACCAACCATTTGGAGACAACACACAGGAAACAGAGCAAACTGCTGGGCAGCAAAGTGTGTGTGAGAATTTGGGCAGAAGGCCAGAGCAATTTGCACCTCTGACACTATGGGAGTTTACACCTGAACAGGCAAGAAATCCTGGTGAAATGGCAGGCCATTTGAAGGAAAGATTTCTTGCTTACGCTGAACACAGAGACTTTTGGTACTGTGTTGTGTTCCAGTACATACCTGCTAGACCTGTGTCCAACCCCCCGAAAGGAGCAATAGGGTCTCTGGATCCGAGGACACACAAAGGGATACTGCAGCTAAATCAGAGACACAACCCTAACCCAGTCACTCCCGCAGTCAAGGGGAAACAATAGAAGTGGAGGTTTACCCTGTTAGTGAAGGAGGAAGATTCTCTTGAGGCAAGGTAGGAAAAGACTCAGAAGAGGCAGCCTGTTCTGCAGCAGGACAGCCAGAAGAGCAGGAGGTGGAAATGACAGAAATCATAAAAGCAGACAGAAATTATCCAGGCCCTATTCCTGACCAAGCTGCGAGATGCACAAAGGTGACACAGCTGCCAGCCAGGGATGCACATTGCTGCCTGGTTGCTCCAGTGCTGGGATACTTGGACCAACAATCCAGAGTAACAGGGTACATAAAGGCTTGAGGAGTTGAAAAGAAATGTCAGTTATTTTTGCTGAATGTCACACACTGCATGAAGCTAAAAGCAGCAACTCTGAAATGCAGCAGGATGAATACATGGAAATCAGATTAACTGTATTATTTTTAATTTTTTTTAGGTGTTTTCCATGAAACTGTTTATTTTAGTTAATTTGCATCCTGGGTGTAAATTTTTTCCTGTAAAAGAAAGAGAGAGAGAGAGAACCAATATTCTTAGTATAATAATACACATCCATTAAATAAAAAGAATAAGTAAAAAATTACACCTTTATGATATGTATATCAGCCTACTGAATTCAAACTCAGTAATGATAAAACAAACTTACATCAAACATCTCATTTGAGACAACTACAATTTTGCCTACAGAGAAATACAATTTTTTTTTTAACATCTAGAATTGTATGAACTTGACAGATCATGAAAATCTGTATATAATCTTAATTTTACGGTCAATTTTCAGGAAAATTAGGACTTCTCATTGTACAGTAAGTCCAGATAAAACAAATATTCTACAGGGTTCTAGAGCTCTTATGTAGAAGTATTGTTACTTTAATGTTGTACAGTGATTAGGTGTTACAACACCTAGAAAAACACCCAGTGTGGGTTTGGGGAAGATCCTTAAGATCCAATACTGACTTTAAATAATATGTGGAACTGAAGCAGTAGTCAGATAAAACTGTATTGTTTACATAGTAAATAGTTTTTTTATGTAGAATGAGGTGAATAAAAATAACTAAGTCAATTCTACATGAAGTGAACTTCTAGTTAGAAAAGAAAGGATCCTTCCCCAGGTGGGCAAACTGAATTTCCTACCACTGAAAGTGAACTGCACCCCCAAACTTAACCTGTTACTGCTTCTGTCTTACTCAGTGGTTAGCACCTTGTGCGAAAGCCCCTATCTCCAACAAAAAGGCTCTGGAGGAAATTCAATTCTCAAAAGGAACCCACCCCTCAAGTATGCAGCATTTCACAGCAAAAACCATCACACTGCTTCCTCTACCCACCAAATTAGATTTGTCCAGAAAATCTGGCCTTAAGATCTTTCTCACATATCCTTGTGGATTCAGTGTAGACACAGTCTTGCTGTATACACACTGTGTTTTGCATCCTCCATATCCCTTCAACCTGCTTTCTGAATTTTTGAGAACACAAGTAGAGCCCTGAGGTAGGTATAAGAAAATTGCCCACTAACATATTTAGTATTGTAGGTTAGTAAGAAGACAGTGAACTCTAAAAATGCCAAATGCTTTTTATAACAAATCTAGCAGTACAGGGAGTAAAATAAGCTAAACACAAACCACGAATATGGAGCTGGCAAATGCAGCCAGGGATGATGGCATGCATAATCGGAGGGGCACTTTTTTCTGGACACAAACCTAGCCATTACTTCTCTTGCACAATGTTCACATGCCTAGAGTTGATAGTAATTATTTATAAGACTTGTCCTTGATCAAGGTGCAGCATTAAGTTAACTAACCACGTCTTTCATCAGAATCACCTTTGCATACAGACAGGCAGAAGGAGGAAAGTCTGTCATATATTATTTAATACCACTTGCATTTGTTAACCCTCCTCCTTTATCGTGTTTAAGAACTAGAAAAGAAAGTGAATTGGGTTTATTTGGAGAAGGATTAAAGTTCAATCTAAAGTATCCCTGAAGTTGACACATAAAAAGGAAAGAAAAATAACTCAAGGTGTGCTAGTTACAAGCCAACAAAAATGTATTTCCCTTAGGTTGTTCACCATTGATAAGAGCAAGAAAATCCACAAACATATGAAACTTCCATTTATTTGCTCTATGGATTTTTATTTGCAACACTGTTAGTTCAGAATCATCAAATCAATATACCTAATATATCCTATTCCAAAACAAGACATCATATACTGTAGCAATACTTTGCTACATTTTCTCTAACAGAAAACATTCCTGAGGATTCAAATAGCAAATAAATAAGCAAAAAACTTTGAGTGTTTATCCTTTGCTATTGTTGCAGGGGAGATAGAATAGGTCTCCACAAGAACTGTTTACTTTCTTTTCTGAGGGAAAAGGTAACGCCATTAAATGAGATAAGCACCAGTTTCGATTACTAACATGCATCATTAGAAACAAAAGCAGCAAGTCCCTTACTGTCTTCATATCACTTTGTACTGTTCCGACTCAAATAGCTAGAGGATAAGCCAAGACTTGAGAATCCCATTCCGGTAGGCAGAGGAAACTGTTCCACTGGTATGAAACCTGTTTAGCAACCACAGCTGGAAAATTTGTGACAACCTTCATTTCCCACAATGACTTTGTATTACAATGGGAACCAGTGTAACTTTAGCAGCTTATCTGGTAGATGAAACCCACTATTGACAGTGCTTAAGGCTATTTTAACTGATATAGCTCTGAGAGAGATCAGTGCCTGACCCTGTCTAAAAAACAGCCTTGTGCTTACAGCATTCCTTAGCCTGACAGCTCTTAAGTCTCAGGCTACTGGCTCTTTTAGGATGTGATGGTCTCTAGCTGTCCTGCTGAGGCTGTTTGACCAAGCAACATAGAACTGAAAAATCAATTCAGCCAAAGGGAAAGGAAGGCAGAAGGCAGCTTTGTAACACAGTGGTCAAGATGAGACAGATGGTTTGAGACCCTGCACCAAAGGCACTGTCACTCTTAGCATGCCATTTGTTCAGAAACGCAGACACGGGATACAGAAAAACCCCTTAAAGCATGAAGGGTGGTACAGTGTTCTCTATCTCCAACTGGGAGAATGAATTAAGAGCCTTTTCTTCTCCCTCCCTCCAAACTAACTTACGAGCAGTACACTCTTTCTTAAAACTTTTGGAAAGGCCAACACCCTTTCTGATTCACCTGTCTTCAGGCAACCTGCTCTGCCAGAAGCATTTCAGTTTTTCCAGGGTGGAGAAGTGAGAAGCAGCTGGAACCTGGCTGCCAATAGCAACTTCATGCAAAAACTAAATTATTGGCAGCCACTTCTTGTCCCCCTGTCTCAGGGGAACAGTGCTGCTAATGACTAATACTGCTTTACCTAACACCTCTTGATCCCCTTCAAACTTCTGCAGAAAGCATCCTTTTTGAGTGAGCCTGAGACAACAACTACACGGCTTTCTAAGGGCGAGAAAGGGTCTGAACTGTAGTGAACATGGACACCCCCTGCCCAGCCTTTGGGATAGGTGTGGAGGGGCAGGGGACAGGGCTGTGCCAGCTTGGCCTCTGCCTCTGACACACGGTGAGAGAATGCAAGGGGCAGCTGCTTTCTAGTCAGCTCCAGACATGAAATAGTCACTGAACACGTAAGGAACAGCAACAGCCCTGGCTGCAGAAGCACAACATTCCTGACAGAGAGATGCACATTTATGGCCTTACAAGTGTGGGGACTAGGTGAGAGGTCTATTAAATGTAAGTCCCTAAAATTTTACGTAATTAATTGAAAAACATGGAAAAAATGAGAACAGTTTGTAATATCATCCAGTACTACTCTTTCAAAGTACAGGTACCATAGACCATGTCAGTTCTCACAAACAGATCAACAGCAGAATCCAAATGGAAGAATCCCAAGGGACACCTTGGTCACCATGTAATATGGTCCCCTCAAGCCACAGGACTTGGTTGACACCGCAGAGTGGCATTAGATAACCACAGCCATATGTTCCTGCTAAGATCAGTTCTGACTTACAGATGCACATAAAAATATGAGGAAATTCTTAAAAATTCGATTTTTCTAAATAAGAAGTTACAGCAAAACTTACAGTGTTGAAACTTTTTTCACCAAAAATTCATCTCATTCAGGTAGGGGAATTGATTTGCATTAAAAATTCCCACCAGAAATGCCAAAGTGGAAGTTATTTATTCCAAATAGATACATAATATCACTTTGGGTTTTTTTGAAAAAGGTAATTAAAACCACTTTACATTGAAAAGTCAACACCACACTCATTTTTTAATTCTATACAAATCCTCTTCAGACATTCTTATAGGCAACAGTTACTGGTGTGTATTACAGCTGTTACCAGTAATGTAAACCAACTACTGTTCATTGGTATTCAGTGAAATTAAAATGCCTGGCATTAACACATTTCACAGGACTTTTCACAAAAAAAACCCTGAGAAGCTCAAACAGCAAGACTGTGGTATTTACGGAAACTGGAACCAAAAATATGACATTTAATTCTTATGCTCAAATTAAATCCATATATTCTATTAAGAGATTGGGCGTCTTTAACATCTGATAAACCTTTAATAAATAAATGTTCTGCCAAAATGAACCATCCTGTCACAAAAGGTATTGATAACAGGAACATACAAAAATCCTCCCCAACTAACAGCTGTTAATTAGTTAGCTGTACACTCTAGACATTAGCCTATCTTGACTTTCTATGTAAGCCAGATTTTGAGGCACATTATATACAAATTTCTGGGATAAAACTTACATACAATCTTCATTTTAAGTTTTGGTGCCTCTCATAACACCTCGTATCTCGTCTGACTCCCTGTTGTAGCACCATGGAAGAAAGGATAAATTATCACTGGCCATTGGACCGAAAAAAGCGCAAGAAAACAATGACAGAACTTGTTCACATCAGGGTTTATCACTTTGGCCACTTTTAGTATCCTTAACAGAAAATTCAGGCACAATTATTTTTAACTCAGCTTTGATGTTACATGGGTTTTAGGAAATCAGGTTATAAATACAGTTTTTATCTGTTTGTAGAAAGCTTACATTAGGTACCAAGTTGGATCAAATCTCCTATTCTCCGGCAAGCTGATTTCCAAAAAGCCACTTCCTTTGATATCACAGAACAGGGAGGGAATGAGAGCAAAAACAGGGCACGTCAAACATGCATTCTGTTAATAGGTACAAAGTAGAGTGGTACATGACTCATCAAAAAGGTACTCCAGAGTTAGGTACTTTTTTCCCATCACATTTACTTCCTTCAAGAGCTTCTAGAGGTTTCTGTGGTATTCTGTCCTTACAGTTCTAGAAAGAAAATAGCATTGGGGCAAATAATTTACGTTGTCATCTTCTGCTTCCATGATGCACTCATGAAAATATATATATTAATTATATTAAGTATAATAATACGGCACAAAGTTTGGTAAACAATTGACTGGAATGTAGACTAGGTGAGTGCTGGCTTCAATTCCACGTTCTGCCTTGGGACTCCACTCCCCATTCCAGGAAAAGTGATCCTGTCATTAGATGGGCACACAGCTTGGGAAATCTTTAAAAGGAATTACATGAGCCTGTAACATACCTCCTACTGCCCACACCTGCAAACTAGAACAACAGTCTAAACTGAAGTGTTCATCTTCCTTGAGAATGCAAGCACTGGTCACTTCCCATTTCTACCATCAGCATCAAATTGCTTTGTTCCCAGACGCCTGGAAACCACCACCAACACCACCAGCAGTCTCAGCAATATTGAGTGAAAAGGGTTCATGCAAAAGAGTGGGCAACATCTTAATCTTGAAGGTTGGACAGGGTAGTTTAGAAAAATCTAAAATGCCATGATATAATCACTGAGTTTTAGTTATTAAATAAAAATAAAAAGGCAACCAAAAGCAACAGGCACTGGACTCCTCCTAAATATTAGAGCACCAATACCATGAATGAGATGACAGTGCTTTACTGTCAGTGATACTATTTACAGTTATGCCAAAAATCATCTGTTTTGTTTATTCATTGAAATTTGTTAAAGATATCCCATAATCTCTGTGCTCCTTGCATAAATGCCCAGTTAACAGTTTGGATATTTATATCTGGATTAAGAAAGTTACTGTTTAACGTGTAACTGAACCGATTAATGTTTAAACGGTACATTTCTTCCCGCTGTGAAGTTATTATTAAAGGCAACTTGCAAATACCCCATGTAAAAATGACAACTGAAGAGCTGGTGCTCACAGGCGACTAAAATTTCTTTTCAAGGGTTTAGCATTTTAAACTCACCTATTTTCTTGTGGGTTTGTTCTCTTAAACCACCCTAAACTTTAGATTACTTGGCAGACTTTTTTTTGGATTGTACAGAGACAATAGTGATAGCATTCATACTGTCCATATTAAAGTATGTAGCTACAGAGAAATCATTCATCAAGGAACAAGATACAGAAATTTTCCAAAGTTAGAATTTGGAATAGTAAGCACAACTTTTTTCAGTTGTATATTTTTAAATAACAGGAGATGATCTGTAAAGTGAGATACATTAAACCTGTGGCACTCTTTTCTCCATATCACAGCTGTTATGTTACTTTTCATTCTCAGCAAGAGGGGAATTACCAAAGGAACTTGAGGAATGTAAGTGGAAGGCCAGTGACGCACAATGTACGTGGCCTCCTTCCCTCTTTGGCCCTACCTATTTACACTTGCTCACCATGCAATGGCTACACCAAGCAGAGGAGAACCAGAAGACTCTGGGACCAGAAGAAGCAAGAGTTTCATCTTTAACTCAGATCTAAAGGTCTGCTACTGCTAAGTACCACGAGTCCAAGAAATGTGATGAGCCCTCATCACAAACTGGGAAGGAGTCAGATTATGTTCTTTCTTGCAGATCTTCAGATGCCTAGGATGTGTAGCTACTTCAAAGGTAATCCCATCCACTTCTGGGGAATAAACTACTTGGTTGAAGTTGAACATGCCTTTAAGCGGTATGTATGTGTGGAAATCTTACCAGAATCAGGATTTTGGTCGTGGTTAAGAAAAAATAAATTGTAAAACCAAGAGAAAAATAATCAGAAGAGTCAACAAAAAGAAAGAAAGGAAAAGGAGGTAAGGAAACATAAGATAATAATGTGATGTTAATAAAATCTAGACTTATTAACAGAGTGCATCACTGCCTATGAGACATCAATTAGACGATGGCTTACAATGTGTGGAGATTTTGAGTGGTTAGGCAAAGGAGAAATCACAGAAATTATGGTAGCCTTTGACTGACATTTTAAAAATAATTGTTTTATGTTGGCACAAAATGTCAACCAGGTCACAAAAAAAATTCTGAAACTTGTCCTCCGGCACTATTATGACTGAAATGAACCACTTCCTTTTCACCTAGAGTGCTTACACAGGAGGCACAGCCCTTTGCCAAGCTTTTTCCCTTTGCCAGTTATATTCTTTGTAGATGCAAAATCAGACCTTTCTGCAGAGTCCTTCTGTTTTAACAAAAAGCAGAAAAGACTCCCAAATTGGGTAATTTTTACAAAGATATTCAGAGGAACTTATTGAAAGAAATCAGATTGTAAGACTAGTAGAATTACCAATTAGAATCGCCTGACACTGACTGTTAGAGATTCCCACTCTAAGTGCTTTGTTATCTATTGAACTGGTATTGGCTAAATACATGCTTTTCACAGGATGACTCAGGGAGGAGCAATCAGCTAAAATGCATCTTTTACTGAAGAGAGGCAAATAAACTGTAAGAAAAAGTATCTAGTGAGCTTCTCTTTGAAAAGCTGTTAACCTCCCAAGTTATCCAGAGGACATACATTATATTCGGCAGTAGAGATGGCCTCTGCACTGAAACAAACCTCTGTTAGCACAATTAAAGTTCAGTGTGGCTAAGTAACAGAGCTTTGGAAATCAAGCATCTTACACACTCACTAGAGAGAGCTCTTGCAGATAGACAAAAGAGTCCACAAGCCATTAAATCATGAACTCTAAAATCTTTAATCAGTTTGGGTTGGAGTTGGGCATTGCCTAACCAAGTGCCCTGTGATGCTCAAGGATGCTCTGTATTCAGGGCAGAAAGTTCTGGAACTGGAAACTAGGAGGTTGCCCTTTCTGTACATCAGTGAAAGAGAATCAGATGCTCCACTCCACACTACCAAGACATATCTCTCTCAGACTTCCTTTGTAGCAAACTCTTGTCTGGTAGCCAGAATGTTCGCCCTTTCAGTCTTAGGACTGCGTTACTTCAAACACATGGATAAAAGAAAGACATTCTTTCTTCAGCTTCTTTCCCAGATCACATAACCCAACAAAGTTGTGCTCCCAGCTACAGCATCAGGGCCAGCAGAGGTATTTCATTCATTACAAACCAGTGTTAGTGCTGTTCTCCATGAGTTCTGCTTTGTTGGACAGGTTTCTTTCTCTCCCAGAAAAACAAATCTGATCACCTCATTTTAATGCCCTTATTAAAACACTTTGAATCTACTCAATCAGGCAGTGGTTACAACATTAAATATATCAAAGAAATTTTTGAATCTGCACAAAATAGGTAAGTACAGTTTTAAGGATAAAGGTGATGAAGACTAAGACCAGTGCCACAGTTTAACTGATTCACCAACGTTATATAAAAATTTTAGGAAACAGTAATTGAGCCAGTCACCTTAAAATCTCTTAGGGGATACTACTGTTTACTACCATTGATAAATTGGATTAAACTGAAGCTTGATTCAAGTTTGTCTTTCTTGCTAACAGATAGGCTAGCAAAAGCTTAAAACAGGCTTATTCTCTTGCTTGAACTCAATTTCTCTGAAAATCTTGGTTTGCTTTGATTTAAAGCTTTTTATGGTTCTTTTTCAGGGCAGAGGACAATTTTGAGAAAGGTGTGAGAAACCATTTGGCCATTTTACTAAAAGAGACATTACTGATAGAGAAGAAATCACAGCCTCTAGTAACTTTTACAGATGCAGACCTTACCAGCTGAAGATGGTGTAATGTGTCAGTGAATCAGCAAAAAAGTTGCACTTATTGAAATTCTGGCTGAGCAATTGTGCACAATGAGGACCAGCAATGCTTTCCTCTGTATTTATTCCCTGAAGAGAAGGTGTGTAAATTAATTAAGATGACATTGATACATGCCCCAGTACTTCAAGAAGTTTTGGTTGCACGCACCCTGCTCTCATGTTACACGGACAGGAGATAGACACAAAAGTTGAAGCAAGTTGAAAGTTTCTGAATAACTGCTGCTGTGCTTTTTCATTTGGACAAAAGCTAGTGAAAGCTGCAGGTCCTCACATGTTCTTATTAAGAATTTAGGTAGAAATTATTAATAGACTAAGACTTTATAATATGTGCAAGAGAAATGTTAAACACATTCAGATCAACTTTTAACTAAATTACTATTTCAAAAACAATGCAATGGTACTTACCACAGGGCAAAGAGTTATCCTCTTCCACGGTCACAGTGTAGGTCCAATCCTCCTTTCTCCAACCTATAACACCACTATCCTGGCAGTCCTCAGATTGTGTTATATTTGCTTTGTCCCACATTCTGAACATGTACAGTTCCCCAGTCATACCCTGATTAGGTGATGCAGCTGCACCTCGCAGCTTTGAACAGCCGAGTAAGAACTGTCCTTTTCCAGGCAAATTAACTTTCCCCCTTAGTTTTTTCTTTATTTTTTTTATTCCATTTATGAATACATTCATCTCCTCATCGTCACTTTTCCACTGGATACATATTTGGTTCCATGTGTTTTCATGAAGTCTTGCTGATTTATGTATTTGATCTCCAAACAACCATATGCTCAATTTACCATGATCTCCCCCAAGTCCAAGATCATACTTATTTGCAGAGACATTGGTGTGAGTTTCTTGAGTGTATACATATGCTGTCCATGAACTATGTGATGAATACAGCTTGAGGCGCACACAGACGAGGAATTCTTTCAAGGGATGCAGAGAAATTCTTGATGACATAATCCAAGGATCTTCGCATGCAGTCTTAAAGACAGCTTTATATCGGCCCAGGAAATCCTCCTGATCTAAATAAAGAAAAGGTGGTTTGTGAAATTATTTTGTTTTTTAAAGTATCTTTTATACAAATGTTATTCTTCCATATAGTATTGTTTCTAGGCATTTATCTAGGGAGTTTTGAAAACAATACATTAAGAAATAACCTTGTAACCTACTCTTTTGGTGGGGTTTTTTTTGTGGTAGAGAAGTGACAATTTTGGAGACAGTCAATAAATCCTAGCTGCTCATGAAAGCTTTGAAGTAAAACTCATGCACAAGACCAAGGATGACCATGTAAAGCCACAGAATCATTTAGATTGGAAAAGACCTCTAGGATCATCAAGTCCAACTGTTAATCCAGCACTGCCAAATTCACCACTAAGTGCCACATCTACACGTCTTTTAAATACCTCCAGAGATGGTGACTCAACAACTTCCCTGCACAGCCTGGTCCAATGCTTGACAACCTTCTCCATGAAGAAACTTTTCCTAATATCCAATCTAAATCTCCCCTGGAGCAATTTGAGGCCATTTGCCCTTGTTCTATCACTTGTAACTTGGCAGAAGAGACTCACCCCCACCTCGCCACAAGTTCCTTTCAGGTAGTTGTAGAGAGTGATAAGGTCTCCCCTGAGCCTCCTTCTCTCCAGGATAAACAATCCCAGCTCCCTCAGACACTCCTCCTCAGACTTGTGCTCCAGTCCCTTCATCAGCTCTGTTGACCTTCTCTGGACCCACTCCAGCACTTCAGTGTCTTTCTTATTTAGAGGGGCTCAAAACTGAACACAGGATTCAAGGTGTGGTCTCATCAGTGCTGAGTACCAGGGGACAATCACTGCCCTGGTCCTGCTGATCACATTGTTTCTGACACAGGCCAGGAGGTCATTGGCCTTCTTGATCAACTGGGCATGCCGCTGGCACATGTTCAGCTGCTGTTGATCAACACCCTCAGCTCCTTTTCTGTCAGGCAGCTCTCCAGCCACTCTGCCCCAAGCCTCTAGCACTGCCTGAGGTTGTTTTGACCCAAGTGCAGGACCTGGCACTTGGCCTTGTTGAACCTCATACCCCTGAGGCTTCATTCTGCTCCCCATCCCTGTCTCCCAGTTCAGAGGGCCAGCTATCCAGAGAGCAACTGGTCTTCAAATTAATGACTAAGGTAAACAAGATATGAAGGCACCAGCCTTTTCCTCATCCTTTGTCATTATAGTTCCCCTTTCATCCAGTTGGTGGAGAATCTCCTTAGCCCTTTGGTTGCTAATATATCTACAGAAACATTTTTACTGCCTTTTACAGCAGTGGCCAAATTGAGTTCTAGCTGGGTTTTGGCCTTTCTGATTTTCTTCCTACCCAACCTCATGACACCCTTGTAGTCCTCCTGAGTTTCCTGCCCCTTCTTCCAAAGGTCATAAACTCTCCTTTTTTTCCTGAGTTCCAGCTAAAGCTCTCTGTTCAGCCAGTTGTCTTCCCTGCTGGCTCATCTTATAGCATGTGGAGATGGTTTGCTCCTGCACCATTAAGATTTCCCTCTTGAAGAGGAATGTCCAGTCTCCCTGGACTCCTTTGCCCGTCAAGACTGCCTCCCAAGAGACTCTGTCAATCAATCTCCTAAGTAGGCCAAAGTCTGCCCTCCAGAAGTCCAAGGTGACAGTTCTGCTGACCTCCCTCCTTACTTCAAAAATCAATAATTCTATCATTTTGTGATCACTTTGCCCAAGACATCCTCCAACCATCACACCACCCACCAGTCCTTCTCTGTTCACTAACAGGTCTAGCAGGGCACCTTTCCTAGTTGGCTCCCTCACCAACTGTGTCAGGTCACCTTCCACACACTCTGGGAACATCCTGGACTGTTTCTTTGACTCTTTCCTCTTTGCTGTGTTGTATTTCCAGCAGACATCTGGTAAGTTGAAGTCCCCCATGAGAACAAGGGCCAGCAATCCTGAGACTTCACCCATGTACTTACAGAATATTTCAGCTGCCTCTTCATCCTGGTTGGATGGTCTATAACAGACTCCCACCAGGATACCTGCCTTGTTGGCCTTCCCCTTGACTCTTATCCCTGTTGTCATCCATTGCAGCACTTTGGGTGTGAAAGTCATCCCACCATGTTTCTGTGACAGCAGCTATGTCATCGTTTTCCTGCCACATAATGGCCTCCAGTTTCTCCTGTTTGATGCCCACACTGCGAGCATTGGTGTGGATGCACTTTAGTTGTGTTATTGACCCTGCCACCTTTTTGGAAGGAGGAGTCCCAATTCCTACATGATCATTCCCAGGCATTTCCATGCTTTCTAACACATCAATAACCCTTGCATCTCTGCTGCTGTGGGGTTCTCCGTCCCCTATTTCCACTGAGATGGCAAACCAATGGACGCTGCTAGCACACCATCCTTCAACTATTGATGTGCTGCTCTGAGACCTCCATGCTCTAGTGATCCTGGATTTATCCTTTTCTGCCTTCAAATCTAGTTTAAAGCTCTTCCAATGAACCCTGCTAATCCCAATGCAAAGGTCCTTTTCCCACTCTGAGACAGGTGTACCCCATCTATCACCAGAAGGCCTGCTGTCGTGTACACCAACCCATGGTCAAATAAAATGTAGCTCTCTAAGGAATCACATGACAAGTGGGACACAAAAAGAAAATCACAGGTCCCGCATCCTCTTCCCAGGACTGCACAGGTATTTTGCACTTAATAGATACTGGATAAAATCCAGAAACAGAGCTGGAAGAAGGAACTATAGCCCTTATGGCCTTCTTATGACTCACCCTTGCATCCTCCTTCTCTGAACAAGATCACTTTTCTCCACATCATTTTTAAAAAGGCAAAAAAAGAAGACCCAGGAAACTACAGGCCAGTCAGTCTCTGTGGCCAGCAAGATCATGGAGCTGATCCTCCTGGACACTATCCCAAGGCACATGGAACAGTAAGATGTGATTGGTGACCATCACCATGGCTTCACTAAGGGCAAATCATGCCTGAAAAATTTGGTGGCCTTCTAGGACAGGGTTAAAGAGTTAATGGATGAGGGTAAAGCAACTGCTGTCACCTACCTGGACTTTTGCAAAGCATTTGACACTGTGCCACATGACATCCTTGTCTCTAAACTGGAAAAACATGGTTTTGATGGATGGACCACTCAGTGTATAAAGAACTGGCTGGATAGTTGGACTCAAAAAGTTGTGGTCAACAGCTCAGTGTCCAAGGAGAGACACATGACCAGTGATGTTCCTCTGTTCCTCAGAGGCTGGTACTGGGACAGGTGCAGTTTAACATCTGACAGACAGTGGGATCGAGTCCACCCTCGGCAAGTTTGTCAACAACACCAAGCCATGTGGTGTGGTGAACGCACTGCAGGGAAGGGATGCTACAAGGAGCTTTAAGGTTGGCCTGTGCAAACATCATGAAGTTCAACAAGGCGAAGCAAGATTCTACACCTGGGTCAGGGCAATCCCAAGCACAAATCCAGACTGGGCAGAGAATGGATTGAGAGCAGCCCTGAGGAGAGGGACTTGGGAGTGTTGGCTGATGAGAAGCTTGAGATGACCCAGCAATGTGCATTTGCAGACCAGGAAGCCAACCATACCCTGGGCTGCATCAAAAGCAGCATGGCCAACAGGTCAAGAGAGGAGATTCTGCCTCTCTGCTCTTGTGAGATCCCACCTGAAGTGCTGCATCTAGCTCTGGGGACAAGAGAAGTTCTGGATGTTCCACCCCTAGAAGTATTCAAGGTCAGGTTGGATGGACCTCTAAGCAACCCAGTCTAGTGGAAGGTGTTCCTGCCCATGGCAGGGAGGTTGGAATGAGATGATCTTTATGATTCCTTCTAACCCAAACTATTCTTTCCCAACCCTTAGATTCTTAAATCCTCTGCTGAATACTGGTAGTTACAGCAAAAAAAGTGGAAAACAGCCATATTCTAGAAAAGAATGAGTTTAGGTAAATTTCAGAAAATTTTTTTGGAGCCACTGGTTCATTTTAAATTCAGCCCCCATTCTCTGTTCTCTACCAGGAAATTTACTTGCAGAGATGTCTTGTCTATGAATCTCAAATATATTATAGCATTGAGATGGTGGCAACCTGGAGATCGACTGGGACAGTAACTAAGATTTGAGCCATCAACAGCAAATTTAGTGGTAAAAACAAGGTGCCAGGTTCTGTCAAAGCTGGTAAAATAAGTAGTTCCAGACATTGCCCCAAATGCTCAAATTTCATCATAACTGTTCAGTTCTTGCAGGTGCCTTGTTTCCTCCATTGTCCCAACACAGGAAAGGACAGACTTTTGTGGCTGTAGGTGTAAGCTCTTTGCAGCTGAGTCTCACTTTGTGGAAATATGAACATTCCAATCACATAATCATTACAATGATTGCTTGCTTTTATGGTGCACACATCAGCAACAAAATAAGAAAAAGGTCCTTTGGGACAAGAAGTGGAACTACAGAAAAATTAAACAGCCTGGTAGATGTTCAGCCAGTGCAAGAGAACACTTTACTGACACCTTTAAGGAGGCCATTATTTATCAATATAAGCAGAGCTTTTATGTACGCTCCAGAGGAGGTTTAGGATTAATCACAATTGGTCAGGGCTGGAAAGCAGAAAAAGATTGGCAACACAGGAAAAAAAGGCTTTTCTATTAGCATCCCTGAAGAATCCAGGCAATTTGGATCAGGGCTTTTTTTCCAGGGTAGGTTACATTCACAGTCCTGGTTGGTTGTCAAGATCACAGCCAGCTCTTCTGTAAGCTCAAGCAACTAGAACATCATCTTTCATCAGGCCAATTCTGACAACTTTTGTGTCTCTTGACCTCAGGCTCTCAAATTTCTTTTGCAATAGCAACACATGAAAACAAGGAGAAACTTCCTAACTTCCAAGAGAAGCATGACAGGTATAAGCTACCAGAAAGCACTCTAAACACAGAATATATCAATGCAGTTACATGTAAAGTTGTTGGTATCTATTCTTGTTGCATACCATAGCCCCAAGACTTCCTCTGTGATACTAATTAGCAGAAACCCATAGGCATCTTTCACAACCCCAAATCATTCCCAAAGTTCAACATACATCATATAAGTGCCATGCAAGTCTATAGACCAAACAAAAAACAGTCTGGGTACAGACTGAATTAGGTGAAAATCCTAACCAGCAGACAGTGGATTTTGAATGGTGAGATAATACCTAGATTGGTTCTAAGTGGCAATGGAAAAGAAAAACATACTTGACTCAACAGCAAACAGCAGAATTACTTCCTCCCTGCCCAACCCTCCAGCATGAATTCACTCATTCAGTTTGGCCACTAGTCAGAGTCTAAAAGTGAAAGTTCAGCATGGAAAAATAATTATTAAAATTACTTAAAAGCTGGGGTGATGAAGACTGGCTGGGGGGGGAAGCATCACAGAAGACAAGATTTTTAAATACAGGCTACCTACCTGTACCTACCATTTCTAGTAAAAGGATTACTACAATTAAAATAGATCTGCCACCTTACAGTTTGGACAGATAATGAGGAAACTGATTTTATAAAGCAAACAGATAGCTAGTTATATGCCAACACTTGTGACACAGTCTCTCCAAATAAAAATAATTGCTCAAGTCTTTCATTATTAAGTAGGAATTATGCTGAAGGTTTTGAAAAATTCGATGCAGCTGCTGTTGCTCAGAGAGTGTAAGTCATAAGTATACTTGCATGACTCACATACCCTTCAAAATTCCTGTAAGCAATCCTGAGCATGCAGATATGGCCAAAGTGACTGGTTAAGGAAGTTTCCTGACACAGCTTCAAAACTTGAAGTCACTGTTAACTACCCAAACTGACAGACTGGAAGTCCATTTCTGAGCAAAAATATTAATCAAAACTTGAAGTATCATCATCAGTGAGCAAATTATTCTGGAAGTGAGCAAATTCTGAGAGAGGTTTGATTTCATGTTAAGCATTAAATCAGTGTTGATGTGCCAATAGTGAATTAAGGGGCTGTTAAATTCTACTACATTATTTAAGGGAATTGACACTTCAAAGTTGTCAAGGGAGGCAGAGTGGACATAAACTTGCAGATGAAAACAGTCTTAAGGTAGCCAACAGAAATTATGGAAAATGACAATAATCTGATGATGATTTTTCTGGTCTGCTTTATGTAATCCAAAAAGACTGCTGTTAATCAGTATGCAAGGACTGAAGAATTAATTTAAACTAACAAAAGTATTTACATAGAGAGGTCTAACCTTCTGGAAAGTGGAAAGACTGGGCCACTTTGTTTTAAACAGTATAAAAAAAAAGTGCCAAAAAGAGGTGCCAAGTCTAAGAGAATAGATACTAATACTACCTGATTAGTTGTAAGAAAGGCTTGCAAATTTCTATATGCATTATCTACCCAAAGAATGCTGGAAAAGCACAAAGGAAATTAGAACCCTAGTCAGAAAATGCACTTTGCTTTTTCAAGTGGAACACATGCAGGACAGCATTATGTTGGATATTAATTATCAGTATTATCTAGGCTAAGTCTTTGATATGTGGGTGGATGCAATGGAAGTAGGAGATGATACGACATTAAAGCCTTTGGAAGTTCTGTTAATCATCACTCATTTTCTCTAGTAACAGTACTTGTGGGCTGGGGCCCACCCTTGACCAGGGAACCGAGGAGCTGGAACTGGCTGTGCTCTGACAGTGGCAATCCTGGCTTACAATTAGTTTCCTTGGGTCCAGACAATACAATACATCCAGCGAAGTATCTATGCACATCTTTGTCACCACAGCACAGAAAAGGTAGCCTAGTAGAAAGAATGCTCCCAACATCTCCAGAGTGAGAAAAATTAGGAAAAAAAAATCACAATTTGGAGTGAAGCAAACTCCATGCAATAGTAGCTGTGGGATGGTTTTTCAATGTCATTTGCTTTTTTTTGGCACCTAAGCCCTTTCTGAAATGCAAATTTTTTCCTTCTTACTGTATTTATCTCTAACAGATGCAAACCCTGGGTGTTTTAATCTCACTAGAACTGAAAGCACCCAGTTAATAAGTATGTTCTCTTAAGCCCTAAAAGAAATCCTGAAACACACGCACGTATTTCCAAATGTTTAAAACAAACTTTCTGAGAATGACACCGTACACCAAAAATGCAATCTCTTTTTTTCCCAACATTTTTAGATAGTGATAATTGATATCTTTACAAGAGATAGCCAAACATAGGTAGTAAGAATTACACATACCGTAAAGTGTTATTTTCCTTATATTACTAATAATCACTCGCCAGTATAGTTGAGCATTAATACAGTCAAGTATTCTCTTAAAAAAAATAGTCATAAGTGTTATTACTGACACTTGCAAATGATACAGAGGTGAAAAATTAAATCCCTCTTTGTTTTTCCATTACATCAGATTAGCAGCTCTGTCCTTTTTACTATTTAAAGTGCAAGAGGTTAAAACCTCTTCATCTTAGCAGCAGTTTTATCACCTGAATCTCAGATTCTGTCTCAATAAAATAATTTTAATAAAATTACTATATTTGGAGAATTAGAATCAGAATTAGTCTAGTCTGTAAGCCTATGAAATCTCATTGCTTGTACAACATTACTATGTAGGTACACTCAAATTTAAAAAAAAAAACCCAGCAGTAAATTTGAACTGCAAGAAGCTCTGACCTTCTAGAGTAAAATTACATGCCACGACACAGGAAGCAGCTTCTGAAAATACCCACTAAATATATGGCAAAAAACATTTCCAGTTTTTTAATACTCCAGCACAATAAATGTATTACACACTGTTGATATAAGGAAATTTTATGCATGACAAACATTGCTGTCTTTATCAGCTGGGGTTCAGAGCAGTGACAGACTAACCTTCAGTTTACAGAACAGCCATGAAAAGACACAAATTACCTCACTTTATTCTACTTTACCTCACAGTGAAGCATGACAAAAGTTATCCGGTTTGTACCAGAACCTTATGAATTTACTTTTTATTTACTGTTATAGAAAGAGCATAAAGTGCCAAATTCAAATGTGTCATTTCTGTTACATGTTTTGGACCCTACTACCTTTTCCTTAGCTATATTCAGATCAAGAGAATCCAGATGTTCTATGCTCATACATGGTCTAAACAGAGTGAAGCCCAAAGAATCTTGTGGTGTTTTTTTAAGAACAGTGTGAAAGATTTAACATGTTCTGAAAATAGAAACACTTGCAGTTTAAAAAAAAAAAAAAAAAAAAAAAAAGGCAAGAAAGTAATTTGTCGTGTTGTTACATATTGTGTTTCAGTTCTCTTCTCATCCATAACCTAAAAGAAGTTACTATCAATGATTTTTTTTGAAAACATAAAAAGCATCCAAAATTTTAAGTAGCATTTCATTTCTTGTTAGTGACAGTTTTCCCTCTTGATTTCAAGAGAGCTAAAAGTCCTATTCATCAAGACTAATGCTATTTATTTGGAATACCAACACTAGACAAATCAGGAAACAATTCTCTTACCTTTGCCTGCTGTAGCCAGGAACAACTGAAGTAAAAGGACTGCTTGAACAATCCTGAATCTCAAGAAAATGTCTTGTATGCTGCCAACACAGCAGTGCCGTTTTCCCCAGGCAAACATTCTAGAAGAAAAAAAAAAAAATAAACTACAATGACTAGAAAAAGTGTAGGTGTGTAGACATTGTAACAAATTATGGTTCCAACATAAGAATATAAATATTTTTAACCCTGTTATACTGTTGGGTATATATTGTACAGAAGTGCACAAATACTCTCTATACTGCTGAGACAGTAAGAAAGAAAATGCTGTTTGCTGAAAGGAAAAAAAAAAAAAAGCAAAACCAAAGACTCACAAATACATCAGAGCACACTCCTTGCACAAATAAGACTTCCAACATTTGGAAAACAAACAAACAAGAACTCCAAAAGATAAACACACACACATACACACACAAAACTCCACCAAAACAAACAAAAACTCAAAGAAACAAACAAACCCAACCAAAAGCTGACAGAACAAACACGGAGAGCTTATTCAAGCATTTTATTAATCTCACCAAGCATTTTAACAGAAACACTGTGAACTCCTAAGGAAAAAGCAAGAGTTTGATTCCCAATCCTTATCTCATTATCAAGGCAAGGAGCTACTACACAAACAAAAAAAAGAAAAAAAGAGAAATGCCACAAGTCACAGCGGGCAGCAAGTTCATGGAGAGTATCATGAAAACCTGGTTTGTCCACATTTCTTCCTAGAGATGGTTGTCTAATGTGAGCAACAGGACGTTGTGTTGGAAAAGGAATATTCCTCATATTATGAGAGATAACGTTGTACGAAATGACACAATTTCTTAAAGATCTTTTCAAAAGAAGGCACATCTGAATATTTTGCATGCTGAAAGAAACATCAAGTGAAACGTGCTCTTTTCATGTATTAATTCTTAACTGAAAAGGTTTAGAAATACGTAGTTCCAAGTGCTTCTATAATTGATTCTTGGAACAAATGCAAAGCACTAAACTTTACATATTGGCTACCTTTGATGCATCAGCTTTATGGCAGAATAGAGCATTCTGTGTGACACCAGAAGTCTAACTTTGCCATCACAAGTCTGGTGCGAGTGTATTGGTTAGCACTCCTGCTCCCAGACTGCACTGTGCTGCAGTAGGTTCAGGCACTGTAAATGCTAAAGTCTTTCAGGAGTCATAAATCTGTGTTAAGGTTAGGGCTAAAATGTTTATGGTGTTTTTTGGGGTTTTTTTGCAAGTATTCACACAAATGTAAACATTTGTTAACATAAAATGGTTACTATGGGCTGAACTCTGCAAGAGAAGTGCTAGAGGAATAAACTGAGAGGCAGTGAAGTTGCTAGGTAATTGACATTTTGGAAACTGCTTAAATGTTGATGCAAATAAATTCTGCACATATAACAGCATAAAATGCAAAAAGCAAAGGTTTCTCAAAAATTAAGAGCACTGCAACACTGTTAACAGTGCTTTCAATAAATACGCAGTGTGCAATACTTCTAACAAAAAAAAAATAAGGTAATACTGATTGCGCTGAACCACAGAAGATGACAGGATGGCTTCCACAACAATCAAGCACACTAAAACTGCCAGAAAATAAATTGTATGCTAAAACAATGACCATAGACAATACACTCAATCCTATGCAGGAACAGGTCAAAACCAAACCAGAACATGTAAAAAAGCCAAAAATGTCAAAGGCTGGCTAGCTTTCTAAAGATCCACAGGAAACATGTTCAAATCTGTCTTCAGTTTGCTTCTCTGAATGCCTAAAAATCATGTATTAATAAAGTTGCTCAGTCAGTAAACTAAGTAGCAGAATTACACAAATTATTGCAAGAACCTGATAGTAAAGACTGTCATGGTTAAATACATCTGACAATTTCAAGGATTGTGAATCTACAATATAATTTCCTAGGGTTAGAAGAGATGCCTGTCCAAAAGCTGTGTTTCCTTTCTCTGCTTACTCATGCTTCCCATTCCAGTCTCAAATTAGGTCACTTCCCAGCAAAATCAAGACGCACATTTATTCTGTTTTATGGGGAAATATCTTCTTTTGGACACAGTGATGTATTTAGACAACAAAACGAACACAATTTCCAGCATACCTTGTCTCTACTACCTAAGCATCAAGAGCTGAAATGTGAATGGGATGGAGTCCAAAAATACTGAGCGGCATCCACAAGTTTAGCCATTGATGCTGACAAGTTCTGAAGCAAAGTGCTTGCTCTGTGTCACACATGATACTGACTTGGAATGCTCCTACACTCCCTGCATTTAGTTTTCTCCTTAAGCCTCAGTTCTGCAAAGAGATGTACGTGAAATGAGCTGACTAGGACAAAGGTTTACCCCTGGACTATTAAACGTGCCTTCTGTTTGGTCTGGTAGATCTCACTAGACAGTGTTAGTGTCCCATCCACCAGAAATAAAAACTGCTTTACAAAAGTCTAAATTTGAGGACAGGAGCCAAGCAATTCCTGGTTCTGACTCCAGCACTGTCTAAGTGCTATGTAGCCCTGAGGAGTTTGAATGGACCTTCCTCTAACTGTGGCCTTCCAGAGAGAGCTTTGCTAATATTTCTCCAGTGTTTAAATGAAAGGCTGTAATAAACATTTTCTGTACATTCAAGTTTTTATTTCATCTGTGTTTTTTTTGACATTGTTCTCACTTCCTGAGATAGGGCCAGCAAACACAAGTGGGGACAAATGCAGAGCTTCTTGTTGACTGAACACAGTCATATCAAGAACTCTGAAACTATTCAAAGCTATGAATGGAGATTAATGATCCCAGGGAAAGCAATAAAATCCAGACAGCAGGAAACTGAGTAAATGTATAAAGTGAAATACTGACATGGTCACAGCTCAACTGACTTTTTGCAAGACACTGGATATTTATACTAGCTCAAAACTTGTTCCAATGTCTGGATAAAATATACAATTAAAAGAGTTGGGAAAATAACATTAGTGTTCATTTATTTTTGCAGCAATGCTGTTTAGACACTACCAAAGAAAAAGATGCTTTGACAGATCCTTTTAAGAAAAAAGATATCAATATGATTTCACCACATCTATTGAAATAAAGATTATATGATATACTCCAAAACATTTGGCCATTATGTTCCTCCTAAACTGAAGTCCTTCTCTGTATTAAAATTCTAAAGCTTTACTCTTAATGATCCTGAATAGTAATGTAACTGCAAATATATAGTTTCTGACATTATAGAATTAGGCATAAGTGATTTTTTCCCTTGTTATTCATTTTGCTCATTTGCTCAAATAGTATTTTTATTGTTCTTTATAACAGATGAATACAGCATGACTCAGAGAGCCCAGCATCAATTTGCATAGTTTTTACAGTTGGATAAAACATTTTCATTTGTAAATCAAGCAAATCTAATCAAGCAGAGCAGTTAGTGAGCCACCCAACTGTGGGAAAGGATCCTATGCAGAGACTCCAGGTAAAGATGTAACTGGCTGTCTTTCTCACTTACAACCAACTCACTTTTACTTACAAAGAGCTAAGTATCAGAAGTAGGCAAGAATAAAAAACCATTTATTTACGGTCAGCAGAAAAAATGAAATTCAGAGAACATAAAGTAGAGGCTCAGGCATTAATCTGCTCCCTCTTGTTTGTTCTCCAAGAAGAGTGCTCTACTTTTACCAATCACAATCTTGTGTCATTGCCATCTAGGTTTCACAACATTTCATACCATGTTATTAATTTGAAAGTCAAACTAGAATTGACAGAACTTTTCTTAAAACAAATGAACACACATTCTTTGGTTATTTTGTATGTTGTGTTATACATAATGCAGTTCTGCATTAATATCACATTCTCTGGAAATTAAAGAGGTTAGTGGAAGCAAAGATAGGAAGATGGTACAAAAAGGAGTCTGTATTCTTATCATCAATATTAATTAGCTTATGCCATGCTATTTTACATCACTGCTTTGCAAGTGCGAACCCACGGGTGATATTGAAGACACAGAGGAGTTAACTTCAGCAACTGCTTGCCTTGTAATACAGCAGATATATTTTCTATAGGATCGAAGCCAAAGAAAGTGCGAAACATAAATACAGCTGTTGTGTTCCATAGCTTATTTTGTTAAATCACTTTTTGAAAAATACATCTAAATGCCTGTTGAAAATATCTATTTAATGGCAAACTTAAACATTTAATAAACTGTTAGTTCTTTTATGACAAGTTTTAGTCAGAGCAGGTTCTCACTGCCAGTGCATAAACTGTTGGTTACAGAAACTTGTTGGAAAATCATCACCAAAAGCAATCACTTATTTACTTCTAATCATGCTGTCTACTGCTGCGCTTCAAACTATTTTGTTCAACTTGCACTTATTTCATCCATAGTCTTCTGTACTTATCCCCTATTAAAATTTTGGATTTTAATAAAAATATTTCCCAAATGTACAGAATTTACTGCAGAGGAGGAGGGTAATAATGAATGGTAAGTTTCTGACTGCTGTTCTGTGACAGTCTGCCCTATTCAAATCTATACCAGATGATAGAAGGCTGAAAAGAGCAAAACAGACACATCATTCTGCCCAGGTATGAGAACTTCTTGACATCTTTAATTACTTTGAAAAATATAACACTGTAGACTTCTTCCATCAACCCTTTATATTTTCCAGACTGGAACCAAAAGGCCGTAAAGTTCTTCTGTTATTTTTAAATTCTGGCTGAAACAACTTAGATGTAATAGGGAGGACGCTTATGTTGGAAAGTCTTATGTCACTGTGAATCTTGGCACATAGAGTAGTCCCTGACTTAACAGCAGAAGTAGCACCATTGATTTTAAAATGTTGTTCCGTGAGGGGGTTTTATGTGTTTTTCCAGAAGACAGTAACAGGATTATTGCTGTCTGATAATAGCTTGGTTTTCATTAATTTTCTCCAGTGTTAATCATGGCTGTAAAAACAGGCAGGCAGTGTTCTACAAATAGCCACTTTATGCAGAACACGAGTTTTTTCTAAGACTGTAATAGTAATGTGTTTAAGTTCAAGGATCTTCCAAAGATGTCCTCCTGACATAAATCTTTACTGTTTTCAAAGATATTAAATATTTTATTTTGTAATAAGTTGGCTTACAGAGAGCAACAAGCCACTTAGATACAGACATCAGTCATCTGCAAAACTCATGGATCGTTGGTTCAATTCTTAACAGAACTAAACAGGAGGAAGAACTCTCTGAGAAATCCATTCTTGTGTTTATTCTTTCAACTGCTGCAGGATTAGAAGGATTTTTTAATATATTTTATTTTGCAAATACCAAGCTGTGCAAGCCATGGTGTGCCGTTAGTCCATAGATCTCCCCTTAGATTCATGTAAAAGTGTGAACTCAGTCACTAAGGTCTGTGTAAGAGTGTGTAGGAGGGCAATGTGCTATTGGATGGCTCTCCATTAGGGACCTCAGTGCCAAAACAGAGCACTTTTGGTACTTACTTCTCTTATACAGCAACTTGTGTCATATGTAGTGCAAAAATGGAACAGGGGACAATTACAAGCAAGTTTTTGTTTTCTCTTATCCAAACTGGAAATGTTTCACCTCCTCATATTCAACTGTCACCTGAGAGATGAGCGACAGGCCTCTCTCTAGCCTGCATAAAAGTTTTACACTGTCCAGGAAATCCTTGTCTGCACTGTGTATTCCCTCGAGAGCACAGTATTACCCACACACTCTAGTAAATCTTCTAGAGCAAACTAAAAAGCCCTTCAGTGACTATACCTGAGCAGGTTTCCACTTCAAAGAGTTTTACAAGGTACTGACGATCTGTGAGTAGCAGATGTGTAATAAAAGTAGTTATGTTTGCGACAAGTCTGGTTATTTCAACTCCAGGTTGTTTACATTTTCATTAATAATACTGAGGGTTTAGAACTAGATAGGTTTAATGGAGGAAGAAACCACAAAACGTGTTCTGCAGAGTAGAAGACTGAAAGTACAAAAAAGACCACATAAAAGGCAATCAAGAAAGATTTATGGAACACCAGACATGCACTCTGAGCCAGGTAAAAGTCATTGGAAAGGGCGTACAAAGGTGTAAGTGTAAAAAATGTAGAAAAAACTTTTAGAAAGCCTTTCTATTCAGTTAGAGGACTTGAATTTGCTACAGAGAGAAAGAGGGAAGGACAAAGACTTTCCTAAAGCTCAAATATTCAAATCAGTGAACAATGTAAGCAGGCTGTGAGAAATCAAGTGAGGGCCAGGCATGCCAAAAAGAAGACTGTCCAGCTCATGCTTTCAATTTTCCCACTTTTCAATGAGTTATGAAAGTTTCATCTTACTGTAAGCAGGGGAAAAGAAAAAGTAAATAGTGGTTTCTGCTCAGTTTACACTTCCCACCTCCACTCTCCTTTCCATGCTCTCTTGGCTTGAACAGCAACACCCTAAAGAAGACGTTACACTGTGATTTCATCCTAAGCTTCACTTTATGGACTTGACAGGTCTCTTGGATCTTGCACTTGGAACTGTTAAAATTTCTCTGGAACCTAAGAATCACATTTGGTGGAGGTTTTTGATTTGGGTGTTTTTTTTCTCTTTTAAACAATCTCTCAGACTGTTTCAGCCAACAGCCCAATGACCAAAACTAATGCCTTGTTACCAAAGAAATAAAACTCTTCAGTTTGAAAAGATGGATGCACCAAAGCAAGCATTTTCTAAAGTCCCACTACAGCTCTGGTTCGGAATATGGCATCACCACCCTATATAGCCTAAGGAAATACAGTCACTTTGGCACTTCAGTCTTCACATGGGGTAAATATTTAGGGGACCTCTATTAAGATATTCTAGTAAACAGGGTTATGCCAGAACAGCATTTTGGTCTTCCTTTTAGAACTCCATTTTAGAACTCCTCCTCCTCCTTAGGCTAAATATTAGTCTATGTAGGGGGACAGGAGATGATACTATCACCGGGACAAACCATAATCAGTTGTCATGTAAAGAAGGGAAGTTAAAGTTGTGACTGAAGCCCACCTTAGACTACTACAAATGAAGCAAGTTAGGCAATAACAAACATTCTCAAACACTTGGAAGTCATCACATAGGTCAACAGATGACTTCAAAGCAACTTCGGAAAAATTTATTTAAAGCAGAACCATTTCTGTCTGTAGCCCCCACAAACATATCAGCTCAAAAAATTTACTTTGTACAACTACACTCCACATGGCTTTTCCCAGCATTACCACCTCTATAAAAAAGAGCAATTAGCCTTCTCAGAAATGAACCACACTAACCACAATGCTGACTTGCTGAAATACAGATAAGGGTGAAAAAAGGAAAGCATTT
This sequence comes from Anabacerthia variegaticeps, assembly GCA_035583185.1. NCBI lineage: Eukaryota > Metazoa > Chordata > Aves > Passeriformes > Furnariidae > Anabacerthia > Anabacerthia variegaticeps. The sequence continues at coordinate 102,339,347 of JAWWEW010000001.1, forward strand.
TTAATTCAAGTTATATGAATATTTGGCCTATGCTATGAATAATGATGGCATAAAGGGGCTTCGAAACACGAAGCCCATCAAAAACCCATTCAATCACCTCACATGTATAATTAATTTGGTGCAAAATAAACAAAAATATTCAAAATCTGGTTGGGAACTCAGAAATTAAATACGGAATTTGGCAACGCTGACAATCAGGCATGCCCAGATGTCTAATAAATCCAGGCAGACACATACGGTAATTTTTTTCGTTAAAGAAAGGGACATATCATAAAAAGACTTAAAACACTAAAAGCATGAATAAAAAGATGTTGAGTTTTGCTGTGTGTGCACAATAACATCTCCATAATGAGCATACTCACATTACTCACTGTCTAGCTAGTTCTACCATTTCTAATGTGCCACACCTTGTCAAACATGACAACTTCTGGCAAACTACTGATGGACCTCTTAGACCTTAAGACGATTCCTTTAAGGAATATCATAAATGAGAACATACTCAGGGCTTGATTTGTGAGTGCTTATTCTTTTTTGGTAACTAAGGCATCACTTGAGGTACTCATGCAAATTTCAGAAAACAGAAATAATGTGATAAATTCTAGTAATTTTCTCTAAAGTCTATGGAGTGAAAAAGTATTTTAAGTAGGTTGGGGAACTTTATTTATTTTCCATATACTGCTTCATCTAATATAACTGACATTCAACAGTTTTCTTTTAAAACAAACAAAAATAAGTTAATCACATTACAAACTATATTTTTCCTATGAGATGTTAAGAACACTGCATTTCAGCAGCCAGCAGAAGGGGACCTAGAATGAAAGAAAAAAAGCACTGTTTTTATAAGGCACTAGCTGAAAAGCAGCTGTTGTGTCAAACACTAATTATACTTCTGGGCTACAGTGCTCACTGACAAAAGAGCAGAAAATAAAAACAGATAAAAACAGAAAATGCTGAGTCTGGGACTTGAACTCCCCAATACACTTCCAAAATCTTGTATCAGTTCCACTACAGAATAAAATTATGCAAATAAAGAAATAAAATAAAACTGCCCTGAACCTGATGTAAGTAACAATCACCTGTGACACAGAAAATGTTAAAGATACAGCTGAAGACAAATCCATGTGACTCAAGTGTGGGAACCACTTTTTTTGTCTTTTATTTAATGTCAGCTACAAAGGATCCTTTGCCCATCCTGAACAACAATGAATTTCAAAGGTATTTTTACCTAAAAGGAATGTAAGACTCTCAAATAATTGAGTCCTATTAATTAACATATAGTTATACAAGACTATGTTTTTCATAGAGCAATTATAGACCTTTTCCAAATTGTAACTCTACCAGGAATTCATGATGGAAAGAAAAAAATCCTCATAATCCTGAGCATCTATCTCATAAATATGTAATGGTCCACTCCTTTCACGCTCCCAAGCTGAGTAGCACCTACCAACAGATCAATATTCTCTAAATCCATGCATGTGGAAAAGAGCAAAGCTTTTAACTGAACCTAGATAAAAAAAGCACTACTAAACTTGCCATTTGTCAGAAAGCTAACAGTCAGGCCAAATTGCATGCCTTATTCATGGTAATTTTTGCACTGAAGTCTACAAGATTAATTGTGTGACTACCCTTTCTTTGGCCTTCAAATAATCTAATCTAGTATTCCACTGAAAACAAAAAATTCCAAAGTCAAGTGGAGTGATCACTTTTAAACCTATACTCTCTTTGCCAAGGCCACTGATCATGTTACATATTAAGAACTAAAAATTGCTCAAATTTAACAAGAGTTATTCACTCATGAAGTCCAAAACTTTCACAATCTGCCAACACTCTGCAGTTACCAGTGGAAGACATGACTAAAAGCATTCACAGCACAAGAACTTTAGAAATTGAGTAATTAACTTGAGAATGGGAATTTAGTCCTTCATCCCTCTCCAGCTGGCCCTACTTTGAGCTAATTTCTGTTGATGTATTAGCAAGAGAGATTTAACATTAAATTCAGAAGGCACTGAAGAAAAAAACATGCTCACAAGCTCCATCTGATCTAAAGAATCAAGCTGCTAAAGTAATATTAATAAAGGTATTAGTTCGCCTGGTGTCTGACTGCCACAGCAGAAATAACATAATACTATCTTGCAGTGCAAGTAGAAAATTTTGTGCCCTTGATTCATATTTGAGCAAATTTTGTTTACATGCAATTTCTTTCCCGCATCTTTTTTCAAAGCACTCCACTTTAGAGGTTGCTTTCATCATTAAGTTGTAAGTGTGCTTCCACAGTGAAGACAAGTACCTAGAGATACTCCTAAGCAAAGACGTGTTTTCTGTTCTTAAGGTTAACTCAACAAACACATTATTGGTCACCCAGCAGAGAAACAAAACCTGCTTGTTTCCTCCTGGAAACAGGTTACAGAAGTATGTTTCCCAGCTTAGGCATAGCCTTAAACTTTAAAGATTAAGAGCAGGCATATCAACTTGTGCAGCTCTCCTCTAGTGACGACGTACAGTGTTAGCCTATGCAAGCAAAAGAGAGAAACACGTTCTGAGTACGGATATGTAACATCAGCTTTACCTTTTCAGCACATGTGACAGAGCTGAAGACCCAACTAGTATGCTTTGGGATTGAACAACACTTAGATCTGCAAACTGGAGGTTGTAAACTCTATTTTGGCTCATGTTGAAGCTCATTCTACCACACCTTCAGCACTAATAGAATTGATTTGGGCAGGGAGGGTGGACCAGCTGACCCACTGCGGCTCCTTCCATGGGATTCTGTGACTTTATGTCAGGCAAAACCAGCCTGGGCTTGTACTATCCCACGTCTAATTTGCTGGATAAGCATGCCTTGAACTAGTTTACGAATATTTCTTTCACATTTCCACGTAAATCAATGCACGACCATAACACAATAAAAACAAGAGTTCACTACTGTTCTAAATACTACCCATGAATGACAGAAACTATGTATTTGCAAACCAAAAACAAATTCAGTTGAAAAGGGATGCTTCCAGGACCAAAAAAAAACCCCAGACAAATAAATCCCGCAGAGTAATTACTGTGCAAAAAAAGGTGACTCTGAAGACAGTTTGCTCCCAGCGCTGTAGGTTTCCTTGCAGGATGTGTGTGCAAGAAGCAGAAGCTTCCAAGCGGACTGTGTTCACAGACCCCCGTGTGGGAGCAAACCCGGCCCAGCCCGCGGGGCGGACCGGACCGCACCCGGCCCCGCAGAACCAGGCACTTTCTAAGCCGACTTAAACACACTACCGACGTTTTTGTGTCCGCTGAGTGACGGAGCGCCTGCAGCAGGACGGGGAGCCGGGGGAGCCGAGGGAGCCGGTGCCCCTGGGCTCGGACACGGGCACGGGCACGGGCACGGGCACGGGCACGGGCACGGACACTCGGGCCCGGCTGGCAGCGAAGCGGCCCCGCCCGGCCCGGCCCGGCCCGGCCCGCGCCACAACGGCCCGAGGGGGGGGGAGTGAGTGTGTGTGTGTGACTGTGTGTGACTGTGTGTGACTGTGTGTGACTGTGTGTGACTGTGTGTGTGTGACTGTGTGTGAGTGTGTGTGTGTGCGACTGTGTGTGTGTGTGTGTGACTGTGTGTGTGTGACTGTGTGTGACTGTGACTGGGTGTGTGTGACTGGGTGTGTGACTGGGTGTGACTGTGTGTGTGACTGGGTGTGGGTGTGACTGGGTGTGTGGGTGTGTGGGGGGGTGTGTGTGTGTGACTGTGTGTGGGGTCTCTGTGTGTGTGACTGAGCGGAGACACACGGGTCGTGTGTGTGTGTGTGACTCTGTGTGTGACTCTGTGTGTGTGTGTGACCGTGTGTGACTGAGCGGGGACACACGTTGCTCCCCGAGCGACCCCGCACGGGTCCGTGTGTGCCCGAGCTCTGGGATGCGCAGCCCGCAGCTCCCCGACCCGCTCCGTCCCGCAGCTCCCTCCGCCCGCACCGCGCCGATCCCGACAGGGAGCCCAGCCCGGGAAACCCGGGGAGCTGTGCCTCTGACACCCATCCCGGGGAGCTGTGCCTCTGACACCCAGCCCAGGGAGCTGTACCTCTGACATCCAGCCCGGGGAGCCGTGTACCATTGACACCCAGCCCGGGGAGCCCGGGGAGCTGTACCTCTGACACCCAGCCCGGGGAGCCCGGGGAGCTGTACCTCTGACACCCAGCCCGGGGAGCCGTGTACCATTGACACCCAGCCCAGGGAGCCCAGCCCCGCAGCCCGGCTCAGGGCTGCTCCCAGCGCTGCTCCCATCTCTGCCGCTCCCTCCCGGCCCCGGGAGCCCCCCGGCCGCTCACCTGGCGCCGGGCCGCCGCCCGTCCCGTGCCGTCCCGTCCTGTCCCGTGCTGTCCCGTGCCGTCCCGTGCTGTCCCGTGCTGTCCCGTGCCGTGCTGTCCCGTGCCGTGCTGTCCCGTGCCGTGCCGTCCCGCCCCGCTCGGTCGGCGCTGGGCACGGCGGAGGCGGCGGCGGCCCCGGGAGCTGCGACAGGCGCGGGACGGGGGCGGGGGCAGCGGGGGAGGCGGTGCGGGAGCCCGGGGAGCGCGGCACGGCCGGGGAGCCGCCCGGGAGCGGCCCCGGGGCCGGGAGGGGTCTGGGCGGGCGGCTGGGCTGGGACACTGTGCTTAATGGGAGAGTGTGCCTGATGGGGGACAGCGTGCCTGATGGGAGACAGTGTGCCTAATGGGACAGTGTGCCTGATGGGGGACAGCGTGCCTGATGGGGGACACTGTGCCTAATGAGGACAGTGTGCCCGATGGGGGACAGCGTGCCTGATGGGGGACAGTGTGCCTAATGGGACACAGTGTGCCAATGGGGGACAGTGTGCCTGATGGGGGACAGTGTGCCTATGGGGACACTGCCCAATGGGGGATACTGTGCCTAATGGGACACTGTGCCTAGGGGGACACTGTGCGTGTTGGGGACACTGTGCCTGATGGGGGACACTGTGCTGGCTGGGGACAGTGTGCCTGATGGGACAGTGTGCCTGATGGGGGACAGTGTGCCTAATGGGACACAGTGTGCCAATGGGGGACACTGTGCCTGATGGGACAGTGTGCCTAATGGGGGACAGTGTGCCTATGGGGGACACTGTGCCTAACGGGACACTGTCCTGGCTGGGGACACTGTGCCCGATGGGACACTGTGCCTGCACACAGCGAGCTCTGCATAAACTGCTTCAACTTCTTTGATGGGCAACGTGTGTTCAGTGTTACACCAGCCTCTTTTTTTGTTTTTTTTTCTTGCATGGTTCACCCTTGAAACTGCCCTAGTTACGTGAAGCCCTAATGTATTTTTTCAGAACTAGCAGCCCTCATTCAGTTTCAGTAAGATTGGTACCTTCAGCTGGTGGTGTAAAGGGACTTTGCTATCAGCACGGCAGTAAGATGAAGCTGTGGCCCTCCTCTTCACTTTTTAATTGCTTGGAGTCAAACATGTTCTGAAAGTGCAGCATTTTCAATGACCAGTTTTATACCAAAATGTTCAGGAACTACCCCCTGCATGTGGACTGGAGCTTTGGTCACTAGACACTGCTGAGCAGAGCCTGGCTCCAGGACACAGCTGGGGAAAACACATCCAGAGGGAAAAGACTGAAGCTTTAGGCAGCACCTCTTCTCGGTGTCACTGAAAAGACAAAACAGGGACAAATTCTGCAAACTACACAGGCAGTAGGTCTTCCCGAGGATACAGGGTGTGATGAGTCCACATGATGAGCATAATTTTGTAGAGAAGTACTTGTAAAGAAGAGCTGGGGTTAGATGAACAGGCTTGTTTCATTTTGGTTAGATCAGTGGTGCCCTTGGATGCTGTGGAGCTGGCATCTAGTGGGACAAAACACCAGTGCTTTTGAAGTTCCTCACACAGGAAAAAACAGGAAGCATTTATCTGCCTTGCTTAGTGCAATGTATTTCTCTCTTCCAAAGATTTAAAGACCACAAATGGTGTTCAATCCTAGCTTATACCACCTGTAAGAATTATATCTCCTTCTCCTTCACTTCTGACCTGGATATCTGAGGTCAATAAGGAAGAAGAGAAAAATTGCCCTGAAGTTAATGCTAGGGGTGTGATGAATGAGAATACTATGAAAATACTTGCCTAGAGATTCTAGGTGCTCTTTTGACACATGCACAAACAGTGCACTTCACCAATGTGGCTTAGCAATGTCTCCTCAGAAAGGCTAAAAGGTTGAATGAGGTTGGAAACTGAAGCCCAGCTTACCCCTGGACGCATTTCCTGTTCATGGTGCAGGTTTAGGAAGCTTTCTGTGTTGCTTATTGGGTGAATAATTACCAGCATACAGATAAAGGGAAGTCTACCTCTGACAAATGATACGTTCTTTGGAATAAAAATCAGCCAGTTGCTGAATTTTCAAGCATTGAAATATAGTTGCAGGCAGGGGAGTTACATCAAAATACCTCTTTCTCTTTCCTCTCAGACCAAGGTAGTTTACGAGGAGAAAATATTGTGTAACTTACAAAAGGTAAACACTCTACTTAATGTGTATCTCTAATTGTTTATTTAAACTGTTACACACAACTGGCCAGTGTCTCATAACATACAGAAAAACTAAAGAGAATTGATTTATAATGACCTAAAAACCTAGACTAATTCAAGAACTTCATTCCCAGTGTATTTGTATAGCTGTGCTTAGCTGGGATCTGTGTATACTCACTTATAAACCAGTATGCAATCTACAGTTCCAGGACAACACGGGATCTGGGCAGTGTTATATGGAAGCCAAAGGCAAACTTCTATGCACTTACCAAGAAGACATAGAATTGAGCAGGTCAGAGGAACAAACATGAATAACTGAGTAATAAAGAACTTTTCAGTCCTACTAGTTTGTCATGTTTTTGAGAAAATGTCAAAAAAAAAAAAAAAAAGAAGAAGGTTGTGCTGATTCTGATTGCTCAATGCCTCCTTTATTGTGTGCTTGTGCAATACTGACTACTGGTTTAGTAGGAGTTGCAGGTGATAAATGCAGGTTTAGGAGAACGATCCTCCCTTGAAGAGAAGGAGTCAAATGTTCTCTTCCCAGAAAAAACGATCATATTAAAACATCTTAAGTAAAATTAATAGTTTCTGGATCTGAGTCTCCAGAAAATGTGAACATGGATACCATAAACTAGTGTTGATATAAAGTTTAGCCATGCATCCTCCTAGTGGAGAAATACTGTATTTCAAGGTTTTAACAATTGAAGCATTTTATTTTCACCTGTGTTCAACAAGATTGAATGCAGAAACCCCAACTACTCCAACAAAGTCAGTGCCTAAATTCCCATAAACTTCACTTTAACCAGAATTTCATATTATGCTAAGTGGTTTGGGATTTATTATTTTTTTCTTTAAACTATTTATGTCTTTATGTATACATGTTTCCTAGGGAGATAAGACATTACTGTGACATACTGCAGTATTCATATAATGTTTATAATTTATGTATCCAAATGGAACTTGTTCTGATGATGTAATTCATGTCTCGGGGGAAAAAACCGTATGTAACCAGAGAGGGAAGGTAGTGGGAGAAGTAAGGTCTGTTTGCCTTTCCATTTTTGATACTGTTGTTTTACAAAGGTTCTTGACAGGACAGACTTGTCCTGTTCCTGCTTCTCCCTACTCCTTCACTATCTCTAGTGGGCAGGACTGGAGGTTGCTTTGCCCTTTGGTGTGTATACGGTCAATCCCAGGAAGAATAAAATTAGGAGAATGACTGTTTCAATGAATCACATTAACATAACACCTTTTATGTCAACTCTAATTGATCAAAAAACAAAGCAAAAAAGACCTTATGGCAATTTCTGTGACTCTGAATTTTGTGGGGTTGCCTTCTTTGATATGTTACAGCCTTCTGTGAACACCAGAAAGTGATTGAATGTACAAAAGGCAGTTAAAATGGTTACAACATCTCTGTTTCATATACAAATATAGTCCTCTCCAAAAATCATTCATGTTCCGTTCTGTATCATGTGCTAGTTACGAGTCATGTAAATTACAGATAATTAGGTAAAAATAGGTTAGGTTTTTTTTTAACTGATGGTAACAGTGAAGATTACATAAAATCATCTATGAGTCCTTCAGTCCATTTTCTGTTTTCAGCATTACAAAGACATAAATAATAAGTGAGCAATTTTAGAATAGGGAAATAATATGGACTAGCTGTGATGCTGAAAGGATTTAAACATATCAGGGGAGGAGAATTTAAAGTCTAATCTTAAAACTGCACGTATTAGGCACAAAGTTGGGAGCTTAATTTGTGAAAAAGGGTCTGTCTCTTAAAAATTTGTGCCTGACCAATAAAACTATATCTTACAAAGGAGTTCTTGGAGTAGATATGCCTATCTAACATTCTAATAGAATATCTACTTATTAATATTCTCTTGTCAGAAAGTATCATATAGGTGTGGGTACCATGAGCGCAGTATTTGCTGAATGTTAACTGAACCAATATGTAAAAGAAATCTCTTAGATATGTAATCATTGAATAAGGAGGTTTAGTCTATCCAGCTGTGATTTCTACACATGTTGTCAAATACTAAGTACAACACCCAGGGTAAGATTTACTTTTGACTGTAGCAATTTCTTCATAAAAAAAAACCAACCAAACAAAAAAAAGATGTAATATCTTCCCTACTGAAGGTCCAGGAGGGATATTAAAATAGCAATAATAAAAAAATTGTATCTCTGTGGTTAACTTCTAAGCCTTACCTCACTAATGAAATATGCATTTCACTTCTTCTATCATTACTGATGACAAGTGATATTTATGTTCACCATGTTATTTTGCCCTACTGAATTCCATGTTGCATGTTGTCCTGCTTGCAAACACACAGCCATGTCATGTCAGACTGTATTCCAGCTCAGTGTCCCTATTGCATTTCCATTCCAAACTGGGATAAAGGTAGAAGGCAACTGTTTTTAGGTACTCAGGCCAAAAGAAATGATACTCTGTTTTTTAATGAAACTTCATGTTATACTTCCATGAGGAGTGAATGATTATATGCAGCAGCAGCATGAGCATTCTGTTCTGTTGGATGATCAGCTGTCAATACCCTCTGCATGTGTTCTCATGCAACACTCCATTCTGTGATGTTGAGAGCCTTCATTATTACCTGTTGGAGTAAAAAGTGAATGGAGCACAAACTGAAATGCAAGAAATTCGACTGAAACATAAGAAAAAGATTTTTTATGGTGAGAGTCATCAAACACTGAGCAGGTTGCCCAGAGAGCTTGAGGAGTCTCTACCCTTGGAGATGTCCAGATTAAGTCAGGATACAGTCCTAGGCAACCTGCTGCAGTCCCTGCTCTGGGCAGGAGTTTGGACAAGACTATCTCCAGCCTCAGCCTGTCTGTGACACTGTGAGAAGCAAATGCTGCTAACACTCTTGGCTAAGCAAAGGGCAGTGATCCTCAAACTGTAAAAAACTTGAGGGTGGCTAAAGGCTCACATACCCAAAATCCCAGACCGAGGTGCTAATCAGCATTATGGGAAACTACAAGGAAGAGTTGCCAAGAAAAGCAATCTGAAGAGAACACATGGAAAAGGACAATGAAACTTTTCAATTCCCTATTTATGGCACTCGGTCTCTGTAAATTGTACCAGCATTTGTATCTTCAATAAATAAATATTTTAAAGGAGTTTTAACTTGTCCGTAAAAAAATAAGTCTGTGTGGATCTTGGCAGGCAAATTCTCATTCTGGGAACATTGCACATTTTTGCTTTCCTTTTTTTAAAACTTAATTTACAAAAAAGCTATGTTGACACTGACTCTAGTGGCTCCCCATTAAATGTGTAGCAAGACTTTTATCATAGTATGAACGGTTAAAATAAAGCCAAGGAGGTTACTATACCCCTGTTGGTTCCTAGGTCTGTGTAACTGATAAAGCACCAGAGAAGGATTGGTTTTTATCAGGGAACACTTTTGCAGCATATGGTCTGCAATGTGTATCTTTCACGTACTAGGGAAAGGATTTTAGGTTTTGTGCCAAGTCCTTTCACCCCTGACAACACTTTTTTTCTTCTTTTCCTGAGAGGAAAACTTGTGTTCATAGCTGTCCTGTCTTAACTCTGTTCTTGGCTTTGTTGTATCTTTTAAACGAAGTATGTGCATCTCAGCTGTAAAATAAGAGGTGGATGGTGTAAAGGCAGAGTAAAATGTGAGATGCCATCATGTTTTGAGGAAGGCAAACTGCTTTTGGTGCATCAAAGGAGAGGAGATTTTCTTCCCCAGTTCAACTCTATACCCATTCTCCATTGTTGAACTCTGCCCACTTAACTGCAAGTGACTGAATGAGGGAGTGGGGTGAGACCTTTGGAAACTGTTGCAGCACTTCTGGAAGACCTTTTTGCTACAGTTTCCGCTTCTTTGATTTTAATGCCACTGACTGTATTCGTTTTCAACCTCCATTTTTCAACCTTCTGTTAGTATGGAAGAGAGAAAAGTCGTTCTTAAAAGGTCATCTAATTCGTGCTGCCTTTCATCTTGCACCAGCATAAATGTGTTTCACAAAGTTTCTTTTCAATCATACTAGAACATTTGGAAGGAAAAACAGTCTGAAAAAGTTTCAGAAGAGCCCTTCCTTCCCAGCTCTGTCTGGGGTGCAGGAGTATATAAATATGGAAGTCAAAACCTGACTGCCAATACTGGTATTCTGTCGGAGGATTAAGACAAAGGCGATATCTATCTTTCCTACACTTCAGTGTATGTAGACTTCGCAATAAATGATTTCTGACGTGAAGACTGGAATTTCAAGCACTATTCAAGTGGCAGCTTCTGGAACAGGCTCTGTGCAGCTAGACAACCTACTACAACTCCATTTCAAAAATTCTTGCATCTGGTTTGAAGCAGATAGTCTGCATGGTAAGAGCCATCACATAGCAGATGGCTTCTTATCTTCACCTGGGATGCATTGAAATCACTGCTGGTATGTCTGATGGAAAAGGACAATAAAGAGGTAGACAGCAATTAAGTTGTTCATCTACAGACCAGAGATAATATTCAACCTTCTTTTTGTATACATCTGTTGTTTGATACTAAACATCTTTTATTTAAACTTTTAAAATGTTAACAGTGATGTCATATGTCATTCTCAATAGAGCCAGAAAGCTCTTTGTCTAAGTGAACCACAGGAGCTTTAATAAACCTCAGAACTGCCATTAGTTGTAGTTTGACTGACATTCTGAATGCTCTGTGCAGAAAATCCACTTCTTGCTTCTACCTAGGTCAAGTAATTTTCAATATTAAATATTAAACAACCTATAATACATGATGATTGAGATAAAAAAAGAAGTACATAAAGCTTCAAGGGACAGGAAATTAATGTGCCAGTCTCCTCAAATAGTTTGGAAAATCTATTTTTTAAAATTCTAGGTCTTTCATAAAATTTGATTTTTTTTTTTTTTTAAATAGGTTTTCCAACTGAAACTATTCTATTGAATAAAACATGTTTTTATAACAGAAGCCATTACATTTTGCATCATTGGATAACTTTGCCAGGGTTACCTCTTTGAAGCCTCTAAACTTGTCTGTGAGGTTTTGATTGATGGGGGGATGTTTCTTTGGTGATTTTTTTTTCTTGTGAATTCTCTTCAGTTAACTTCAAACTTAGGCTGGCTCTGCCATAAGTTTGGATTGTTACATAATTTTCTGAAATACACTACCTCCAATATTAAATTAAATTTTATCAAGGTCCTGAATGTTTACATTACTCAGGGTAAACAAATGGCGAATAATAGCATCTGTATTTCAAGTACACTTAATTCCTGTGCAAAAGCTCAGGAGAAAGTCTACACATAGTTTATGGGGTTAAATGTTTGTTTTGAGGACTTAGGTATTATTTGAGTGATTAACAGCTCTTGTGCAAATCTTCTGAACATAAATGAATTTAGTTCTTTGTATTTGTCTTTTGGGTGTAGAATTGGACCTATTCCTGAAATTTGTCTTTTGAAAAGAACATGACTTTCTTTTTAGGACCTTTTCTGTGAGATAAATTGTTTTCTCTAAATTATCTCATTCTTTGGTTACTGTACTGACTAAAGATGCAGAATACCTGGCACCAGTATTGACAGAACTTTGTTCAGTCTTTCGGTAAAGGCCCAACAATGGTCCCTTGTACCTCCAGCAAATATTGAGCAGACACTTCCTTATGCCACTTTGTATTAAGCCCTTTGGTTTGCTAAAGCATCACTAAGGTCTTCAGAGAAATTTTATTCAGAAAGACCCATTCAAATAGAAACAGACCTGGAGATGTAGCTGATTGGGCCAGATTCCTGGATCAGAAAATGCCCATCACCAGGGCCACAAAAGCAAATAATTAAATAAAGGGAACAGAAGACAACTGTGTTACATGTCTGAAAATAATATCGTATTGCCAAATGAAGTTATTGACCAGCTGAGATCATCACGTCAGCTGACACCTGGAACTTGCTTCAGTAAGATACGGTTTTGCTGAGCTTGTCATAAGGAGAGTTGCTTGAAGCAGACCAGGATGGACGTAACAATGGTCTTCAGTTCTCCAAAGATACTGTGGAAAAAAAGGATAGTCTAATGAAAAAATAAGCAAGAATATGGATGTCTGTACTCATATAGTAGGATCTATTTTTTTTCCCTCAGTAGTTGTGTTTGGCCTTACATTCCCAATTATTCCTAAGTTCATTGCACGCTGAGGCTCATATGTGATCTTTGGGGACCACCTAGGACGTTTCATGATGTCTGGTTCTGAGAAGTTTTCCACCAGTTATTTAAGGGCTAACCTTTCAGTAACTTCAGGAAAATTGTATTTGCAAAGTCTTCTGGCAATACAGTCTTGGGTACCTTGCATCATTTTATCTAGTAAGTTCTTAGCTGTGATTTCTTTGTTTGCTGTTCCATACATTTTTCATTCTATTTAATGGTTTAGTATATTAAAATATTAACCCACAAAATTTTTTTCATTTAAAAATAGTCATATCAAATGAATGATTAACTCTTTAAAATATTAACTCAGCTTTATGACACTTTCAAAGAGTTGTCTTCAAGTTTTGTCTTTCATGGTATTAAATTATTTTAAGTTGAATAATTTGATTTCAAAAGTATGACATCCACAAAGTAATTTCTGATGTCTCTTGGTTCCGAAGATTGTAGCAGGCATAGTAAGTGTAAGAACGATTAAAGTCACTAAGGACAAGATAAACCAGAAACCACAGAGATCATCTGGCATGTGTTTCTCTCTGCCATATGTGTGCAGTTCTCAAGTTCCATATTTTGCAGCCCTATGGAGCTGCATTAAAACCATTGAAGAAGTGGCAGTGTATTGTAAAAGAAGACAGATAGTGTTGCTTGTAAAATGTAACAGAAACTATTATAGAGCATGTGGTGGGTTGACCTTCTCCAGCTGCCAGGCATCCACCCAGCTTCTCTCTTATTCCCCATCCTCCGCAGGACAAGGGGAGAAAATACCATGAGAAAGCTCATGGTTGAGATAAAGGCAAAGACATCAGTTAGCAATTACTCTCACAGGCAAAACAGACAACTAGAGTTGGGAAAATTCAGTTTATTGCCAAGTAACATAGAGTTGGATTGTGAGAAACAAAGGAAAAAACTGAAACACCTTCCTCCCAACCCCCGTTTTTTCCAGGCTCACATTTCATTCTTCATTCCCCGCTCTTCTCCATTCTCTTCCCAAGTGGTGCTGGGACATGGGGGATGGGGCTTGTGGTCAGATCAGGACAGTTCTTCTTTGCTGCTGCGTTCTCCTCACTCTTTTCCCTGCTCCAGTGTGGGTCCTCTTCTTGGGCTACAGCCTGCCAGGACAAAGCTGCCCCCACATGAGTCCCCCACAGGATGCAGTTCCTGCCAGCAGAACCCACTCCACAGGCAGCAGTGTGGATAGCTGCTCTACCATGACCGCCTCCATGGACTGCAGGGGACAGCCTGACTCACCACGATCTTCACCACAGTCTGCAGAGCAATCTCAGCTGCAGCCCCTGGAGCACCTCCTCTGCTCCCTTTTCACTGGCCTTGCTGTCTGCAGGGCTGTTTGTCTCCCTGTTTCCCTCACACTGCTGTGTGGCATTTTGGCCTCTCTTGACCCCTTTTTCCCAGTGGTGGCACTGTACAGGCTGCAGGGCTCAGCCATGCCCTGCAGTAGGTGCGTTGGAGCCATCAGGAACTGTCTGTGTCTGGTCAGGGCAACCACAGCCCCTTGGCCACTAAAACTTCACTGCCAACACCCAACACATTGCACTAAAGTTTGGTATTGCTTTTCAGACAGTGGTAAACCTGAGTTAGTTTTCTGACCTCAGTGGAGTCAGTTGTGTCAGTCTGACAACAGCTCTGAGTGAGATGAGGAGGGACCCCCAGAAGTCCTCTAGTGAGAGACTGACACTTTGGAGCACAGACTGTTGCCCTAATGCCACAAGATTTTGCTGAGACAACAGATTTATTATGGTTCATGTGACAGTTGCACACTGCAATGGTAATAAAGTTCTACCATAGACTAATGGAGTATTTTCACAAATTATGTAAGTTAAAAAGCATGATTTGCACATCCTAACTTGATTGTTTTGCCAAGAAAACATGTCAAAGTCCAGTAATTACTTTTTGCGTGAAAGAAAATGGTCCTTTGTTTTACATGAAGCCAGAAAAAAATAGCCATTTTGCTGAAAAGCTGACAAAAATGTATTTCTCTCAATTTAGTTGACTATCTTTAATTCCAGTTACCTTAAATTTGCTGACCCTTCAGACTTCTTTTACATGTACTGGTTCTCCAATGTTCCATTAAAAATATAACCATGGTTTAAAAGATGCAGCTCTTGAAATATAAAGTTGTAAGAATAGAAAATATGTAAATTCTTTAGGTCCTGGTAGCTCATCTAATCCTGACAGCAGATGTTTCAGCTCTGTCTTCGAGCCATTGTGATGTGACTGGGGCCAAAAGGAGACTTCAAGCATTCCTGTATGGCTGGAGTTTATTTTTGCTGTTAATAGCTTGAAACCAAAAATCTTTTGAAAATGCTTGTCTTAAGACATGATAAACCTAGCAACAGAAAAGTAATTTGCTGGGGATAATGGAACTTATTGCCTGGATTCTTCTTCTGACTTCTTTTGCAACATTGTAGCTCTTGACTGGTAAGTCTCTCTCCACGGGTAATGTACAATTTATGTAATATATAGAACATAATGTGCAATATATAATTAATATAAAATAATATGATAATACAATAATATGCCTCTATCAGTCTGCACTATACCCTCTTAATGCCTGATGCCTTAGTAAAAATGTAAATTTATCCTGAGGTGCAACCATGAAACTTGTATCACTCCTTGTGTGAGTTATGCACAGTATTTAATATCTATGTACAGTATTTAATATCTGTGTGAGTTTATGCTCATCTTTCAGCCATGTGTATGTGTGACTAATAAATTACAATCATCAATGTGATTAAAAAAGAATCTATTTAGGCTTTAGTAATTTAGCAGCTTAAATCCAGAAATTCATGATCTTTTCTGAAATGTAAAAATGAAGTGAGATTGATTGCATATATAACAACTATGTATATTCACCAAACTTGAATTGAGAAGTACCCTTGAGTGAGACTGTTCTCCTCAACTAATTTATCTGAAAACACTTACTTTCATCTGAAAATTACTTATTAGTTTGCTTTTGAATTATTTTCAATTATTAAGTCACTGCGATTCACAAGAAGTAAAAGAGAATGTCAGATTGTTGAGTAATGGTGTTCAGTTTGTCTGGACAAACCCTTTGCCCTTGCAGCAATCTTTAGTATTGCTGGTGAAAGAAGGGAGCAAGTTCATCTGCGTGTTACCATTGCATGGGCTGAACACCCAAGTCTTTGCTGGCTTAGATCCACTAAACTCGTGTATCTCCACTGCCTTCATTGTCAGCGTAAAATGGATTATCTTTACAAATACTTACATGTATCGATAGTTTCAGGTACACTATTTACAGATAAATTAAGAGCCAGAGCAGGGAGATGAAAATTAAAGCTTGTCTTAGGGATCTCAGAAAACTATCTAACTGTTCATGGTTCATTTTATTTGCAGGTAAAACAGGTATATGATGCTCAGTCCTTTTTTGAGCAAACCAGGGCATGATTGTTTTCAAATATTGAAGCAAATGTGGTATAACATTTGGCTAGATGATATGCTCACCCCTCTTCATCCTCTTTCACTGAAAAACGAGCCAAATTTGCTATCAGGTGTGACTGAGTGAAAACTTCTTCATAGCTGTTGGTTTCTTGCAGGATTTAGATATTTTCCAGTAGTGTTTTCCTGAAGGAAGAGTCAATGGTTACTCTAGGTTGTCCATAACATAGATTATAGCACAGGTAGAGTAAGTGATTTTATCTACATTATCAGGAACTACCCTGCGCAAACAGTTTTAAGCAGAAAGATGCTCATGTTTCCTTATAACTTACAATCCCAGGGTATTTTACTGTGCTGCTTGAAACAAGAAAAGTACTCCTTTGCTGCTGGCACACAAATGAATAACCATCTGCCATTTGAGTTTCATCTGCTCTGCACTTTAGTCAGGACCCACATATTTTGACTGACTGCAGTTTGGAGAAGAGGAGGGAGCATTTCCTGAGGTGCATAAATGTCTCTGACGCACGTCTGTTGAAGATTGAATTACAACAGCATATTTGCAAGCAAATGGGTGGAGCTGGGATAGGAATAAAGATGACCTGGTTTCTTTCTAGTGACTTGGTAATGGTAGATGAATGTGCCTTGGCATCATTCAAAGAGCAGGAGAGGAATTCTCTTTATGGTTCTGGTGGGTTCAGACAAGATCTTATAACAGAGAGAACAAGAGACCAAAAAGCTGAATGAGAAGCTTCCCAAGCTACTCTCTGATCATGCACTGAAGAGATGTGGGAAAGACAATATCTGCAGGTCCTGTTGCTGTGAGCTTATTTCAGTTTGGGAGGAGAAAAGGAAGTAAAATATGTCCCCATGTCAAATCATCAGGGCAAACAGGGAAAGGCTGATTCTCAGTCTGCAGACAAAGAGCTACAAGGAAGCATGATTTACAGAAAACATGTGAGAGAAAGACACATGTGAGACAATTTGTCTTCCTGTCTCCCAGCCCTGTGTTTGGGTGCAAGAGAATTCTTCTCCATTTATAATGTGTATATCTGAGTGAACAAACTGTTTTCTTAAAAAAAAAAAAATGTCCTTAAGGGCTTATTTGCTCTTTGTTGATTAAAAATCTGTTGCTATCCTGTGCCAAAATTTGTCAGATATTGAGTCAGAATCTTGGCAGCTCTCTCTGCTCTGTCACTCTGAATATTCTCCCCATTGTCAAATTATTTGAGCCGTAATGAAAGAGAGAGCTGGGAGCTAAAACTGCTGTTTTCAACTATTGCTTTGATTGAGAATGAGAGATAATGACGTTTTTACAGATGAATGAATAAATGAGGATTAATAGAGACATATCTGTGAAGATTAAATAATCTAGAATCTCAACCAGATGTGGAAACTCTCATAAAATGTGACAGGAAAATGTAACAAGCATTTTAAATAATGATTGTTAAAGACAAAGCATGTTTTTAACTACAAAACTTGGAAATTCATCCAGGTTTATCTCAGTAATATGTTTGATATTTAGCTTCAGAAATGTTGAATATTAATGAGTTATTCCATATACTCAAATCAAATACTGCAGTCTCCCACAGGAACAGTCAGTAAGCATAAAGGGTGAGGAGGTCCGCACAAAGGGACTCCTACAGGGAAAAAATAAGCAGTGAGAAGCCATTACCATTAAGAACTGTATAGAAAGTCTCTGGGTGTAAATTCATTAAGAAGGGCAAGTGTGAATTCCCCAGGCATAGCCAGTCCATATTCATGGATTTTAAGGCTGATTGTACTTTCTGGAGAGTCCTTTGTGAAAGGGTGCTAAAAAAACCTACAGGATTTTCAGATGTGAAATTGCATTTTGAACTGTAGTAATGTTATTGCTCAATAATAACCATAAAATTGCCACATATACCTGAGCTTCCTCAGCAATAAATCTAAGTATCTGATTATAATGGGGGCGATTTAAAAGCGTTTCAGTCCCCGTGCACGTGTGATACAGAAGTCAGTGTTGGCTGCTGTGGTTTCACGTGATGCCTTGACAGGCTAAAGCCACTGTACCACATCCTCCAATTTTTTTTTCCAGTTGCCCATCTCCGTGGTTCTTCTCCCCTTTTCACATCATGTCCTGCTCTGTAACAGCACAGCTGCTCGTGTGCCCACCCACTGAACTGGGGTTGGGTGCAAGGGTAGCTTCCTCCTGCCTCAGCCCAGGGGATGGGGGATCACACGGGATGCTCCCGCATGGAGAGTGGAGGATGGCTCTGGGGCAGGAGCAGGGAGCAGCAGGGATGGGGGTGAGACAGGGCCACTCCTTTCAGTGGCAGTCTGACCTGAGGCGCTCACGGAACTGCCGTGTCACTTAATGCAGTCATTTCCTGGTCTAAATTTAGTGAAAGTGGTGATGGCAGATGGTATGGTATTAATGTATGGTAACTGCTAGCAAATCCCTGCCTTCTGAAATAGTGAACACCGAATGTGCAGTTAAATGTTTGTTGTTATATATTCAAATTATGTTAAGGGCTCAGTCATAGAAGCAGGCATGTTCTTAACAAGCCAAAGGCGTTTATTTTAGTTTCATTTTTGGTGATGAAACTGTGTTATGTCTTCTCTAGGACCTAATGCATATGTCCAACTCTTTAAAATGCATACTTTTTGTGTAGAGATTCTGTTTAGAAGGCATAAGATATCCCGTCACAAAAGGTATACAAATAATAACTTGAAAAACTTCAGTTATTGTATGGATGAGTGATTGAAAGGTGACAAAATTCCCAGTCTCAGCTGTATGCCACGTATATATATGCCAAAGAAAGCGCCTTGGTTGCAAGCCCTGTACAACACTATTGGGTGCTGAGAAACTTTGGAGAAGTCAGGCAGGACCTGATGCCCGAGAAGAACAAGTTTACTGATATCAGGACATCAAAAAAAACAGGAAAAAAGTGTATTTTTTTTTTCTGTAAGGCACTGTGGTCTAAGTCACAGGTGGTAGGAAAAACGTATGCTTACAATATCACAGTTTTTACCACATCTCTTTCTGCTCAGCATGTTGGGTTTTTTTCCGAGGAAAGGGGCCAGTTGAGAGGATCTTCATTCATTTGACTTCTGTAAAACAAAAGTGGAAGTGGAAAAATGCATGTTATTCGGGCTTCCTGTCTGAAGACATCTGGGTCTTTATTTGATTGCTTAAGTCAGTGGTTCCCAAATCGAGGTTAAAAATTGGTGAAGACTTACCATGCCATAAAAAGCTGAAAAATATATATTGCTAGGCTAATAGGTAGAATAACTAGATTTTTAAATTAAAATGTTTGTGATAAAAGCGTGGGAAGATTAATGATAATCTGAGCCTCTCAGTTAGTGGACACAGATATAGGGAAAACGTTCATGGGAGACAAGAGGAAGTTATTGAAAATGTTTTCATTAATTCACAGTAAAATCACTTCACTATGTATGGACTATCAGGGGCTTCTCTCTTCTTTAAGCATCATAATGCATTTCTCATCCTTTACCAGACAGAGCCTGTTTTCAGGAGCTCACTGTGTGTGGTGATGACCTGAATCCTGCTAATTTTGGTCTGTACCCATAGAACTCTACCCCACTGTGTTTGGGGAGATTGTATTTCCATGTGGATCTGCTTCTCGCCACAGTGAGACGTGATTAGTTGGGAAACTTCCGTGAAGCCTATTTTTATATATCTGATTCATCACATGTTTCTGGGAAGATAAAGAGCAACGTTAGTAACGTATTTTCCCATGCACAGCCCTGCCCAGGCAGTATGTACACAAGAAATCAAAAGCAGAAAGGATTAAAGACAAAGAGCCACTGGGATAAGAAAACAAGTTAGGTAAAATCAGAGGCAAGGAGGCTACCTGAGATAAAGAGGTTCTGGAAGAAACTTCCCCTTTACTCCCATATTTGTAGTCCACAAAGTACTGCATGTTGTGAGGGGACAGAGGCTACTGCAACCTCCTGTTTTTTCCACAGGCATTTATTGGCTGTTTAAGCAGAAACAAAGCACTGGGAAGCCAGTCAGCCCCTCTGAGAAGAGGCTTGTTTCCCAGATGAGGCTGTCAGCCTACGGATTGATGCCAAATTCCAGAAGCAGCAATACCCTACTCATGCTCACAAAGTTTGAGACCACGGTCTAGGATGTCAGGCCTTAACACAGTAGTCCAAGGAGAACCCAGAGAGGGAAGCTTTACTGTGGGACTGGAGCAGTTGCCAAAGTTTCACAAAACTCCTATCAAACTTCAGCATGAGGCTATGTAAATACCTAGAATTCCTGCACAGAATATCTACAGGCAGTATAAACTGGACTATTTTTTTTCTTAAATAACAGGATCTGTATGTTTTGGTGACTTCCTTGTCTTCTAAATTAGAGTTTTTAAGAAGTAAAATTCACAACCTTTTTTCTCAATAACTGATGACCTTTCCAAGAGGTATTGTGAAACTAACCTGGGATCTGCACAAAATACAAGTCAGTTTATTTCCAGTGTATTCCAATTATGACATCTTCTTGGCTTAGAGATATCTAATGGTGCCAAGATAACTGCTAACATTTTTTGAATAATTGGATGATTTCACAGTAGTATCTAAAGTCATCTGATTTTTCGCAGACAATGGCCCAAGTTTCAAGTGACAGGATAATGACCTAACTGGAGATGTAATGTATGTTGCCTGCTTAGAGATTGTATTCAAAAATCTAACTAAAACCCACCATCTTGAATTAATTATGGAGTTTTTAGGAGAGGGGGGAAATTGTGTTACACAGACAATAAGTTACGCTCCCTCCCTTAGTAGAACTCATTTCTCCAGCAATGGGTATTTCTATGATCACTTGCGTGTATCAGTCAAGGAGAAGGGCCATCAGCCTGATCCAAAGATGAAGCAGAATTAGATTTCAGTGTAAGAGCTGCAAGAATGTTAAATGAGTCAAGTTTTTTTTCATTTTCAACTGGTAGACCAGGCACTTTCTCTTCTAAAATAAAATGTGCAAGGTAAGCACCATGGGATTTTTTTTCAAGATCAAACAATATACTCTGCTGAACACTGACCTGGCTTTTCAGCTCTGTGTGCCTGATATTGGTCATCTAAACAAAGGTGGATCTTTAAAATGGCAAATGCTCACTCTTGCCATTGCCATTCTTCTGTGAAAAAAAAGGACATTGTTTGACTTAGACACCTAGATGTGAATGCCTAAGTCTATTCTGTTATAGGAATATGACTTTGAAAATTCTGTAAATTAATTTTTATATTTTTTTTTTAATTTTAGGATTTTCAGGATTTTAGAACTGAGAAATATTAAATGATCCAGTCCATAGAAGGACTTTTCAGTTCCCTCAGCTTGTCAGGTACACGTAAAAGGGAGATAACAAATCATGTGAGCTAGCTGGATGTTATTTAAAGCCAGAAATATCTAATGGTGAAACCATTAGATATTTTTAAAGACCTCTATTTAATGTGAGCATTGCAAATAAAGCTTTAGGAAAAAACAAAATCAATAAAAGAGGGTGGTAAGATTGGATCTATGGATCCTGTAAGATTTGGTGCTCTGAAATGTGTTCCACTTACCTAACTGCACGTACACGTTGCTTAATAAACCAAAACTCAAATAATATTTTTATAATCTTTAATTTGGTTCACTGTTTTAAAATAAACACTCAATGATCATAATATTTGAAATTCTTTTTAGGCATGTTAATTGTATTTCAATTTTTATCTAGATGCACCTTGACATAATTCAACATTAATGAAAATAGCTGAAGGAACATGTCATAGAAGATTTGTGGTAGCTTCTCTTCTGAGAGTCACCAGCAGTTCCAACTGCAGAGGGGGCTGCTAAAGATGGGGATGGTTCAGAACAGGAGGTTATTTTACAGAGCTTAAATTATATTTTTGCTTTCTCTAATTTAGGGATAATAACCATCATTTTCTGTAACTGACATTTTTATAAAATAAGCAGATTGTATCATTCCTTTTAGAAATATCACATGCACAGCTTCTTTCTTGATCTCTGCAAAAGTTCCCAAGACCATACAAGGAGAAAAAGTGTTTCATGGATTATTATGATCACATTGGTGAAGTATTAGGGAAAGTGATTGTCTGCTTTGGAAATTCAAAGATCTATATAATTTAACCTAGAGCTCGACACACCAGAATGCTGCAATTCTAAGGGCTGCAGCTTTCTACTAAATAAAATAGTAGTTGCTAAAATGCTATTTATTTCCCAATGAGTCACCAGCAGCATCCATTATGTATAATAAAAACCTTATAAAAAGAACTTTCCATTTCTAAAACTAAACAAATTGGGTTTGCAATCTGATTAGGTTAAAATGAAGAATCCCGTAATTGCTAAAGGAAAATATTTTCAGAGACTTTGTAGCGTTTTCTCCTTACATCTGAATATGTAAATAAAAGCTGTGAGCCAACATAAAAATATTGATACAAAAATGTTGCAATATGAAGGAAAAACTATTACATGAGCTCACAGACACTATAATTATCAAATGGTATTTACAACTTGAATGTGTCAACTTCAGTCCTTGTGTCTCTAAAGCTATTAAAATTTTTACGTCACAAGCACAGCTGCAAAACTCCCGCCCTTGATGGATTTCAGGAGAGAATTCAGCTGGTCCGTTAAACCAGATATTTGACTCCAGAACTTTGGAAATTTAATATATCATCGATGTTCAACTTCAATAATCCTGACGAGTTCATTTCATTTGGAAAGAGAAGTAGTGTAAGAGCAGAGCCCCTGGAATTTTTAGTGTTAGTGTATCAGTCTTTCCATTCTAAATCCTTACTTTGAGGTAGTTTTTAGTACTCTGTAAGATTTGGCAGAGAAGCTTTTAGAGCTGGGGAGATTTTTTTTTTTTAAATAAATAAATATAAAACTAATACAACTGTTCTGTGTTACAGGACACAGTAAAAGAAGTATGTGGTTTCTGTCTCCCAAGTTGATTGTCTGAAAAAGAGTCCTGCTTTTCATATGTTATAAATCTGTCTAGCTTGTCATATGGGCTAAGATATTTAAGAGCTGCAGACACCAAAAAAGGATAAATGACAAGACTGCAAGTGAATTGTGTTTTTAATGAGCAGTGACTTCCTGTATTTGTATGGAATAAATGAATTAATTTATTCAACATGTATCCATGATTCGAAGGGAACAACATTTGATAAGGGCCCCGAGTCAGTGCATCATATCTGAGTTAGGAACATGTTTTCCACAGTCCCGGGAGCTGCAGCAGCCTCTGGGATGCCTTAGGGAGTGGCAGAGCAGAGCCTGCCCCTGGACCCAGCAGCTGCATCTTACTCCGTTTTCCTTGGACCGCGCAGCTGCTGCCTTTGCAAAAGCGACCCCGAGGGTGTGGTATCCCAGACTTTGGAAACTGTGGCCAGCCCATGCACTGCCCCAAACAAACGAGGCCTTTTCAACACCTACTTAGCATCAGCCAGAGCCGTCCCCGGTGGCCCCATGGCCAACATCCCGTGCACTCATCGCTAGGCCTGGGCTTGGCTTCTGCTCCGAGACGGTTCACAAAGAGGCACCAGCTGGTCCAGACCCAGGCGAGATGGACCAGCTCACGAACAGGGCTGAAAATGAGCCCGTAAAAAATGCTATAGCTGTCAGAGGGCTGGCTGGATGCCAGCTGACCATGTGCTGCCTGATTCCTACTGCCAGCAGTGGCGTTGTGTAGGAAACCACAGCCAGGGCAAAGGGGAAGGAAGGAACCATCCCCATTGTCCACAGCACGGCCACAGGTCAGCTGGCTGGATGGGGAAACAACCTCGAGTTTTTCCCATCTGAGCTTTCCTCACGTTAGACAGCCTCAGGAAAGTAAATCAGTGTACTCTTGTCTGCATTAACTGCAAAAAAATTCCACTGAAATGAGCATGTAAAAAGCATCAACAGTATTTGTCTGGTTGAAGAAATCCAAAGACCAGGTTTTTTGCTTTTAAAACTTTCAAATTGTTGTGCCAAGTTATTATGTGACACAGCCTGGTTAGCAGCTTGGCATAAACACATAAACAATGAGATATTCTGTAGCTGAATAGACAGCAACAATAGATTACTGCAATAAAAAATTACTTGCAATAAAAAATTACTTGTAGCAAAAAAGTCAATAATAAACCCCAAACTCACCATGGTTCAAGGAGTTCAAATGCATTATGGATTAGAAACTCAGTACTGAGAAAACTATTAAAAAGTGAACAGTTTGTACCAAGACAGCTGAGGGACAGTCCTTTCTACAGATTTATTTTTTCTCTTTACCCAATCAGCCAAAAATGGAACAGGATGGCCCTCAAAAATGTTGTATAAACAAGTTATTCCAGTGTTTGTTCAAGAGCAAACCTAAATGGACAATTCAGGAAGAAATATTGTAAGAAACCCATTACTCCAGCCTAAAAATACCCCAAGCCTACAACAGTTTTATTCCATTAAAACATGCATTCAGCTAACAATTTGAAAGAAAATACTCAGCTCTATATTTTTAGGCCAACACAAGGAAATGAAAAGCTAACACACTGTAATGGAGTTGGGGATATCTGGAATTAAATACCAGTCTGGTTCCAAGAGAAGTTTTACACCATTCAAGCTTATGAACTCTGCAGTACTGGCATATTTATTTTAAAAGTCTCTCTGGAAAAGGGGTGGAAAATCTTTTCACTTTGGGCAGATCACCCAGTAACTGGCTTTGTGCTGTCAGTGGACTCATCATGTGACTTTAACCTATATCTTTCTGGTTGTTCTTTGCTAGTTTTGCCTACTTTTCATGCTTTCTTAAGTTATAGCTCAAGTGGGGCAGGTCTCATTCACCAGACAGTATCTCTTAACTCTTGTTAAGTACTGCTTAAACTGAAGGTAGGTGGCCATCGGTTGACACTTGAACTGATGCTTGAACTGGGATGATGCTTAGTCCAGCAGATTTTGGAGACATCAGAGCAGGAGGCAGCTCCCTCCCCAGCTGGGATGGCTCACACTCCCACGGAGCTAATTCAAGTGACTTGAGGTGACTGCTGAACACCCACAATATTGTTGCTACTGTCGAGTCCACCTGGGAGGTTCTTGTTCTTAGGAGGCTTATGGGGCTGGATTTCTCACAAAAAGGTCTTCCTACCTGTGAACAACTCACACAGACAGGAACGTGCCTGTGAATAATTCACAGGTCCACCATAATCAGTGTAAACTAATTTGCTGTCCTTAAGCTTGTGCCGAAGAGCTTAGAAAATATATTTCAGGGTTTTTTTTTTTCAAAGAGAATCTCATTCAACTGTTGGCTCTTCGCTATTAGTGGTGATTAATGATTAGTCATATACGTCTAACAACATTTTCCAGTTGGCTGCCCAGATGTCTGAGAGTTTTAAAATAGGAGGAAAAAGAAGGGATAATTATCAAAATGCTGAAAAATCAACAAAAGTACATTCTCGAGTCTCTTGTTGCTGTATGAGTGTATTAGAGCAGGTACTCTGTAAAATAGGACATTGTTTTGAATCAGAATATATCTAAATTTACTTTCGGCTATAAGTTTAATATACAGTTGAAATTACTTAAATGAACATTTTCAGCATTTTACCCTGCATAAAAGTTGGATTGTGTGTATTTTGTAACACACCAACACCCTTGCTGTGCTTTGTCTTTCCATCTGAGCACGCTCAGCCTATTTGGGTGTTCCCAATTTCGACTCAATGGTTTGCTCATGTTGATTATATAATGACACATATTTCCAAGGCTGTGGTTGGGTGCAGGTGCTAAGTTCAACTTCTTAGTGTTTTGATTCTCAGGAGGATCTTCAGAAAATAAGGCATCTGTGGTTACATTTATAATTATAAATCATGCAATGAGATCATTGTAAATCTCTTTGTTTTCATAATAACAGCATGTAACATTTTAAAGCACACAGATTGTATACTGGAAAAGCATCTAACAGGAAACATCACAAGGTAAAATGCCCTGAACATTTCTGAAGCACTTATTTTTATATACTTGAAGGTAGTTTTAAAGTCCTCACCTCTTTTTTAAGGCAAGTCCTTAACAGATTTTTTCCAACACTTTTCAAAGAAAGTATACAAACTGTACTGCAAACAAAGGCAATACCTAAACTATGCACTAGCAGAAGAATCTTTATATAATAAGTGGAGCTATAGTATGAAAAACATGTAACCTCTTTACTACTCTTTAATAAAAGTCATCGTTTATTGGCATTGTTACCTTTCTTTCCTAGTAAGGAAGTGGCAATTTGTACACAGTACTGTTTGCTCTACATGATACAAATGAAAATAATAAGCTAGTGGCTAAATATTTACTTATTACATTCTTCCCCTATATGCTATTCACCAAGTCATGCGACTTGCAGTTTTACATAGGAAGATGTCAATGATTAACCAGAGGTTACAACAACTTCCCGGGACAATCGCATAGAGATTTCTACAAAAAGGCTACTGTGGGTACACACACAAAGGGGTGAGTAAACACACACGAAGGGGTGAGTGCACACACAAAGATTATGTCCTCTTTTTTAGGTCAATTCATTCTGTGTCCAACATATTGAGTTTTTTCCTTTTTTTTTTTTTTTTTGTTCTACAGTATTTGGTAGATACTTGAAGAGAAAATCGATAGTTCATGTGTCAGAACATTAAAAACATTCACAAATATTTTTTAGAAAATAGAAATACTTTATCATTAATGCCAAATGTTTTCAGCCACAGCAATTAATAGTTTAGGCTTGCAGTATCCTAAAAAATTTCTCATTTCCTTGCGGGTGGCAAATGTTTCCCACAAGATACTTTGCTCATCCATACTATTTTCCACAAAAAACAAACAAACAACAATTTGAATCCATATGTCATGCCCTAGAGGGTAAGAACAGCTGAGAGAGGAAAAGGTGTGCCTCTGCAGCATGACTCACCTTGCAGGGACTCCTGTGAGCCCAGCAGTGGTTACCTGGATGGAGTTTCTGTATGCAAGGACTGTTCCGCCCCCAGCTGTGCCACTGGGAGGCATGGCAGGGGTGAGGGCGACGGGGAAATGACAGAAACACCTCTGAAAATAGCTTGGAGAGAAATGGGAGTCCAGCACAGGCAGGTGACAGTGTTGCTCAGAACAGAGCCAGAAGGGAATAGAACAGAATCATCGAACATCCTGAGCTGGAGGGGACCCACAAGGTTCATCAAGTCCAGCTCCTGGCTGAACACACAACAATACCAGAAATCACACCATATGTCTGGATATACAGATTTAATCTCAACAAAACCTCTCAGACATGCAGACCTTCTCAGGAAACTTGACACAATCCTTCCCTGAGCGCATCCCCTCAGGGACTTCACTTGCCTTTAAGGACGTGCAGGACAAAAGGTTGTCACTGTGAATCCCCCAGCTACCTGAGCACAGCACACTTCATGATTTGTGCAACACTTTCCCTTGGTGAATGTGGGAGCAAATCACCATCATCATTTTCGTGGAGTGATCCATGGGAAAGCTGAAACTACCATTTGCTTCATCTCCTTGTGTGCCTGCATGCTTCATTCACAGATGCCTGAATATCTCTGTATACTGCTGTACCTTACCATGAATGCCACAGAACTTTTCTTCTGTAAGCCAACTAGCCCCTTATTTTCTTAATTTTGGCCTCGCTTAAAAGTCAAGGCAAAATGTACCATGGCAGGAGAATATTTGCAGACTTTTATCATATGAAAATAAAAGACCTTTCATCTACTTATGTATCTGCACACACAATTTATCACAATAAACCACCTCAAATCTGCTTCACCCCTGCTTTCATCACAGCAGTCTCTGTGCCACAACTGCAAACCAGCTGGAAATGAAAATAGTGAATCTGAAGTGAGTATTTTTATTTCTCAGTGATTACTACAATATATAACAGTCATATCACTCCCAGGAGACAAAGTATCCTAAAAATAGCTGGAGTTAAAAAATAATTATTTTAGAGGCTACAGGAAGAAAGCAGGAAGTCACAGGATGTTATATAGAGTCCTAGATATTTATCTGAGAGATTCACTGAGTCACAGAGTTAATGGATTTACAAGACAGCTCATCACTGTCAGTATGAAATTATTTCTTATACAACTTTCTCCAGTATTTAAATCCACTCCTATGTTAGTGTTTGCTATTTATAGTTATTTTTCTGAAGAAAATTACATTGATTTTTGCATTTCAGCACACCACAAAGGTCCCTATCATCATTAGGGTTTAAACGAAGCATGCAAAAAAACTCCCACAATCCCAAGTTCAGAAGTTACAAAATAAAGCCACAAAATGCCATATGGAATTCTAGATACTCATCTGAGGTATTCACTGAGTTACAGTTATTAATGCATTAAGGCACCTGCTAACTTGGTATGTGAATATTCCCCCGAATATAATGAAAACGCTCATCTTGGTCCTAGAAAGTGTTGGTGCTTAAAACACCGCTTTATTTTCTTTGATTCTGAAATGACACAAAGCATCCCCCCTTTTGGCAATCAGACCTGCAGTTTCCTGTGAAATACCTACATTTTCATATTATGAAACTGCTGCCATGAATTTACTAGTAAGCTCCAACTCTAGTGAACTTCTCTTATCAGTAGCATTCTTCCATGATGTTTCCAGTTTAATTTCCAAGAATAATAAGGACCACTCTCTGTGTTGTTTCTAACGTTTGTATTGGATAGAGTCTAGAATGGAGTTTAGAAATAATAGAGTTTAGAAATTACTTAGCACCAACATAAATGTTAGGCTCTAAAGCGGACTCGTTTTGTAACCACATTTCATTAGTAAGATTCTAAGGGAGAGAAACTGTCAAAAGAAAACACATGTGTGCCTACCTGAATTTTTCCACTTAGAACATCTTGAATTTTAACTGTTTTGCAGAATGGCTCCTAAAATGACCCTAAGGGTCCTTGTTGACAAATCCAGCCCTTACTGAGGAGGGTTATACGTTCATTATGCTATTCTAATTAGAAACCATCGTAGTTTGTAAAGACTAAATTTGACATTTTAATTCATATTAAATCTGTATATCTTTTTTACTAAGGACATCAGGTTCATAAGCTCACAATGACCAGTTAGACATATGAGCTTATTTCCTCCAACACTTCACTTAGTATAATTATACAACTTATTTGAAGCTGCTGTACAATACATGAGATTTAGCCAATGAAAAATAGGATTGGCACTTTGCTGGAGTTTGCTTCATCTATAGTTTCCACTGGTATTTTAACTTCCTCAAGCATAAAATTAGATTTAATTCTTCCAAAGAATTAAACCCCACAGAAGTCACTGAAGTAATTAATTTTATCCTGCAATGGACAAGAGGTTCAGTCTATCAGAAAGGTGACTTTGACTTTGTCACTCGTTTTGCAACAACCTGGAGAAGAGGCACGAGACTGAAGGACAAACAGGCAGTGTGCTTATCTGGGGAGCAACTGCTCCTTTGAATGACCTCCTCTCTGTGTAAAACTTCAAAAGATTATGCCATCTTCTCATGGTGTACCAGTGTCCCCAGCATGTGCATCTGTTGTATAAGCTGGCAGTAAAGTCTTGCGTTTCTGCTGAAAACATCTAAATTTGGAATGCAGTGAAGGAAGACCAGCCAAGAGGTAAGCTCAGGGTCTTCTCCTCTTTACTCATTCCCTGTTTCTGCAGCCCAAGCCCCCGTGAAGAATGAAAGGGATATCTCATTGTCCTGGAAGGACTTCCCACCTCCTGTGACTTTTCTTCCTGGAGAAATCTCCAGTGTTTGGCAAAGGTGTGCATGCTTGTAGCTCACAGATGCACATCCTTCCAGCCTAGGATATATTTATGTATTCATGCCTCTTCTTGGAAACTGGAATATAAAATAGGTGTCCCTAGAATTATGTGTATTATTTCTTTCCTTTTCTACATATTCCTAAACACTGCACTGTGTGCAGTGGTTTGTAAACATGTTGGTATGTCCATTCTCCTATTTTATTCTGTTTTTATAATCTAGATTTAAAAGAAAAAAAAATTAAAAAAAACAGAACAGAATAAGAAAAAACAACATTTACAAGACAACTGGGAAAGACTGATAAATACTAATGGTTTGGGGGATACATTGACAGAAGTGTACAGACTACCATGTGGTCAATAGCTAATGCTACTTAGTTTTAGCAATAGCACACTTAAATCAATACCTTCTTTTTAATATTTGATGTCCTCGTACCATTAGCTTGCTTTTGTGTCCCTTTTTCCTGGCTGATCAAAGCTATTGGCAATGACCTTGACATTTATCTAGGTTTTTAGTGGCTCAGGTTTCACTTAAATTAGCAAGCACAGGACCAGCTTTTGTGGATTTACAATTCACTTATATTTTAAGAACTTTGGTGGCATTTTTTTATTTCACTAGGAAGCAATTCTATAATTTTTCTATGAAATATGAGGCCTAAATTAAAATTCTTTGGACTTTTCTGTTTCATTGTGTATAGTAGCCAGAATAAATCAAAATGACCTCTCATATACATCTAATTATGTGTTATGACTGCAGAATACCAAAAAATAATTTCAATCTTCCATTGTAACAATCCAGAGAAGCCATTGTCACTTTGGATTTTCAGTCTGTGTTTGCAGTTTGTTTGAAAGGATATTTGGAATGTTTTCTTCATGGTTATTGTGTAGCTGTGGTGGAAGATATACAAATTCAATGGTGACTTTTTCTGTGTTTCATTAAGTGTGGAAAATACTTAAAAGCTAAGTATTAAAGCTTAAAAATTCTTATTTTTAGTAATAGAGTTACTGCCTAGTTAACTGCATCTCAAGTATTTCCTTGTATATTGAGAACAGCATAGGATAATGTTCTCTGTGACACAGAAAAGCACACAGAATGTCATTATTTAAATTAGGCAGGTAAGGTTAACAAACAAGGGTCTAGAACTGAAATCACACAGCAATTAAATAAGCACTAATCCAACACTGCTTTTTCACACAGATTACTTTCCTGTAAATGGTATTGTAGCAATTATCTTATCAGTTGCTACTAGCTCAGTAGTGATTGACATAATTCTGCCTGTGTAGTTAGACTGGTGTTAGATTACATCCTTTGAAATGAACGTAGCAGTTGTATTAAATACCTCATTTACTTTTCAATGAGTCACAGGAAATTCTTAAACCAGTGTACTTTGTAATAGCAAAAGCTTAGTACTAAAAGTTACCAGAAAAAGTAGGATCTGATCCAAAGCTTGTTGAAGTCATTTAAGTCTTTTCATTAACTGCAATCAGTCTCTTACATACATGCATAACATTAAAAACTGGTGGTGTGCTCTCCTTCAGTGATTTCTCCTGTCTGCAATAACTCCTGGAGTTTCCCAGCTGTCTCTCCCTGAAGGTAACCAGACCCATACACAGAGCTGAACTGAGAACTCGGGTCCGTGTGTTGCTCATCTGCCTCTGTGCTCAGGGCTGCCCTGTGTTAATGAGGTCCAGCGGGGTCTTTCAAAGGAGGCTTGGCTGGACGCAAACCTGGCAGATTTCCTAGTGTTATGCAGTGCTTTAGCAAGGCACTGAACAAATCAGAGGGAAATGTAGGTGCTGTTTGCCTAGAGCAGATTTGCACATATTCTGTGGGAAGGCATCCAACCAGCATGGAATTGGCATGCCAAGGTCATGGCTTTGTCTTCTAAGGCTGTGTTTATATCAGCCAGCCTTATATATGTGACACCACTGAGAGAGGTGTATTCACTGCCCAAAGACATAGAGAAGCATTGCTAGCAACACATCTTGCAGACCAAAGCCAAAGGCAAAGCCACCTACAAAACTTACTGAAATTTTTGACAAGGAAGCAATTATGTGACAAATGCCATCATACATAGTGAAAAAAAATGTTACATACATCTGAACAATCCCTTTCAAGCAGAGATCTCAAGATCCATTCCCACACATGGGTAAATATTTTCTTTATCTGTGGGCAGGTGTGAAAACTAATTACAAAATAGTGACGTCCTACAAGCGACAGTGAGGGTGAGTGGTAGACCTAAACCAAATTATGTTGAACTACCTTTTAAGGAATCCTTACTGCAAACTGAAAATGACATTTATTTCTGTTGTATCTTCTATTTTTGCATCTTTTTCAGGAATACGCATACCCCATTTTCACACTGATCAACACTAACAAGCATAGCCTCACTAAAGTTACTTATGTAAGAAAATACCAGCCAAAGACCTGTATAAAACTGTTCTTTAACAAGATTATTTCTGTACCCCCACGAGTCTACATTTTTATCTCCTTCTGCAAAAGGAAACTTCTTTCATTACAAAGCCTATGCTATAAATGAATTTCTGAAAAACGTGCCCATTTTAGAGGTACATTTTAAAATGACACCCTATAAATGAATCCTGTGAGTTAACCTTAAACAAGTGAAAATCAATATTTTTGAAGCATGGATCACGCTTTGTGCCATCACAATCTGGTAGGGAACGTCACTATCACTATATTGAAAGAGCTAAGAAATTTCAGGGGGTTATTATTTGACTCAAATTCCCAATACAGTAAAAGGAAAGGCTTGATTATTGTGTGCTCAGCATTTCTGGGACATCAGGCTTTGTTCAGATGTCTCACTCTCAAAATAAATCCTTAAAAATTGTAACTCAACCTTGAAAATATTGGCTAGTCTTTGGCTCAATTAAGCGCAAAGAGTTTCAAGGTTGAATTTATTTGCTGTTAAAAATCTGCAAAACGTATCCTGAAGGCTCAGTTTCTGCTGGCTATTGGCACACCAGTGATGAATAAAGGAGCAATTGTGTTTGTAAGGTTTGTTGCTGGTGTTGCAATTCCTTAGCAATTCTCAAAAAGGCAGTATGTAGAGACAATGATGACACTGGGCCAGGTCTGAAATACTGGAGCTGTTCTTAGACATGTGCATTCACCTATATACTTAGAATTATTTTCTCCTAGAATTAGGTATTCAGTTTTCAAGCATGGTTTTTATCTACAACTTCCGTGTTCAGATAATTTGATATTTTAGTTTTATTTTAAATGCACATTCATTTTATAACACGGAATAAGTAATAGATTTAGTAGCCATATGTTCGAGCTCGTTACAAGTACCACACTGGAGGATATATAAACCAGAGTGTTATATAACATGAAAATAAACACCACGAATAAAACCACCACAATGATCTGTTGAACATGTAACAATACATTGTTATAAATCTCTACTTTTTTGGCCATTTATTGGTTTTATATACACAAACCTTTACAGAGAATGGCACTAGACTCACACTGAAGGAATGTCAGTAACACATGAAGTGTTCTGACTGTTCTTCTCCTGCCTCAGAAACTGCCACAAGATACCAACATCAGGTGGTTCTAGGATGCACAAGCACAGCAATTCCCTTGTATCCCACACTGAGTGTGAACAAGGGACTGGGACAGGGCAGAGCGCTCAGCCAGAGAGCAGTACAAGCCATCTGTATAGCGAGGGGACAGGAGAAAAGCAACTCCCGCAACTCCAACTAAAAATCAGAGCAGAAACCACGCTGACACATCCAAACGGCAACTCAGCTTCCCAGTGCGCCGCTGCAGCGCGTCGGTCGGTGGGTTCATCTTCTCAGAACGCAACTCAGTTTCCTAGAAACGGCAGAAAGGACATGTTATTTCTATTACAGAATCGCCTCGTGCTCCTGGGACACTCCGTTCCAAGTAGGGTCAGTCCTAAGGAAGAGGCCAAGGACAGAAATGTTAACGCTCTTAGTTACAACATGGCAGTGAAATTGACATTATATCTTCAGTTCTTCCTAATTTCCAGGCTAGCACGCACCCTCTGATGGTGCCAGTGGAGTTTTATTTTGACCCTCAAAGTTGTCTTTCATTCCAGACTTGCTGGGGAAGAGGAGCACAGTATTTCTGACAATTCTTATTCAGAAACCCTGCATCTGAGCTACCTCAGATTTCAGCTACATTTGGATTCAGATCAGAATCATGTAACTTGGATTAATCTCTGTTACTAATAAAGTTCTCAGAGGAATACTAAAAAAGCAAGTATTAAGGTTGCACTGAGTAAAACAGGTTATGAAAATCTGTACGACCTCTGCCCAATATTTAACTACATGCTCTCAGATTTCTAAAAATAGGTCTCCTGCATGTAAAATTTTATAGCATTTATCATTTCGAGTGTCTCACAGATATTAATTTGTTTTTAAAGCATCCTTTTTGCAGTAAATAGGTACTACTGCAGTCACTTTGGTTTATACAGATGAGTACTCAGCATCAGTTCATCCACACCCTCAAGAGTAATTGAAGTTGAGCTGCCCTGGTACTCATAGCATAGCAGTTTTGAAGGGCTGGTGCTTCCTGGGGTAATAACTGCAAATGTTGGAATGCAATGTATTCATCTGGCAGTCATATCAGAAAAGTGATAAAATGCACTTTTTTAGGTATCAGAATGACATCACAGGCCAACTGCTATATGCAGGGATATAATATCCCCATATACATTATGCCCATTTTAGAATTAGAAAGGCTTGAGTCACTGTCTCTTTCAGTACTGCACAGGAAGTCCGTGTAGTTGCATGAAGTTTATGTAGGTTCAGGAGGGACAGACCAAGAATCTGGAAGGGAGATCCTGAGAGTTACTAAATAAGACACTTTATCTGAAATAATTTCAAGGCTCAGGAAATCACTTGAGATGCAAATGAAGGCTAGGAGAACACTGCTGCAGGAGAGAAAAGGGAGTTTGCTTTCATTCATTCTTCAAAGGGATCTACTTCTGGCTCTTGAGAGAGAAATAAAATTTAACCACATGGCCCTTGGGCTGGACCAATATTTCCTCTGTAATGGCAGCTACCTTCAGCATGAAACATATTTTCCCCTCCTGCAATTCCCTGCCTCAAAGCATGTTCTTCATGTCAGTGCTCATCTGTTTCACTCCTATTGCAAAACGGGTGGAAGTCTCTGGGTAATGCCTGACCAGCTGCAGCCATTGCAACCCAAGGGATACAAGGGTTACAAGGGTTACAGAGCAAGAGAAGTGCCTGGACACTAAATGGGGAGACCCAGCTGTCTCCAAGGGCAGCATCATCATGCAGAAGCAATTGTTTTCTTGCCTGTGGGGGTTTCCTGTGTGTCAGACTGAGAATACCCTGAAGGAAAAGATGACAGAGAAGCCTTCTGGACCTTTGGCATCTAGAATATAGTCATGCAGTACCTGGCCTGTACCTTAGTAATCAGGCTGGTGGCAACCCAGAAATGTTCTCACTGGGTGTGCTCAGATTGTCAGATGCTCTCCCCCTGCAGGAAGGAACTCCTGGGCTGGTTCTGCCCTCCCACACTTCAAACAGGTGAAGTGCATTCTTCCTCTCTTTTCTTCACCTTTGTCTTTTGTAAGCCTTCTAGGCTGCATGGTCCACTTGGTTTCGGTGAATGAGTGTTTTCATTTGCATCTTTGGTTAACTTGACATGCATTAAGAGTGATTTCAAGATGACTGAATAACAACAAAGCATTCTCCACCCAAATACTCGGTGAAAATGCAAACCGCAGCACCTGAACAGCGCTGTAATATTCACCTCCTGTGCATCTGAGAGTAACAGGGGCCGGGGCAGGAAGAAATGCCTAGTGAGCTCCGGGTAACAGGGAAGGCTCTCTGCCAGGCAGCAAGACACTGGGAGCCATGGCTGATTCCAGAGAGCAATCAAGCAACCTCTTTCAGAGGCACTGCTGAGACAGGATTAGTGCTGGCTTCCAAATAGAAGACACTGCTGTCTATACTTGACATCGGCAATAAAAGCTGCAGTGTTATACAGACACTTCGTTTCATGGAGGGCAGGGGGTTCAGAGTGGGTTTTGGTTTGTTGGTTGTTTTTTATAATTTGTGTACTACATATTAGGGAATGAGGGACAGGACATTTCAAGCAAGACTGTTTTTGAAGGTTGGACCATAATTTCATACTGATTGGGAAAAAATTGGTGTAGAAATCACTGACTGTAGAGGGGGGAAACCTTTCTCTGGTGAGGGGCTTTTGACCTGTTTCTTTTTGCATTTGAAGTCCAATGTATGCTCAGGTGTTTAGACATTCCAGGGAGAGGTTCAAGAAATGCAAAACTATACCCAGTCAGCATTTTGAGGATCCCACAGGTAGAGCAAGAGATTATTCCCAGAAGGTCTTCTCTGTTCTGGGAAAATCAGGCATACTCTTGAAGCATAAGTACAACCACTCTTTTCTGAGACAATCGGGAAAGATGCAGAAGAAGAAGGGAGGTAGAATAAAGAAAAAATCAGCCTGACAGGCTGCAAAAAACTGACAGAAGAGAGACTTCATGGCCATGATATGGGAATTTAGTGACCCAGAGACCCAGATGGTCATTTGACATTAAAAGATTCTGCCTCCAGACTTTTTAAATTGACAATTTGTGTTAGGGTGTATCTTGCAGTCTTTGAAAGTTTATTGAAAAGTATAAAGTAGAAGAAGAGCACTAGATGTCTGCTTTACTATCAAGCTGAAGAATGTCATTCTACTTCCAACATGCTGATCAAGAATGAGCTACAGATTATAGTCAGCCTAAAGCAGATTTAAAAAAAAAAAAAAAGGCAACCAAAAGGCTTGCAAGGAAAGGAAGATCGATTTCTTCATGGATATGGTTCAACTGCTGGAAAAACTACATTAGATTAACCACAGACATTAAAAGACTTAGCCCAACTGGTTTACTTTTGTTAACATCAAATATTTGACTGTAAATGGGTTTTATGAAGCTGTCTTTGTAAGGATTGCAGACATAAGCTCTGCCTCCAGTATGCCTGGATGGTTTATTCTAATTTACCTTGCAGCCAGAGACCTGCAATAAGAGATTTCTCACTCTTCTCTTTTCTGTGAAAAACAACAGAATAGCACTTAGTTGCTTAGTGTGAATACTGAGTCGGTTAAGTTGAGCAGTCTGAGACCCTTGAAAGAAGAATGTCACAAAAGATCTACTGTATTGGTAATTTTTTTGTCAATGTTGAAAATTTGCTTGGATACAACATACTCCAGTAAAAGAAAGAAACTAAATATTTGCTCATGCTGGAAAGAGAGTGAGTCAGCAATAGAGTGGGAACATTAATCAAACTTAACAATGAGCAACATTGTGATGAGTCTTGCTTAAAGCACGGGATTCACCAGAACTTTCTCTTAGAATTAAATTTTAAGGATTGGACTTAGCTGAAAGCTCTTTTGCACTAAATAAGTGCAAAGAAGAGGTGGTGTAAAATTGTTATTATTTCAAACTGCAGGACTAGGAGAAAAACTCCTCATTCACTCCCAAGACCTCATTTGGCTGCATGTAGGCTATGAAGAGTGGTTAATTAGCTAAAAAAACTCTTGGGCCGTGTTATAACTCCTGCCTGGAAAACTGTTGCTTCCATACAAAGGGAAAGAAGGCAGTGAATGGAATCAGGGAGGGACAAACCAGGAGAAATATTTTTTAAACCATTCCCAAAATTCAGAATGATCGAACAACTTGGTTTTCACATTTGTCATAGTTATTCGGATAGTCATTTTGGTACCCTCCAATTGCACATGCAAACTAGTAAAATTAATACATCCTGTTCATAAAATAAAGCCATCAGTCACACAGCTGTGTCTCTGAAAAACAGATAAACACCATTGTTCAAAAATTAGCCGGTGTCAGAAATTACACAGCCTTCTGTATCAATAGCACGCTGGAAGAAATCCAGACCTGTCAACACAGAAACATGTAATATGATTTAATAACTACAGCAAAAAAAGTTTGTGTCCAACCCACCCTTAATGAAGATGGAAAACTGTTGGTGTTCCCACACAGAGTATAACATGTTTAGTTTGCATGTGATTTTATCCTGAAAACATGAATTGTTATTGTGAAATCCATTAGCAAATGTTTGCTAAAGAGAGAGCACATTGTTAAAGTTTTTACTGTTTATTCATGGAAAATTTCTGGACCGTGGTTCTGCTTGCGTGAGCTGATCTCCTTCTATTACGAGGGGACCCGCTTAGTGGAGAGGGGAGAGGCTGTGGACATTTTCTACCTGGACTTTAGTAAAGCCTTTGATACCATTTCCCAAAGGATCCCCCTGGAGAAACTGGCTGTTCGTGGCTTGGACGGTTGTGCTCTTTGCTGGGTAAAAAACTGGCTGGATGGCTGGGCCCAGAGAGTGGTGGGGATGGAGTTACATCCTGCTGGTGGCTGGTCATGAGTGGTGTTCCCCAGGGCTCAGTGTTGGGGCCAGTGCTCTTTAAAATCTTTATTGATGATCTGGATGAAGGGAGCAAGGGCACCGTCAGTTTGCAGATGGCACCAAGTTGGTCATATGTGTTGATCTGCAAGAAAGTAAAAAGACTCTGCAGAGGAATCTGGACAGGCTGGATCAATGGGCTGAGGCCAGTTGTGTGTCAGGTCACAACAACCCCAGGCAGTGCTAGAGGCTTGGGCTGGAGTGGCTGGAGAGCTGCCCAGCGGAAAAGGACCTGGTGGTGCTGGTCAGCAGCAGCTGAACATGAGCCAGGGTGTGCTCAGGTGGCCAAGAAGGCCAGTGGCCTCCTGGCCTGTGTCAGAAACAGTGTGATCAGCAGGACCAGGGCAGGGATTGACCCCCGGTACTCAGCACTGGTGAGGCCACACCTTGAATCCTGTGTGCAGTTTTTTGGTCTTTCAAGAAAGACATCGGGGGGCTGGAGCTTGTCCAGAGAAGGGCAACAGAACTGGTGAAAGTCTGATGAGTGAGTCTGAAGATGACCAAAAAGACTGAAAGTCTGAAGACAGGCAGAATT
Organism: Anabacerthia variegaticeps; assembly: GCA_035583185.1. NCBI lineage: Eukaryota > Metazoa > Chordata > Aves > Passeriformes > Furnariidae > Anabacerthia > Anabacerthia variegaticeps. The sequence continues at coordinate 102,378,150 of JAWWEW010000001.1, forward strand.
CTGATCAGGAGCAGCTGAGGGAGCTGGGGCTGTTTAGCCTGGAGAGAAGGAGGCTGAGGGGAGACCTCTCTCTGGCTCTCCTCTGATATACATACTGGAATCTCTCTGTGTGGACATCACAGTGCCTCAGGAGTGAAGCCCAGGTGCAGTTCCAGAGCTCACAGCAGCAGGGAGTTTTTATGTGGATCTGGGAAACCTTCACAACAAACCCACTGAGAAATATCCCTGAGCCAGCACACAGAGGCGGTCACTGACACATCTGGAGACAGGTACTTCCTGCATGTCAAATATGGGTAGTTTAACGGAAGTAGAATTGAGCAGAATTGTAATTACAAAGCAAGTATGTCTCTTGAGTTTAAAACTTCTACTGTCAGGCAAAGGTTTGAATTCAAATTCTTAGGTCTGAGATCTTAAGGTACTTTTCAAGTCTCCCTTTCCGTGTCAACCCTTTATTCTAGTTTTGTCTCTTTAATGTTCACCCCTTCTCCCTTCAAATTTCAGGGAGGATTGAGGGCTGTTCTATTTCTTGAGTTTTTTGCTTTCTAAAGAATTTGGTGGTTGCTTCCAATCAGACAATTACTATCTCCCTCAAACTAACTGCTTCAGCAAGAGGCCAGTAATTGCAATAGCATCTCTCCAAGTTTCTTCCAGACCACACCATGTGTGATAAGGAGGGGTGTGGTTCCATTAGTGTCTGCAGGAAACCTTAGCACATGCTCTGCAGCAAGCCTGGAAATAATTTTTCATCCTCTTATAAGTTGTACTTCAAATGTTACTTAAATGTGTTTCACCCTGAAGCCAAGTGATGCACACCCTTTTCAGTCAGTAGCATGTATCTGCCAAATTTAAGAATCATCCGAATTCTGCCTTATCTCTGTTCTGATTTGATTTATTTGTTTGGAAGAATGGATTGGGTTTTTTTGTTTAGTTTGGTTTTAAGAAGCTATATTTGGGTGTTCCTCACTTTCATCAAAATCAGAGCAGACAAACTGACCTGTTCAAAACTGTAAATGAAAAAGTACAGCAGAGACAAATTTGGGTGCCTCCTATTACATTTGATCTAAAAGAGGAGATCAGAGACTTGTGACAGTGCAAATCAGAGGTCACCAAGCTGCTGCAAGCAGCTCAAGGCCACAGGTTAGGTGCACATCACCTTATTGTGTTAGCACTGAGTTATCTAAATCCCCACCTCCAGGAGAAAACCATCAGTGGCTGTGGGGTGGTTTCCTGTCCCTGTGGCATGCTGCCCTCAGCACTCACCCACACTGCGTCCCTGCCATTCCCAGGAGCCACGGACAACTTCTGCTTGTGGCTCATGATCAAAGCTCCTTTCCCCTCGAGTTTCTGTGGTACATAGAGTTCTTCCCATGCAAGGATTTCTGACACACAGCTAAGGGTCACTTGCTTTAAGCTCTTCCAGCACCTTCTCTCTTCTGCATGACCAGAGTAGCACTCTGATCATCTCTGGAGATGAAATAAAAAAGAAAAAAGTGATAAAACAAGCCAGAAGGGTGGGTGTGAACATGTGACTCCAGAAAACCCCAGTTAAATTTGCTGCTTTGAACCCCATGGGACTGGAACATCAACAGCCAAATAATTTTATGAAGTGCAGCTTTAAGAAGTTAGTATTGCAATGGCCTTAGTGAGTAAGGGGAAAAATAAGAGATCTGGAAATAAGAGTGACACTGTTCCAAGTTATTTGTGCCACTGTTTGTTGGGGTTTTGTTTGTTTGTTATTTCCACAGGAACTCTCCAAATATCTCAGCCGTGGCTGGTAAAATCAGCTGTTGAAAAATTACAAGCAGAGCTGTGGGGAACAATGAACCAGAGCCTGTTGGCACAGCGGAGTATGGATGGCATTCTGGGAGGTGTTTTCTGCTTTGCTTTATGGGTTCATCACTATGGTAGTTATGCTTGTTAGTCTCAGTAAAGGGTGGCAGCTCTGAGGAGGGAATAACTTATATTCAGTTATTTATGCTGTGACTTCCAGTGAGAGAACACAGAGAACTAAAAGGAAAGCAATAAAACCAGGGAAGACATAAATCCCATGTAAGCAAAAAAAATCCACAAGTTTTTCAGTGCTGAAAGAAGGAGTAAAAAGAGCCCATGTTCTCACTCCAACAGATACCTCTTTATGTTGATTATTATCACTATGGGATATAAACTTTAAAATGAAACTTGAAACAGCTTTTAGTAATGGCAACGTAAGATACATCATCAGCTATATCATGTGTAGATAAAGCCAGTATTTTGCTTCTCCATCATAGGTGGTACTACATTTTCATTTGGATCTTCTGAAAATATGGATGAATGAGATAGAGATACACAACATATCTGGTACTGATTCTTTTCAGCCTGTTTCAGGCATTTGTAAATGTGAAACTCTGATAGCCTAAAGATGTATTGAAGCTGTACAGAGCAGAAATAACCAAGAAGCTGAGGACTTTTCTCTGTGGTAACCCATATGTTAAAATGGTTTGTATTCTTTTTATGTGGAATGTGCCCTCTGCCAAAGACCAATATGCATTAACAGGGTCAAAAAACTCTGAGAAAAACTTTTGCTGGTGTTGCAAAGAAGAAAGCTTGTGAAATACTGTGACAGTATTTTCAACAGACACAGAACTGGCAAGGTAACACCACTTCTTCTTGCCTGGCATCTTCCTCCCTCTGCTTAGCACAGCCCTATCTGTAACCCCTTCATGGAAATCAAATGACACAGCCCAGGAGCAGCTGGATCCTCAGGTCAGGACTGCCACAGACTTCTCAGTATCTCTGTAAATGCACCTTTCAGGCACTCGTATCTCGTCAGTGCTCTGGATTACAACACCAAACATGACAGCTGAAAAAATTTTGTAATGGTTCCAAAATGCCAATTTCTGTCTTTTTTAGTAGCATGAAAAATGTAAAAATGAGGTAACATTATAAATAATTGCATACAAGTCTTTCCACACCAATCTCATAAGCCCTGTTGTCATTATCCTCCCAGGATTTTTCTTTCCACACATGCCTTCTCCTTTGATTCATAAATTCATAAACAGCAGGGGTGAAAGGAACATGAATAAATCACCACAAAGTAAGATCATTCTAAATGGATATTTTTCTGACATCTGTTGAAGATTTTTGTACTATCCAAGAAAAATATTCCAGTTATTTAGTATTCTATCAGAAAGATTCCCATTGTGTATCTCACACTTCCTTCTCTGCAAGTCCGTTGCTCTTACACAGAAAAATGTGTAGAAGATGCATTTTTTCTTTTTTATATTTAGATATTTTTACACTGTGTTCCCCATCTCCCTCTCTCTAAACTGAGTCTTTTTAGTCTTTTTCTGTTCTCTTCTGCAAATCTCTTAGAGTTCATCTAGTCCAGCCCGTGACCCAGGGAAGGGTCTCCCATATTTAAGCCGTTTGTGTCTATCTGATCAGTTTTTGTCTGTTCTCTCAGCTGTAAAGATTTCATGGTGAGTGAGGTAACAGTTGTGAAGTTCTTGGTTTGTGTCCAGTCTTTCCCTTCTGCCTTATCCAATGTCCAATAATCACTTCCTAAGCCTGAAATGGAGGATCTCTGCCCTCATGCTTCTCAGTATGCTTTACATAAGGAGGTGTGAAGCTCCTTTGTGGCCAAAAAAGATAGAACAACAGGTGCCAGTCACATTTAGAAGTGTTTATAAACTCTTCTAAAGTGAATATGGTATTTTATTTGGGGTCCACTTCCGAACCAATTCACACTGTATTTTTCCCTCTCTCACAGAGTGTTAATTAAAGAAAAGTGAGTTTTACCTTCAGTGGTATAAAACCAATTTCAATGCTTTTGAAAACACTGAAAAAAATTTTGCTGTAACTTGTGATGATGGAAAAAGCATGATAGTGATATGTGACGTATATGGTGCTTTTATAGGATGATCTATGGAGTCAGTGGATGGCTTTGCCATTCTTCTTACAGATGCAGTCCTAAAGCAGAGACACTCACACAACAGTTCACCCTGCTTAGCACTTCCAGTGTCTTTCTGGTAACTGGGGATAATTAATAAGGTACAACGACATACACTGTCCTGCAGCAAGAAGCTGTAAGAAAATAAACTAAGCATTGTTAGCATTGAGTCATCTACAGTAACAAACCATAAAATAAGACAGGCTAGAGAGGGAAAAGACTGATTACGTCATCCACTCTATCTCCTGCCAAGGCAGGCTTCTTTTCTGCCATTTATTATTAAGTGCTTTGTTCAGTCAAGTTTTAAATTATTCAAGCAATTTGATTTCCACTATTTCCTTTGGGAGACTACTTTACATTTCAATTCAGAGATATGTTTATTTATTCCTTGCTCTTTACATTAAATGTTCTTTGCCTACCTTCACTACTTCAAAAACTTCTTTAACTTCTTTTCAAACTTTTTTTTTAAAAACTTTATTACTATTAGAGCTGGAATGTAAAATGGGGAATGGAGAGGACTCTGGATGAAACAAAGACATGAAGTTCTCCTGGAAAAGTAAATAAAGAGAATGTGCTTTATTTGATTTTAGCGTTTTTATTGTTGGTTTTGTTGTTGGTTTTTTATTTTATTTTTAATCTCACATTATAGCTTTACATACCTCACAAACCAGAGCCAAATATAATAGCAGCCTTTACACACTGTTGAATACCTTGTCATCCTGCCAGTAACCATCCTGTGACAGTAAGCATCCCAAGCAGCAGTAGGGGAGACAGTTTGGGGGCCATGCCCTGGCAGAGACAAGGAGGCAGGGAGGGATGGGTGCCCAGCACCCCAATGAGTGGGCACACTGCCCACGGGCTGCCCTCGGTGACGGCAGCTTCCTGCAGAGCTGCCATGTGGTGGCACGGTTTTGACTCAAGCACATCAGGGGTTTCTACATTTTTGGGCTGCTCAGAAATGTGGGATCAGCTGAGGAAAGCCCTGCGTGCCTCACAGCCTTGCTGGGTCCTGCAAAGTGGTGGGTGAGGTGTCGCAAGGGGAACGACCAAGCACTGAATGTGCAGGACAGCAGAAAACACAGGTAAATGATTACAAGGAACCATTAAAAGGCATGTGCATGGCGTAAAAAGATAAGTAGCAGAGAAAGACATTCTTAATCCCAGTTGTTCATCTGTGCCTTGCCAAGTGTTCCAGCAAGCTCGTCCCCAGCCTTATGCTCCAGTACACTTTACAAGAAGTTTTCAGGTAATGGGAGTTTAAAAATTAACTGGTGCACCCTGTGCTGCATGGTCATGAGCCAGGGCCCTTTGAAGTGGGCAGAAAAATCCCCACCAATTTAAAAGAGCTCTGAAGAGGTCCTTGAGCACACAGAGACAGTAGTTAATTTTACACTCAGACACAAAGGCACCCTGCAAGCGAGCAGTGTGGTGGCTGAGACAGTGAAGGGCATCACTCCTGCCATCCCACGGGTGGGAAGGGCTGCCAGGGATGGGGACATGGGGTGCAGATGTCGGGCATCCAGCCAGCACGGCACCCACCCTGCAGCCGTGCCTCTGGCAGGCACCTACCTTTGTTAGCCAGGTCGAGGCAGAGCAGAAGGACACGGGAAATAAAATCTGCCCTTCCTCTAAGTGAGTACAAATGTTGACTTTTGGGATAAGCAGCAACTGCAAAGTAATCCCCTGGGCAGCAACCTCCACTTGGAAATGGGAATGGAGAGGAAGGTAAGTTCAGCACGGAACAACTGAAAACACTGAACACTCAGAAACACATGAAAGGGTAAACTAGACAATGCCTTGGTGCAAAGAAGACACAGGGCTGCAGCAGACTGCTGCTCTACCTACAACCACAAAAGAAAATGAAGGTCCCTTTTGAGCAATCAGACAGAAAACTCTGAGGTTCAGTGGGAGCCAACAGCAGTATCTCCTTTATCCAGGTGTCCTTTTTCAGTCTTCTGACAGAGAAGGGATCACCCCATGCGTGGTGGAACAGTACAGAATCGTGTTCCCAAGTACCCAGATGGCACTGCAGGGGAAGGTGACATTTTCCCAGGCAGTGCTGAGGCACAGACCCAGTGAGGCACCACCCAATGTGGTTGTCCTCCTGCCAGGCCAGGTTCTGCCTCGCTCAGCAGCTCCTGCTGGGGACAAGCCGCGGGAAGCTCCCAATTGCAGAGATACCCCAGCCTCCCCCCATGCCTCCTGGCGAGCAGGACAACAAGGGCTTCTTCCACACTGCCCTCTCTCCCCATAGTGCTGTGTCCTGGCCCCAGCCCTGCGTCCTTGGGCTGGCCTCACTCCAACTTGGTGGCACTGCTGAGATGCCCAACACCAGCTCCAAGACCAGGGAGTACGACATCAGCATCACCATATGGATATCCTATTTGGACTCCATCCTCAGCAAGAATTCCTTGACCCCTTGCACAACTGTATGGCTGCCCCAGAGTCTGGGCACACCCACTTTGAAACTCAAGGCTTTTAGTAAGCTGGTTTTTTTTCATTTCGAATCACTTTCAGTGTTTTAAGAACATTTGAATTGTGTTGTGCTGTTGCTAGTCTGATTGTTCTCCCTTTAATACTTTTAGAAGTAAAAAATTTTAAAAAATAACACCTAATATTAATTAATTAATTAAAAAATTAATTCATAGCTTCAAATATAAAGATACATGAAGTATTTTTCCAGATATCTTCAAAATATTGGGATGTACTACAAGTTTCTGGTTTGTAAGAAACTACAGATATTTCCAAGGAACTCATTAATTTTTCCAATTTTGTGCTTGAGCACATTAATCACAATGGCAGGTTTTATTAAAACAGTATCTTCTTCTCCTCCTAACCATATGAACTCTATTTAACATTATCCAGCTGGATCTACACAATTTGGTGTGAGATTCTACAAGGACAGTCACAATTTCTGGCACACCAGAGGAACAGCTGCATTGAAACAATACAGTTTGGGATTCAAGCAAGTAGAATTCTCCTGAACAAGGCGTTGCCCACTTCAGTACCTGTGTTGAATATTAATAAGCACTTCAGGCTATTTTAACTATAGTCACTTCTTGCTTCCTTGGCAACTATTTTAACTCCATTTATGTGAAAAACACACAGAATAATATGACCTGGTGGAAAAAATTGTTTGGTAAACTAAAAGGAAGTTCACATATGACATGTAATAATTTCCATTATTACCAAATATATTCAAAGTAGTCCCTTAGAAACAGTATAAGAATAGCTGACTCTGTCCTGGAAGAGGAGGATGGACCACAGTGGTGTCTTCTTGGCACTTTGGTCTATTTATGGGGCACACAGCCTGAGAGCAGAACAAGGCTCAAATGAGGGAGAGTTCAGTGGTTGATGGGCCTTACCAAAAGGAGTAGAATACTTCATGAAATATGTTTATTTCTACTTTATCATTAAATTTCTCAAATGTGTTTTGCTCTATTAAAGTATATTTACCCATTTCATTAAAAGAATTATATGAAATATATTTCTGGTCTGGTTAGTGACTTTATACTGCTGACAGGCTACTCACAACTTGTGTTGTGTTTTAAATACATAAAGTAGGCACTCCTTAGATGATATGAAAGCCATTTTCAGCTACCAGCTGAAAAAGAGGTCTTATTTGTGGTACTACCTTTTAAAAGAAGAAAAAATTTAGTTCCCAAATAGTCAAGATGTTAATTACTTTCTCTTTTATAGTCGGATGAATATTTAGAGTTGTAATTAAAGACTTACCTCTCAGTCTCATCCTTATGACTTTTTATAACACCTTTATAACAGCTTAAATTATCTCCTGTGCTCTTCAAATGTGGGAAGTAGTCACTTATTTTTGATGGTGGTCTGTGCTTAGGTTAGGCTACCAGTTGAATAAAAATGTCTTAATTGTTGTCACTCATTACATTAATGAGAACTGAAAATACAATTTTGGAAGACACTTGCACTTTCCTTGACGTTTTTGATGAAAACAAGAGAGGAAAACAACTTTTTACTCTTTGGCAGAGTCTGCCACTATGCTGCATAACACCTTGCTCCTGGCACAGACAGTGCTTTTTTGTGGAGCAACATTTCATGCAATCATTACAAAATCCAGCTCTGACACTGAGGGAGGTGAGGGTGTACAAATGGCTTGACCTATTACTTCATGGTGTCACTGAGCATCGCTACACGCTCTTTGGGACTGAGGGGTGATGTCTGTGCTGTGCCATACAGCATGCAGCAAAACCCCCTAAACCAGCTCCCAGCTTTTGTAATGAAGGGGTGTGGCATCACACGCTCCATAAAGCTCTGTAGCCTGCAATGCTGCCCCTGAGCTAAATTAACCCTACTTCTTAGCAGAGCTAATTAACCTACGCTGAGCCCACACTGACACAACACTGTCTTTAGTCCTGTAGCTGGCTGGGTTGATGCTGCTCTGAGGATATCCAACAGCCATGCTCCATTACACAGCTCGTATGGACCTGTGTGTGGATGTTTTCAAATCTGTGAATATTTAAATCCAGTGCCAGAGTGATTCAGCCAGTGGGTTGGGTGATGGAGTCGGGAGGCTCCCACCAGGCCAGGGGCAGCTGTGGGCTGGGATACCAGATGAAGGCAAATATTTGCAATGCTATGTCCAGTCACAAAAGAAATAATTTCTTTTTATTTTCTGCAAATTGATTTATTTTCACCTGGCCAAATATCTTTGTGGAAAATAAAACAACTCACACATATTGGCCAATTGCTCTGCCTAACCCAGCATTGCACCGATATCAGGGGATTTCCTATCAGGGCTGTGGGACAATGGGAACTGCTGGCTGAGCAGGACAGCCCAGCCACCAGGTGGGGACTGAGTATCACCTTCAGTTTAACACATTTCTTTTCCTTCTTCTTAATCCTCCAGTCCAGGGCAGCTGTTCCAGAGTATCCAGAAGAAGAGAAACCCAGAGCAGCGGTTTCCTTGAGTACTCCAAGATCAGCCTGATCTGCTAAGTTACACCCATGTAAGAATACACTTAAAGAAAATATACATACATTCCACCTGGAAGAGAGATGTGAATATTTTCAAATGGAAAACATGAGCTGGTAGATTCCACTAAAAAAAAAGAGGATTTTTCAGTAACAGGAAGGTTTCCAATTAAATATAATTCCACCCTCTTTTGTTTATTAAACAGTATGATTTTGCGGGGATGATTTATGTTCTAAAATATCTTGCTCTTCTGTAGCCTCCATTGTAGTCAAATTTGAAACATCGTATTTTGCTATAGCAACAGTTTGCTTTCAGAAAAACAAAACTTGTCAGGGATATTTCACTTCCCTACAGAATTAAGGACTTGGTAAAGATTGAAACAGAAACATCTGAAATCACAGGTTAGGCAATACAGAAACATGATGTATTGCAAACTTCTTATTCCAAGTGTTGCCAACTGTCAAAATTATTTAATATCTGAAATCCCCAGCCCTTGGCATCCTTCTATTTGAACCATTTTTAATTACTAGTTTAAAATAAAATCAGAAAACAGTTTGAGGAGAAGATACATAGATGATCTTTTGTAATGGAATTTTCTCTTCACAAGGAAATATTTGCCTAGCTAAACTACCTGAACAAGCAGCTTGGAAGTACTAGTATGCAATGGTTGACTAATAAACAAAGGATACATTCAACATCAACGTATTTGAGAAACTCAGAGCCTCACTGAAGTTGATAGATGATATGAGAGAAACTGTAATAATGAATTTCAGTGGTTTCTAGAAGAATACACAACTTGAAACATGATTCATGCATATAAAATGTTTTACATATTACTTAGGGACAGCTAGTGGGTGTCATGCTCATAAAATGCACACCACATTGCTGAACACCTCAACCTTATGTACCTTTCTCACCCAACAAATAAACAGTCTCTGTATCCCATAGTGACAGATTATTTTGTTTTTTCAATTAGAAATGTCTGTAAGCTGAGCACAGAATTGGTGTTAGAAAACTGGAGTTAACAGAGACACCTTTCAGGTATTGATACACAGAACAAAGCACATTTTGGAGCTGGACTATATGACACCTGGAAACCTGATTTGAAAAGCCAGCAGTGAAAAATAAACCTTGCCTCGGAAAATGTAGGCTGTGAGTGCCAGAGCTACTGCTGAGGATGAGACACAGAAGCAAGGAAGGCAGCACATTGGCAGAACTAGAAGTTGGCTCAGTGTCCTCACAGACCCCTTTCAGAAGGAGAAGGAACAGTCAGTGCTAGCTGGAACCCCAGTTAAAAGCTCTGATTCAAACAAAGACTAATTAAATGTAAATTTACAACCTGAATTCCAAATTTTGCTTAAATAAACATAGATAACCAATTTTATTATTGTTGGCTGCACACAGGAAGAAGTGGTTGAAGGAGTTTTCTTAGGAGGCAACTGCTGTGTGAAACAGTGCTGGTAACAGTGGTCATCAGTTCCTGCTCAGATACGAATGAAGAAAAACCCCTGCCAGGGGAAGTTATGTGTAAAAGCACATTGGAGAGGGTCCTTTCCAGGAAAGCAAAGAGAGGATGCCACCTCTCTCCACGTCTACCAAGAAACTGAATCAGTCAGTAAAAACCAGTATTTTTAACCCACTTTAAGTTTCAGTTATTAGAGTGTTTTGTGTAGAATTGAAGCAGAAATATTTATTTCAATCCTACACACACTCCTGATTTCTCAGAATATCCCTGGAAATTGATATCAAGCTTGTTTCCTGTGAGTTTCTAGTAAACTACACTGTTGGAAGAATCATCTTTTGGATCCCTGCAGTATTAATAGCATGGAGTTGCCTTAGAAACTTCAGTTTAAAAGTAGAGTTTCTTAAGTGTTACTTACAGCCTGTAGCAAATGTTAGCAGAGTTTCAGCTGCCTTCACTCTGTATTTAACACTAACTTACTTGTTCCTTAACTGTATTAAATCTTTCCATAGCACTTTTTCAGGATTGGAGCAACCCGGGAAAATCCCAGAATTCACTTTATCTACAAAAGCCAAGAAGAAAAACAATCTGTAAAGCAGAAGTTTGTCAACAGGCAAAACCTGAAGTGTTCAGTTGCTAGGGAAGGATGAATTAACTTCCTCAGAGAGCAGGGCAAACGACAGCTATACACAGCTTTGTCTGAAGACTATACTGGCTATCTTCAGTTTTCTGAGAAGGTTTACTCCTTTTCATCTGGTCACCATCCAAGAATGATGCAAAAACCATGCTACTTTTCTAGAGCACTGACAAGAAGAGGAAAATACTGAATAAGAACACAGTGAACTTGTTCTAGCTATGAATGATGTAAGGTATTGTAGACATGTATTTTTTGCTGAATGTAACCTTTTCACAGGGTAGAGGGTGGGACCTACTACCTCATCAGTCAAGAATAAAAATATTTATTCAGAACTGGTTTTAAGAATCAAAATTTTTCTTTCTAGTCCCCCTCAAGGGTCTTCACTTTCACAGCTGATATTACACAAAAAGGGCTCTATGGAGGTAGTTGATCTTGTAAGGACCCAAGTAGACACTTTTACACAGATAGGTGAAGCTACTGTTTGTCAACATGAACATAATACCTCCAATCAGCTGGATTAAATTTTTCCTTCTTGAGTTTGTAGACATCTTGAAACAATTCCTCTGAAAAAAATGTGCCTGTACAAATAAGTTAGTGGAAGTTTTCTATCTGTGCTACTATCTCAGGCTCTCAAAATTTAGCACAACATTTCCATTACATCAATTTTCAACATTGGTGCAACAATCAGGCAGGAAAGGTAATAATTAAATTTAAATTATTTAGCTACAAAACCATTCAGGCATCTCTATTTACTTTTGTAATATTTTCTTTTTCTTTTTTTAATACATTTAAAAATGTGTGTTTAACAAATATAAACCTACGCATGCATGAGGTTTGAGAATTTTTATTGAATCTTGGAGAATTTAATGTCTTTGATAGCCCTTGGATATAGTTTCTCCCCGTGTGGATAGTCATTGTGAAAAATCCTGTATCTAGTTGCATTTGTGACTTGGTTAGCAGCTTTGTTTTGGATTACACGTGTTCTGTGGTTTGCTGACTGACAGCATAATCTCGAGATTCAAAATCAAGTCCAGAAAAAATAGGTCATTTTAAGCCCCATGGTCCAGGCTGTCAAACAGCCTCCAAACCACTATGGACTCTCCTTTCTAGTAAGGCCAGGGAAAAGTCTTTTCATAATCCAGGTCATGACGGAGGTTTATGTTTTTGGGAAAAGTATTCCTAGCTTTCAGAACAAAATGCATCTTTAAACGTTCTATGATACAGCATACGCAATCCAGAGATCTCTCTCCAAGCTCTCCGCTTCGGTTTCATTCTTCTGTGTTTCTTTGCATTAGTTTCTTTGCATTATCCTTCCACTAGCTGCTGGTTTAGTTTCTGTTATAAAAAGATCTGGGCAATAAAACTTTGTTATTTAGTCTTCTAAATTCCTCCTCTTTCTGGTTTCCTCTATGTTCTTTTCTCTGCTGGAGAAGATAAAGATGAGCAGGTCTCCAAAGCCAAGCAACATTCATTTTTCCTTCTTTATCCTCACATTTTAAGATATATAATCAATAGTGGAGGAAGGTGTAGCAGTTAGAATAACAGGCAAGGTCCATCTGCTCATGGTAGTAGAGGAAGGCATGGAGTGGAAACAACAGAATGATTCCATAAAACCTATAAAAAAACATAGGCACAGAGCCAGGCTGTGACACAGCAGGGATTGAAGCCTCCCACAATGCGATGCGGGATCTTCCAGGCTGGGATAGACAGTGGAAGGAAAGGGATGAAGCAGGAGGCTTTACTCCAGAAAGAAGGGAATGCATGGCAAGAGCAGGGAACAGATCTTGCTGGAAATTTGTGGGGTTTCCCTTGGGTTTTAAGTTTTTAAGCTGTTCTACCAAAACACCTCCCGAACTGCCCCAGAGAGGACAGACTAGTTAGTCTGAACCAACAGAGAATATTTGTTGGCAACTCAGACCAGTTTCACTCAGCTCAATCTCCAAACATATGGAAAGTTTTCAAAACCTCTTAATCTACTGATACATCCCTTTTCCATCTCTTCTGGACTTCTTCACTGTGTCATGTCCTTCCTCTTCTCTCTGAACTGCCCTTTAATCTTCCATCCTTCTCTTTTCCTGACCATTTCTCATGACAATCTGACTTATCCAGCCTTCATTCATAAATCTAAGACTGTCATCTTACAAGACACTTTAATGTAAATAACTTGGAAGATGTTAGAGAAGAAAAATCAAGACACAAGTTTGAAAAGAGAGCTGTTGGCACTTCTCCCATGAATTCTCTTGTTGCAGCAATTATAGTAGGAGGATGCAGCAGGATGTTTTGTCTGGTGGTTTGGTAGGAACTCAAACAAGATTTTTATCACAATGGTCCTCTCTGAGCGAGAATCTGTGAATCCCTGGATCTTGCCTGGATTACGTTACCCACACAGATACACCCCAAGGTTTTGCTTCATTCTTTTTCTGTCTGCTGCTCTTCAAAGAATGGGTTTACTTCTCTTCTTTCCAAAATAGTGCAAGATTTCCATCATATCATGTCATTTTTTTTTTCATTTGCAATGACAGTCCTAGGCACTTAACATTCCTAGTTTACTTTCAAACCCACAACATTAAATTGGGTTTGATGTTAGGCAGGGAAAGTCTGCCCAGCCAACTGTAAATACATGCAAAATGCTTACAGTTATTCCATTACAACACACATTTGTTATTACATTAAATCATTAATAAAGTTACATTAAAGGGCCTATAAGAGTGAGACAGAAACTTCCCACAGGAGGGAAATATTGAGTAAGCATTTCTGCTGTGTTTTTAATTCCTTTTGTCTAGACATCGCAAAAGCCCTTGGGCTTATCCTGCCAATGTTAATATAGTCTCTTGAGGATACAGAGTAAATTAACAAATTTAGCAATAAAAGTAATGAGCTGAGAATTACCTATCTATAGCAATAATACAGCATATATTAATGAAATATACAGACACAGAGATGCCTACAGATATATGTTCTTACAGGCACATACATGCAGATGTATTAATTCTGAGCCAAACTGTCCATCTCACATCACACCACAACATGCCTGTTTTTTCCATGTTGATTTTTACATGCACAGTTTTTCAGGGCAGATGGATCTGGCCACTAAAACGTCTGTGTATGAGAATAACAAGACGGATGTGTAGTGCCAGATTTGTGCATACCCATAACTGTGCCTGCCCACACTGCCACAGTCCCGCTCCTGCGAGGTGAGTGATCCCAGGCACCTCTGACTCCCAGTGGGTACCTGTGTGGTGGTACCTCAAGTTCATATCTTTGCATGTTGTCTGACTCTGTCTGAGCTCAGGTGGCCCACTAATCTCAGATGCTATCCTTGCAGATGCTGAGCCCACAAGGAAGTGCCCTCTGGCATCTTCTCTGCGGGGCTGCCAATGACAGGGCAGGACATTCTGATGAGCACTTTGTGACCACAGGATGCTGGCAGCTCTGGTGGGGTTACCCAGAGCCCCCTCCACAGGTGCTCCTGCAAGCAGGCAGCAACCAAAGAGTGTCTGAATCCTTCAGCACTGAGTGAATGCTCTGAGGCAATTGCACCACTGTAGACTGAACTTTTCCCTGTTAGAAGAGGGGGGACAGAGGCTCTCACTTCACAAGGAGCTTCATGGAGAAGATGGGGGTGGGGGGATGGGTTGGGACACACAAGTTGTTCCAGCAGAAGTTACATCTTCAGTTGAGAACTTTTTTACAATGGGAACAATCAATCACTGGAACAGCTTCCCAGGGACATGGTGAAGTACCCATCAATGGATGTTTTTAACATGCAATTGGACAGGGCGCTAGATAATCTCATCTTGGCTTCTTCTCCCATGAAAGACTGGGCCAGATGATCTTTTAAGATCCTTTCCAGCCTGGTCTGTGCTGTGGTTCTGTAATATGATGGGAAATCTATTGGAGTTCTCCTGACATTTTCAGGGAAGTCTGGGAGTTTCACAGCCAGAAAGAGTTTTTTTATGAACAACTTTAACTACAACGCTGTCCTGAAAAAAATGCTTCAAGAGAAGAGAAACTCAGTTCTTTCACAGCTGTGCAATGGACAAAACTGTAATGACAGATTTTAGCAGTCACTGCAATCGGTGGAAGGATTGAAAAATAAGGCCTGTAGTAAGATCTTTCCTGGGTTCTTTATTGATCAAACTGAACAGAACAATCTGAGGGAAGACAACACAATAACATCCTCCTGGTACACAAATCTTCTCCTTTTCTATAGAAACCCTGATTATTTTTTTCCACCCAGGTCCATCCCCTTTGACACAAAGCAGATAACTTCAGCATCATTACAGGAACCTGAACCACACTTCACACTTACCTCATTGTCACTGGATTGCATCTGCAGACTTACATGTTATTAAATTGAATAATGGACTTGTAAAACATTTTTTCCTTTTTAAAATGAGAAATCTCCACCTTTTCATAGACTGCATCCCACACTATGCCTTTCTTGAAATTGTTAATAAGATTGAATATTAAAGCAATAATGATGATAGTTATGGCTTTTATTTTTTTGTGAGTTTTCAGGGAGTTTGTACCTCTTTCTTAAAATAATGCGATTTTATATATATCCTACCTTATTTTTCAAACACTCCCATTGAACATTATAGCAGGTTTTAGGTCGTAAAGATATTGCACAGATTTCAGCACTGGATGAACATTATCCACACCAACAAGCTCAGATTCTGTCTTCAAGTTCCTCTCCAAAAGACAGGGAGGTTTCACCAATGTTTAACTGTGGTTTGATTTGTTATTAGGGAGATAAATTCCAGATTTGCTTGAAATAATGGCTGTAAATTACAGTCTCCATGGCTTCAAAAATTTACAAGATGTGTGAAACAATATCTCAGGAGGAGATATAAATGGCCTTAGGATGATATTACACCTTGAGTCTCCTTCTAAAAGAGAGCAAAACAAGGTCTTACAGTTTTAAGTGTGGATGCTGTCATTAAACTGTTCTGACCAGTTCTGAAAGAGTTCATAATTTTTCTGTTTGTTGGTTGCTGTCACCACAGTAACTAACCAGTTCTACATGAAGTTACAGTGCAAGCCAGCAAGGCTGTAATGGAATACATTCCTTAGCATGAGTCAATGCCTGCACAGAAGAGAAAGCACACTGTTTTGGAAATAGGCTCTAAAATGGTGTGTTCTGGTCAGACTGGAAAGAAGAAATCAGATTTCTTCCTCTTCCAGGCATTTTTGATTTAAAGTACTTTATTTATGCTTTGTGGTGGATTGGGAATCCTGGTCTTCCAGTGTGATCGCAGCAGTGGAGAGGAAGGAGCTGAAGCTGAGGTTGCTTTGTGCCCTGCAGAACACACAGAGAGGTCTCTATCAGTCACAGTGTAGGTTGGCAACTATTTCCTTTGGTGCAGTGATTTTCATACTGGCCCCTGGGGATCTGTTGACTGCTTCTGAAAGTCTTCAAAATGGGACTATAAAACCCAAGACTACCAGTGTTAAAATTTGTTTATTATCCTGGTATCTGCATTGCCTTTGGAAAATTATGAAAGGTCAACAACTCATAAAAAGTTGAAATTCACTGATATGCATAATGGAATCATACCTATTATGTAAAGTGAATTTCATTCTGCCTTCATAAAACCAGCATCAGTCTGGAGAAATTCTGACTGCCCTGGGAATTACAGTGGTGCAGATGTAGAAGGCCAAAACTTTTCACGGGACAAACTGCTTTGGTTCATGTTGTATGAAAAACATTAGACACTGATTAGTAGAGAATCAAATATATTTTGTCATGTGACTTTCAGGAGAGATTTTTGGGTCAGTTTTAAATCATTAATTAAGTAGGCAAATTTGATGAAAAGTAAAATCAAATTATATCCCAAGCAGCAAATCACAGTAATTATTAAAATTAAGTAAATTATTAACACAGTGCATTTAATAAGATGCATTTGAGGTTACCAGTCTGTGAAAGAAGTTGCATGAATTTTAGATTTCAATTTTAAAGCAACATTGCATTGTCTAGGTTCATAAATCACCAACAAGAGAGAACCTTAGATTATTTTTGCACCAGTGTATTCTCTGTGCAATCAAAGCTGCTTTGGACAATTCGTCTTTCAGAGAAAAGGATGAGAGCTCAGTTTGCATTTAAGGTATTACTTAAAAAGAGTATAGCTAAACTCCATCCACAGGCTGGTAACCCCAAATGTAACCTGTCACATTTATCTTAATAAATATAGGAATTCCTGTTTGTAATATGATTTCACGTTACTTTCACTAAACCTTTCCTTAAAGACATTTTTATAAATGTCTTAAAATTGAGCCACAATTTTCTTAAATCCAGGTTACAAAATACATTTATTCTTTTGACAGCCAAACTTATCAAAGGCTTATGTGAGATATCAGAGTTACAAATAAATTGGTCAGAAAATACATTATTTTTGTTCTCAGTTTAAAGTAACTGCTTGATCTCATTTTCTGACACCTCCCCCCCCAAATTATATTTTCACACATGCCTATAAATCTTGACAGCTGTGAAGCTTATTTTTAGCCTACCACTAATGGGCAAATTGCAACTACAGTAATCTCATGAATATTTTCAAGCAGACTTGCAGGGGCCACCCTAACAACCTGTGATTCATCAACACTCTTGGGGAGAACACTTGCTCAGAAAATGAAATGCAGTAATGACTTTGCCTTCTCTCTTACAACAGACAATACTATATCGATAAAGAGTAGAAAATAATTTGTAATTTATTTCTGTCACTTTGATAAAGATTAATAACAGCCTTGAAATCTGCAAGAAAGTTCACAGGAATAGCAGAGTTTGGCCAATAAAATCTTGTACATTCATAGATTAATGCAATTATTACACCACCAGACTCATTTCCTGCATAGTGTGGAATGGCATCCAGCAACTCATGTATTGAGTCTCACAACTTGTGCTCAGCTCTGGAAAGCATTTCAGACAATTTCACTTTGAAGATGGAGAGCCCCACACTTCTCTTGGCAATTTATTTGGGTGTTATTAGCACCACCATTACAGATTGATGATTTTTTTCCAGTAGATCAAATTTTTTGGCCATTGGTTCTCATTATGTTTTTCTCTATGAGATTGCTTGTGGTGAAAGTATCAAGGGTGATATTTTATGTATGAAAAGTTTGTTTTGTGTATATAAACAGGTTGCACTCCTTAAATTTATGACCTGAAGCATTATAACCATTTTGAGATACTTGTTTTTTCACTTTCCTCTTTTGACAAAAGTGTTTCAGAACAGTACACAGACTTCCAGTATCAACACTGTAAACAAAGATAAAATCATTTTCCTGATTCTTCACACTACTTCCCATTTTATACAAGCATGGATTATCATAAGTATTTCTTAATACTTACCTGTATTTCCACAGTAATGAATGAAATCTTTCTCAAGCCTTCAATGTCACTGCCCCAAAGTGTAAAATGTGCAAGAGCACCAAATTTCTCACACTACATTAACAATACTTCTGCAGCTTGACATAATTTTTGAACATTTCTTTGCTTCTAGGAAGTGGTTACAAAATCTGGACACAAACTTTCTGACAAACTACAAAATACTAGATATTCCCACAGTTGTGCTCAAAGTAACCCAAGATGATGTTCAAGTCCATTCTGTACCAATTTCTTAATTTTCTCTTACAAAAGGCAGCATGTTCCATGTGCAAAAGGACAGACAGCTCTTCTGCATATGGGCTGTGTCCTGAAAAAGAACACTAAATCACAACTAGATGTGAGCTCTCCAGTTGTACATCGCTTTTTTTTTTCAGATAAGAACACCAAATGTCAGGAGTTCCTTGTAAAATGTTATCTTCTGCCAATTCACGTATGTAGAGGAAACAGGATTTCTTGTAGGTGTGGATGAAATTCATCCTGTTGCAAATTAGACCATACCACACATGAAAAGCTCCCTCTAGGCCAATTTGTAAATTACACAATGAAGAGGACTGAACCAATTTAGGATTTCCTTTCATGCTGCCTCTCACCTTCCCCACAACTGTGTAATCACCAGACATATGCTTGGTTTTACTAAAAGGAGCAGGCCCCTAATGGGGTGTGCTTTGCTGTATGTCAAGTTTGGCCACTGCAAAAGTATTTGCAGGATCGAGGCCAGTTTGGCTGGCATGCTACAGAACTTTGCTCCGATTTCCATTATACTTATTATCCACCAGAGGCTGGAAATGTAAAGGTTTTTAGAAATGGTGTAATCCTCAGGAAAAAAAAATGCTGGTAACATCTGATTGGAGAGCTATGAAGCAGACCTATCCTTACCTCTTGCTTACCAGCCCTCCATGACTGGAATGACTTTATTTCACAAAATACCAGCCTAAGGAACCAGGTCCAGATTCCAAAAAGGAGAGTTACTACAATAACAGTGATCCAAAGTATTTATTTTGGAGAGGGAAACCTGCATGCTGTAAAATGCACTTCAAGAATATCTCTACTGCAAAGTGCAAAATAAAAACAACAAGGTGGAGATAAATGTAGACTTTTGCCCTTGGCTACGTGGAAAAGAGACTGTTTCAAAAGCAATGCACATAAGTCCAGTGAACCAATATTACCTTAGCTCAGCCTTCCCATAGATCTATTGTCCATTTTTGGATGGATATGGAGGACAATTGCAGTAATATTTTTAATAATAATAAAAAAAGGAACAAGATTTTGATAGGTCTAACAACTAAAACAAACTCCTGTAATAAAATTTCAGCCTATGTAGCATTTGGCAGGGTCAGAGAAGGAAGACAGGGTGAAATTCCCCTTCTTTTTAGCATGTCTTAAAAAAATCCACTAGAGATACCTGCATTATTTGAACACTCATCACACCAAAGAAAAAAACATCTCTGAAATCCATTGGGAGTGTAGTTCAGAAGTTATTGTGGGTTTTGCTTGTTTAATAGGAGCTATGAAAGAGGAAGTGAAAATGAGATTTCAGAAACTGTTGGATAAGGCAAAAAATGGGTATCACCAAATTTCTGGATTCATTTTGTGCTTCTTTTTCTCCTTAAATGAAAAAAAAAGAAAAAGACAGCAAAAAATGTAATGTCCTCTTCTATTTTAATGGGTACAAATGCACCAGTGAGCTGAGGGTGGTGAGGCACTGGAACAGGTTGCTCAGAGAACCCTGAAAGTGTTCAAGGCCAGGTTGGATGGAGCTTTGAGCAACCTGGTCTAGTGGAAGGTTCCCTGCCCATGGGAAGGGACCTGGAACTAGACGGTCTCCAAGGTTCCTTCCAACTCAAACCATTCCATGATTCTGCGACTCGCCCTACCAACCTTTCTTTGCTCTGAAGTTGAATCTAACCCTAGATGCATAGCAGGCATGCATTGCCTTGGAGTTGTGACACTAAAGATAAAATATTTGCTTTCATGGTCAAAAGTCCCTTTAACATTTTCTGGTTTATTCTACTTACTACAAACTAACATTTACCTCCTGCTTTTCTTTTCTATCATGATGGTGTTATGTGTGATTCTTCTCTCCTATATATGGCCATTTCAGATTAAATATTGTAAGACAGTCTTTCCCAGAGATCCATTTATTTTACTGGTGATAATTCTGTAGGATTGTTTAGCTCTCCTCAGTGACCATGAAGTCTAAATAATGAGCTCAGACAGCATGACTCAATTCTATGTCTCATTTCCTATATATGAAACTATGTAAAATGACCCCACCATTTTTCAGGTAAACCTCTGAATCCTTATATTTGGCCTTACAATTCTGATTTCTCATTTACATGCTTTTTGTTTCTAACCTCAAATTATTGTACATAAGTAATTCTGAATTAATTTTATATTTCATTCCAATTTAGATCTTATTTCTAGTATGAACTTTTGCATGAAATCACAGGCTTTTATTTCCCACAGTGGATTCCTATAGTCACAGTATGACCCCCAACAAAGAACATATCACTGCTCTTAACCTTTTGTCCTTGGAGTTGTTCTTCAATTCCAGGCACTGTACACCCTGTACTCTCTGGCAATGCAGCATCTTGTGTACATGTTTGTTTTGAGGCACATTTTGTATGTGTTTCTAATACTGGCATTCTTTCTGTTTTGCATGACTGACATATATTGGAAACCTGTTCTCTCTGTGCCCTTGCTCTGAGTTTATGCTCTCTGTGGATGGTACCCTGTTCTTGCCTTCTTTTTCTGTTTTTTCCTGCATTGGATTCTTGGTTGGGCAAGTTGGCCTACAGAAGGGAGAAAGCCCTCATTATTTAATTAATAACATGACACCTTCAAACTTCATTTCTCACAGGGAGATCTATACTGTTTGTACACCATTTTACGTACACACAAATAAAGCACAGCTGCTGTGCAAAAATGCTCGAGCTAGCTCAAATTGGCAAGATAGGGAACTGTTTTATCACACCTGAATTACTTCTGGCACACAGATTACTTGATATAACTCTAGCTCAGTATCTCTACATGATGCTGCTTTTCCATGACAGAAGATCTTCTAAAAAAATCTATTCAAAATATTGATTTTTCAAAATTATTCTTAATGGATCTCCATTGAGGGAACAGTATAAATCAAGACATGCCAGCATTGCCTGAATACAGTTTCATAAGACTTATTCCCATCAGCAGAAGTCCAGAAGCATTTTTCTGAGGTGAGTAAAATTTGACAGACATGAAACCACTAAGAGAAAGACCATCAAAAACAAAGGCAGTAATCTCAAAATCAATTTTCATTAAGATCTGAGTTTCTTCCCACTCTCTGAAATACATAGATTCAGGTGTGCTGCTTTTACCGACACAAGAGCTCATTTGTCTCAGCACTAGTCAAATTAGTAACAGTATGACCTTAATTGCAAGGGGGCTGTTTGCACCCAGATTACTATGCAATTATGGCTTTCTGAAACATGCATGGCCACTTTTACATTTCTTTTAATGGTGTCAAATTTCAGTTTGACAACATCAAATGTTCAAATTCACTACGAATCTAATCAACTGCCTGCCTAGAGATTACTCAAGAAGCCTTCAGGGCAGGCTGACATCCACAGCCTTTCTTGCATATAAACATCCCACTGATAGCAATGCAGCTTTGAATATGCAAAACGAGTATGCAAGCCTTTGTTTTCAGAAACTCTCATTCTGAAGTCCTTGAGATTCATTATATTCTAAGTTTGGTGATCTGGTATTACATATTACAAAGAGTTACAATTAATTGCAACTTCCCTAACACTGAATGATCTCTCCTCATCTGCTCAGTTACAGCAGTTTTCCAGCTATGGAAGGAATAACAGCCTTGCAAAAACAAGGTCTGGTAAGAAATAATACCAGAGAGTAACAGCCTAAATCAGAGAAAGCAGCTGGGAGCTTGTGGGGTGATTTTACTCAGCCTCTAACAGTTCAGACTTCTTCTACTGTGGTTGCAAATGCTTGGGCCCTTTCTTTGATAAGTGAGTTCAGAGAGCAGGACAAATGGAGAGCAGATGTGCCCAAAACTGGCATCTGTCCTGCTAAACTGTTAAGTAACCCTGATCTAAGCAGTAATGAGTCCCAAAGGGTGATAGTGTTTCACTCTGGCTTTCATGGGGCTGATATTTTATTTTTCAAAAAAATAAAATCAGGTCTGTAATATAAAATTCTACAATAATAGCTCAAGTGCTTATTTCAGTGTCATTGTGGGGTTTATATTAGTTCTAACATGTTAACAAGAAAATTTATTACACTTATGAGGGCAGGATGGCACCTTTAGTGTCAAACATTTCATCTGGCCCAAGCCATACTATTCCCTGCAACATGTTTTAGTCTTCCAAGTGATATGTCTTTTGCTGGCATGGGCAACCTGCAACAGAGGCACGGCTGAATCAAGGCTACATGTGCTGGGACAAATGAAGAAGTTATTCCTATCTACTGTCCAGGAAAAGTCATTCCAGTAGCAATTTGCTAAGTATTTTATTCCATTCCCTTCCTGGAATAATTTATGCTCTTGAACATTCTTTAACATATAGCTAACAAGAAGTTTCAGACTACATAAGTCTTTATAAATATTTCAGTTATGAGTAGGCCAAGTGCAGAATATAATTACTGAAATCAGTGCCATCTTAAGGCAAACCAGGAAAAAAACCAATTGAACGCAGCACCCTGAAGCACCACCATTTTATATTTCAAACTCTGGCCTTTCTTCTGGTGTACAAGTGGAAAGAAGTATGCAGGACAAACGAGGGAGCTCTTTAGCTGACTGAATGTACGCATTCGAAAAGTTTGGAAAAATAACCGGAAAACTCACACTGGCTCAGATTTCCTTTGCTTCTGTTTTCTGATGTGCTCTTTCAGCTAAACTTCTCCTAGAAGAGCTATAAAAAAATCCACACTGGAAATCTACAACATTCATACTGCCTTGGGTCAGCCAGCTGGGTCACTTGCCTCAAACACTTTTCCAGCTGTTGAGAAATGTTCTCTCACAAGGGCTGTTTGTCCATCTTTCCTTACTAGGTTTTTAAGTGGTTGGTTGTGATGCCTTAGAGTTTTCATGAATTTGAAGATTTTTATACTTCTAGGTAGTTTCTTGCATTTAGAGCAGCTAGCAACCTCTAACCCTGTGCTAGCTGTCTTAAGGGTCAGATAATAGCCGGAACACCATGAGTAGGAAACATGTACCAGAGCTAAGACAATTAGATACCATGTTAGTCAAAACAAGAAAGCAAAGCCCAGCAACCTTGGAG
>JAWWEW010000001.1:102401881-102411945 GCA_035583185.1 Anabacerthia variegaticeps
TACTTTTATACTCTTTTATACTCCTTTATATTCTGTACCCCAAAATTCTATAAGTAAAAGAACTCTTCTCTACTTTATCCACACAAAGTTGTCTTGGAAGTTTTTTTCCCCTTTCCTTACAGCAACAGTTGTCATGCCATCACAGCCTCATATACCAAATTTGTTCAGTAGTCTACTCCTGTCCAAGTGAAAAAAGGCAAAAATAATGTTTTAACATTGTGCATCCCTTGGTTTCATTGCTACCAGTTGCTTACAGACAGACATGACTACCATCCCTGAGTTTTCCTTATTAGAACTCTCTGGACAAACATTAGTACTGAAAATTGATGTGCAGTTATGGTTCTGAAAAGGACTTACCCAATTCTTTTTCCAATACAGATCTTCAGATTCTTTATTTGATCAAACTGAATATATAAATAGCTGACTATATGTTGCAATTAGAATGGTTTAAAATCTTTTTAGGAGTTAAATTTTGAAGGAAAACAAAATTGTATAAAGTGTATATAAAAACCAAGCAAGTTGTATCTACCCAGCCACCCTGCAATCTTAAAACCACCTCTTCCAGTCTTTGTGCAAGCCAGATACTCAGTCTTCTTGTCTACTCTCACTGAAAAATTGATGAAAAATTAATAATAATAAAAAAAGAACTCATTTCATAGGAGACAAACAAATTGCAATGAATCTTGCTGAAAATTACTGTTGGACTGCTGTATAAAAATATAACACATGAATTTTCTTTGTACCAACTCCATGGAACTCACACAGTTCCCTTCCTCACCAAAATGTACTTGCTTTAGATAAATGGGCTTGCAGATTTTTGCAAGTTTGTTTCATTTGGCTAATACATAATTCAAAATACTTGACTCACTTGAAATAGCAGCTTTGTTTGAGGAAAAAAAAATAACCACCTGCAAAAAAAAAAAAAAAGGAATTGTTCCAACAAACATGGTTTAAAAGAAATGAGTGGTTATTGAGGTTTCTAACAGAAAAGGAAATTTGCTGTCAGCTGCATTACATGGCATCAGCAAGAGAATACTGGAGTCTGGCTAGTGAAGGATCTGGGAGAACACTGCTTGTCATATAAAATAGAAGACAGATGCTCAAAGAAAAAGTGGAGGAAAGGGATGCAGTACCATACAGCAAAAGGATCCAAGGCATAATTGCTGCATGAAGTTGATGTGACTTTAAAGCAGTTGAAGTTACTCAGACAAAAATAAACACATTGTGCCTTATTTGACAGGGACTGGAAAATTAACGAACACTTAAAAATAGTTTCAAACATGAACTCTTACTCATGTTTACTCATTTAAGTGCAGCTGAAGTTAATAATATGCTTCCAAGTTCTGAACACAGGACACAAAATCTTCAAATCTTTGAATGATTTGTCAGTTTTCTTGCAAAGTATTGTAGGCTTGTATGTTGACAGCAAATATACACATATTGATATATTTGAAAGCTAATACACAATGGAGTTGACCGAAAACACACAGAAATCAATAGGAAGCTTCCCATAGATTTTCACTGGTCTGGAGAGGACCCATAATGTGAAAACCAGTATGATAAATCTTGTTCTCATCAAGATGGTAGATACACAGACAACCCTCCCCAGCCTCCACCAGCTGCCTTCTGAAGAGACATTCCCCCCTTCCTCCTTTTCCTGTGGCTTTACAGTGAATTACTCTTTAGCAAATATTTTTGCAAACAAGTCTATGTTTGCAGCTCACCTTGGCCCTTCAGGTAAAGACTTCTAGGTTTTGCAAGCAAGGGAAACACATCGAGGAGATACACA
Source organism: Anabacerthia variegaticeps (assembly GCA_035583185.1). Taxonomy (NCBI): domain Eukaryota; kingdom Metazoa; phylum Chordata; class Aves; order Passeriformes; family Furnariidae; genus Anabacerthia; species Anabacerthia variegaticeps. The sequence goes on from JAWWEW010000001.1 coordinate 102,403,671, forward strand.
ACTGGAATAAAAAGTCACCTTTGTGCAAGGTCAGCTAAAACCATGGGCAAAGCTTGGATTTGCCTAGAGCAGCTGACTGACAGAGGCCACAAAATTATGATGGCACTACTGGTTATTTGCTTGTGCCAGGGCCCTGGGAAGTCACGCTGGTTGCTGCTGCAGGCAGAGAACTCCATGGGGCAGCAGTGCTGCTCAGGCACGTCACAATGCCTGTGCTCCCACCTCCACCCAAGCCCCAGGAGTCACACTCCCAGCTCCACAAGGCTCTCCTTACAGTTTTATAGCTTTCCCCTCTCCTTTCTGTCCCTGGCCCAGGACACAGCTCAAAATTTTGCTTAGCCAGCTCAGCCTCCCCAAAACTGCTGGGCAGCCTTCAGCTAGTGCTGTCTTTGGCCACTTGTTCAGGACTTGCCTGACTGATAGCAAAGCAAGAAAAATCCAATATCCAAATGTAAAGCAATAATACAGTCAAAATATTCTGAGTTTTTAGGATAAAATTGTATGAAACATCCTATTTAATGTTACCAAGAAAATAACATTTAGAAAAAACTGTGTAGCCATTGCCTTGTAATGCTCAGGACCAGGTGACACCGAATGGAGCTCCTACAAAGCTGTATTTATTTTTTTTAACCTAGGAACAAAGTAATAATACAGGGTTCCTTCTACTCATGCAGGAAGTCACACACAGATTACCAGAAGAGATGCGGCAGTTTGGTGAAAATTAACCAAGTTCCTTTAACAAATTCTTGCATTTAAATGTCTTTCAACCATCCTCAAGACAAAAAAAAACCTGAGTGGAAGACTGTCAGGCTGAGGGGAATACTCTTAACCTCTCTGAAGTCTGTTTTCTTTCTTAATTCATTCCCCACTCCCCATTCTATTTGAATGCATTTAAAGCAGTCTTAGTGGCATAATTGGAGACAAGTTTTAATGCCCTTAATCATGGCAGAAGAAAGGAATTTCTGAAAGTGTGAGATTACAGAGATGAGTTTTATTCCAGAGTGCTCCACAAACGGCTAAGAGTATATTTTAGTATCAAAGCTCAGGAAGCCAAATTAAAGAACATCCTTAACTCTGTAATTTGATTGATCTGCTTTCATAAGCGTTCTCTCCTAGGATTATTTGCAGGATTTCTGCACATGGATCGGGATGCGTGCATGCTAAAGCAAGCGGCATCATATCATCCCAAACCAGAGTAAGGAAGGGATGAATCACAGTCCACTAAGGGTTGTCAGAAACAATGTGGCTTAGTGCAAAATGGCTTCACATCGTAAGAGTTTGGTATGGAATGGTCATGACACATCCCTCACGCATGGGGGGGTTTTGTGATACATGACCCTTTCTGTACACCATAGGACTGGCTTGGATTTTACAGAGGTTCAAAAACCTTTGCAACCAGTACGGTTGTGTTTCTTTGGTGTGGGGAGGAGGGCTGTATAAATTTGACTCTGCTCAAATGCATGAGCTTCATTCAAACCAGATAAACATCAAAATTATTGAAGGACAAATCTGGACTAGGCACTCCTTCGCCTGAGGGAGCCGGGGGACTGGGGGCAATGGCAACAGACTGGGTACTTAAACATCCCCTTCTTGCTCTCAGGGGAAGGAAATAAACACTACAGACACAACTGGGGAAGCAATACCAAGTGGTCACACCCTTTCTAGTGTAACCAGTTTATTTTCAGTTTGTTCCCTTAATGTTATCCTAACATGACTTTCCCAAGTAACCAGGCAACCTCCAGTGTCCCTGTGCTGAAAGAGCTCATTCCCGGCTGCGGGGGAGAGCGCAGAGGCGCTCCTGCTCCAGGAGGAAGGGTGGATGTGCTTCCACCCCTGGCCTGCACTGCCGCCTCATGGCACTCCGGCTACACAGCTCTCGGGTTTTGCCTCTCAGACTCCAGAAAGTCCATCAGCAAAGAATAGTTGTCTATGATTCTGCTGGCAACGCAGTTCTGACACAGTCGTTCCTCGTGCCTGTCCTAATGGATTATTAGCAGGGATAAGGAAGGACACAATCTCCCATTTACCTCTGGAGAGATATAAACCGGAGAGGGGCAAAGGATCAGAACTCAAGAGCTATTTGCAGAAATGGAAGTGGTTTGAAAGTCAGGATGTAAATCAGTGGTTTATACCTAAAAGCAGAGAGCAGGAGCCAGCAAAGAAAAGGCAGGCAGTGAGCACCGGGGCTGGCAATAATCCTGCACAAAAGAATTTGGCATCGTAGTGGCTCACAAGTGAGTGTTGTTCAAAAACATTCTGACACCGTGAAAAAGGCAGGTGTTACATAGATCTTTATCACTAGGAATGTTATCTGTAAGGTGCTGGGAAACAGAACACAGCAGAAGAAGGATGCCTCTGTAAAAATCCTGAAGTTACAAAGAGTTGGTTTCTTTACAAAGCTTTCCATGAATTCAGGTTTTACCAAATGTTTGTTTAGAGCATTTGCCTGAGCCTTGAGGACACAAAGTCTACGATCTTGATTTTGAATAAAACTATATCTTTGTATATACCTGAAAGACACATATGATGTCAAAATGTAGAAGGGCTTAACTTAGCCCCAACCATAACTTTTCAGTGAGATCCAGCAACAACAAAATATGTCTGTTTTTTTTTCCTCAGTGTTCAAAGTGATCAATGTTACATTCAAATAATTATACCGTACTTGGGGAAGAGTAAAGTAACATCTCTTTTCCCATGAGACTTTACTGTGCAAATGGATAGAATGCTTTCTACAGCAGTGCTTCCCTCTACGTTGTAATATTAATTGCTCCTGAGACCAAAAAAAAAAAGTTAACATAATGGGAAGTGCAGAAACATAAAAGGATAAATAATTTAAGCATGAAAATGACATTATAACTTTATTGGCATCTTGTTCCTTCAAGATGTTGGTGTTTTCTAAGTAATAATGCACAAAAGCAATCAGAATGATGAACAAAAATTATACTTTCTTAATCTGTTTTTCTATCACTACTAGAAGCAAAACATCTGGAAGATCCTAGAAAACTGCTTCTCTTCCAAACTTCAATGACTCCAAAGGAAACAAATCATCTGACGAATTTTGACATTATAATTATTTGTCCTAATTCCCCCATCTATGTTGCTGTCTAAAGCAGAAACTACTAGAAAACATAGAACAAAATGGGAATTAGTCAGAAGGGATGTGAGACAAAAGAGCAAAATAGAAATGTTTTCCGTGAGAAAGGTAAAAGAGAAATATGGAGCTGAGAAAAGGAAGAGAGGAATACCGATAAAAGAAATGTTTGGGCAAGAAAATCAGATGAGAGTGGGGAAGACAGGAAGAAAAATGGGAGGAGATAAAGCAAATGGAAACTTGAAAGAATAACAAGAGAAAAAGGATTGTTCCTGCTGAGCAGTTTGAAACAGAGCGAGGATACATCTGGAGTGAAGCTGGTGATACAGGATTTAAACATGGAAAAGGAACTAAGACGACATCTGTTCTGTTTGATAACTTAAATCTTCAGTTCAGTCCCAGGACCTGGTTCCCTATCACTTGCATCTGAGTATGTTCATCCACTCGTGTGCTCTCACGTGGAGTTAACCGACTGCATCCCACTAGGAAGAAGCCAGGGCAGGGTCCTGGAGGCTGCTGCGCGACCAGCATAGATAAGACTATGCCACCATCCTTCCCAGTCCGTCCTCCAAAACAGAGCCAGCTCACCATGCTGGCTCACAGACCCTCACACAGCCCAGTCCCACGGCGCAGTGCCATTCAAACGCCACTCAGAAGGGCAGCTACACAGCTACACGGCCTCGTGCTGCTTCAAGCATTTTGAATTAAACGAACACGAAGAATAGATGCTACAATTTAAGGGGCCACCACATGGTGCCACTCAGGAGACCTGGGCAAGTGCATCCCGGCACGGATTCCCCCGCAGAGGGACTGAGGCTGGAGCGATGTGAGCACAAGCTGTTCTGTGCCACCGTCCTGGCTGCCTGCTGGGGGTCAGATCTACGGTGGCACTGCAGGAGTTAAAATCAGGCAGCAATCCTCGGGATCCCGAAATGAGGCAGGGATTGCTTTGAGCTGGATGCAGACATTGAGCTGGGGCGGGTCCTGAGCGCTGGGTGCTCCCCTCTGCCTTTAACCCAACGGCAGACAGCTGGAACTGCAGCTGCAATCCCAAAAATGATAACACTGGAGGATCACACCCAGAACAATAGAAAACAATGAGTTCTGGCCAACTGCCATGCAACACACCCTTGATGTAATACTAGAGTCACACATGGCAAGGTATTTCATTATGAAATATTGCACAATCATCTTTCATTAAAGTATTTTTCTAGTGTCATTGTCTGCTTATGATTTTGTTTTCCTTTTTGTTGTTTACCTCATTCATTAATTAGCTTTCTGAATTAGATTTCTGTAGGACAATTTGATCATCTCTGGATGTTTTAAGCGTTTTTAATATAGAAAATATAGAAATTTTAATATAGAAAATTATATAAAAATATACAAGAATAATGAAATACCATGGAAAATTTAAAAAAAATTGGCAGAGGTAATATGAATTAGTGCTTCACTGTATTTCCAGGGAGAATAAAAACGGATCCTTTCCCATAAAAAAAACCCTATTCCCCATGTCTATTAAAAGTGTTAATAACACATCAGTCTATAATTGCGTAACTATAAAAATTTCTCTGCTTTTGTCTTTCACTAGGAGAAGAAATAGGTAACAACACTGAACATGAAATAAGCTTGACTGCATTCTTTTACAGTAATGATTCTTCCTTTGAGCAGGAGCATGCCCACAGTGAGCAACTGTTCACTGATTCCCTGAAACCTTTACTTCACGGTGCTGCTCAGTGAAGTTGGCACTAGTTTGCCAGGAACTTTCGGTCTCACATACAGATACCAGTACACTTCATTGTTTTGATGAACCTCATTTCTAGAATGTGAAAACTATTACAAGCAGTGAATCCTTGTTCTGCCATGTATTGCAGGAAATTCTGATAGCCTCACCATTCTCCCCAGAGCAAGTCATCCCAGTCCAGGTACCACTTGGCTTTGCTATAAATCTGAGTAGGGCAGGAGGACATTTCTATTTGTGCTCCATGGGTCTCACTGAGGTAGCTGATGTGTACATGAACACCACTGGTGTGCCTGAATCTGCCAGTAACCTCCCCAGGACTGTGCAGGTTGATTGATAAAAAGGCGGATTGCCAAATTCAAGACAGAGATGGCTACACTATTCAGAGATGGCCTGGGACCTCTGGGGTTGTTGCAGCACCCTGGAAGCCCTAGGGAAAATCTTACACAGACCTTTGGGATAATGTTTTCTCCAGCAAAAGAGTCACTCCCCGCCAGCAGAACAACATTGCCAGCAAGTCTGTGCTTGCTTTCCAAGTGGTGAAGTCCTACAGACTAAAGATACCATAGGAAACATGCCTTCTGAAGCAACTGATTTACCTTTTCACTTTGCTTTCTCTTCTCTTGGAAGCCAGCTGCTCTTGTTTCCTGGACATTGTCTAAATTTGCTTAGTAGTGCACAGCTGACTTAAAAAATTCAAACTTCCAACAGGTTGCGTGCAAAAAATGACTCCACGAGAAGCTTCTGTATAGACTTGCCTTTACTGGTGTGTTAGCAAGAACTGCTTTGTCCCTAGGGACAATTGAAAACAGCACTATCTGGCTACTCATGGGTGGATTTCTGATTGCAATAGTGATACTCTTTGCAGATTTTTTCCTTAGATATGAAAAGTGCTTGTTTTATACATCCCAGCCTATGTGAGGGCATAGCATCTGTGCCTGTAGGGAGCCTCCAGGGCTGCAGCACAAAGGTAGGATGCTGAGCACTGTCAGTGCTCTGCACTCTCACCAGTGCTTAAAGCTGAAGAAAGCTGGGTAATTTTCAGGCCACCAGCAAGATGAGGTGGCTTCCCACTCTGCATTACAGAGAAGGTGAGGAAAAATCACATTAGCCACTAGTGTCCTGATTAATGGAACAGGTGGGGAGACAAGGAAGGAGTGGAACAGTACAGTGGGGATCCAGATGAGGCTTTACTTTGGAAACAGACGTCACGTTCTGCCCTCTCTGATACAGGCTGAGGGTGTAGTCTGAGGAACACATTTTAAGTGCCAATTATGCCTTAGACATTTAGCACTTGTGCTGCAAAATGTGCCGAGCTCTGTGCAGCCCTCAGGACTCAGCAGGCACGAGCATTTGTGATGCCAATAGGTGGGCAGAATTCACTGTGTGCTGTTTTGTTGGTCTTGGTCTTGTTTGTTCACCGTCTGTGCTGTGTGGCAGGGGAGACAGGGCCCTGCCCATGGGCTGTATTTTTCCTCAGCAGGGTTAATTCTTCCCCATGGCCACAGTCATTACAATGGAACAAGGAGAGATAAAAGCATGATTCTTTTTTTTCCCCACAGGAAAGAGATAAAACACAACATATGACACAAAAATAGCAAACTCTGAAAGAAAATTCATGCGGAGACTGAAACGGGCTGCCTGGGCGGAGGGAGGCGATGAAGCTCAGTCTGTCAGATGGTTGATATAAGGTATCATTAAGGAACTAACACTGAGAGGGTTAATCAGAATAATTGTAGGGACTTTTGCTGAAGTCGCAAAGACAGACTGCATGGTTGAGACCATAGCTACAAATATAAAAACAGGGAATATGTTATGGTTGCTATCAGTACCTGGCCTGGAGGCTTCTAAATTAGAATGGACACCATATGAAACTAAGATAAATCAGGAAATATGTCAATAAAATAATTATAGACATTTGCTACTTAGACCGGTTCAAGTTGCCAACAAAACTGGTTTGAGTTAGTTTTTGAGCCAAGTTGAAAAGGACACAGCAAGGAAGACCCATGATCTTCACCCCTGTGAGAAACAGAGCCTCAACCAAATGATTTTTTTTTAATAAAAGGTTTATTATATGGTAAGAGCAATGCAGGCCTGGACACGAGGAGGGAGTCTTCGCTCCACCAACTGGTGCGTCAGGTACAATGGGTGTCTGGCTTTTATCCACCCACCTTATACATATTCATTACATGCTATACATATGAATTTTACATACTTCTCCTTATATGGTTACAGTTAAGTCGTTATTTTTACAACTGGTTAATTACTACATTACAATTTAGTATCTTGATAACTTCCCACCATAAATCAGGTATTCCTTGATAAAGGGGTGACAAAGGGAATTTTAGAATTTAGTGATTTGACAGATTCCCTATCAGAATTCAGGTATTCCTTGATAAAGGTTCAGGAAACTGATGACCTTACAACAGTTGGTTTTATTGTTTTATGAGGGTGCAATAAAACCATTTGTTTCCCTACTGGCATGAATCATATACATACTTATTACAATCCCCAAGACCCCCGAAGACCCCAACCCAGGAAAAATGGAAACCAATGCGCAAACTCAGATGGGACGAGCATAGGACGGAGAAAATGAAAATTACTTCTTGGAACTGATTAGAATAAGCCTATTATAAGAAAATAATGCGTATGTGTAAGGAAATAATGGATGTGCGTGTTGTATTTAAACAAGCCTGTGAGCACAGACAAGAGGTGCATGTCTCTGGTGGGGTAATCCCCATGCACGCAGCTTGCTCAATAAACACACCTCCCTACACACCTACCCTACACACCTACTGTACACACCTAAACATACCTACCCTACACACCTGCCCTACACACGTAAACACACCTACCCTACACACCTAAACACACCTAACCTACACACCTAAACACACCTAAACTCACCTCCCCTACACACACCTCTCCTACACAGAAGTCCCCTACGCACACCTCCCCTGCACACCTAAACACACCTACCCTACCTACCCTACACACCTTAACGCACCTACCCTACCCACATACCCTACCCACCTAAACACACCTACCCCACGCACATACCCTACACACCTAAACACACCTGCCCTACACACCTAAACACACCTACCCTACACCCCTACCCTACACCCCTGAACAACCCTGAACACACCTACACACCCTCCCCGGTTGTTGTGGGGTCCTTCCCACACAGCGCGGTGACCCCGAACCGAGGCCGGGCCTGCCCCGAACACCGCAGAGCGTGGGACAACCCTCCCCAGCACCCAAAACGCCTGAGCACCGAGGGTGCCGGAGGAGAGTGCTGGAGCACCCAGAGACCCCCAGAGCGGTTTTGGGGCCGAAAACGCTCTTTTGCTCATTCCCCGCCCTTCCCCGACCTTGTAACGGACTGCGCGCCCGCCGGCTGCGCATGCGCGGGCAGAATGCACCCCCGGCCGAGCCCGGCCGGG
>JAWWEW010000001.1:102412045-102479671 GCA_035583185.1 Anabacerthia variegaticeps
GACGCGGTGTGTGAAGGAGAGCGCAGGGCCCGTCCCGACGAGGCGCTGCCGGCCCCGCCGCCACATGCGAAAGATGCTGCTGGCCGCGCTCTCCCGGGTGCTGCAGGGCCCCGCGGCCGCAGGCAGGACGGGCACGGTGAGGGAGAGTGAGGGGGAGAGGGAGGCCGCGACAGGCCTGGGCCGGGAGTGGAGGGAGCGGCGGCCCCTGAGGGCGGGGGAGAGGAGCCGGTAGGGGGCGCTGTAGGGGGAGGCCTAGAGGGGAAACAGGGGGAATGGGAATGGGAAACAGCGGGAATGGGAGTGGGAGACAGCGGGAGTGGGTGTGGGGGACAGCGGGAATGGGAGGACAGCGGGAGTGGGAATGTGGGGAACAGCGGGAATGGGAAACAGCGGGAATGGGTGCGGGGGACAGCGGGAACGGGGGGAACAGCGGGAACGGGCATGGGGGGGACAGCGGGAACGGGCCGGGAACTCGGTGTCGACGGGCAAAAAAGAAAAATAGTGAGGAAAAAAAGTTCAGTTGTTGGGGCTTTTTGTTGTTTTCTTTGTTGTTTTCCCCGACTCTGTGTGGAGTTCCCTGCCCCGACACAATGGTCGCGGAGCTCCCTGCAATCGTCTGGCGGCGCAGTGCCCCGGGTTATGTTGCTCCCGATATTTTGAGAGCATAGGCCAGTGCCTCCCAGGGCAAATAAACACGCCCTGCTCGGCCCGTTTGGAAGTCACCATCTGACAGACTGAGCTTCACCACCTCCCTCCGCCCAGCCAGCCCCTTTCAGTCTCTGCATGAATTTTCTTTTAGAATTTGTTATTTTTGTGTCATCTGTTGTGTTTTATCTCTTTCCTGTGGAAAAAAAGAATCATGCTTTTACCTCTTCATTCTCCTTGTTCCACTGTAATGACAGTGGCTCTGGGGAAGAGTTAGCCCTGCTGAGGAAAAATTGTTGGCAGGAGCCGAGTCAAGAGATGCTTTTTGGTGCCTGAAGGTCAGCTGTCTTTTTGCCATGGAGAGCAGATCTGTGGCTGTCCCCCTGTCCTGAGGCAGCTCTCTCACCCAGGCATTCACTGCTTGTGGTTGACTGGATTTGTGAGAGTCACACAAGGGAGCACATTTACTGAAAGATCTTTGTATGTATGTTGGGGCTTCATATCTAAAAGTATTTGCTAATTTGCAAGTAAAATATTGGAATTTTTCAGAATAAATTCTGCAAATAAATTAAATTTTGCAAATAAAAATTTTGCCTAAAATTAGTCCCTTACAAGTTCTTGGCCTGCTCCTCAGATACTGCACTTTCCTGGAATGCCAAGTTAGATCTTTTTTGCATATCTTAATATAATTGATTTTTGCATCCTAGGACTTAACCAATTATGTAAATATTTGTCTTGAATTGTTCCTATGCATCTGTAGTGAAGGCATAAATTACCAAATAATTAGAAGTAGACTTAATGCATAAAGCAGTGTTTCATATATGCTTTGAGCATTTTTCAGACTGTACAGATGGATTTCCATGTAAGGAAACTAGCACTTGCAGTGTTCTAGTCTAGTTGCCTAATAATTTGGTGACTTCTCCTCCCCTAATTGTTTAATACAGCTACTTATTCTTTTTTTTCTTCCTTTTTTTTTTCCCTTCCAACTGCTGCTAAACTAGGGAGCCGTTAGTGAGGTAAGGCCTCAGTCTTGTCAAGGTTTGCCTTTGATACATGTACCAGCCACGTATCTGAACTTTTGTACAGGCTCTTCAGTGTTGCTTTAATGCCCCATATTCAGGGCAGGGGTTTAACCAGGTGGCCTAAAGATCTCCTGCCCAACTCTGGCCATTCTGCCAATCCCAAGCAGTTTATTTACTTCCAGCTCTAGAAGTAAAATAGCTTCTCTTTGCCAGTAATCCTGATACATTATGGTAGACAGTGTAGAACCTTGGTTTAAATTAAAACCTCTAAATATTTAATCTGCTACTAGGGAAGGGGGAGGGGCGGAATTGTGACTGCGAAATCAAATATGGAACAGAGTAGATAACTCAAATGGATTGAGAAATTTCTCTTAGCTTTTTTCCCAAGCTTCATACCTGTCAGTTAGACCTTTTTTTGGAAACAGTAACCTGGACATTGTCAAAATTTTGAAATCTATAACCTTCAGCTAAAGGTATGTCAATTTCCTGGCTGAGTGAAATTTTTATGTAACTTAATTAAGCAATAAAATTTTGCCACTAGAGATGTGGTGTGTTCCTTCTGCTGTGGCCACAGTGTATGCATGGACACATGCCCATCCTGTCAGGCTGCAGGGAAACACCAGGGTTCCTTAGTCAATAGCCTGTGTTTGTCCTTTAAGACAGACCAGTAATATATTTTTAAACATCCTTATCTCTCCCCTACCATGCCACCCTTTCTGTTCTGTGTTTTACATATTCTCGGGTATCTTCTGCGTTTCCATACCATTTTGAAGTAGTGGCCATTCTGTTACTCACTGAAATGATATTCTCTCTCTTCATTTTTACTGAATTGAATCCCCCCAACTTCTCTTCCTGTTGAAGAGTGAGAGTAGTTCATACTTCAGAAATCTGCTGGGGTTTTTTTGTTAGTTTGGGGGGGTTGTGTGATTTTTTGTGTATGGTTTTTTGGTTGTTTTGGTGTTCAGTTTTTTTTTGTTCTTGTTTTTGTTTGTTTGTTTGTTTTCGTTTTTTTTCTTGGGTTCCTTTTGTTCCATCAAGGCAAAATTCCAGTTAGCACAGACAGTGGTCAACATCTGCATTGGCTGTCCCTCCTCATATAGGCAGTCTGGCATGTGGAGGGAAAAACAATTATTTTTGTGGGTTTGATGCTCTTCACAGCCTCTTGAAACTTACTGGGTTTATTTTAGATAATCAAGGTTATTACAAATTTAAATTCTTTTTTTTCTAATCTTAATTTTAAATGCTGGGTTTTAAAGGACTTTAACACATGCGTAGAGAATAGAAGTTCTTTAACCTTACAAGGGACATACCTCTGGTGAGTTTAATTCATAGATCATTTCAGTTTGGGAGTACTCTGAGAAAGCATTTGAAAATTCACTTACTTGATAATTTTATTTAAATATGGCTCATGTTTTGGTTTTGTCTTTGTCTTAAGGCCTCTCGAGTCATGGTGGCATCACGTAACTATGCAGACTTTGCAAATGAAGCTTCATTTGAGATTAAGGTAAAGAACAATCAATACTGGCATTTTGTGTAAGCATTTGTTGCACATCTTGACATGATGGACTTGCCCCCATGTCTTTTTCAGTTAGAAAACTACTGCTTGAATTTCCAGAACCAAACCCCTCAGTATCTGACTGGAGTACTAAGTGCAGCTGGAAGCACTCTGCTTGGCAGTGTGTAGTAGCCTTATTTGTTTCTTAAGAATGTGAAGTTGTGATTCTTTGCAGCTGTGACATTGCAATGAAGCTGTGAGAACAAAGTCAGAAAGGAGCTAAAGAACCTTTTTGTTCTGAGGGAAGAGTATTAATGTTTCCTTAATGCGTGTAAAACCATTACCTGGTGTTTGCAGCCTATCCCAAATGTGCAGCTGTTGAGGTCTGTATGGGGTTTTTGAGGAAAAAATATGGCATCCTTTTAATGCTTGACTTCGTGCTGCTCAAAAAATGTGTTATATTCTGTCAGCTTTCCACTGTGCCTGGGTCTTAGGAAAAAGTGATGCTTCCATTGGCAGTAGCTTTAGTGCTGGCATTTGTTTCAGGAACTGATGAAAGAAAATCTGAAAGAAATCATTTGGTTTTTCTTCCACCTTCTCCCTGTTTGTGGCTGTAAAGTATTAAAATTGTTTCACAGGTGGAAGGGGAGGAATATATGTTTATAGGAAAAGGTTTTTTTGAGTAGATACGGATTTAACGTTTGGCCCTGTGTTGATGAAAAAACTTCAATGTTTCTCCTGTTATGAAAACTTGGAAGCAGAGTTGTCTTAGTGTGCCTGTGTGTTATGCCCAGTTCATCTAGGTGTCAGTGGATTTGCTCTGGAGGGATTTCTGTTGTGATATAAACTGTCTTTAACCTGTATAGAAGTATTCTGGCCATGCAATCTGCACTAACAGAGTAATTTTTTTTGTTTCTTCCACTGAATATAACTGTTTATTTAATTACTATTTCTTTTTATGGGTGCCTAATGTCAGCCCTCCCTCAGTAGAGTCCATGGTTTGGGGAGGAAATGGTACTGCACATGTGGTGGTTTGACTGGCAGCATGGCTGGTGCAGCAATGGCTTATTACTGCTTGTGGTAGCAGAGGTGAGGTCCAGTCTTAGGGTCAGATATTCCAAACTGTTTTGCAAAGGAAACTCTCAGTCTTTCTTACCTCTTCGAAAAGCCCCTGTAACTCTTACCAAGTATTTGGTCTGTAACAGCCGTGCAATTGTGCTTTTTTCCTTATTTTCTGAGGACTGTAGTTATCTGCTGCTTGTAGGTACAACAAGGCTTCATTTTGTGAGTGGAAATCTGTCTTTATTAAAAGTAAGGCTTTTATTGCTGTGAGTTTTGAAAGTTCACAAGCCTTACGGTTACTTTGACCTGTGAATTTAGGTTTTGCTGGCTTTCTTTTTTAAAATGTATTACACTCTGAATTTGAAAATGGCACATCATAAAAAATAATTAAATTATATTCATAAATTGGATGAATTACTTTCAGGAAATAACTGCTTGTTGAACTTTGCAGAAATGTGACCTCCATCACCTGGAAGAAGGCCCTCCTACCACAGCAGTGATGACTCGAGAGGAGGGGCTCCAGTACTACAAGACAATGCAGACCATACGGCGCATGGAGCTCAAGTCCGACCAGCTCTACAAGCAGAAGATTATTCGTGGCTTCTGCCACTTATATGATGGTCAGGTAAGAATTTTCTTTTCAGAAGATTTTATATTGTTTTACCTTACTTAATGTAAGAGCTACAAGCTCTTCAGAAGAGACAGATGAGGCAGGAGAGGTGGATCTGTATATTAGGGAATCTCTTGACTCTGTACAACTTGAGGTTAGTGACAATATGGTTGAGTGCTTATGAGTGAGAATCAGAGGCTAGGCCAACAAGGCCAATATACGGGTGGGAGTCTGTTATAGACCACCCAGCCAGGATGAAGAGGTAGATGAATTATTCTATAAGCAGCTGACAGATGCTTCAGTATCACCAGTCTTTAACCTGTCAGGTGTCTGCTGGGAACTCAGCACAGGGGAGAAGAGGCGGTCTAGGAAGTTCTTGGAGCGTATGGAGGATAACTGTCTCAGCTAGTGAGCAAGCCTACAGGATGGGGCCCCGCTAGACCGGCTGCATACAGAGAAGGGCTGGTGGGAGATGTGGCCAGAGGCCATCTGGGTTGCATTGCCCATGAAATGGTAGGACTTTTCAAAACTTGGTGAAACAAAGGAGAAGCATCAACAAAACCTCTACCCTGGATTTCTGGAGGGCAGAATTTGACCTCTTCAGGAGGCTGATTTGGAGAGTACCTTGGGAAACACCCCTTAAAACCAAAGCGATCTGGGAAGGATGGACTTACTTCAAGAAATAAATTCTGAAGGTGCAGGAGCAGGTGTTCCTTGTGTGCAGAAAGGTGAGCCAGCAGGGAAGACAACTGGCCTGGCTGGACAGGGAGCTTTTGCAGGAACTTGGGGGGAAAAACTGGTTTATCACCTTTAGAAAAAGGGGCAGGTAATTCAGGAAGGGTTTAAGGATGTCATCAGGTCATGCAGAAGAAAAATTAGAAAGGCGAAAGCACAATTTGAACTTAATCTGGCAGTTTCTGTAAAGGATAATAAAGTGTTTTTATAAATATATTAATAGCAAAAGGAGGAGCAAGGGAAACCTCCATTCTTTATTGGACACGGGGGGGATATAGTCACCAAATATGAGGAAAAGTCTATGGTACTTAATACCTTCTTTCCCTCAGTTTTTAACAATAAGACTGTCCTAAGGACAACTGGCCTCCTAAGCTGGTAGATGGGGACAGGGAGCCGAATAGACCCCCTGTAATCCAGGAGGAAGCAGTTGGTGACCTGCTGAGCCACTTGGATGCTCACAAGTCTGTGGTATTAGAGGGGCCAGGCAGAAGGGACCTGGGGTTTCTGATTGACAACAGGCTGAACATGAGCCAGCAGGTGGCCAGGAAGGTCAGTGGCATCCTGGCCTGTGCCAGGAATAGTGTGGCCAGCAGGAGCAGGGAAGTGACACTTCCCCTGTACTTTGCACTGGTGAGGCTGCACCTCGAGTACCATGTCCAGTTTTGGGGCCCTCCATTCAGGAAGGATGTTGAGGTGCTGGAGCATGTCCAGAGAAGGGCAATGAGGCTGGTGAAAGGATTGGAGCACAAGTCGTGTGAGAAGCAGCTGAGGGAGCTGGGTTTGTTCAGCCTGGAGAAGAGGAGGCTCAGGGGAGACCTTATCGCTCTCTACAACTGCATGAAAGGAGGTTGTAGCCAGGTGGGTATCAGTCTCATCCCCCAGGCAACCAGCAGTAGGACAAGAGGACACAGTCTTACACTGCCAGGGCAGGTTTTGATTGGACATTAGGAAGAAGTTCTTTATGGGAGTGATTGGGCATTGGAATGGGCTGCCCAGGGAGGTGATGGAGTCACTGTCCCTGCAGGTGTTTAAGAAAAGACTGGACATGGCACCGAGTGCTGTGGTCTGGTTGACATTGTGATGTTTGGTCATAGGTTGGACTCGATGACTCTTTTCCAGCCTAGTTGATCCTGTAAATGGAGGGATATTAATAGAGTGGAGAATAAATGTAGAACTGAGTATCTGTTTGCAATGTCTGAAGTTGTAGCAGGACTATGATTTAGTTCATGGTGTTTTAAAAAACAATGTGTTAGCACGAAAGGGAATCCCTGAGATCTTGGGACAGCAGTAGGGAGGGAGGCAGAAGGCACAGTGCAGCTGAAGATCAGCTGAACGTGAGAAATAGTCAACTGCAGCATATTAAATTCAACAAATTTGAAGGCCTGCATCTTGCTTCTCAAGCTTCATTGACGGTTTTTGTTTCCATGTCTCATGGACCATTTGCCCACAAAAAAGCAACAGCCAGGACAAGGAACTTGATTAACTTACTGAAATTTGCTGTCTGTCTCTTATCCCCTGACATTTTTGAATTGCAGTTGTTGAGATTCTTCATTTGGGAGAAAAAGCCTTCACATTTTGCAGCTTCTGGTTCCCTTCCCATGTGCCTTTGCTAGTCACAGTCAGGTTGGAATTCGGAGCCCAAGACCTGCCACTGACCCTTGGGATTTAATCCAGTCTCCTCTATCTGTGCTCTTCCTGTTACCTGCTGACACTTGCTGTATGTGGGATCAGAGCTAGCCCTTGCCACACTTCTGACTGTGGAAGCTGTGTGTTTTTCTTCATTGCTAAGCTTACTTTTCCTCTGTAACAGGAGGCGTGCTGTGTAGGGCTTGAAGCTGCCATAAAGCCTACAGACCACGTGATAACAGCATACAGAGCTCATGGCTTTACCTACACCCGAGGAGTGCCTGTCCGAGCAATCCTCGCTGAACTTACAGGTTTGTGCTCAGGAAAATGAGGATTCACATGCTGCTGTACTTGTCAGTTTTGTATTCAAATTCAAAATGATGTTGATGCACAAAGTATACTGGGGCTTCAGAAGCAGTTTAGTGACATGGCAGAATAAATCAGTGTTTTAATTGTATGGTGCAGCCACTCTTTATTGTAAAAAGCAATGAATAAGTAATACTTAAGTGCTGGTACATCTAAAGCACAAATTCCTAAGATTTTTCTTGATACCATATGCTGTATTTGTTGTGCTGCAGCTCATTTTGGAACTTGCTGGTGGTAGGCATTTGTTCTCAGTGGGACCGGGCATTACCCTTCCTAGGACACAGACTTGGATTTTCGGAATTAGGCTGCTGAAGTCTTAGGAAGACTGGTTAACACTCCCTCTAATGATAGACTGAATGGTTTTGGAAAATTCGACTGTGGCAAGAATATTAAATGATAGTCTAGACTGAGATTTTATAGAAAGGAGAAGCAGCTATTCACAATAGGGTTGAGGATAGAGCAGGGAAGAGAGGAGAGGATCAGCCTGCTGAACTCTTAGGAGATCTTTGAACAGATGCCAGAAGTGAAAAATTAACAAGGAGCTTGAAGGCCTTTATCAATCACTGGTATAATAAAGACAATCTGAGAATCTGCATGCTTGAAACATTAATGTAGGAAAATGTGTTTTGGGGGTAGAGGTATGATTTTGTATGCTAAGAGTGTGTGTGTGTGCTAGAAATGCATAATAATAATAATGTGCACAAAAGCCCAGAATCGAGTGGATGATCAATTTGCCAAGTGTCACTGGACAGAAAGTAAATGAGAAGATTGTCATGACTGAAGCTTACTGTTGGCCCTGAAACTACAAATATGAGTGATAATGTCCTTTATTTCATTTCATTACACACATCATTTTCTATTGCATTATGCTTGACTTTAGTAGGACTCTTTAATTGGGAAAGAGCAGCTGCAGTACAGAGACTGTTGTTCCAAGAAATGACACTTGGGGAAAGGTCCTAGTGGGGAGTGCTACTGGAGCCCTTTCCTGCAAACAAAGATCCTGACTAAAAATGCCGAAGTAAAAGACAGTTTGAGTTACAAGGACCAAGAAATAACAGAATTAAAGTTTTTGAAAGACAAGGAAGCAAAGTAACTGAAAATAATAGTAGGTAAGACCTTAGAGGAAAGAAGTTATAGAAGAGGACTTTTCAGGAGAATTGACAATTACATGAGAAATGGGTTTGTGTTCTAAGAAAAGTAGGAAGTGTAACAAAAAGAATACCTTCTAAAATACAACAGAGAGTTGTGCAAAACATTAAAGTTAAATTACACTTAATCAGAAAAGTATTTTTCTTAAAATTAGCCTTCTTTTCTTTCCTTTGGCACTAGCTGTCAGAATTCATAACAGTTCACATGAAACATCTGAAAGGTATGAGAAAGACCAGTAAGAAAAATTATCCACTATTAAGTAAGAAATAGCAGTACAAAAAGTCCCCAGAAAGAGACACACTTCTAAAATAAACAAGGCTAATGGAAAAATAACCCAAAAATCCCAAGTCTTTTAAAAAGCACCCCATATTTATCAAAAAGTGCTTTTGTTTAGTAGGACACTGAAACTTCTTGGTTGGTTTTAAAATTTCTTCTTAATCTCATTCTGTATTTTCAGAATTATGTTTTCATTATTGTTACCTTTTTCCCCTCCTTTATCTTATTTGTGAGATATTTAAGTGTGAACTCTTAGGAGAGAGGCCATCGTGTCTTCACTCCACATAGCTCTTATGACAGTGACATGGTCTTAGTGTTACTACCTTTAGGAGTTGCATTAGATGTTCCATTTGCATGGTATTTTTCCTCTGAAAAATGCATCACTTGTTATTCGTGCTTCAGGTCGCAAAGGAGGATGTGCAAAGGGAAAAGGAGGATCAATGCATATGTATACCAAAAACTTCTATGGTGGCAACGGTATTGTTGGTGCTCAGGTACATACATGACTTCTACTTCAAACTGCAAGTTGAACGTGGCTCATGTCCCGTTGCCAGTGTTTCCTCTCAGGTTTTGTGGTGTGAGTCGTATGCAGATACCATTGCTCTGCAGCTCTGTCTTAGCCTGGTTTGCTCACTGTCTTGTAAAGTGTAGCAAAAATGAATCGAGAATACAGTTCATGTTTGTCTTTAACTATAATACCAATTGGAACAAATGGAAGTGGGTGGGTAGCAACTAGTTTACTGGGCAGGTATCTGACAGCATAAATGTCTCCTTATATTTCACGAGCTGCTCCTTTAAACACAGTTCTAAAATTCTGCGTTGTTCTGTACTCTGTGATAGGTTCCCCTTGGAGCTGGGATTGCGCTGGCCTGTAAATACTTCGGCAAAAACGAAATCTGTCTGGCGTTATATGGGGACGGTGCTGCCAATCAGGTAAAGCAGTCCTGTCTGGTGTGGCTCTGTGAGCAGTGTGCCTGGGGATGATCCATTTTCCTTCTGTGAAAAGCTCTGCCTTTCCTGTGAGAGCAGGAGAGCACCTTCTGCCCTGCTTGTGTAGCACCTCCAACTCAGGCAATGTCTGCCTCGGAACTTAGGCCAGGATTGTTGTGTTGGGCTTTCTGCTGCAAGAACTTTATATTAGAGTCTATTAAACAGAAAAGGCAGATGCTAGAGAGAGTGGGCAATGTACACCCTCAGTCCTACAGTTCATTGCAGTTTTCTCAGGGCTTTCGTTGGGAAGTGCTGCTCACTGAGATGAACGTCATGTACATGGCTGGGCAACTTGCAAAGTTTGGACACTGTGACCTCTTCCTCGGGTCATCTTAAGAGTCTGGGTAGAATGTGTTTCAAGAACTGTATAGTCCTCAGAGGGCTGATTCAGGTGAATTGCTAGGTATTGCTGTGTGCTCTTTGCGTATCAGGAATGTTGCATATGCTTGCAGTTTTCACCATATGTTGGACCTGTCTACACTTGTCCTTCCCCACCCCCACTTTGAACTTCTCCCTTGTCACTGGAGCAGAGGGAAAGCTTTTTGGCTCCTTCCCTTTTGTAATGCTCTAGATACTCAGGGAATGAGTGAGGCTAATGGTTAATTACATGAACGCTTCACGAGTCATGGGTGGAGAGGTTTCCAGTTACTCTTTTAACCCTCTGTCCAGTTGCTCATGGGTCACCTGAGTGTGACACCCTGAAGTGCCTGTGCTGTAAGGAGAGCTCTGAATGATGGCAGTGAAGATGACAGTGCTGTTGAATAGGGAGAAAGACGTAACTGAGGTTTATGAAGACACAGGAGAGGACAGAGCATTCTCACAAAGCCACTTACTGTTGACATTCCAGCCAGTCCCTTCATGTTATCAGCTGAGACATTAAGCCAGATAAGCAGTTGGTGGTTTAGAGTGTACCACTGATAGTTTCCCACTTTCAAAGTACAGGTGGAGATCTCTGTTCTTGGTTTTCCCTGTCTTTGACTTAGAGTAATAAGGCTGATGTAGTTATGGTGATCAAACTTTGCTGTAGCAGCATTCTGCCAGGTTAAACTATTGTCAAGTTTTTTATGGCTGTTGCTGAAATACATCTCAGTTAAAGTTGAAGGATTTGTGCTACGCTAACAGAGATAGTGATGTAAATTTAAAAATCAGTTCTATAAACTAGTAGTTGAGAGGAAAGTTACCTTATGTGGTGTAGCTTCTCTTTTATTCCTTCTGAGCTGCAGCAAGTGGCTGGTTTCTGATCACTTTTAGTATTAGGATGTCTCCTAGCTAGACCTCTGCAACTGAATGATTTTCAGTCGAGCCCAATGCTTGGAGGCTGAGCTCCCTCCCTACATGTGACTTACTCCTGTCTTTCAGGGCCAGATATTTGAAACGTACAATATGGCTGCCTTGTGGAAGTTGCCGTGTATTTTTATCTGTGAGAACAATCGCTATGGAATGGGAACATCAGTTGAAAGAGCTGCAGCCAGTACTGACTACTACAAAAGAGGATACTTCATTCCAGGGCTCCGGGTGAGTACAGTCATGGCTCTTTTTTGAGAGGAGATGTGCGTGCACACACCTGCACAATACATACATATGTATTTCTTTTTTTTCTACATACATTTATTGGAGGCTGGCATTTTTTTGCCTTAACATGTAGTTTGTCTGTATCAGGTGGATGGCATGGATATTCTCTGTGTTCGAGAAGCAGCAAAATTTGCAGCTGAGTACTGTAGATCTGGAAAAGTAAGTCTGTAATTGTCATTCCTTCTGCATAGGTGAAACTCTTAGCCTAAGAAGTTCCTCATCTAGCCCTTTTTCTCCACAGTACTGAACCCATACCAATTGAGTGGTTCTCTTTTTTTTATCAGAATTTATTACTACGCAATTGGTATACGTTATATATATTACTTACACTGTCATCTTTTTCCCCATTTCACCCCTAGTTAAATTCTTTTGTGAAAGGCGTTATGACTGTCGGGCATTTGTGTTCTTTGTGATCAGTTAGGGGAAACACCAAGGAAAGTAATAATCATTCGACATTTACAAAAAGTGGAAAGTGAAGTAGAAGTTTTTGAGAGTCAGTGTTACTGTTTGTCAACCCAAATATGGTAAATCTGGTTTTGAAGATTTTTAATACTTGGTGAAGTAGTGAAGGTTCTGTGAGTTATAAGCTTACAGTGAAACAACAGGTAGTTTGAAATATTCTGAGTAATGGTGGAGTGACATTGGAAGGGAGGAAATTGTTTAATGCTGTCCAGTAAGAGCATGAGAATAAATGCTTACAATATCAATTTATGCTTTCATTTGAAAATAATTAGGTTTCATTTTACTGAATGAATCTGTATGGACTAATGTTACATAAACTGAGGAAAAAAACCATTGGATTAAAATAATTGATCACTGGTGCAATTCACCTATAGCAAATACTTGCTGCTATAGCAAGTGGGTTACTCTATTGTTTTATCATTTAAGGGTCCTCTCGTGATGGAGTTACAGACATATCGTTACCATGGCCACAGTATGAGTGACCCTGGAATAAGGTACTGTCACATTCTAAGAGATGAAACTCCTAAATTCAGTGTTAAATTAGCTGTCTGGTGAATTTAGACATGATGATGAAGTTGCTGTGACCAGATTGATCACTCATCTCATTGTTCTGTTGATATCTGTAACACGTAACATACTTGTTTTACTTGCAGAATTAAGAGATTTGGTTTTGGAACAAGCACAGAGTCAGATAAACTTCTGTGCTTTCTATTTGTGAATTCTGCATTCAGTGTGACTTTATGGTGTATCCTAATTAAGCTTTGACTGAAAAGCAGCATGCTGGTCTGGGGTTTCTAGGGTATTTGAAGTCCTGTAAGGTGAAATTACAGGAACAGTTTGGACTGTCCAGTCAGGTAGAACCCGTCTTAAAAATACATAGATTGGCATTGCTCCAGCTGACAGCTCTGAAGTTGTGTCCATCAAGTGGAGCTGTATCCCAGTATTGAGTTGGAAACTTGCAGTGAGTTGGAAGCTGCTGCAAGTGATGGAGCCCCCTCCTTAGTGGGGGCTGGGAAGGAGGAACTTTGGCCTCTCATGGTAACTGTGTCAGGCTGGGATTGCTCCCCTTTCCCTTGAGTCTGCAGCCACTTCAGCTCCCGTGGCATTTACAGACCTGTGGGTGGTTCTAGATGTTGCTGTGCCATCCTTTGAGTGATGGATGTTCTGTACTTTCATTTCATCCCTAACAACTCTGCAGACACACCTTGTTCTAGAAGTGAGCTGCCCTCTGTTCAAGGGTGCCCCTGTAGAAGTTCATGTCTTTGCCTGTCTTGTTCCTAGCTATCGTACTAGAGAAGAAATCCAAGAAGTGAGAAGCAAAAGTGATCCCATTACTTTGCTGAAGGACAGAATGATCAACAACAACCTTGCTAGTGTTGAAGAATTAAAGGTATGGCTTTTAGTTGCTATATAAGAAAGCTCTTGAGCAGTTACACACTGATGATCTCTGAAAAGCACGTTGTGGGGCAGTGCCCATCACTCATTAAAGTTTGCTTTAACACCACTTTTGTAAGTGAGGGTGAAGTTTTGTTGCAGACCAGTTAATGAAGTTGTGTTCTGCTGGAAAGGCCTTTTGCTTTCAGGTGCTGAGGAGGGCTGTGGGTGTCATTTACTAGCAGACAGAAATCAAATAGCCAGACTTTCTTGACTCCTTAGGAAGGGGTAAATCTTGGAAAAGGAAATTATCAATAGTGAAGAATCCTAGTGAAGGAGTCAGGAACCTCTAAGCAAATGTTGTAACTATTAGTTCACTCTAAAAAATAATGGCACCAGCAAACTCAATGTGTCGGAATCAGAATAGGAAACGGAGACTGAGTGGAGTCATGTTCCTGTGGCAGTAAGTTACCAGTACTACCCAAAACACTGCACTTTAGTAGGGACGGAGTTTTTATAGGTTTTTAACTTTAGCCTTCTAGACAGTATTAACTGATTCTGGCCAATATTTAGCATAGCATTTAAATTCAAAATTAGGGTGCTTTTTTCTGAGTTGTCTTCTAATAAGCATCCATTTTTTGTTTAGGAAATTGATGTGGCAGTAAGGAAGGAGATCGAGGAGGCTGCTCAGTTTGCTACCACTGACCCAGAGCCCCCA
Source organism: Anabacerthia variegaticeps (assembly GCA_035583185.1). Classification (NCBI taxonomy): domain Eukaryota; kingdom Metazoa; phylum Chordata; class Aves; order Passeriformes; family Furnariidae; genus Anabacerthia; species Anabacerthia variegaticeps. The sequence goes on from JAWWEW010000001.1 coordinate 102,426,148, forward strand.
CTGGAAGAACTAGGTCACCACATCTACTTCAATGAGCCACCCTTTGAAGTGCGTGGCCCAAACCAGTGGATAAAGTACAAGTCTGTCAGCTAAAGGCCTTGTTGGTGTCACTTAAGAATAAGTGAATGCTTTTACAGGAACTATAATGACTCAGAAACAACCTGTAAGCTTATTTAAAAGCTCTTTCAAAAGAGGACATGTGTAAGGAAATCCATCTGAGTATGAATTTTCTTAAACATGCTGAATGTTGTTTAAGAAGAAGCTAAGTAAAGAGAAAGCAGTGGTTTATTTAAAGTGCTATATATTTGCTTTACTGACTTTCTTTGAATTGCTGTATGTGTTATGTACAGTGTAAAAAATAAATAAATTAAACTTAACCTTTATTTAATGGTCTCTTTGCTTTTTTGCTTCATGAATTGCTTTCCCAAAAAACCCACCCAAAGTGCCATTTACATGCTCTGGTTTTGCTGCAGAAAAGTCACCAGTTGAAAACATCACACCCGGTTTTTTTTAGTAGTTCAGTGAGAGCAGCTTTAATACAAAAAGCTGTAAATTCATCTGCAAAGAGGTGACATATGCTCTAGCATAGCCCCTCCCTGCTCAACCATCAGCTGGCAGAACTGTAACACACTAGAAGTTCACAGTTTTCACAGTGCTGAAGCCAATTCAGGTGTGTAGTACCTGGCTTGCAGAAAAGGTTGGGTTTTTTCTCAGCTAATGCTTTTTATTACATTGATAGGCATTGTGTGCATTACTCTGTAATAAATCATTTAAGTGCATTGACACTGACTTAAAAGCTGTTACTATTCACTGTGTATTACACTGATGGTCAAACAAGCTCCACAACTGTGCAAAAACTGCAAGGCCACTGTACATAGAAATATATACATCTAATAATTTAGGTGTTGGGAACATATTTCACTTGCTTGTTCCCATTTTATGTTCTTCCAGAGCATTAGCCTTCTGCACTGGGGTCTTAGTAGACGCTTGTCGGTGGTTTAATATCGCATTCCAGATTCTGCAGCGAAGACCACCCCTGTGTCAAGGAAAATGGAGAACAGTTAGGGGAAACTCTTGTGTCTCCATTGCTTTAAAGTGAGCAAGAAGTAAAACCTAGAAATCCCAAGGATAGATCAGTTGTGACAGTATATAGCCCACACCACACTTTTTTTATGGTTATGGCTAAAACTTCCAGGCCAGCCAGGGGTTAACAGAACCGTTATAAAAGGACTCAAATCAATGGGTAAGAAAAAAGAGCTTGTCTGTGCCTATATTCCCTGTGACTACATTGTCCTGAAGGGTGCAGAAATAGCTCCCAAACTTTATAAATACCAAAACTCAGATGGCTTGAAGCACCTGCTGTGCAATTTGGACAGTTAAGACGTGAAAAACTTCAGGAGAAAATCTGAGATGAAACTGAGAGAAGTTGCCTCTGAACTTCACTGGGCTGTCTGAATAACTGAACTTAAAAAAGGTTTTTTTACAAAATATGTTAATTTAGCTCTTAACAATGAACTAACAAGTACTTTCTTACCGCAGTTGAAGATACTGCAAGTCATCTTTGGTGATATCATTAAGGACAGCACTTAGTGTATAATCTTCTTCAGCAAACTAAAAGGCAAATTTATTAATAAATTAATTATTTCCTTTGAAACCAAACTGCTAATTGTGACTACAGTGACCTTCTTTAAAAGGTGATTTTTTTTTTTACCCTTTTAACAGCATCCAAGTCTGCTCCTTGTTGTTTCAGCCAGTTCATGAGGTCAGGGTCTGCATTCTCTCTAAAAGTTGCTGCAGACCACTGGGAGTCTTAAACAGAAAACAAAGGTTAAACCTCAAAACTGGGGAAAAAGCAGCAGTTTACTGAAGTTTGAACTATATGGTTTATTATCCTTGTGACAAACACATGATCCCATGTAACTGTTCAAGTGTGCAGTATCTCCTCATACCTTTGGGTTTAAGTTTTAACTGAAGCAAGTGTAATTCCTGAGTTTTCTGCTCCAAAGATTGTCGTAAGAGGGTCTGATACTCTTTCTCCTTCTGAACGAGGTGTTCCAAAAGCCTGGTAACATATGAAAGAGCAAACACAACCACACTGAGAAGAATAGCTGAAAAAAATACTTGTTTTTAATGACTACCAAAGGACAGAGACACTTGAGAGATCCTGTTGTAAGTAACATCTCTTAAGAGTTACAGATTTCAGTTGTCTGAGACTCACTTAGTGGTGGCCCTTGAAGGCTTTCACCTGCAGAATTTAGTAAAGATCTTGTAAATTCTCTTCCTACTGTTTTGCACCCTCCCTGGGCAGAGTCGCTACCTTTAATGGTAACACTGATCTTTTACCGGGACTTTCTGATCACAGACTCACATCACATCCATAAAGAAGAATGGAACTTTCAGCTGTTAACACACCAGGGCAGGGGCTGTGCTTGTGCTCATTAGTGGGCAGCCTGTCCTGTGAGCCAGGAGAGAGCTGCTCTGGCCTTTCCTTGCAGGAATAGTCTTGAGGCACTGACACTGAGTCAGGTGGCATCCAAGGAAGTAGGAAGGAAACCTGGGACAGTTGCACCAACCTAATTACAGTAGAAATACAATGTGACATTTTGCAATTAAAAAAATTGATTATACAGGAACAAAAGCTGTACTGCAGACTGCTGTCATACCAGGACTACCAGCATATTCCAAAACCATTTGTGTTCCTGGAAGGTCTGCTTTATCAGGAGGCAATAGGTGAGCAGTACTTGTAAGTTCATGTCAATGTAGAAAGCAAAATCTGAGAGCTTTTCAAAGACTGCCTGAAAATACATGCACAGTCTTTATAGGAGGGTTACCTTAAGGTCTCATGTTTAAGTCTGCCCAGCTCCTGGCTGAGCTGCTGCTGAGTCTCCTGTGACACCACAGAACTCAGGGTGCTGACTCCCGATGTCACGGCAGGATCCTCAGCCCCGTTTTGTTCCGAGGGTTGGAAACTGTCCTCCACTTCCTCACCATCCTTGTCCCCACCTTCTGCTTCTGACACCGGCTCGAAGTGAGCACGAAGCTCTGGTAAAAGGAAAGAAGGTAAGGACAAGAGTTTTTTGGACAAGTCTTTTGCAGAGGCATTGCAGTTTGTTCTGTATTTGCTGGGGGTGGGGGAGCTTCAGCTGAGTCAGTGGGTTGTTTACCCAATGTGCCTCATTGCAATGGTGAGCAGGGAGGTAGCAAAGCCTTATGAGCTGGACCACAGATTATCCAGCATCAGCCTGAAGTGAGTGGCACTGCAGTGCACCAGTAGAGGTAGGTAGCTGCAGGTCACAGAGGGGAAAATATCATGAGATGAATAATAAGATAGGTAATAAAATACACTAATGAGAAACTCCTGAAAGCTTGTTTTTCCCTAAATGGTAAAAAAAGTTGTTTTCACCTAAAACCCTGAACCGAAGAGTTTACAAAGCCTTCCTCTCCTCCAGGCAGCATTTCTAACTGCAGTTCTCAAAACTTGCTGCAGGTGGGTACCCTTCTTACCAAAGAATAGCTGCCATTTTTCTGAAGTCCTAAAAAATCTGGCCAATTTGGCTTTAAAAGCCATGGCAACTTTAGACTGGAAGGGCTCACCTCACTAAGTGCTCTCAGAACATTCTTATATTGGAAGAGGGGCTCAGCACTTCAGGGAGTTACAAAACTACTTGCAAATTTCCAACTTCTTCCTAGACAGTTCTTAAGTCATTTATCCTCTCCCTTCTGGTGATTCTTCCTTCCTACTGTCCATCTGTGGGCCAGAATCATCCTCCTCCTCATATTAATGCACCCCCTCCTACACATCTGTTCCACACCTCAGTATAATTTTTCAGAACACATAACCTGAATTATGCAGTGTTGTCCTTCCCAGATGTCATTAACATGTGGCAGAGAGTCATTTTCTTTCTTACTAGAAAATCTCCAGCTTGGACTAAAACTAATTTGCCTTTTTTGGTCATGGTTGGACCACACTGGGAGTGCAGAACTGCTGGTTATCTCCTCATTATGTGCTTTGTACTCAAGTGCAGCATTAATCCTCCAGATCAACACTTCTTTCTCTGCAACACTCTGACCCTGTGTCTTGGATGAGTGGCACATGAGATGCAGTTAATGGCATGCTGACAGATTAAACATCTAAACTGTTCCATTTGCTATAACTCTTTGATATGTAAAAAAACCTTTTTTCTTTTTTTTAAAAAAGGACTATTTTCAGCTGCTTTGATTTACCTGGAATAAGAATAGTGACCGCTGCTTGGACCGCACGGCGGATGATGTTATCCATGGCAAACATCCAGTGGGGCCTTATTAAGTGATTTCTTAATACCTTGTTCACCTGTAAATGTAGCAGCAAAAACCATTTTCTCATACCTTAGGAAAGAGAATCTTATTTTTCAGTAGTCATAGTAAGCTTTATAGGACAACAACAGTATACAGCACTGTAACTCTCCCACCTTTCAAAATCTGAACAACAAGTTTGACATTTTTAGGCTACAGCTTTCAACCCATTTCAAACCAGACTGTGACGTTCAAACCCCTCTGCAGTACAAGGAGGAAGAGGAGTGAGGAACTGTGGGGAAGCTGCAAACCAACCCCTGGGGTAAGCTCAGTCCAGGAGCAAACTGATGTAGTGGCAGGTGTCCCTGCCCGTGGCACGGGGGTAGAAACAGATGATCTTTAGGGTCGCTTCCAACCTAAACCATTCTGTCATTCTATGAAGAATTCCTCTCCCCCTTCACTAGGAAAGAAACTCACCGCATCCTGGAATCCAAACAGCACCAGATGAATCTGATTGATGGAAGTGCTGTCAAAGTCCAAATCCATTTTTAGCTTGGATATGGTAGAAGCCATCACTCTCTGCTCAGGAGAGTGTATGAAGTCCCTTAAAATCCCAATAATCTGCTTGATGTGGACCACTGAAAGTTGCAGTTCTTCAGAGCTCTGAAGAAAAGATAATGAAAGTATATCAAGTAAATCCCAGAGTCATTAAACATTGAATTAGCAGTATTAATAGTTTTAGGGTTAAATAATTTGGTTATGTGTATTTCACACTGATGCACAGAAATCACAGAACTTCTGTTTCTGCAACGTCTCCAGTTTTTACCTTTTCCTAACAAGGAAATTTTTAAAATAGTAATTTCTATTTTCCAAAAAGGAAAATCAGTCTACTGTTACTGTGGCTGTCACAAAGGGAAGATGTTCCAGATTGTATCTACACATTTCTGCAATGTACACCAGAGGGCAGCTCTCCTCCATAAAAACAGCAGGGTGAGTCGCTAAGAGACCCAATTTTTTTAGAAGCTATCCTTTCAAAAAGATGAATCTGACTTACACCTAACTACACAGACATTTGATTTCCTTAGGTAAAAAAATGTTTTTGATTTCAGGCATCAATATATACATTTATCCCAAGTTAGGAAAAGGTCTAAAATGACACTGTGATTCACAAGCATTCATTCTACAATTTGCAGTCCATAACCCCCACAGTTAAAGCCACCCAAGTGTCTGTAAGAACGACCTGTATAATTAAAAGGTAAAGGGAGAAGTATTACATAAATTATGGAAAAGAGATGATTACAGCAGTGCTACAAAACAGCTGAAGACTGAAGCAGGACTGCCTATTACTAAATAATCCTTTACCATGGAAAAGATTTAGAGTCCTGGTTATTTCTGACTTGAGATCTTACATACCAATTTTAGCCCTGTAAGGTTGTAAGCTATTTGGCAGTTTAAGCTCTGAGCAGAAATCTACCAAATCTCCGCTGACTGCTTCCCCAGCCTGAGTGTGTGCCCTGTAAAGCCCCAGAGGAGCCCCCAGGCCTGGGGCAGGCCCATGTGCCCCCTGGGGCAGTGTGCAGGGGAGGTGAGTGCTGGGGGAGATGCAAAGCTCTGAGCTGTGTGGAGCTGGCTGCCCACGAGGGCTCAGCTGGGGCTGCCCTGGAGCAGCAGGGCCCCAGCAGTGCCACAGGTGTCTGTGCCAGGACCAACAGCTGGCTGGGGACACCACACTGAGGGCCAGCAGGCTCCCCTTTACAGGAGTGCAGTCCATGTGAAAACACATAGCTTTGGTAAGAATAAATCATGTCAAAGGCATGTCAGAAGCAGACATTAGGAAGAAAAGGCCAAGCCAGCAGCTGTGTTAGAGGTGTGTGGCAATGCCTGACTGTAGTTAACCAAACGGGAATTTTCTTGCTCCTCTTTACAGTCAGTAAACATTCCCACTCAACCTTTCCCTCTACAGAAAATCTACTTTAGCTTTTTTTTTAAGATTCAGGTACTGTGATCTTGGCACCTAGTTTACATATGCTTTACATTAAAAATTAATAATCACTTCTCAATCTCTAAAGCAAAACATACCTACTGCTACATGGTATTCTAGTTCCTTTGCCTTTAAAAGCCAAAAGAAAATGCAACATCAAAACTACCCAACCCACCAACCTCAGCCCTCCCAACTTCATATGAAATGCCCCAACCTCTCCCTCAGATAAAACCAAAAGCCCAACAGCAGCCAAAAGGCGGTATTTGCTATCCCTTCAGTCAACAGCAAATAGCTCACACAGTTACAAGTCTCAGAGATAAAACATATTCTGAAGAACCAATCCAAGCACCTTTATTAATTTCCAGAAAAGGAATAATACAACCTATTATTTTCCTTCAACATGAAAAAAGGAGAGCTGAAATGAAATTACCTGTGCAATACACTCCTGCAAATTGGAAGCAACTTTATCCTGTTCTTCGTTAAGGATTTTATATAGAATTGCTCGGCGTTCGCTGTCCTTCCGCAGCAGAAATAGTCCAGAATCCTTATCCTCCACTGAAGGAGAGGCACTCCTGTCCTCTGAGGCTGAGCTCTCATCGGGCACACTGTGTCAGCCACAGGCACAAGAGAAACCTCAGCATTAGCAATGTAGCAGTACTGTCAGAAGCAGGCAGAGATACTTCTGAGGTTAAAAAGGGAATTCAAACTACAGCAGCAGGTTGATCAGACTGTTAAGCACTAATTGTGAGAGACAAGATGGCTCAAAACCCACTGAAACCAAAAGGACGTGGCTGATTTCATCCTGCTAGGAAGCTGGCATTAATGTCAGTCAGCACCAGTTCAGTTTTGGGCAGGAAAACTGAAACTACTGATTTTTTTTTTCTGGACCCATATTGTAACATACTAATTTGAAGGTATTGCTTTGTACTTTGCAAGCTGTAGAACTGTATTTCTGCTTCCCCTTTCCCACATCTTTTTCACGGAAGGGTCAATTCTTCAGTTAACTCCTGAATCCACATGCACTCAAGTCTGTAAGACGACTGACATTTATTCACTGGAGGGAGTAAAGTATTTAAGTACATGGAAACCTTAAAGGAGAAGAATCATTGTTCATTATTAAATATAGGCAATATTTACACTAACTGGTAACCTGCCTATACAACTCACTTGCTGTTTACCATGCCTACTTATCTAGATATTATGTGAAAAAATTGCTCTCAGATAAAATATAATGGGAATTAAATCCACATAATCTCTCAAGGGTGTCAAGCAACAAGAGAATACTTTACCTTAGTAAATGAGAAATAGGATGTTTTGTCTGAATCTCTGAAATTGTTCTTTTACTCCTTTCAAAAAACACATCATGCTGTACATCAGAGTCCGGTGAAACAGAGCCATGCTCACTGCTGCTACTGCCAGCCTGTTCTCCATGGATTGGCAGTGGGAGGGATGTATTACGATTATAATCTATGAACAGACATTGTAAAACGTGTAACAGAATTAGGCCAAAAAGGGCAACATGCTTAAAACAGCTGTGATCATCTTCAGTGATACCAAGACGTCATTTTGCAAAATGGCTGAGGGAGAGGTAACCTTGTTGATAAACAGTAACAATACAACTCAAAATCCTTATATGCATAAGCAATAGAAGATGTGAACAAGCTAACTGCAGAACACAAAGGCAGCACAGACACTCATATGAAATTCCATTTTGTTACCCTCTCACACACACACACACACACAGAGTCCCCCTTGGTGTTTGTCCCACAAAGTGGTACAACCGGATATAGAGCTGTTTAAAGGGCCTGAATTGAACCAACAGGTTCACTGGGTGCCCCACCACAGCCATCTCTCTAACCAGAGAGCACTCTACTCCCTGCCCTCCTCACCTCTGCCTCACTGCTCATGGCCTTGTCATTGCTCTCTCCACACCTGAGATACCTGCCTCACTCACATGTCCCCCTGCCCTCAGTAAGGACTCTCTCCCAGCACTACTCAGAAGGAAATCTCTTGTCCCTTTCCAATTCATCCTGAAAGTAAGAAGAAATAAAAAACCCCAGACATTGAGAGCTTGCTGTAATCCTGACTGCCAGTTTGCAGTTGTGTGGTAGGAAAGGTAAGGAAGTTCTGTCAACTCAGGGTGTACATGTCTGTGGAGCTAAAATACCAGGAAAGTTTTTGATGCTTGTCACTACAAATTACATGGAGGTGGGGGAGGAAGAGAGCTGGAAGTTAAAAGTTGTTCAGGAATCTCTGACAGACTCTATGGCACATGACTGATGTTCAAATGGCTGGGGTTAAACAGTCACAGAAATGAAACAATATATGTCACCTGGTTCAAGGCATCTCAGTAGAAAAGAAAATTGAGTTGCTGTCCCAGGAGTAAGGGCTAAGATTCGCTCTGGGCTGCCTTTATTATTGTAACAAAAAAAGGGATAGGGACAGGACAGAAAGAAGGGGACAAAACTGAGGAAACTGGCAGCGAGGGAAACAGTAGAGGGAGAAGACAGTGAATTGCTGCAGCTGAGACTGTGGTAACTGCTGGGCCAGGACCTGCCTCAGGCCACCAAACCCCTCAGAGATGGCTGCAGCAGCCAGCACAGCTCTCCCCAGCTCTGGCACAGCGAAGCACACGCTCTTCTGCAGTCACGTTGCCTTTCCCTGTCTTCACCTAGCAAACAGTTTTCACAGCATTTGCCCACTCTGCTCATGTCCATGCCCACCACTGAGCTCACTTCCTGCTGCAGCTCAGTGCTAAACCCCGTAGCATGAGAGCCTCAGGCCATCAGAAGGAGCTGCGTAACCTCATCAATGACTGGCAGAAGAGAAGAAAGAAGTCAGAAGGAGGGAGCGGTGCAAAGACAGCTGCACGTCCCCGGTATTTGGCAAAGAGCTGGTTGCTCTCAGGGCAGCAAACATGGCAAGCTCCACCCTATCTAATGCCATGCAATTTTTCCAGGAAGACATCCTCAAGGAAGAGCTGAAAGGCCACAGGAGAAAATTACGGCAGTGGGGCAGAAGGAAGAAGCCTGCCAACAGTTCCCAAGTGCCACCACACTGGCTGGGCAGTGGGAGCTCTCCTGTGACCCCAGGGTACCTGAAGGGACTGGAGGTCTCAGCGTCCCTCAGGACAAGAGATGATGCTCATTTCCCTGCTGAAGCCAATTCAGCTAGATGTTATAAATTCCTTGCTAGGTTTTCCCTTTAGAATTCTATTCTTTCAAAAGTTCCTTGTTGAGGAGGAAAAACGTCAAAAAGAGAAACAACTCCATTTGCATTGGTAGTATGCACGTGTATGTGCAGAGAGGGGAAAGAAGCAGCAAGATCAATGGCTTTGCCTGTTTTTAAACAGCCAGTTCCTTCAAATGGTAATGATTTATTTGGCAGGTCTGTATTAAGGTTCATTATCTTACCCCTGAGAAAGTGGCTGCTATATTTGGGTGCAGAGAGGAGAAGAAACATGTTATGCAGATAAAACAAAGCGTCAGACAGCTACTTCAGCACCTTTGTGCCTGATTTCCATGTTATGCATCAAGCCTAAAAATGCTAACCCTAACACCTAATAGACACACATTCTCAGGTGCCAAACACCCACTCTAATAAAAACTCAAACCTCTGAGGTGTATAATAACTGTGAATCTGAAATGCAGAATTGCTTTAGCAAGTCTTCACCAAATATCACTTTACTAATTTTAATTTACTACAAAAGAAGGATTTATTTCAGGGCAGAGGAAAAATGGCCTTGACAGGTTTCAGCAAGCAAAACACAAAATAAGCAAGACACCATATTTTCTTGGCATTATGAAATTAAATATGCGTAATTAGAAATCACAAGCACTTCCAACAGCTGAGTTCCTGCTGCTTTCCTGGCTCAACAATGTCCTTTGCAAAAATGAGTGCCTAATGATTCCAATTTTTTATATAACACTTAATGATGATGTTGACTTGGATTTGGCTGATAATTCCTTACCTGAAGGTTTGAAAGCAATTCTGCTTTTCTTGCCCTTGTTTACTTGCTTCAGGAAGGAATCTCTGAGCAAATCAGATGCTGTAACACGTTTACTAGGATCAGGTTCAAAACAGAGCAAAATAAAAGCCCTCGTTTCAGCAGACACTGATTCTGGAATTTCAGGATGAATCTTAAACATCCCAACCTGCAAATAAAACAGAAGTACTAATTATTTTCCTAAACAACTGCAAGGAGACCATGGACCAAAGCTTTCTTATAATATGAACTCTCACAATCTTCCTGGCTCTTGTGGAAAAGGAGTGATCCAGGTATCCACACAGAGCAGTGAAGTGAAAACAAGGTTCTAATCTTGTTTTACTTCATTGCAAACATGGTGTGAATATCCATCTGATATTACACAAATATCAAGGTATGGATGTATCTAACCATCGGCTTTCAAGCAATCTCTGGGCATTATCCACACCAAGTGCTTCAAATAGTTCTTCTCTTACCAGCCACAAATCCCTCCAGCTATTGCACAGGCTTCCCATCACCCCTCCCCAGTATTGTGTCTCTCAGCTGCTGCCTCCTCCAGCACATTCATGCCCAGGAACAGGAATGATTTCCTCCTCTAGCACTGACTGCCTGGGGCTGCACCTGTTCTGCTCCCGCTGCCGCCAAATTTCCTTGTACAAACAGGCACAGTGACCTTGCCAGACCCTGCCACCATGTGGGCCAGATGTCTTCCCTAGTCTTTCAGTGTTGTTTAACTGAAAATCACAGGATGTACAAAGGTTTACCAAGACCTTCATTAAACTTTCCTTTAAGTAGTGACTCTTTGAAGTCGTTACTTAAAAGAGTCTCTTTTAAGACTCTTTCTTTAAGTAATGAAAAATGTGCTTCTACAGGTTGCTCTCTAGTGATTTTTCCAGCACCCTCTTTTCATATTCTCTAATGTCAATCAGGAATAACAATGCAAGCTGAAGCAAAAAATGCTGAGCAGTTGTGCCTGTCTGAATGCCAGTGCAGAGGTAAAATGCTAATAGTGCATCAAAGCCTTCTGAACCATGACTCTAGGCACATTAAACATTCAGTGTTCCTGCATGCAACATTTTAAATATACACCACGTGATAATCTCTACAATCAAACTGAGGTATTGAATAAAGAAACGGAATATATAAATAGATGTTGCATCCTGTCGGCAGGATATCACATCTATACATTTACTTCGTATCATGGAGCATCTTTATCTGATTTGTAAAATCACATGCACAATTCCGACAGTGCTTTATAAACAGGGTAGATACAACTTTACCACTTAAAAGAATCAGCCCACGCACAAGATTTTGGCTTTGGAGCAGAGGGAGAAGACACCCACCAGCTTGCTGTGCTCTGAGAACTGCTTTTGACTGGTCTGTGCCTCATGGCCAGCCCACTCCTCTGTGCACTCCGGGGACAGGCTCACACCGCCAGCTTCAGCTGGGGCAGAGTCACCACTGACAGCACTCTCGTTACACTCCTATGCACTAAACGAAAATCTAGGAAAGGCCAAACCAGGACCAGAAAATCTGAAAGCTTGCCCCTGAGCTTCATCTCTGTGGCCCAAGGGGAATGAGTTTTGCCACAAGCGTCCAGAAATTCTGTGGCAACACTAGTTTGCTTCATCTCCGCTGAAGGTGATTTGTTTGCGCTCCTTTCACCAGACACAGATGCACAGGTTCAATGCTCATAGATTAAATACCACACAACACACACCCAGCCAGGAACTATTTCCAGTCTTGGTTTACTCTAGTCCCTTTTCTCGACTTTGTCCAACTCTTTGGTCATTTGCAATTTCTGCAGTGACTGTACAGCCAGACTTAGACCTTTCCTCTCCTCACCTGCCCTATGCACAACAGAGCGTGCACGTGTAGAGCTGAGGATCTCAAAGGTTTGGGATCCCAAGTTTTCCAGACTTTGGTTCTTTATACAAATTTGCCCAACCAGCCTGCTTCAGTCCTGCCTTCAAACCTAGTGTCCAGCTTGCTTACTTTTACTACACAGAAAGAGAGCGCCGTTTGCAATTTATGGTGCTGAGCCAGACACAGTTCCAAACAGGTCCCAGTAGAGCCAAGAAACAGAAGACAAAAACAAATGCCCGACTATAGCACATTATAACACACTATATCTGCAATAAGAATGCTAAAAGGTTGGACACATCCCTGAAGAAAAAAAGGCAAAAAATATATTTTAAAAATGCCAATTCTGAGCCTTCAGAAACACAGCTCTGTAGCCTGGAAGTGCTTAACAGCAGTAGGTAGGGACAGGCACGATCCTGCCAGAGCTCACCTCGTGAACCTGCACAGAGCTCACCAAGCCCTCAGAACTGAACCAGCACTTCCTGACAGTTCAATAAACCGTGCTCAAAAACAAGACGTGTAACTCACTGAACAGTTCAACTACACACCAGGTACATAAGATGAAAAGGCATCTGCCAACAGAATTGTACCTGACATTTACAGCGATGTGGAAAAAAGGCTCTTTCCACGGCTCCCTCTGGAAAGCTTTAGTGAGCCAAACCACGTTCACCCAGACAGCTTCTTATGAGGTATGTCATAAGTTGACAGCACCAAGGTGACATATTATACCACTGAAATGACTACATCAAACCCCACAATCACCCCTTTTAGCTGTGGTGCATGGGGACAACTCACAGGCCTATTATGACGGTTGGCATTACGTGCCATGCGGAAGTGCAGCCCAGATTACTGTCCCTATTGATAAAGATCTGATTTTGCCACCATGGTTCCATTAATGGTTACATTAATGCTCACACAGTGACTTTCAACAACATACAGGAAAATTACAAAATTGATAATTTAAAGCAGATTGATGGGTTATGGATGGGATATTTTCCCCATTATAAGAATGAGGATTCTGAAGCAAAAGTGAAAACTTAAGCACTTTGGTAAAGGTCTCCTGCAAGCCAGCAGAAGAACCACAAATTTTCAGTTTGCCTATGTGACACATAATAGCTTTTACAATACTGATAGTTTTAGAGTTAGAACAAGTAACTTTTTTCAAACATTTATTATCGAAACTATCTGCAGAATTCTCAAGTGTTAATATGTGCACTTGGAAACAGATACACTATGAGAAATGAAGTACTAAGGACAAGAGCTTACTGAAAAAGAAGCTGTGATCTGAAGAACTTAAGAATGAAAATACAGAGTACTCTACTCCTTTAGTACATACTGGAAATCCTGAAAAGCTATGCCCCTGCCCTCTTCCATCATATCTTCCTAACATGTTGCAGAGACTGGGCCTTTGAAAGACAAGGTGAGCAGACACTCTTGGAGGGAAGCTTACAAAAAGACAAAGAAGTAACTTGTTTGTCAATATTGGAGAGATTGGTTACAAGAAGGAAATCATAAACCAAGAGCAGGAGATGACAGAAGTAAGAAAGTAGAGAATTTCAGTCCTCACTCATTTTTCAGATTGCTGCTCTGAGTCATGACCTAGTTCCAGCACAAAAATAACTGATCACCCCTGGAGCAACACAGCTTAGAGCAGAGAAGAATCATTCAGTTAAAAACACGGGTCAGATGGTGACTTTGTGCAAAACAACCTCTTTAACAAAATGTTACTACCAATTAATATTATAAAAATAAGTTACTATTTGAAAAGTCATAAACTCTAAAGCAAAAAAGCTGTATTTACTTTAAACATTGCAGCTTGAGGCTCCCCTAATTCATGAAATGGAGGTTTGCCTGTTGCCATTTCAATGATGGTGCAGCCCAGTGACCAGATATCAGCTGGTGCACCGTATCCTCGTGGTCCTTTATCGATGATTTCTGGAGCCATGTACTGCAGGGTTCCTAGTCAGGACAAAAGGAACAGTCAAATGTACAGTCTTCATTCCTATTAAAGAGGATTAACATGTTACTCAGCAAGCCAAAAATTGTCAAATGCCACCTGTATAACACAAATACTCTTTCCTGTATCAGCACTGAAAACTTGACATAACCTGATGTTTTAACATCTTTTTGTAGACTACCTTTTTGCCCCTCCTTTTTAACACAAGGTTTCAAACTTCAAAACTATTTTCAAACACATAGTCCAAAAACTTTGTCGGAACACAAAATTATATCAACAATTTTTTCAGGCACCAAATTTTAAAGATTATGCACGTAAGACATAACGAAAATCTGCAAAGTCACAGATAGTTTGCTCATAAGAATATTTTTTCATATTTTTACCCCAATAATGAGAACAGTAGTGACAGAGAATTTCAAACAGTTAGTTTGAAAAGAAGCTCTTTTCACAAATATAAGACAATAAGGGAACCCATCATAATTTGTTTGGAATTTCATAAAGTCTTGGATGCACTTGGGATTTCTGACATCCAAGGTTACCAAAAAAACGAGAACAAACCCAAACCTGTTGGAGCTTCTAAAGCTACACATGACGACAAAATAAGATCCTGCCTGTAGAAAATCTGACTGCAATACTAGTTATAATAATGATAAAAAGTACAGTAAGAAAATAAATAAAAGATGGTCAATTTGGAATCACTGATATTGAACTATACACTAACACAGCTCATGAGGTCTTTGCAGGAAGAGTCCACACCACCAGCCGAAACCTCTGGATGTTCTGAGTGCTTTGAACACTACAGTATTTTCTCCACCTGAATATCTACCAGCTCTATTATGACATCTTTAAATTACTTTTCTTCTTAAGAATGCAATAAAACTACACTGTGGTAAAGCTGTGAACTATTACGTAAAGGACATTTAGTGAAGGTAAAAGGGTATCACTATGTTCACTGAATGTGACTGCTGCAGAATGAAAGTTTAAGCCACAGCTTTGCCCTCAGGCTCTGTGACTAGAATGGAAGGATATAATGTTTAAACTACTGTAAGTGTGATTCTTCACATCATGTGATTTTACTACATAATGCCTAAAATCCAGGGTTTATATGTTAAGGAACAAAACAAATTGCAAGAGACCTTTTAAGACCCTCTGGGCTATAGTTACCTGCTTACTGATTTTAGATGAAAATTCAAGTAAAATGTTTATTCTCACGGCAAATTACATCTCAGAGGCACAAACAGGGCTGCAAACGTGCAAGAGAACAAAGAAGGGCACAAGGAAACATTTACCTCCTTTTATTACAGTATGGTGACTTTTCTTGAGATACCATTTCTCCATATATAACCTCTAATAATAATCAGTTGCTAAAAAGTCACTATTAAAGAACTTCTAACTTAACTTGATTTTAACTACAATCTTTACAGCTTTGAAGGGAATAGATTTGCTTAAAATGCCTGCACATGATGAGAAGTTGATCTCATGAGATATTGATGAAGACATCGTATGCTGTGCTCAGATCATCATGGAACACAGGCCTATTTTCCAATTCACAAGCTTTGCTAATAATGAGTAAAAAAGTTTAGAAAGGCAAGTTACTTCAGAACCTTAAGAATTTCATTTTCACATCTCCCTTTGTAAGAAAGCTGGAGGAACTGCAGACTCACCACCAGACAGGTAATGGGAAGCCCTGATTATCACTTAAATGGATGTTGTTGTCTTCTTTCACACATGACTGATGGCTTTGTCTGTGTACCATTTATTTCAGCTGCAGGCCAGGAAGAAGTCTGTGATATCAGCTTTTGCATGAGGCCATAAAACAAGTAAACCATCATGCTACATGTATCTTCACTGATCACAGAATGGAGCAATTATGTGACCATATATTTACTTTTCAATACAGAATTTCACCTAGTACTCATCATTTTTTTGTTTTCTTTGAATATTACAAGTCTTTACAACCTTGTTGTATTGAAAGCTTTTCTGTAACACATCAGTCTAACATTTTCATGTAAACTGTTCCTTTTACTGCTGTTACACTAACGTCAAGTTAACCAGCTGGTTGGGTTTTATAATTAATGCCTCAAAACTGAAAGTATTTTTTGAGTTTGATTTTCTGCACTTTTAAACATACATCTAGACAGTGTGCAAGTGTGAGTTACTAATACCAACATTATTAAATTAAAAACTTGTTGTATTCAAGTGTTTCCAGATGTAATTGCAACAAATCAATTGTTACTTAATGAAAAACACTTAGAAGAAAAACTATTACCCATCACACTTAAAAAGCGGGAAAAAAATTAAAATGGAAGAAAATTAAATTAAAAAAAAAAAGGAAAGTACCAAGTGTGTCTTTATAGTGATCACACTCCCATTTACTCTTCCCTGAAAAGAGAGACCTGATAGTGTTTTCATCACAAATCCAAAGAGCCTCTTGGTTCTAATGCAAAATCTACCACGAAACTCCTTATAAACTCTGCTCAATTCATCTTACCTGTAAACGTTTCAGTGCATGGATTGATTCCTGCCAGACGTTTGGATGTACCAAAATCAGAGATCTTAACCACACCACTGTAGGTGTTCACCAAAACATTATCCCCCTGTGGTTTGTATAGGACAGAGAGGGAGAGAGGGGAGACAGATGAATACAAATGCTAGATTTCAATAAATCTCCTTCAAGTTTGCAGTTATCTTTGTAATATACCTTTCTAAAAAGGAATTTTCCAGGAGCACCAGGGAGTAGGGGTTGGTTTAGGGGTTGGTTTATGCTTTCCTTTTGTTTTAAGCTTCCATGAAACCCTATTAAAAATTCTACTTCAGATTAGCGTAAAGCTACCTGAAGTACATAAGATAAAAAGCAAATCAAACAAGAGACACCAAAGGAAAATTTACCTTTATATCTCTGTGTACAATCTGGTTCTCATGGAGATACTTAAGTCCTTCCAGAATCTGTTTGGTGTAAAATTTAATTGTAGGTTCTTTCATTGGGCCCCACTTAGATCTTAAAAGAGCTGAGAGGCTGCCTACAAAAGATTAAGAAGAAAGTGTACCAAGATAACAAAATCCCCAAATTAACATGAAACATTTAAGTCTGGATGAAGTCTTTGCTCACTATCCTAATACAAGAGAAAAGCAGTACCTATAATCAAGCCAAATTCTTCCTAGGTCCCTCAAAGCACATATTTGGCTTCTACTCGTGACTGGTTATTTCTTTGTTGCCAGCTCAGGTTCCACCTTCACAGCAAGAATAAATGTTATGACAGGGCTGGATCCACATCCCTTTCTTAATTCTAAAAACTCTTGAGACTAAGGCTAGCACACATTTAGTTCTTAACGAAAAAAAAACTAAAGGTAACACTGTATCATGCTCTAAACTACACTTCATGAACTACATGCAAGGGCAAAGAGGAGCTGATTTGTAAAGGAGGGGAAGGCAAAAGAAAAAAAGGAAGAACCTTTTCCTTGCAAATATGGGATTAACTCCTGGCAATATTCAGAGACAGGAAAGAAAATTCCTGAAAAAACTCTCTGAATGGATGTTCAGACTGGGAGATAGGTCATCCACACTTCTTCTAATAAAACTAATCTTTAAATAATACAAGTATTTTAATCATGAAGCAAAAAAAACCCAAAAAAAACCAAAACCAACACAGTTTTGCTTACTCTGAATAAAATAATCTAAGTGCAGTGGGTCTACTTAATGCCAGACAAATTCAGCTAAAGGAATTTTCAGTCCACACCAACAGCTTTCTCAAGTGGAGTTTCCTCAAAGAATCTTGCGTATTCTGAACAGCTGGTTCTTTTTAAAGTCTGGCTACACCGTTTAAAGTATCTGAATTGGTTCAATAATATCTTGACATTAGCAACTAATCAAAGCCCACTTTACTGTGCAAATATGAACTGGAAATATCACCAGCTGATACTGTCAACAAGTGTGGAAAAACAAGTGGAAGTGTCAGTGCAAACTCATCACATCTGCATCCATCATGCAGGTCAAAGTGTCTCAGCTTTCAGGTGAGAAGGTCAAAAGAATTCAAAAATTAAGCAACTTTCCTACATTAAATGCTCCAGATCTATTTAATTACACTTTGAATGTTTGTGTCTGGATCTTTCTTAGAAAACCTGACCTTTTCTTTCCTGATTAGACAAATTTTATTTCTGTTTTTATTTGCAAATTATATTCATAAAATAATTTAACACTCATTCTGACACATTCTTGACATTGAAAACAGCAAATGGGAGATGGAAACATAAACTAAAGGGGATACAGAGGCACTTCACATCTTAAAATGTAAAAAGACTGGAGAAGTGAAACTGGAAATTATGAGCACATATCACTTTTATCTCCAATCTACCTAGGAAATAGCAGTGCTTTATATATAGCAGTTACAAAACAGTACTTAATTGCTCTATCAGTGTTACTGCTCAGCAGAAATTTATTTTATAAGCTCCACTCATCATTCAGATGCTCAAGCTAAATTAACTATACAGCTCCAACTCCACTATTTTATAAGAAAAGAGTATTTGACACTGAATGACTTTCAATGACTTTTCCCTATGTTTAGAATTAATACAGAAAGGGGAGAGGTTACTGGTATCTTCAAATCTACTCTTTATATGAGAAAAATTACATCTATAGTTGATGTCCCAATAGGAAAGCTATATGCAGTGCACAGATTAAGTGCATATCTACTGACTTTCAGTAAGTTTAGTCCTAACTGCTTTTGATTCCTTTGAGGGACTAAGCTCAGAGTGATACAAACCTCCTGGCACCTGCTCCATAAAAATCTTAATGTATCCATTTTCTGAAACAGATCCAAGATACTGGACAATGTTCCGATGCTTTAAATATTTATGCAGTGCTATCTCTTCATGAAGAGGTTGAGAATATCTAATAAAAAAACCCAAAAAACAAACGATTGAGTATTTCATCAGGCAGGAAAAGGTTCTAGACTACATTTACATGCTAGTTTGACAACACAATGGATTTTAGGGGTATAAATCCAACTCTCAGCAAACATCTTGTCCATGACCTTCAAACTGCAGCGTGATTCACTGCCTATTCAGAAATAGTAGAGAGATAGATCTCAGAGGAACCTTGATGGAGAAACATGCCCTCAAAGCATTCATATGTGTGTTTTCTCTATCAATAGAGAGTACTGGCTTTGCCACCAAAGCTCCTTTTACGCTTTTCCCTCCTTCCCAAAAAGAATACAAATGAGATATAACTGCAACTTAATCCCCAAAGTATATCTTATTCTAGAGTTTATGATATGCATATATATTATCAAACTGTAATATTTATGATATATATCACATCACTTTAAAAAATTCCAAGTTTTTATTCTCAAGAGTACAGTTGAATACCAGAAGGAAATAATAACTGAATTTTAGTATATCTGGATTTTATAAACCAACCACAAAGAAACATATACTAAGAGCAAGTTTTCAGCAAACAACTGCAGTTTTATTAGCAGTGTGTATATAAAAATAAATGAGGTGTTACCTGCTGTCTCTTTCAGGTATTTCTTTGATGGCTATTCGGACTTGGTTGCTAAGGTCTCTTCCAGCATAAACTATTCCATAAGTACCTTTCCCTAGGACTACCCTGTCACCATTCTCATCGTAATCATATTCATACTGCAAGCAGAAAAGATAAACAAAGCAGCACAGAAATTGTTACCACTAACATCTGACATGAGAGAGAGCCTTAAGGACAGTTATGTACTAAGTCAGTAGAGCACAGAGGGGTTGCTGCAGCACAGCTGTAGTACAGCAGCCTATCTATCTACCAGCCCAGTGCATTATACAACTTGCAAAGTTTCCAACTTACCTGCTTTGTAAAATAAGCTTTCCTAACCAACTTTGAGATGCATTCATCCAAACAAAGTACACAACACCAAACCAAATTCTATGAAACAGTGTTGTCAAAAAGTATCATCTCCAAGAACTGCTGACAGAGCCTTCAGAATACGTAAATAGATGGAACATAACCCCCTATTTTGAAACCAATGGTTTAACAGAGATAAAAGTGATGTTCTCATACAGTGGGTGGATATTATTTTAACACCATACATTCTCACTTGAGCATAGTCACAGCAAAATAAATTTTTGACATACTCCCCCTTCATGCTAAGTTTTTCCAAAAGGCAACAAAACCAAGTTCATCTTCTCACAAAATGATTAAATATATGAAGAGTGCTGGTTTCCACTGCTGCTGAAACATGTTGGGTCGTATTTCCAGCTAAGTCAATGCTGGTTCACTGGCTACAGTGAAGCTACACTAATTTACACTGCCCCATGGTCCTGTCCCATACAGTGATTTTGTCACAGAGCTCGCCTGCCATAAAGGTCAGTGAATGATGCTTAAAGAAAGTACATCCCAGACACCAGACATCAAATTTCTTAGGGAATCTGGGTTAAGCAGCATACCCATAAATCAAATCAGGCAACTGATTAAGGATATTGAAAAAGCACTTTTGCAAAGAATTAAGAAAGGAATTGGACAGTTTCATAGCTCACATATTATCAGGAGTACACAGACCTCCCCTAATACCTTCCCAAATCCAAGAGAATGTTCCATATGGGAAAACTGTGGCTTCATATGAATTCTCTAATAAAAAACCTCAAACAACAAACATTTTTTACAATGGTCATAACTATTGCTATTTCTGTCAATGACCACTTTTTCTGCTTCATCCAGTAAGACTTCCTGATACAGAATATAGCCTTGGGATCTATTTCCTTGAAGTGCCTTCCCAGTCCATACTGCAGCTCAGTCATGGCAATGTCCATGTGCCACTGACATTCCCCCCTCTTCACCTCAGCAAAGATGTCAACTTTCATGCTGCTGTATGGAATGTGCTAAAGAAAACCCATCTGTCGTTTATCCTAACAGCATATTCTGCTCAGTGGAACCAAACTCGAGCTAGCACAGCTTTAGTACAGTTTCATTTACCATATTTCAGCACTTCACAGCTCATAACATAATCTTGTTATACGATAGGCATAACTGACCCAAAATGCCATATGCAAAACTTGTCAGGTTCTCTGGTAGAAGCATATCCAGCTTTCACAGCTATCATATGACATAAAACTGTGCAGAAAAAAGACAGCAGTCACATTGCAGAATTAAGATTGACAGCAACCCCATCTGCAACAGACTGGTCCTAAGCCAGCCCTGTAATTACTGTGGAGAAACCTATGTTCTCCAGTCTGGGACCCATGATATGTGAAAATCGTTGGGATTTATAGTTCAATGCTAGTTAGTAGACAGTTTAATAGACTTATATATACTAGATGCCACTTTACATTTGCTTCCTCTCATTCCAACAGCTGCAAAGATTGAATAAATCACTGCTGGTTGCCAAAAGTCTGAATATGCGATCCACTGGATGTGCAATCCAGCCATTAGGTATAAGTAAACAAGTCTTCATAGCTGACCTTCTGTACAAATGTGGAAAGGCAGAATCATCTCCAGGATATCCTATCTGGGGTACAGCAGGTACTCTTAAAGTGATACAAACTTCTTCAGTATCAATATACAGAAGTGAATACCCTAAGGCAGACAGGACTGCCACATTCATGCTTCAAAATACTTGTTAGCTGTAGAACTAGACTGTACTTTATACACAAAATAAACAACCCCTTCCAACAACATTCTCATAAGGATTCTGACTCAAATTAGATTTTCTTCCCCCAGCCTGTGCTGGAGGTTATTTCTTCCTCTTCTCCAAAAAGAAACAGTTGTTTTAATAATAGTAAGAACTTCTGCTTTCTCTGTGCTGGTTAAGCCCATCAAAACCATATAAAGCTGCATTTTCCATGTTGTCTTTTCTAAAATGTAAGATCTCAGGTTGCAGGAAGACATGAAGTGTCTTAGCTCATTTATACACGAAACTAATTAATTCTGCCCTTCTATATCTTGGTTTCTGTTTTAATGTCCTAACCTAAGACAGTAATTACAAAGTAACAATTGTGAAAATTTCAAGATATGTAGAATGATATAGCTTAAATAATTAAAATTAATTTCTGTAGTCATCTCTCCATGTGTCATTCATTCATGCCAGATTGTTTCCTGCTGTGCATTGTCAAGTGATTTTTTTCAGTCCAGTTTCTAAAAGGCTCAAGTCATGGTGAACTCACTTCCTCTGAGAGACTACCATATAGTTGAATAGACTGTTGTTTGGAGACTGTCCTGCTATTAGCTACATACAAAAGTATGTAATGTAAAATCTGCAGCTATAGATAATACCCTGTCTTTACCAAGGCAGGGCCCTAATGCTCTGTGAAACCACAGATGTATGTATTAAGCTGGGCTTAACAGATATGTGCATTTGTCCTTTTCACCTGAGGACAAATTCTGTGGCTACTATGCACAAACTCCAGTGCAAAATCTCGTCTTTCCCACCGCTTGCAATTACATTCAACAGTACAGCAGAAGGTTTTCTACTTTCTTAATCCTCTTGTGAAGCCTCAGATAGTGCAAAAGGTTCCCTACCATGAAGAGCTGCTCTGAACCATAAGCATAAGAGGTTGCTGGAACGAGACACAATCAGAAAGACATCTGGCTCAAACAAACCATAGTAGGGTTTTCATGCTCATTAATCAGATTGACTCAATTTGCTTGACCACAAATAAAACTCATAACCTAGATGGCTTTTCAGATTTCAAAACAAAAAGAAGCACGGGGTATGTACTTAGTGCTACAAATCTGGATATCTGCTATGAGGCACTGTGTCTTATGAAGACATGGATTCACCTACCCTAACCTGAGCCCATGTAAAATGTGAATAACCCTTTCCAAGTTGGTTTGGGTTTCCCCCCCCACTCCACACTGATTAAAAAGAAAGCCTACAGCTACTGGGTTCCTAACATGAATGTAACAGTGACAGAAAAAAGCACAGTGCATTAATCTAATCCTAAATATCTGCAAATCTCTGGGGCTGAAGCTTATCAAATGAAATTATGTGGAGTAGGAATGTCACCAGGTAACAGCTAGAAAAACTGTAGTATGTTTGTAAATGACTTTTTCCTAGAATTTATTTGGTATTATATCTTTTTATCCATTTAAGCCAGCTGATACTAGTTGATTCTTATCTATAGATTGTTTATAACAAAATACATATTCAGTAACACACTTCATTAGGGAGTTATACATTAGGGAGTTTACAGTAGAAACAAGCCCAATTGATAAAAATTGTGTATTTTTTCAGATGAATGCAAATCTGATGTATAAATAATTTTGTAGGAGCTTAAATTTCATATACATTTAAGGAGTTTAAATGCTATTTATTATCTTTCTAGTATACTGATATGAAAGTACAGGGAATACTAAGAAAAAGTTTGAGAGTCCTTAGATCTTTTATCCTTGACATACCTCCAGTGTGTCGCCATCTATTTCTCCTTCTAGTTCCAAAGTACTGCCAACTGCATCAGACAAAATTTCTTTCACCAAACCACAGAACCTAAAAAAGCAATAAACAGCACAGGAGCAAAGAAGAATATCCTTTTGGAAGATCAAACAGATTCTTCACAAGGTGGGCTTTGCTTTCAAGACCATAAACCTACTAGCATGTTCATATGTTTGTTTCATTACTGACTTTCTCCATATTTATCCCTTTTAAAATGATGAACATCAAACAAATACTGAAAAGCCTCATTATTTATCAAATTATTTTATTTGCTCTATCAAACCCAACAGTTGCTTGTTATTGTAACTGCATAGTAAAATCTTAGTAAATCCAACTCAAATACTTTTCCTGGTTTCAAGTGTGATTACTCAGTATTTCTGAAAATAAGATGTGGTTTCTTGTCAGACATTCAGAAGGCTAAAAGTATAAAAGTAGCAACATGTTTAGAGGAATAGAGTTTTAACTAATTTCTAGTTCTCTGGGGTGGAGATCTTTAAGTACATAAATATTTTTCCTGTAGTTCCCTGCCAGAGCCACTAGTTTTTTTCCAAATTCTATAAAAAATGATACAATTATTAAAAATTATTATAAAACATTCACATCTCTTTCATTGACTAACAGAGACACATCTCTGGAACACACTCCCGTAGTGCACTGAGTAAGGCACAAAAAATATGACCATATTTCATAACACATAAATTGCAATGCTGAATTAAGGCTGAGGAGGTTGCAGTAATTTTAGTGTTTCCTATCTCTTATGCAACACACTCTACACAAAGCTAATAATTTTCTTTACCCTGAGTTTGTTCCCCATAATACAAAAATAGTAATTACTGCAGGAAAAGTGAATATACCATTTAACTCCAAATACTAAGTGTATTAACAACTCCTACAGCTTAAATGCAAATATAAGTCATAAGGAAGAATTTAGTCTGTAAAGATTTAGGCGTGAAATTCAGTTAGCCTGCTCACTGTTTACAGACAACATATGATCAGAAAACACTTGACTGCAGGTGCAAGAGTAACACAGATCTGTGACACAATGTAAGATAGAAATTTTTATCAATATAGTTGCTCTTATTTAAAGCAAACAGAACAGGCACACAAGGGAACCTAGAACAATGTAGGACCTCACGTGACATTGCCAATATAGAGAAAAATAAGATACTAGTTATAAGTTAGAATAAGGTAGGTAAGCCTTTTCTCAGACCTAACAACTTGTAGATAAACTATCAGAATCAGACAACAAATGTGTTATTACAAGTGTAATAACCTTAAATATCACTGAGTTTAGCTCATTGCTTCTTCATCAGGAAAAAATTAGTGAAGAAACAAATAATTATTCTGTCAAGCAAAAATGTCAGCTTTCAATCTTCATTAAATGAATTCTATTTAGGACATAGATCAGGTGTGTGACTCCCATACAAACTGAACTCACCTACTACACTGGTTTTCTGTAGAAAAGTAGATCTGAAAGTCATCAGAGTTGTCATGGACATACAGAAAACAACATCGTTCATCAAATTTGGAAATGCTGTAAAATTCACATTAAAAAGCATTATTCTGGACGTAACTATCAAAAGAAATAAGAGTGAGCAGGAGTCATTTTTTTTGATTTTTTAAAACTTTGAACACTTAAGAAATATATTTTTCACCGTTAATTACATCAGAGAGATGGCATGCAATTTTATGTATTTTCCTTATACCTAGAAGTTTTGAGTTTGTTTAAATAGTCTATAAACTTATCTCTGATTTGATAAATAAGCTACTCCTTATTTTGGTAAAATACTTGAGGTCAGTTTGTTGTTCACCTCCACTTCCATTTTTCTACAGTTCTGTCAGATTTCTTGGTATTTGATGACACCTCAACTGAAAGTTAATTGCTTTGACACTAATTTAGCTATCAAGACAGCCTTTCTTTTAAGCTTGAAAAGTACTTCATGTTTTCATAATATCATTGATAAAACTGAACTGGGAAATACCTACAAGTGTACCAGATCCTTCTCAGCATATACTTTTTATGGCCTTAACGTTGATAAACAAGTGCCCGGATGACCAATATTTACTCCAAACTGCAGCAATAATTCTGGCAAAGGGATTATTTATTGCATATCCTGTCTTGCCAGTGTCATATATATCCCATCTAAATGCCCTGAAGATAAAAGTGAAGTTCCATAAAACACAATATCAATATGAAAGTAAATCTATGATTTGATCTTATTCTAAACACTTGCATTTCAGTATTATGCTACATAATCCCAAGTTAATAATGCTTTTAAAGGTATTTTTGTGCATTAAATTAATAAAATTTCTTGGATTCTTGCCTGATCTGATTAGTGAAACTCTTTGATTTTACTTATCCTCCGTTGAGCCAATTAGTTAAAATGACGGTAAACTACAGTAAAGTTGCTGCATGTTACATGACCAAGCTGTTGAAGCATCATTAAGGGCTACATGGAAGTGTTCCAAAAAATGATAATTTTGCCAGAAAACATTTTTGGAAATATATGAAAACACACTATGCCATTCTGTAGTTTCATTCTGATAAAGCAATTTCCAATCTAACAAGGCACACACTTGACATGAGAACTAAGTGACAAGGGAAGATGATTCTTCCAAGGGCAAATACAGGATAGGCAAGACAGTATCTAAGCAACAATACTGCATTATAAACAGCATCATGTATGTGGTTATGAGAGTTAGCATAAATACAATTTAAGGGTCTTGACAGAGTATATGTTAACTGAGACCACCTTTTTTCCCTAAAACTAATGCAATTTCAAAAGTATAGCAGTTTTAAGTTGTCACATACAAAGCAAACATCTAATTCCACTAAGTTTAAAGACTGCCTCTTTGAGCTTTACAATCCCCAGCAGTGAATAAAAATCAAAGCAAATGAAATTAATTGCTTGCTTCCATTTGATTAGTTATCTTTCTCAAAGATTAATTTCTGTGCATTGTGTTGACTGAGGGTAATTAATATAGTACAGAAACTTCATGCTGAGTTATGCTCAATCAGCTCCACAAACTTCAGTAATGACAACCTCCCATCCACTTGCATTCAAGTAGTAGAATAAAATATCACATAAAATTAATTTAAACCAAAACCAGCTTCTTTTTAGAAGAAAATACTGGAGTTATGGTAGAATCTATGACCAAATCCACAGCTCTAGGTTTTTATAGCAACCACTGTTCACATTATTCAGAAAAATACTTCTTCACTGAGCTTATTTGCTTAGGCAAATTATACAAGTTCAGGGAAGACAAACCTGGAACCCAAAACTTAGGCACTTTGGGTAAAGATTATAGCCTAGAAGCCCTTTACTTTCAGAACTACAGAACCCAATAGGTATCTGAATTTATGCTTGTACTTGAATCTGGAACTTTTTCAAGCATTTAGGCTTATGCACCCATACAAGTGCCACCAGACAACAGTTATTTACATCCCTAGAAAGGCCAGATGCACCAAGGTTGTGACTCAGGAACGCAGAGAGAAGGCAAAAGCCCACCGTGTGTTCCCTGTACTTACAGCTCCTCCGGTTCTTAACTGCACCTGCATAATTCAGATAGAGAGCACACAGGTTTCGTTTTGTTTTCTCTCCTGGTATTCTGTCTCTCACATTTCTGGCAGCTAAGTGGCCCAACTTAAGATATATAAGCCAGCTCCTAAGTGCAGTCATGTATTTTGCAGTTGTTAATAACAAATGTAAATATTTTCTATCCTCTCAGAACAATCCTGTTTTTCTGTGTAATATCCTGATGTACTTAATCTTCTTTGGCACTAATATTTTGACCCATTTACTCATGCCTAGTGTTTTCATTAATCTAGGCATCACCAAAATGGAACTATTTTAACTATCTAAAGACTAGCAGTCCTTGAGAAACTCCCCTAGTAATCTCCTTCCAGCTCAAGAATTCTTTTTTGTCCTTAGCACAAACTACATCCATGCCACATTTAATATTTCTCTAACAATACAAGTTTTAGCTAGAAGGTTTTTAGATAAAGCCATACCAGACATATCTGAATTCCAAACAGAAAATAGGTAACATGGTTTCCTTTTCTTAAAGGAAAACAGATAAACACTTCTTTCACTCACAAAAGGAAGCAAGAATTGCTAAGGGCTCTTCTTTCCTTCTGTACTCCACATTTTTAAGTGCAGAAATGGCAGTAATTTTACTGAAAAATGTAGAAAAATATATAAAAACCAGTTGCATGATTGAAAAGAGGGAAGTCTACCTAAGAATACACATGTCCACACATTCCTCTTGAGGAGTATTCCTGAAGAAATGTACAGCTCTGCCCATGCATGGAAAGGCAAACTCTTCTATGTTGGCATTTCAAAGCAGGTTGGACAGAACAAGCTTTTACAACAGGCAATGCAAAGTACAGATTTAACGTAGAATCCAAATTTCCCACTTCAGGGAAATACAAAATGTATACAAAAAAGACAATGAAATGTTTTCTGACATACCAACCTTATTCCCCTAATGGAAGAAGCTGTAAAATTCCATTCATGAATCTGTTTCTGTAAAGAACAAAGAGTTACAATCCACAACAGTTTAACCTTGACTTACTACTGAAAACAAAGTCATAGAATGGTAAGTAAAAGAAAGTTCTTCCAACATGTCCCTATTTCCTTCTTCCTTCTCCCTCCACTTTGAAATAACATTGATACATGAGTAAAGAAATTATATACTCATTGCTGTTTTACTCCCTTGAGAAAAAAATTAATATGAACAGCACAGGGTGGAAATAAAGGCTGCATTTCCTCATGAAAAACTGAATTTGAAGAATAAATTACAAAGTACAATTTACCAAAGACTACATTTTGACTCAATAAATCAATATTTCATATTAAAGATGAAGCAGACTATGCCCTACTTTTATCTAGGCTCAAAGGTAAAGGCATATTCATACATCTCTCTAAGAGGTCATGAGCCAGGAGCTTTGGCCCAGGGAGCACACTGGAGGGCAAAACAGAGGAGGGACAGCCTGCATCTAGGGCTGCAACCCTCCACAGACATATACAGATATAAATCTATAGCTAATAGCTGTATTTTATTTACCACTGCCAGATATGCAAAGAAAATTGTTCCATAAAGCCAAGTTGTATCAGACACATTCACTCGAAACAGGGAAGTAGAACAGTGTACAGGAAAAACTGTTCACAGATCCAGGTAATTCTGAGCTCTTGCCTTGCTCCAGCATGTTCCTTTTCCACACTGTGCCTCTCTACATTTTCACTCTATTCTTCACATATGTTGCTCTGATATTAAGAAAGAGGGGCAAAATACATTGCAAATTTCAAGTCTTTCAATTGAAACTGAAATTATTTCTCATTTTTAAGAGCTTGCACTGTCAATAACTGTGCCTACTTCTTTCCTAATCCCCTGTGCATTATCCAATAATCCAAGACATCAAATATTTTATTTCTTGACACTTACCTGTCACAGGTTGACATTTTTTCTAGTTTCTGATATTATAACTGTAAAAGTTTAAGATGTCTAAAATATTGAAGACAATACTGAGCTTTAGCTTTACTTTTTATCTAACTTTGAGCTGCATCTTAATAAAAACAATACAATTCTAATAAGAAATATTATGAGCAGACCAAATAACCCAAGCAATTCTAAGAGACATAGTCAAGATAAGTTAAATCAAAACTAGAGTTCTAATATTCCCTTCTTCTAATTTCTCTGTAAAATGTCAACTTTTATATTTGCATAGAAAATATACTGAAGCTTGTGTTTCATAGAAATGTAGCAAAGTTTAAATTATAGCAAAGTGCTCCAAAGTCTACATGTAAAAAGGTAACTTTAAGCACAGTGAATGTACATTTAACACATCTGTTGGCAGTTTTACCATTTCAGGGGGAGAGACGTGCCACAAAGACAGAGATCTCTCATCTGCTTCATTGTTGATTGAAACATAGGCAGGCTGATAGACTTTAGTTGGTTCTATCACCAAAACCTGAAGAGAGAGAGCATTTTTCCTTAATAAAGCAGCAGCTAATACACTACAGCAGTTTCACATGCTCTGATAGAGGCAATAGGTAACCTTGAAGTCATGCCTAAAATACTGTCCAGGGAGACGGCCAAGACAAAGCAGGAAAAGTTCAGGTTCTTATGTACAACAGAATAGTACTATCACAACTTGTTATAGAAAACTTAAAAGTATTCTTTTAGGGTGTTGGATTAAATTTTTTTATAGGAAAAAGATTAGCAGGATACTGGGTTTTGGTTCATGCAATGAAATAACAGGCAGTTAAGTCTGTAAGTATTGTGCTTAGAGTCTTCCAGTTCTTGTAATATCCTATCCAGAAACATAAAACATAGAAAACTGGTTTGGACATAACATCTTACTGGAAATCTCAGTCCATTAGTTGCTTCTTTCGTTGCCTCAAAAATTATATCTAGCCAGAAAGTCAATCTTTCTTGTCTAGGAGAATGTTCTATGGTGAGTTTCTTGAAACGCTGAATTAACAACAGATTCTGAACTAACGATTTCAAGTACCTAGAATGCATTGAATTAATGAGTTAACGGAGAGAAAACAAAATTTGACCAGATTCTAAAACCACTTAGCTGACTTAAGACATCCAAAAAATTAACCACAAAATTAAATGTACTTTAAAAGCTATCACAATGGAAATGATAGTGTTGATTTTTATACATTTCTGGAAAGAATAGCAAGTTTAGACAAAACCTTAAGTCATAACCTCACGTGGATGTTCACAAACAATGGCTTTTTGCAAAAGGGTATTGTTATGTGAGTAGTTACACGGTGATTAGACAGAATACGGTAAGCTAGAAGATGGTGGGGGAGGGAACCAGCAGCTAGCTAAACTCTGAAAACAGTGGTTTCACAGTCTTTTCACAATTGTTTCACAGGAATCATTGCTGATTTCCAAACTCTTTCTTATAAAAGATGTGTCCCAATGAGATTTAAACCCAGCAATGATGGGTAACAATGTCTTACTTTTCCCCTTCCTTACCATAATAAAAGAACAGCGTACAAAATCAGAGTTACAAACATTCTATGACGTAAAAATCCAGTTATCTATGTGACTGCAATGCTTTTCAAATTTGTGCATTTCCCCAGAGCTGTATACTTGAGCTACAGCCTTCTACCACATACCACACTGGAGGTTTCAGCTTAAAAAGTTTCTCTGCTGCTTGCACTGCTTTACCAACATCATTGGCCAGCATGCTCACACTGAAGAACTGTCCCACATCCCAGTAATTGTTCATTTTTTCTAGGCTTCCTTTTCTTCCCAATAAACTGTTTAAACGTACACCTGCAAAATTTCAATTAAAAACCATATTTTTCTATCAATAAAATGCTAAATAGTGTTTTTTACTGATGTCTATCGGTAAAAGGCTAATTTAAGACTTGTTTAAGCATTACTGATGAAAATAAAATGGAGCAAGTTTTCCCCAGAACACAACATTGGCCAACACAGAGGATGGATCTGCAAATAACAACCCCAATACAGTTCAGACAGTCATAACACCTTCCACACACAGTGTTAAAAAACCTCTTGTGCTATCTGTCTGGGCCATCTGCCTCCCGATTCTTAATGTAAGATGCACAAATCTGTGCCCTCAAGACCTGCATCTACTGCAAGAGATCCATGGCTAGAGGTTTGCACAAGTCCATCCCAGAGTAAGGTCAGGGAAATGATTTAAAGCCACCTATGCATTCTTAACCTCTAAGGTTCAAACATGCATTTCAGACAGGATCTGATTCCAAATATAATGTTCAAATATTATCTTCCTCAGAACTGTATATCTGTTTCTGTCATATGATTTCTTTGTAGATGTACAGTGGTGTGTTTTAGTCAGCACACACGTGGAAGATGTGACTATAAGCAGACAACTAGTGACTGTCCTGGCAGATTCATCCAGTTGATACTTCCTAAGGATCTCTCAATTCAGTGCCAACAGAAACCCTGTGTATCCTTGCCTGGCATCCCTGAGGAGAACTGGGCCATCCTGTCTCATCCTGTCTTTGTCCCCTGTTGGCTTTGCAATGGGATAATCTCTGTGGTGCAGTAAAGGCAGTTTACAGATGGTGCTGAAGTTGGTTCTTCTGTGTTCTTCTCCCACCTCTGGGACCATTTAGATGGGCCACATTACTAGAAAGCTGTTCCAAGGCAGCAAGAAGGAAAAGGGTCCTTTAAGATCCTTGTGTTTTAGACTGCCATTCAAGACCCCTCATTAAAAAGCCTGAACCACCTTTCTCTCTATGCAACCCATCAATGTAAGTACTCTGTTTTCTTCATAGGGAGAGAGGCAGAAAACTTGTCTGTTGACAAGTCTGTGATTACTTACCTATTTTTCTCAGTTCCATTGAGCTTTCAAACTGATGTCCTGCAACAAGCAGCAAAACTGCAAGGTTAATTCCAGAATATAGAGTTGGCTGGAGTTCGAATCCTTTGCGATACCTGCAGAGAAGAGTCAAGAACCCACATCTCACTGTTTAGGAGAACAGAAATACTGCAAAGTTTTGGTAGGTGTTTTAAGCTATTAATTTACTGTAAGGACTCTATGGCTAGTTGGCACCAATGGCATTCTGCAAAGTACACTTGAAAGAAAGTAGCATTTCATCTTACGGCAAGAAAGAAAAATGTTTCCTTAGCTTTACATCCTGTCAGCTTGTGTAAGTAAAATGAATTGGTTACTACAAAACTATTAAATGCAATAGAACCCAATTTTATTATATGATTTATATGAGAAAAGCAATGAAAATATTAGTTTTCAGTGCAACTTCTAAAAAAAAGCTCCAAACTCTTTGTTTTAAAGCTTCACATTCATTAAAGGTAACTGAGACCCAGCTGAGCAAGGTGGTGCGGGATGAAGAAATCCACCCGTAGCTTGTAAGTTCACTACTATCCATCAGTGTTTATGGGGTGGGGAAAGAGTGAGGAAGGAATGTTTCACAGTTACAGTACAAACCCACATTGCTCACATTATTGCACTCAGCAATAGGTTCTATGAGGATACAAACATACCTAAGTGTCAGTGAGACCCTGTGTGCACATGCATGCCTTACTGTCTTAAGAAAATTCATATTACAGTTTATCAGTATTTTTCTTTACATACAGGAGGTCATTGCATTTCCTGGGATCCAGCATGGAAACCATCCTTGCACAGAGGACCAATGTAAATCCCATAATCTCACTCATACTTCATTTTGGCCTTGAAACAGAGTAATTACATATATTCTCTACAAAGACAGGTGAATCATCATCACCCCAATAATTTAAGTGCATCATTCTATATCCATGATAGTTTATAAAGAGAAGCAAGGAAATATATATCCAAAGATCTAGTGCTCAGTAAACCAATTATTCACACAGGATCCTGAAAAAAGAGATAAGTAGGACAACTGACCTTCTAATTATTACAGCCCTGATTTTCAAAACCAGAACTACAAGTCTGAAAAGATTTTAAAATACATATTTTTGTGGGTTGTTTTTTTTTTTTTTGTTACCATCCAATGGCACGGTCTCGACTATTGGTATCTTTACAGTCAGAATCAAGAAACATATCCTTGTAGATCCTCCCACACAAGCAAAACATATCTGGAGCAGGGTGATCACATGTCTGCAGGACTTGAAGCATAACTTGTAGTGCCTTCTCTCTGTCACCTGCATTATTTCTTCTGAAATCAAATACAGAGAATAAAACAAATGAGTTCAGATCTGAAACAGTAACTGCAAGATGGGGGAATAATATTATCCCTCGTCTATCCCACAACCCACCCATCATTACTATATACAGACTTGAGTTTATTTAGACTGATGTGTGATTGTCAGTTGACTGCCAAAAATGAAATGCACTCTCCTATCATGGGGTTCTACTTCTAACTCACATAAGAACTGATTTAAGCCCAGAACTCCTCTATGAGAAAAATCTGCCATCTAACTTGATTCCTTCCCACATAAGCAGACTCTGCATGTCCTGCAGTGAGAAACAAAAGCTTGTTTAGTGTTCATTCCTGACAATACACTTAACAAAAAGCGCCATTTTAAGCATTCAACCTGATAGATCATTCAGCTATGTCCAAGATTTGTAATCTTGATCCTGAAAGAATACCAGGAAATACCAACAAAGTGCAGGAGAAACCCGGACAATTCAATTTTAGCCAAAAGAATGATGCAGCTCAATATGGAGCCTTGGAACGACAATAAGAATAAAAGGGCCGAACTGTACTTCTTCCTTCAACAAAAACTATTCAGAGTAGACAAAGATTTGGAAAACAAACAGCTGTTATACAGCTTCTTTTGAAAAATATTTAACAACTGTATCAGTAAGAAAACAGTGATTAAATAAATTTCAATTCCTTCTTATTATTAAATAATCAGAATTTTTGTCTCCATTTACCTTGCTGCTTTTCTAAGTTAGAATTCAATATTTACCACAAAAACTCACTTAGAACAAACAAAAATCTCTATTTGCAAGAGTAATGCAAACACAGCTTAAGAGTTTAATAGCCTCTTCAAGACATTTTTTAATCACTAGAGAGATTTAAAATATTTACCAACCCGTTTTCAGAACTGTTTACAATTTTCCAATCCCTGCCTAGGTATCCATGAACGGGCTTACAAGGACTATGACTACTTTGTCAGCAATACCAGTAGCAGATAATGGTTTCTGGTAAATTTATTATTCGCATGCCCCAAAAGGATTAATATTTACTGTAAAGTGGCTCAGTTCCTTAGGTAACCAGCTGATGCAATAAGACCAGTAACAACATATCTGTAGCAAATTTCAGGCTTCTGTGCATGTTATGTGATGGAGAACATCTAATAAGATTAAACAGATTTGTAGCTAGTCCTGCAGGCTTTATCCCGCCTTTGATGTCACTGGCAGAGCATAAACTTTCACAGGGAGTACTTTAATTTTTTTTAAAGTATTTTTTCTGCAGATTAACTGTTCTGAAATTAATACCAGTCTTCTTTAATGAGCACATAAGAAAGTTAGTACCATTTTTCAGTTTTACAAGAAATAAAGAGAAGGTAAAAAGTGTGTGGGTAAATCCATTGCACAGATCAGCATGCTCTAACCACACCTGCTCTGAACAAAGCAGGTTCTTTCACTAAGAGTACACAGTTTCACTGTTGTTAATATGAAGACAGAGAAAGTTGAGTAAACAGAGCTTAGAACAAAATTAGGCCCTACAATGAAAGTCCAGCACTACCGTGGTCATGTGTAACATAGTCACAGAAGTTGGCATGTGTTAGAGATTTTGCTGAAAACACAAGAAATATGTACTAATACCTAAATTAGAGCATCTCAGCATGAAAAATCTAACAATCACTGCTTCACACACAAGACAAAACTCTGCCTTGTATGAAAACAGGTTTATTAGTAACGTTAAGGTGAAGTGGTGCAATGTACTGACTGAAAAAAGCATAACTTTAAAGAAAAAAATACAATGCACAAAGCAAAACACTGCTTAAAATGGGATACTGTGCACATTAACATTTCTGGTCATCAAAGGATGAACTGATACACACCAAATACCATAGCAGGAGCATTTCAAAAGACCAAGCCCTAAATATACAGTGTACTAGAGGACTCAAAATGAAAGACTTCAATTTCTTATAAGGAAAAAATTATCATTAAAAATAATTAAATTCAACAAAATTTTGACATTACAAGTATAGGCTCATCTGGCAGGATATTATTAAACAAAAATCAGTTTAGGTATCTTTATATAAAACTATGTTTTTCACAGTAGCAGAATTCGATGCCCATTGGGCAATACAAACCCAACATACCAATTACAATAATTTGCAAGTTTAGGAACAGTTATCACCTTCTAAATCCCAAAAAGAGAGGCTGAACCAAGAAAATAAAACA
Source organism: Anabacerthia variegaticeps (assembly GCA_035583185.1). Taxonomy (NCBI): domain Eukaryota; kingdom Metazoa; phylum Chordata; class Aves; order Passeriformes; family Furnariidae; genus Anabacerthia; species Anabacerthia variegaticeps. The sequence goes on from JAWWEW010000001.1 coordinate 102,461,485, forward strand.
ACAGGAAGACCACATAATTTAGGCTACAAGCAAATTCCCTAAGCCACTATGAAAATATACTGTTGAATTATATGCAGAGCATGTTATGCTTGACCAAGACAGATTTTCATTTCTTATTTCAGATTCCACACTTGGTCAGATCTGTATGCCTGACAGCTTATAATTTGTTTCAAGGTGTCTTGAAACAGGTCTGTGATATTATCAACAGAGTAGAAGAGATTACCTTAGACCCTCAAGGCTGTTGCACTGACTTCTATTTTTTTTACCCAATCTCAACTATATTAACTTTCTCTTGCAACCTAGCTCCCACTTAAAGCCACAGTAGAGCAAATCACAAAAAGCATGTCGGAAGGGACTACTGGAGGTTATCTCACAGAACATCCTTGTCAGAGTAGGCCCATCTGCCAGAACTAGACCATGCCTTTGTCTGAAAAGCTGAATCTATTAAACCTCCAACGATGGAGATGCCACAGCCTCTCTGAACGGGGAAAGCTGAAGTACTGTATATTATGATGAACAGGCATCAAAACGCAGGCAGAAAACGTTTTCTTTATGGAGTAAATTGTGGACCAGGCAAGACTGATGATTCAAAGCAAATCCCCTGATTAAGAAGTTTTATAAGCCAGAGAAGAATCCCAATAGGCTACTACAGAAAGGACCCTACCAGTTTATATTACTGCTTCTTGATTACAGGCCAGCTTCCACTGAAATACTATGTCCCCAATGGTATGACACAAACAATTCACTTTAAAAACAAAATATAACTCTGAAATAGGCATTTTTCAACATACAAACTGTTACCCTCTCCACACCTGGGTTAAGATGCATCCTACCTTAAAGAAGTCTGCACACACATCCAGTGAAAATATGAGCTACACTTTATAGTTTATCTGGGTTGGGGGGGGAGCAGTTTTTAAAATTACTAATTACAATCTGAGAATTCTTTCAAAATACAGTTTTACCTTTAGAAATATATTTTAAGGGTCAAAGATCTAGGGAAAAAAAGGATGACTACCACAATTTACTTAGAAACTGTTAAAATAAAGCACATGCCTTGGAAGAACTGCTTATAGTACCATTCTTTTCCTCACTGATTTGTCAGCACATTTTTGGTTCTCTCCCTACAAACTTTGTCTTGTAAAAACTTTCACAGAAACCAAACAGAGAAAATCAGTCTAAATTATCTGAACATGATAACTGCAAAAGCTACTGCCAGTGAAGAAAGAGATCTGCAAGTTACTTCTAAAATCTAGGGCAATTCTGAAAATATCCTAGTGCTCAATAAAACATTGTCATGATTCCCCCAGGGAAAATGCTAGGAATTAAAAGGAAATGAACAAAGAGTCAAAATTAAAACCATCGTGATGTCTTTCGCAAATACCCAGCACATTAATTTTCAGTACTGTGTACAGTTTTAAACTGTTTTTAAAAAAAAACTAAACTATTAGGATTAGGGAAAAAAAGTCAATAGAGGGAACGATCAGTGGTATGGAATGGTTTCCATATGAAGAAAACTTCAATAAACTAAGGTTTTCCAGACAAAAATGAGTACGTAGAGATCTTTTTTCCTAAAAAAGTTGTCCCAGAGGGCACCTTTATAGCCTCTAATAATTTCCTCTAAATTAGTCTGTGTTCTGCTGCCAGGTTAGTTTTGCCTGGCAGCTTATATCCTCCAGAATGCTCACTATTCACTTGCCCATTTGCTACTTTGCTCATTGCAGTGGTGCCACATGATTTACCTGTTTGCTTACTCTGCCATGTTCCTTCAATCCCAGAAGCAGTCTGCTCACTTCCCTGGTCTGCAGAAGTCTCTTGTATCTGTCTCCCTGTCCCACCCAACTATCCATTCCTCCTTTACCTCCCTGAATCACTCTGCAGGGCTACAAACCTCATGAAAACAGCTCAGCACATAATAAATATACATTTTTAAGCACGTGCATATAAACACATATATTGGACAAGCAGAACTGAGGTATGATCAAGTTAGTGTGCAACTTCGGGTTTGTATCACAATATTCTAATTTGCTGCTTTCCATTCCATCCCATGGTCATATTTTGTCCTAGCCTAAGGCTGGAATCAAACATTCCTAGTCATAATGAGAGGTATTCAGCTCTAACACTTTCCTCTGAAGCCAAGGGACAAGTTATAAAATGAAGCAATATCGCTTCTTCCAAAAAACACAATACATTGAAAAACTTTCTACCTCAGTTATTATAGGCAAGTCTTACTGCCCCATCCCCACTTCTCCATGCTCTGCTCTCCCTCCTAAAAAGAAGCTGCTGTTCCATAACTTGATGATTTCAGCCCCCACAACCTTGTCTTGGACTCTGAAGTCCAGAGGTTCCCTCTGCTGCCGAGATGTCTCCTTGTGTTTCCATGGGGAACAACTGCACCGCCAAGCACTAAGTCTTGTATGACGTGCTCATGCTCTTTCCTTGTGTGATACTCACAACATCCTCCTATAGTTATTGATATTTAAGGGATCTGGGATATTCTCAGACCAAAATTGTTAATGGCACCAGAAAAACTCCCTCCACGTGTCAGTTCTGTCCCCATCCACTACTCCCACAGCTGATGTTTGCTTCAGTTTGTTCAGGTTTTCTCTGACTTTGTACTAATGAAGAGAGGTTACACAACCAGCAATCAAACACCATTTGCAGAAAGCAGAATCTCTTTACAAATCTATCCTCTTTTTCACTTTCCAAATTTTCTTGACAAGCACAAAAATTACCACTGCTGTCTCAGGAAGTCGCTGAGCCACAAGTGGGTGGAAGCAGTGGGAACATTTGAGATTTGCCACTATGCATTTTTCTGTCTTCATACTGTTCCCCAGGTATGTGCTATTGACCACTCTGAGATAAGAATCTAGGCTAGAATGAACTATGCCCTGAGCCAGTATGGTCATCTTTACACTGTCTCCCTCTCCCAGCTCTCAAAAATCACCCAGAAATCATAGTCAAATCACAGTCTCTCACCTGGAATAACACCTGGAACACAGAGTAAAACCAAAATTCTCTCTGTTTCTTCCCTTTCTTTTTTATTTCATGGCTTCTTTCTTCCCCCTCAAATGCATTCCTCAGTCATTATAAGGAGGCTTAGTTTTAAATATCCCTAAACCAAAAAATCTTCTTGCTTCACAGGCTGGCTTTACCAGCTTTAAAGAACTGGCATGGCTACGCAGCCAGAACTCCAGTCAGTGAACCAAGCCTTTGTCCAACAAAGTTAGTGGAAACGGCATGGATTTCACCAGGACAAGAATTAGCTCACTCTGTAGGTAACAGGTGGTACAAACTTTTTTTTCCAACTTTTTGTTCACATGTTCCCCTGTACGGTTTGTTTCCATCCATCTATCTGGAGAAGACTAAATGCTATAGAAAACTCCTATATCAATGAAAAGTACGCACTGAAGGGAATCCACCTTTGTTTCCTTTATATTTCATGTTGACTTATTGATTTGATTAAGTCCTCTGTAAGCAAACAGATTTCTTGGAGAGAAATGCACAGGGGAACAAATCAAACCATAACAAGCAATTCTGAAAATGTTTCCCATACAAATACTCAAAGAGAGTAATCTATTTTTTCCCACTCTATTTCTACATCAATCATGTTTATCTTCTGATTTTAGCCTTGAGGCAGCTATCAATAATTAAAAAAACCCACTGATCTCAGTCACATTGCAGAAGTGTCAGGGAGACAACTCACTGTTAGTATAAATATCACTTTTCATAGCATGACTGGCTTCCACATACGTTACTGTGTTCAATTATCATAATGTACAATACCTTTGTTTACATCAATGAGAAATAAATAACAATAAACTAATTTTAATTAGTTTAGGCACTTGCATTCTCATGTAAAACCAGAAAGTAATTTTTGAGATAAGACACATTTCACTGAGGATACAATTTGACTGTAAAACCTTTCACATGTGAAACACTGAATGAGGAAAACAAGACCCTAAATTGGCGTTTCAGGCAAGAACTAAATTTGCAAGCCTCCAGATAAACATGACAACGAAAAACAACCAGTCTTTTTGGTTTTTTTCCCCTCCCCATATACACTTCAGGTGCTTCATGCAAGCCAGTCATACAAAATGAGGAGCGCTACAGCGTGTTTTTTACTAAATCTGAGTAATCACAGAACAGAACATTTTAAATATCCTAGTGTTTATCAATGGGAATAACTGCCTATGGCTACTATTATTCACAATTACTAGTGATTTTCTACTTGCACCCTGTTATGCCCTTCACTTGCTAATTGCCATTTTTTACTATGGTATTGGAATATGCTGCTTGTTAAAACACAGCATGCTGAGTTAAATAATAGTGATTGCAGCTGTCCTCATCTTTATTAATATGAGGGAAGACAGAAGTGCCTTGAAAAGATACTGAAGTCTTCACAGCTCTGGCCTCACACCAGGGTTGGGTTTGGGTTTAAAATCTACAGTTTTGAACAGAATTTGCCATACCCTTTGGTTTCTTTGCAAGCTTCCAGAACTTGGTAACTACAGTCATGGTAAATGAAGCCAATTAGAAAATAGTCCTTACACAGTGCTTGCCTCCCAGGCAAGGTGTACCCATGGACAGAAGCAAACAGCCAGCAACACCTGAAACACCCAGCCCTCAATTACACAGTATCTTACTTCATACCAAAGCTGTGAATACAAATACTGAAAATATTCATGTGGCACATTTGTGCTTAACTTAAAAGATGTGTCCCATTCTATGCCTAAATTAAGATATAATCAGACCGAAATCTCGGCTAGGAGGTAACGAGGAACAATGTCTTAAACCAGCCCACGTCTGTATATAAGAGAGCACTCTCCGTTCTCTTTGTGCGTCACATCTAAATTAATTAGTTTAAGACACTGAAAAGAGGAATGGCCTTTTGTTCCCTAGGTCTTCTAAACAAGCATCCAGGAGGGTGCTGTGTTCAGACAGCCCAAGCCTGGAAGCAAGCACAAGCCGGTCATTGCAAACATCCATTATTAACCTCTGATATTAGACATGGGATGACAAATGATGTTCTTAATGGTCTGCTCTGAAATAGAAAACAGAGGCAGACAGTAAACTAGGAGAGGGGCTGGGTTAAAAAACCTGCCACGTGAATCAGGGAACCAGAAATCTGCATGAGAATGTCTGCCTGCCCCACATATGGTAACAGTAAGTGCTGTAGTACATTTCTGCACGGTACTCAGCAGACACGCCCAGGACTGCTTTGTTCATGATCCAAGCCAGGTCAGACCTAGGCTGGTTCTGAGCCAGAAGACATGCAGCTAGGCTGGAACTGGGCTGAGTCTAAAGTAAAAACATCCCTGTCCCTTACATTAGCACAACTCATTAACCTGGACCTACAGACAACTGTGGTTCAGATTGGGCTTCTGTCCACCTGATGTCCCAGCAGAGCCCCAAGGTGCCCAGAAGCCTCAATCCTGTGCCCCTCGCCTGCCACATTGCTGCCTCTGTGCAGCACTGGAGTAACTCTGACTTGACAATGATGAGATTAATTGCCAATAGAATTCAGTTAGAGTCCAAGAAGAAATAATCTAATTACTTTCTCTATTAATTACTTTCTCTGGTGATTATGATCACTGTTCTGGTGTACTTCTTAATGAAATTTAGCACACATTAACATTCTGCAGGGTCAGATACAGCTGCTAATTCTGTTTTGCATATGATGGGTTTTGCTCCTGGTAGGCTCAATCAGTTGTACTGAGCCACATTAATGCTGTTCTGTATGCTGGAATTAATAGAATTTTAAATGTAAACATAGTTCTTTATTTTTAAAGATCAACCTCAATCAATCATCCTTACCGATTTAATGCAAAAGCATAATGAAATTTAATGTTGTGTTGATCAGCCAGATCACAGGTAGGAAGCATTTCCAGTGTTTCTACCAGCTTCACCATAGCATCATAATCCTAGTATGAAATTAAAAAGAAGAAAAAAAAAAGAAAAAAAAAATGAAGTAGAAGACACTGAAAGCAGAGGAAAACATCACTAAGCTAAAATATAAAATAGACAGTTTCTCAGGTGACTGTTCCTAAAAGAGTCAGTGAAACAGCTACAAATGCTGTGTAAGGATAAACAGGGATTTTGTCTATTCATGTCAGCACTCGCCTCTTCCTCACCACAATGCCACTGCCCAAACTACTGAATGCCTCTACCCAGTCTGATTGATTACACTGCCAGCACCAGGAAGAAGAGCTGATGAGTCTGGCTCTTTCAGGCCTAATTAAGGACTTTTGATGAACGACATTTCATCAGGGCATTGCAAACTCAAGCACAGTTCACTCTGCAGTACAATCACCCATTTGTGCACTCACGCTGGTTTCTCAGAGGTAACCCACATCACATTGCTGAAGAGGCCAGTTTATTGACACCTCAAATGGCCTCACGTTACTTAATCTCTTTGGTAAAAACATGTTTAGAGATGAGTACGTTTCTCAAGGCAGACCTTTCCAAAGAATGTAAATGATCACCAGAGACAATCAAAATGAAGTTGGATAAAGTACTGCAGGAAAAAATGCATCTCAGAATGGAAAGTCAGATGATGTGGCCACCCACTGCTCTCACAACCCATTTATACTTATGAAATAAACAACTTAGCTCCTGATGGAAAAAAAAAAAATCTGTAGAGTCACTGGAACTGTATTTTAAAAGGGATGTCAAACACACAGACTGCGAGTTAGGAAAGACAGAATACAGGCCGTGTTTTAGCAAAAGCAGAACTTATTTAAAAAACAAAAATGAGAAAACAAAGTTGCACTTCTATTTTAAAAGAAAATTAATGTTTATTATAGTTCTCAGTTTGGGACTCTGGCCAATACAATGGTCACAACAAATGCATTTTCTTAATTTCTAAATACATCCGACTTTGGTGAGGAGGGAGGAAAGGGAAGACAGGGCAAAGCAATAATCTTGCTTTGGTGGGGAATTTTTTCTTTTTTATTTTTTTAAGGAGGTTAGAGATTACTAAAAACAACAGAAGAGACCTCATGAAGTCACCTAATCTGTGTATTTTGTTCACAGGCAAAATAAATAACAGTCTCTAGCCCGTTAAGTTGCTCAACAGACAAGTCCAACTGTTTAACAATGCAACAATTGGGCCAAGTGAGTGTCAGCTTTGACTCACTGTTTAAGGAACACTGCAGTACAGAAAAACAAACAAGAGCCAAAATCCCATGGTCAAATAATTGTCCTTAGTCTTTAGGCACATACCTGAATGTCTCTGTAAGAAAGCAGCAGGTTTATGACAATGTCAGAAGTCAGCACCTCAGTATTATCCATACGAAGCTTAATTCTGGCCAGCTCCTTAGCCAGTTCATCACCTTGGTACTTCTCTCTAGCTTTTCGAATGTCATTTAGCAGTGTTTCTTTATAATAGGTACTAAAGAAATAAAAGATAAATATATAGGAAGAAGACTGTTAGGTGTTTCTTAAGAAACATGCCTATATTTCTAATAAAAAATACTATTTCCTCAGAGTAAAGAGCACATCAAATGTTTCCAGATTTTCCATTAACTACTTATAAACATTCCACCTTGCCCCACCTCACACTATGGGGCTCACTATCAATATGTTTATAACCTGACTGCGAAGTAATTTTATTAACACAGGAAAACTGGGGCATTTCTTTGCCCCATTACTGACCATGACAGACGTGGTACTTTGTATCTGTATCATAAAGAAGGCAGCAATTGGGATAATGAAGTGACACAGAGAGAAAAGACCAGTGTGATGTAAAGGGGAGGTACATTATCATGAAAGGAGGAAAGAGGCTTTCAAACAAAGAAACTAAAACAGAAGCTAGCCACCACTGATTTAGTTGCAATGTCTTTGATTAACATAACGCACAATGTGGGCAGGATCTATGTAAGTGCATCTTATTTACACTAACATCAGTGTGCAATGCAACATCAGAGCTTTTGTAAAATAAAAAATTGTATATATATTAACAGTATGACAGATAGAAATGGCCTGGAAAAGCTCCTTAGGAGGAAGTTCTTCACAGAAAGAGTGACTGGGCATTGGAATGGGCTGCCCAGGGAGGTGGTGGAGTCACTATGTAAGAAAAGACTGGATGTGGCACTGAGTGCCATGATCTGGTTGAGACAGTGGTGTTCGGTAATAGGATAGACTCCATGACCTCAGAGGTCTTTTCCAACCTAACAGATTCTGTGACGTTTATCTGGAGCAGGCTATGGCATCTATAGTTCAGAAGTTAGCAGATGACAGGTACTCAAGTACATACAATTCCTTTCTTGTTTACAAGTGAGTTTTGCAAAGCACTCAACCTTGCTTAGCAAAAGCCCTACACATAGCAAAGCAAATTAAGCTCTCTAATACCATTATATCTCACATATAACATAAGAGATATGTTTATAATCAGAGCAGCAAGGTCACAATGAGCACTACTGGAAAGACCTCAATAGTTGCTTTATTTTCAGTGGAGATTTCCAGTCTCAGGTTTCTATCCAGCACTGCCTTCTACCCAGATAATGATAATTAGTCCTTCTTGTGCTAACCAAACCCAAGAGTAATACTGGCTAATACTTTTCAAAAGTAACCAAATGACTTAGGAATGAGAGTCTCATTTTCAAGAATGATGGAACACTTAACCTCTTCTAGTTTATTCATGTTTCTGGCAGGAATATGGTATCATCTAACTACATCTACCTCTTCATAGGGATTTAACACAACAGTGTCTAATTCTGCAGGTGTGGAAAAGCCTCTTTCAGGCCCTTCAGCCTGAAAATGGGAGAGGAAAGAGGTTTTACTGTAGGACTTCACAACACAATTATCAAACCAAAATATCCCACAGCCCTGGTTGTAACTGTAGGAGACAAAGCAGCTTTGAACAGCTGGAGCCAAGACAGGTGATCTCTCTTTCTCTCTCTTTCCTTCTCTTTCCCGTTCTTTCTCTCTTCCCTTTCACCCTAGCCCTTTATCCAAAACCCACTCCCATGTGCTTATACTAGGGAGGTCAGGGACTAACATACCAATTTCCATGCGAAGTGTGTAGTTTACTCATAGAACTTTGTAAGCTTTTGTGGACCCTCTGACTTGAGTCATTCCTTTCGACCACAAGCACCTAGGAATCTTGGGTGCTTCCCTTGTTTTCAGGTGGGATGTCACAGCAGGATCATCCATGGGATCCCAAGGGTGGGATCACCTGAGAAAAGGCGGTTTCTAGGCAAGACTTTCACTTGCGTGAGATGGCAATGGGGAAGCAGAAAGAAATCCGAGGGCCCTCATCGCTACCTTATGCTTCAGACACTAGGAAAACTGAAATCCAGAAGCTCAGTCTCTCCCAGTGTTTTCCAGAAATAGATACAAAACAAGACTAGCTGCAGAGTACACGGTGAACCATTCAGAAAGACAGACCTCCTTCTTCAGCTCCAATTCTCAGAACTCCAACAAGTCCCTTGAAGAAGCAACTAAACAATATCCCGCTTACTAGGTGATATCAAAAGGTTACTATTTAAAAATAAAACCAAACTATGAAAGTTACATTTGATTGCCCATTGCTGCCATATATATTTTTCATTTGGTGACAGAAAAGGACAGTGTTTGGCTTTGAGCTCTATGAAGAAGCTATGATCTTATCTCCTATTACAACCTTATGCACTGTAATTTAAACTTAAGCACTTTATCTTACCCATGGACTGCCTGTGCTTATTGGAAAGCAACCATAAATCAAATTCTAGCATAACATGGTTAGTTAACTGCAACAGCTGCAGGACAGGAACACAGAAACCAGTAAAGTTAACAGCTCCTTTTACCACTACATTAAATGCAGTGAAAAAATAAATCAAAAATCAATGCTACTAAAAATTCTGTATCTTTTTTTCCCATAAAATTAAAAAGAGAATAACAAAGGTTCTGGAAGTCCATGTGTTGTAACATTACCATGATGTAACATGAACATCCTTGAGAAGGCTGAGAAACTTGTCCGCCAGTGGGACACAAAGTGGCCCCAGGATATTGTCCCAGCTGGGCTGCATGTACTCAGAAGCTCTTCGCTGGGCATCACTTTCACAGCAAAAGTAGTCAGCACAAGGTGTGATGATGTATGGAATAAAATAATAGTTGCCACTGGAAGCCTAAAATACAAACAGGCAGAGTTTAGAAAACAAATTAAGCTGGAAATACATTTGTCCATTTCCAATATACACAGATTCTTTTGCCGTCAGAAAAAAAAAAACTAGAGTAGTGCTGGTGCACTGTGAAGTTTTAGTGCACTGTTTAACAAAAGATTTGCAAGCATTAAATTCAAGGAAATTTCTGTGGAAGAGTTAGAAGGGTAATGAATAAGGGTCCAGGTCTGTTAAGGGGCAATACAACAAAATTGTACTATTTTTTTTAATGTGATGTACAGGTCCTGATAGGGTCTGACAGTTACCAGCTAACCTGTTTCCAAATTTTTGGGCTCACTCTGTGCTAGGAAAGATATAATGCAGAGCTCCCCACAAAGAGAGAAATACAAAAACACAGGCACTGGAAGGACGTTGTAGAGATGTTTAGCCCAGAAGAGCCTACAAAACATCTGTTACATGCTACATCAAACACCAAATCAATCAAAATCCAAAACTTTGAAATGCTTTGCAATACATGCAGAATTCTAGAAGTAAACCCCAAAAAACCTTAATAGCCACATAAAATGTGTAAATATCACCAAGGTTCTGAAATGGAAAAGGACACAGGAAACACCCTTCAGAGTTCCAAATCAGCAAGTTCAGAGTGTTCAGCTCCTGAGAAACACCCCAAAAAACCAGACCACTGTGAATTTTTCTACAGCTAGTAGGAGCACCTGTATCCCACCTGAGCTACAACAATTCTTGGCTGTTTAGAAGAAAAGTGAACTTTACATTTCAGAGTAAATAGACAGGAGCACTGCAGCACAGAGCAGTATGAAACGTCTACCACAATCTGCTACCACTAAATGCCCTTCAACCCCCACCTTGGAGATATCAAGGCACTGAACATGTACAGCAAAACCATACCTTTCGTTTTTTCCTATTATCTAAGCCTGCAGAAAAGTCACAGCCATTTAAAGTTACCTTGAACAATGGGAGAATGCTGAGGTGATGAAAAGAATGATATGACAATGGCACATTTTAATTTGTATTAATAAACTGGACAAGATAAATAAACTGTTCACAGGAACTTAAAAATGTAGGCCATGTAGTTAATAAAAATACAGGCAAAATCCCCCTACCAATAAATGCTGTTGCTGATCTGAGTTTATGAAAATTTAGATTTTTAAATTATTTCTAGCAGATAAAGATCAAGTCACACTCCTTCTTTAAAAACCCCAAAGGACATTATCTCTCTTCCTAACAATATAGTTATCTGTTGGATTGTTATCTTTACCTCCTAACAGAAAATTCAGAAAAACTGCAAACGAAACCATCACTATGTTAAAACAATTTAGTCTCAGGTTTATTCAAATAAACAGTTTGGTGCAATACAAAAGCTGCTTGTGTATAAACTCTATTCTTAAATCTGTAACAACAAATTAGCTCTTTCAGTTATGTGGCCTTTCTAAAAGAGTCTTTCTTATCTTCCTTACGTAAAAAAACAGTCCATCTCCTTTTCTTATATTAACAAGAGTTAGAAATGGCTGAAAATACCACCCTTGCTTCTTCTCATCTACTCAGGATGCTGGTCTTTGACACCAAAAGCTAATAATGTTGAAAAATACTGTCTTGTCATACACCAACTACTGCTTTTTAAGATAATGAATAAATGGCTTACATATATATCTGAAGTAACATATACAGTAATTCTAGCTGCAAATATATATATAACCTATAAATCATTATTTAATTGTAACAGAATTAGAACTTTATATCGTATAAATCGGTTGATTTCAAGATTAATAGCTAACCTATTTTAATTGTCTGATTTTGAGAAATGTTTGTTACAAATTACAGCCAAGCAGACTAAAAAAATTAAAAAAGCTCTCAAAGCTCATCTTCCAGCAAATAACATATCCCAGTATGCTAGAAATGAAATTTCTGTGTTCAATCACAACATTATAAAATCTACCACAAAAGGGGACAAAATTTTAAGAACATTAAAAAAAACCCAACCCAGGAAACAATTGGAATTAAGTTGAGAGAGGGACCTGTTCTTCAGGGAAAATGGTCAAGGTCATGCCTTTGCTGAAGGGCTGAAAGAGTGAGGCACACATAGGCCATTTTTAGGCTCTAGGCAACACAGGGCAAATATAGAGTGAATTTTGTCTTAAATTACTCTTCTAAACATTTTTCTAAACTGATGACCTTAATAACAAACAGCTTTTTAAATTGTGCTGCTACAGTTATTCCAGTGCAACTGTCACTTTGTGACACAGATGCTATGCTAGAATTAAAGGTGATTTTTTCCAACTAAATAATGTTGAGTAAAATCTTTGCATTTTCAGAGCCAGACTAATAGAATAATTATTTTACTTGAGCCATGCTATTCCTTTTGCCTCTCACTCAACTATTAGGAGTATTAAGAGTGCTTACTCTACCTTACAAAACAGTTGGAAAGAAAACACAGGGTAACAGAAAATGAACTGCATTCGCTCATATAAGCCACAAACTCCTGAGTGTTCAGGGAGTTTAGTTCACCATTGTCTCAAGTATTATGGTTTTCACCACTGATTTCTGGGACATCACGTTCCTATCCATCTTGCAATACAGATGACTAATATATTATAAACTTCTAAAACATATTTCCTTTTCTAAAGTTGAATATATGTAGTATATTTATGTAAAGATTGTGAAGAGGGATTTATCACACGACAAACATTTTAAATTTCAGGGATCTAGATTGCAAGGACCAAGTACTCCAATCACCTTGAAGAAAAGACCCTGCCAAGCACTACCCTTAAATTATCCTTATACATTTTTACAAGTCCAGAAACACAGTAAAAGTATGGCATATCTATTCAACAGAAAGCAGATTTAAAGTGATACATACTTTGCCTATTAGATTACCACTGTGGTACTCAGGAGGTACTTGAACCCGAAGAAAAGCTTTGAGGTTGGCAACCTACTCCAAATTGAAGTAAAACAACAAAGAGGAAAACACCACCACAAAACACCGGAAGGATCAAAAAGACAGACATGAAACATGAATAAAGAAATAATTAAAGAAAGAAACAACAGAAAGTGAATACAGATATCTACAGCAATGTTGTATTTACAAGGCCAAGAAAACAAGCCAATACTTTGTCACACAGAATATAAGATTTCTCCTATCTATATACATTATATGTCTACACATCTCCTTGTGCCATAGTTAAGATGCTGTCAATTCTTACTTTTATGAATCTGTCAGATTCATTACCTGATTAGTTAACTATATTCCAATCACTATAGATTGTTTGAGATAGTAATATTTCTATAAAAACTGACTTTCATAAATAAACTTTAAAAGCCTTAGTTTTCATTACCAAAAGTAACAGTGGCATATTATGCAATTAGAAGCATTAAAGGTAGCACGTACTGGGTTACCCATTGCTTTGCACTATTTTACACCCAAAAGGAAAAATTACCATGTTTAAATTTCCTACTCATTCATTCTGTGACCTTTTACAATCTCTTTTAACACTTCTGCTACCTCAGGCCATTTTAGAATTAAATCATTAAAAGACCGTACCATATAAACTTTTACACACTGTAAAAATAATCAGAAAATAAAAAATAGACAGCTACTCTGCAATAATACTTCTTTGGATTATTAAATTCATATAATGTAATCATACTTCATAGTCTTGGCTCTCATTTCAATCCATTGGGGCTACTTAGCTGGAGAATATGAATCCAAGGGCCAAAATTTTTCTTTAGTTTTCTTAAATGTTCATTGCCTTGAAACAGTATATACAGTTTAATGTATACAGCTACTGAAACCCTGAAGACAGTTTCTGCCAATTACAATGAAGAGTGTGTTTTTAACACAAAAATTCCTTGTGGCAAGTATAAATTGAAATCCAGTTCCTTTTAGATCAAGCAGAATTTTTGCTAATGACTCCTCCACGGCGCAGACATTATTCTCTGCTTACTGTAAGAGCTGCTACAGGATTTAATGAAAAATAACCATTTAAATCTCTGAAAATACTTCATCAGGCCCACAGGCCTAAGTACACTATAATAAACCTTTTGGTTTAATAGCCAGCCTATTTTCCTTTAAATACCTTCCCTGAACATAATTAACAGGGTTATTCAAATTTCTTCAGGCATACCATCAACTAAAGAAAAATTAACTATTAAGTTTTTCTCCTTATGTTCTGTGCTTGCTATAATAATTTTTCCAGAGTAGAAAGTTCTAGTTTGTATTTTCAATGCCTCATTCAAACAAATTGAATGTATCAAAGCATGCATTCCAAGTTATATGCAACCAATGCTAAAGCTATTGCCAGAAGGACTGTATGTTTTGCTTCCCGATTCAAGCAATTTTTTAAAATACCCTTGTGCACCTTTTCCTTCACTCAGTCTGGAACTTTTTATATTCATCATTCCTTAAAATCCTGTAGAAGGAGATGAAGTTTCCTTTCTAAAAAAAATAAAATATCAAGTATGGCAATAAAATGTTTCATCAAAATAGAATAACTTTCCCATGGATTTTGTCCATTACATTGGTTTTGGGAAAAATTATTTTTTAACCATTTTTTTTGCATTGGAAAATCCTTGAAATTTAATTTCTCCAGTAAACCAATGTTTATCTCACATCTAAAGAAACTCCAAAGCACAAGCCTATTTTCCATAGAAAACCTTTTTTCCCTCTACCCTATAATCCATTTTTCCATAATGGCAGAGGAAAATACCTGATCTGCAAGACTGCATATTTGCCATTTATTTTAGTGATAATAATTTTGACAGAAAATAGGAAGCTGTGCAATCCTTAGTAACATCAACAGAAAATAGTTCTCAAAGCTCAGATGAGCTCTACAGAAGGAAATCCAACTCCTGGGACACAGAATCTTGACCTTGAATTTCATGCCAGGGAATTCTATCTTGGGAACTCAATTCCCATAGTCAATAATTCTTTCCTTTCGCATCCAAGTATGTAATGAATTATCAATACAAAATTTTAATTGCTTGTTTGGGGGAGTGAAGTAGAACTGAGTCATAATCCCCATTTTATCTTGTCCCTGAAATCTTCATGAGAGGGAGGGAGGCAGGAAAGAAGGCAGGAAGTCCTCCCACTATCACACTCTTTTTCCAGACAGTAAGCTATTAAATCTCTCAGACTCTCACCACTGCAGCATGCTGCTGCATAATTTTCACTCTCAGGTCAGCTGCACTCAGGCCAAATCTTAAATAAATTGTTGACCTTTTCTTTTTCTATGCATTGTTCTCAGCCTTACGTACAGTTCTTGCTCTTGCCTCCTCCTCAATGCTGAATTAATGTTTTCTTTACATGGAAAACATCCATTCTCTTCAAGGCTTACTTGTAATACACAAAAGTAAACCACTCCAGATGACACACTAGACATTCCCCTTCTCTGCATCTTTAGCATGGATCCACATCTGTTCTACACTAAGATCTTTTTGCACCTTTGTAGATGACTTGAGATTTGCAGGATAAATAGCAAAGGTAAGGGCAGGCAAACCTCAGAGAAAGCTCCAGGCTACAGAAGCCAGCCCAGAAACTTTCACTCTTGCTGCTGGAACAAAGATGTGCTGTGCCTCACAACAATATCTGCTGTTCCCCTTTCCTTACCAAACATGCAGAGGCATGGACACAGAGCTTGTAAAACACCCAGGACTTCTCCAGCAATGATATTCCTGTGGTTACCACTGGCTTGGAGCAAGGCTTAGCAGACTGAGTATCTATCCTCCTTTCAGCATGCCTCCAGCCCCTGATAAAGAGTGCATTTAAGCTCCACAATTACGGCAGAGGCATACCCACACTTTTCAATCAGAAAAAATCAAAGCCCTAGTACAGGGGTATTAACGACTGCATCTAATATTCAGCATCTAAACTGAAATGGTTACCAAACTAAATACTTGACTGGACCCAACAAATTACACCAATTCTGTACCTACTTGATGAGCACAGCAACCCCCATTAGCAATTAACTTCAAACACGATGTTGCCTATATGGTCGTAAAATATTAAACCAAGCAATGAAGCAGTGGCACCATATTGGGGCAGTGGTAAACTGCAAACCTCTTGTGACAAATTAGTGGATCTGAAAGGAGGGGAAAGCAATTGTCTATCTGAAGTAAAATTCAGCTTAGAAAGACATATATTAAACCTATTAACTATTCAGCTTGCTAATGAGTTTGTTCTGATTTCTGATTAAAATAAAAATATGAACAACTTCAATTAACACAAAAGGGTCAGGAATC
The DNA here is from genome assembly GCA_035583185.1 of Anabacerthia variegaticeps. Lineage (NCBI taxonomy): Eukaryota > Metazoa > Chordata > Aves > Passeriformes > Furnariidae > Anabacerthia > Anabacerthia variegaticeps. The sequence goes on from JAWWEW010000001.1 coordinate 102,477,837, forward strand.
CATACTTGGTATTAAAAGTCATTCATTTTTTTCCTCACTTTATTTTATTCACAATGGTTTTCTTAATTTAAGCACTTGAAGAAAGTCGGTTAGTCAATCCCTCTTTTTTAAAGGAGGGATCAGGATCCTAGTTTAGGGATATCTGCCTTTCCCTTTTGCTAGCCACATGGTGTTTACAGGTCCAATACCATGTCCTGCTGTAGCAACCATGTCACTAGAATCAACGGCATGGGGGTTTAGGTTGGATATCAGGAAAGTTTTTCACCCAGAGGGTGTTTGGGCACCGAACAGGCTCCCCAGGGCAGTGGTCACAGCACCTAGTCTGACAGAGTTCAAGAAGTGTTTGGACAACACTCTGAGGCACATGGTGTGACTCTTGGGAATGTGCCATGGAGGGCCAGGAGTTGGACTCGATGATCCTTATCGGTCCCTTCCAACTCAGAATATTCTGTGATTCTATCTTTTCTTCTCTTCAGTGTGAGGGTAAATACCTCCCTTTGTGGAGAAATAACCTGCCAAAATAAAAGACTGCACCCTGCCAATCTGATTGCACTAGGCCTGAACTTGTCACCATCTCCTTTGCCTTTACTCCATTTCTGGAATTACCACCAAATGGCTCAGGCACAATTCTCCCTCTTGCTCTGGAGGGGAAAACCCTTCCACTTGAAATTTCGATCACCCACCAGCTGATGGATAATAGCATTCACAAGCAAATCTGTCTCATTCTAAGGCCCCTTCACAGAGCTACAGGTCAGTAAATGCAGCTCCCGCCACACAGGTCAAACTAGTTCAAAGATCACCAGACAGCCAGGAAGGATGACCTGCATTTACATGTGCTAAACCTGATCTATTTTTAGCCTATATCCAGTGCTGTGGCCAAGTACAAACAGCAGCTCAAAATAAACTGCTGTGACTAATGCATTATTTCTTCTAGTTCTCTTAAATTATTATCAGACTCCACAACCATTTTATTATTTTAGTCCTGCTCAATGCTGTTCAGAAGAAAATAAAAGTATATGGTGAATGGGGGAAAACAGAAAGGATAAATGGAACTTTAAAGAGTTTTGCAAATTCGACAGTCCTCAAAAATAAACAATATAGAGGAATTAATGAAAATAACCACTGACGTGACGTCAAGTATGACAAAATATACAACTGTATACAATACTGTGACATTTTAAAAAGCCTGAAGTAACACCTACATTCTGTCGTATTTCAGACTTACTTGTTTGGTTTTACTTGCATTAGGTGTAAGAATATTTTTCCTTTGGGAAATAAGCTTTTGCATTTCTTAGTACATCTGTGAATTTGTAAGGAAGAGGATGGGTATACAGTAGTCAAAGCTGCCTGAGATACACAAGTAAGTCCCACTAAGGCATCACACACACATATACAATGGCACAAATAAATGAAAGTGGTAAAGGGATAAAGAGGCTTTGAATGTCTGCGTTTATATTTTGATCTGTCAACCTACATATAAAACATATATCTACATCTTTCTAGAACTTAAACTGGTAAAGAAAAGTAATTTTTAAAGCTAGTTTTACTTTAGAAAGCCAGCCAACAAGATTTCAGTAGGCTGACTTGTATATAAAGAAAACAACTTTCTTCAATCATGCAGAGCATATATACATTTAGCAGCTTTGTTATTTGAGTTACTTCAAGTCTAGTATCTTAATTTTATATTTTAAAATGAATGTGGATTTAATACTTACTGTGTTTTTCTGAGACACCATATCCTGTGGAGGAAAAAAAAAGAAATAATGGAAATGTTAATTTGTTTTTACTGGGAATTAATATTGCCAATAAAAATCACTGAGATAGATATATATATA
>JAWWEW010000001.1:102479771-102555491 GCA_035583185.1 Anabacerthia variegaticeps
AAATAATGGAAATGTTAATTTGTTTTTACTGGGAATTAATATTGCCAATAAAAATCACTGAGATAGATATATATATATAGATATAGATAGACAGATAGATAGATAGATACAGAGATGTGGTGTTCACAGCACAACCCAGACTTTCTGCCACAGCAAATTCCCAGTAAAGGGATAAAACAACATCAAGGAAAGTCTTAATAGTTCAGGCTAGGAAAAAAATTAACAATTCAGCAAAGAAACCTATTTATAGGAGTGCTCAGAAGATAAAATTGTACTTGCCAGTAACTGGAGTTTGCCAGACTGGGCTCATCATTTGTGAGACAAAAAGCATTCAAAGCTGGAGGGGTTTTCTCTCTGAAAGCATATCCTTCAGATACCTAAGCCCCTTTTCTACCCAGACTGGCCCAGACCAATGCATTCCTCCTACACCTTAATTCTTCTCACCCCAGAATCTAAAGAGAGATGTTGAAACTGAAGTAGATGATAAACTAATGGACATGTAAACCAGACCTCAAAGATTTCCAGTTGCTGGTAAGTAACCTTCTCTTCCTGTTAGTGCTGGATTACATGTCCAGTGAGAACTGCTTGGTCAAACTAAAGAGATCGTCAGGTAGGCCATGCTACAAATATTAGACAAATACTTGTTTCCAAGCAAGGTTATCAATACAATTTAATTCAATGTTCTCTGAAAACATAAGATGATTCTGCTTAGCAACTTCACATCTGACAGCCTGAAATACCCTGCATAGAGATGATCACACCCATGCACCCATTTCCTCAACAACAGAAAAAACGTCAGGGGTCCCCTAAGAGACTTAGTTCTGCAAATATGACTCTCTTGACTTTCAGATTACATATTCTTTTACATCCTCGGAACCAGGTTGTTTTGGAAAGACCACTGGTGAAACTGAAGAGACAACTCTTGGGACAATTTCAGGATGAGTTACAAGAGATAAGCTATGTAAGTCAGGCTGCCTGAACTTCACAGATCTTCAGTAGAAGTAACAGCAGATGTAAGTACTGCCTTTATAACACCTAGGCTAATCACTCTTAAGAGGTGTGCACAGCAACCCAGATCCAAGCAAAGTAATACATTCCTGAAGGGAAGCAAAAAAATCCTGACCAAATTAGCCATAAACAAAAATACAGAATTACTCATTAACTTAAACTCTTTAAGCCCAATAAAATACTTCAGAAAAAAGTGATGGAAGGCTCAGACATATGAAATATCATATATCTGAAAATTAATGTCTAGCAAGCTAAGCAAATATCTCCCATAGAGCTTAACCTACTGTAGTTAAAGATCTTCCTCAGCAGGGAGAAATTAACTCTTTTGGAACTATCCAGCACCTATGCTGTGAAATGTATCAACTGTTCTTTGCTGAAATACCCCAAGAACAATCCCTGCCTACCTCCTGAAGTATTCCTAAGAAGGGTGCATTAGCATATTTGAAAGCTGTCCAATATTGAACTGGGGCTCAGCTGCAGAAGAAATACCAAGGACAACAGGGTACAACTGAACCCTGAACCAGTGCCCTGCTTAAACTACTCTAGCACTTGATACAGAGGATCTCTTCTCCTTGGCTCCTACTAAATACTTGGTACTACTAAACAGTTAAATCAAGCCTTATGATCCTACAGTAAGACATGCTAGGGACCTATGTAGGCCAAGGAGGTCATGTAAACAACAGGGAGATGAGAAAGATGTCAGTGCCACTGACAGAGTTCCTCGAAGAACAGAGATGAAGGCAGACAATAGTTTTTTCTAGCCTTAAGTGACCCAGTCATGTTCCAGTGTTCCCAGCTCACCAGACTTGAGCTTTACATCCTTAGAAAAAAAGCCTTACAACTGACAGTGCAAAGACTTGCAAGTTCTGACAACAATCAATCTGAAAATTCATCCGTGGCTAGATGTAATCCTGGAGATCATTCAGCACTCCAGTTATGGAGCAGGTGCTCAAGTATGTGCTTGGCACAAAGTGCAGAAATTAAAGCTGCCCTCGTTGGACAGAGAAAAACAAATGACCACCCCATGCTTCCCAAACTTTGGCACATCCTTGGGAGAACCAGGCTGATCAGAACCTCTGAGTGACAGCATAAAAGAAAACTAAAAATGTGTTGATGAAAAATAAAGAAATATTTCACTGCAGTCAGGTGCATTACCAGTACAGGATGAAAAGCTGTGTGCCTACTCACCCAGATTAGCAGGGAGGAAAGGAGGACATGCCACTATACCTTAGCACATATCCACATGGATAACCTCTTTGAGTAAGGAGTGTGAGAGGCTCCAAATCTTAAGCTCTTGTGATTCCAGGTCACATGGAATGTGAATGGATATGTGTACCACCATATGAAGAAAGCAAGTATGGGATAGGAAACACATGAGAGTCAAATCAATGACATTGAGAACAGAAAAGGAGAAGCTGCAACAAAACAGCTTTTCTGGGGAAAAAAAGAGGGAGACATAAAAAATTAAGATGAAACTTAATATTCTTATAGGATTGAGAGAGATTGGAGAATTCCAAAAAGGATTTTTGGACAGTGATGGTGTGAAAAAAAGCAAAGCAGCAAGGGGCAATAACTCAAAATAAGAAAAATAATAACAAAGCATGAGCAATGCTGCCCTCAGTGAAGGTAACAAGAAGATGGATGATATTAAAAGCAGCAACAGATGATAAAGAGGATAAAAGACTAAATGTGATTTAAAATAAAGAGAACTGGCATTGAGAATGGCAGAGACATCCACAATATAGGACTTGCACCCCAAACAGTGATTTCAAGACTTAAGTGTACAGCATGTATTATCCTACTATAAAAATGAACAACAGCCCTATAAAACATTTGGTGAGGATTTCTTTTTTTTATTGTCAAAAAGCAATAAAAAGCAGACTCCTGTAGTTTCAGCTGCTCAGTACCTAGGGAATATAAACCCCATCCGATAGAAGTGCTTCAATAACAGGAGTAGGTTGCAATACAGCCCTTGTTCAAGCGTCCTTATTATACAGACCATAACTTTTTTTTCACATGTACTCTAACTAAAAGAGGGAAAGGAGGGAAAAATTCAGATCTACACTCTCACTGCCAAGTCTAACCATCAAAATCAGTACCACACTATGGATCTTTTCTTACAGAAAGGCTTTTATATATCATTCTAATTATTACTATTTTTGCTAGCAACTCTTTTTTTCAGCATGATTTTGTTACGTAGGTATCAGGAAATCAAATTCCATGGAAGTTTCACAAACACACAAACACTTGTAGATTCAAGTATTTAAAGATATTTCTGAAATGAAGCAGATTTTGAAGAGAGAATCTTACTTTGAGAGACTGAGCAGTGTCAGCATCAGTGTCATGGTAAAGTATAACATTATTAGCCATGTCAAAGCTTTCACGCACGCCAAGGTGGTAGAACAGTGATGGTTGCTTGGAAATATCACTCATGTCCACAACTGCAACATCTGAAATGAGAGAAGTGGAAAAGAAAATGCTAAAAAAATAAAAAACTTGAAACCAATTTTTTTCTTACACAGGATTTAAAATGAATCCTGAAATTAAACATACATTTGGAAAGACAAAATCAATATATTCAAGTAAGGATTGTTTTCTCATGGTAAATTTTAAGATGAGAAAAGTAAATTTTACCATTCATATAAAAGACATGAACCTACTCATTAAATTATCACAGAGTACAGTAACTGGGAGGCACAATTTATGAATCCTGCTTGAGGTTTTGAAATTACTGCATCAGGAATGGCTTGGGAGAAGGAGCAGTTTTGCACTTGCTCTCTGGTCTAGGCCTGACAGTCTGAACACCCAACAGCACTGAAAGCTTCAGATGTTCAGGTGGAACTTCTAAGAATAATAATGTAGCAGAAAATTAGGGAAAACTGTCAGACCAAGTTTATCTTGAGAGGCTAAGGTTTGGAGAATGGGAAATCTCCTAAACAGCAGAAAAAGAAATGACACTGAAAGTTGACTCTTAAAAGCTATAGGCAAGATGTTGAAGATGGGGGGTGCAGGAAGGAATTCAACCACAAGTATCCAGAGCAAGACTTCTACTGCTCTTGGTTAGTGTTTCACTCAGAAATGGAAGTAAAATTTTACATCAGTGGAAGATGAGCTATATAGAGAGTAAAAGATAAACACCCCATTTTATGTAGAACAGCTGAGACACATATAAGAGATTCTGAGCTCACCATTTTGTTCTCATATAAACCTAAAGGTCAGTAGAGAGAGACGGGGTAACTGGAGAAGACAACACCCAACACTGAGTTTTTGCTCCTTGATCCTTACATCCTACATGCTACCCAAGAAAATTTTGCTTTAAAGCTTTGTAAAGGTCTGTATCTGTATGTCTGTCTCCTTCCATGACTATGGGATAGACAGATGAATTTAAATCCAAGTATTCACAAGACTAGAGCCTTGGCATTGAAACCACAGGGTAGACTGAGGTTCAAAACAGGCTGCAGAGACTCAGTGTAGCTGGGCAGCTCTGAAGGGGTACAGACAGTGTCTGTACCTATGGGGAAAGACAGAGAAGAGTATGTTGCTAGCAAACAAGAAATCTAAAAGCAAGTCTAATGGCTCAGACCCAAATGCAGCAGCCAGTTAACCTTGGCACCACCAAGGTTACACACTACAAGAATCAATATTCCATACTTAGTATGCAAGTTCTTGGAAAAACCTGCAATGAATATACACTCCTGGACAATTCCCTCAGGCTATTCCAACATACCACACTGGGGCCAGCCAGTCCCTCTGGTTACTGTGAGACTCCTGTTAGAGCACAAGGAACATTTTGATTCCAAAGATCTGCTTTAAGACCAAAACATCAACGCCCAAGAGCAAAAAAAAAAATACAACTAAACAACCAAAATAAAACCCAAAAACCAAACCCAAAAAAAACCCCAAAAGATCCCAAACCCAACAAAACACAAACCAATCCAAACGCACCTTTCTCCCCACCAAAGAAACAAAACCCCAACACAAAGACATGACATGAAAAAATCCTCTCATTCCTATGGAACCTCAAATCCCGCACCATCTACTGATGATCTTTCTAGTTCCTGTTCAGCCAGCTCTCTACAGCATGCACAAAATTCTTAGTGCATTGCACACCGTAGGGTCACATAAACTGAGAGAGCCTGAAGAAGTAAAGCCCAGCCCCATAAACACAACCAAAATTACCCCAATATTACAAAATCATTTTGAAAACATAACTGATTTATAAAACAAAAGTTAAGAGAACTAACAAGCAGACAGAGAATCAAATACCACCTAGGGAAAAAATTAAGAGCTTGTATAGTTTGCAGTGCTTGTATAAATTGTTTCTGTGGAACCAGAGTGCTGTGAAATCAAAATCACCATCCTGGTAGGAGAATTCAGACAAGAGGTTCATACAGTATACAGATACTGCATTTTATAATACAACGTGTGCAATGATTTGTAACAGAGCTCATTGAAACAAGGCTATGCACAGTTCACTGCCACATCTCCTCTGCAACTGAAATTTGTCTTCTGTTGACTGCTGCTCTGTAACAATGTAAGTGGTGTCAAAACCACATCAAACAGACATAAAACCAGAAGTGAGCACCTGCATTAAAAAGCATGATTATTCATCACTTGGATATTAAGTTACACTGATAAAAGAAGAGGTATGAGATCGCATTTTTCTTGTTTATTCACACCTCACAAACACAGATGTGAATAAGATAAAATACAAGAAAAATAAAACAAATTGAAGACTAGCAGAGATGAAGATGGTATCACAAAAATATGCATACCAGTGAAAAAAAGCCCCAGGAAGATAACTGAGTGGATTCAGTCTGGTCATGGGAATCAAGGGATGACACAGAAGCAAATGACAGCAGACAGAAGCAGAGCATCAGAAGTGCTTGTGCCTGTGGGCTAGGGCAGATGAGAAGCTGCATTCCCACAGAGCTCTCCAAGCTCTCCAGCAGTAACAGCAGCAGGCTTGGAGCAGGGAGGAAAGAAATCTCTTACAAACTAGCTTTACTAACGTGCTAATGAAATGTAGCTTGAGTCCAGTGGGCCCAAAAATAATGCAGATTTGCATGGAGAAGACATGGCCAACATTAAACACTTATTAAAGAAGCAGAACCCCAGGAGGTATCAAGTGCAAAGAGTGCCAGAGCACAGTGCTCAGGGTCACTGGTTGCTGGGTCTAAGCACGTGTCCCAGCACCACTGCTTCCAGGGCCACATCTCTCTGCTTGGTGTAAGGCAGCTTTGTGAATAGTTCAATGAACAAAGCTAATACATGACACCACAAATTTTTCAGTTGTCTTTTATTTTTCTCATGATTTATGCTAAAATTTTTCATTTACAGTTCTTTAAAGACAGACACGGGGCCCTGTACTTCAACCATGTATTTAGTATGACTGACAAGAGAGAAATAAGAATTCCCTTTAACTTCCTGAGATACATAAAAGGAAATATTACAGCACTGGTATCTGCTTTGAAAATCTTGATTTATGAATAGATAGAGACTTCATCCTCAGCTCCCATCCTCCATAACAGGAGAGTCTGTTCAGCCAAATATACTTCCAGACCTCCCTTTCCAGATTTAGTTCAACCTCCTCCATTAGACAACTATGAAGCAAAAGCTAATGCAAACTTTTACCAAATCTAAAAATGCAGGAGAAATTTCATGTAATAATGAAACATTTCACGCATATGGTTCTCTAAGTTCAGAAGGAAAGAGAGCAGGGGAAGGCACAGCCTCTCTGTAAAGAAAGGCTTCCAAGTGAAGCCCAAAGATCTACACAATGCATCCACCAAAGGTGGGGATGTGCTCAATGTTGCATGTGATCAATTTCGGATGATTTGGAACGGAACATTTAAACTCACTGCTTCTTTTCTGCAGCACCAACTCATGTTCAAAAGAACATACCCATAAAAATGTGTCCCTTATTTCTTCTTAAGCATAACGTATTTTCAACTCTTTTTGTTCTCTCATAGTTGTACATAAAACTATTTTTGTTCTGAAAATAGTTATTTTTTGTCACAAACCCCCAAAGTGATCTCACTTTAGTAAGTATCTGCAGTTCATTTGTCTAGGTTTTGCTTGTTTCCATTGTAAAATGATTATGCTATGCATGTACTTACAGCATATTAAGGCAATTGATCAATATTACTAGTACAATCTTGATTAGGTCATTGCATTGTTGCAGCTAATGACACATAAATAATTTCTTATCCTACAGTGTACATATTAACACTAGTGTGTCTTAAGAGACCAAACAGGGAAGAGATAAATAACTATGACAACTGAAATGAAGATTAGAGATCATTAATTGTGGTAAAACAGACTATGAAACTAATAAATAATTCAACAGAAAAAAACACTATTACACAGGTTAAAACCATGGGACTTATCTCTCTGAAATGCATCTGAAGGCATCATATAATTTAATTATCCAAGCAAATCACAAATCTTTTTATGATTTATGGCATTGTTAGCAAAACCAAAAGGACAAGTTTGGCACCAGGTCTTGGGATCGGTAAGTTAAAAAGCAGTAAACAAGAGAAAATTAATAAACAGCCTGAAATATGTTTAAAGTTAAATGGAATCTAGGAAGCCTAACAGAAGAAATTCAAAAAAAGTCTGTACTGCCTTCAAGTTCTAATCTAAGACTCACTTCCATCCAGCCTTATCCATGATTCTACTATTACGGATTCATTATTTTTTAGCATTTGGAACCTCTCTATACATAAAGAGATTTTTAAAAAAATCTCAAAACTTAACATGATAACAGAAATCTTTTTGGAGGAAAATGCAGAACTCTGCTCCCTGTTAGCCTAGCATCCTGTAAATTACAAACCTTCAGATTAATATTGCTTCAGATTATTGGCTATTTGCATCAGTGTCCTTCATAGTTAAGTAAGTAAACAAGTGTGTTATTCCTTGAAATCCACTGGAGGAAACTGTTAAGTTCTTCAAAAGAACAACAATGTTCCTAAAGAAAAAGAAATAAAAAATCCTTAACTTCAGAATGCATATTCATTTTAAATCCTTAACTTCCGGATGCATATTCATTTTCTTTTCTGCATGGTCCTTTAAAGGAGACAATATCAAATTTTTCCTAGGGAAAACATTATGTAAAATCTGGTGGCCTTGAAAACCAGGAGCCCTTTGCATCTTTCACTTAAGTTAAAACAAAAGGTACATGACTCTCAGCTTTGAGATACCCAGAAATTGGGGGAGGGAATAGCTCAAGGCAACAAAGCATATTAATAGTAACTACCAACAGAATTACTGAAGTAATATTTCAGCACAGTTTGTTATACCAGCAAATTGTCAATGCCTTCCACTGGATCCTAAGCACAAGCCAATGTTAACGTAAAACTACTGCCAGCATTTCATGATGCTATTACAGCTCTCATAATGAATCGAGTTTTATTAAAGCCTTACAGCTCTAAAATCATGTTATTCTGTAAAAGTCTTACTATTTTTCTTACAAAAAATATTTTTCCAAAAATACAAAATTAGAATCAAAGTTGCCTTAGAAGCTAAAACACCCGTGAGACATAAAGATGCAACTTTTTCTTTCTAAATTTAGGAATTTCTGGTATTTCAATTCAACCTCTTCAAGTTTGCACTATGAACTATGCTAACCTCACTGGTTTGCTACAGGGCCAGAATTGGTCAGAAAAATAAAAAACATCTATGCAGGAATAATTTATCCTGCAATACAGACCTGCATATATTATAATCACATCAAATAGCATTTTAAAAACCGTTTACTCTATTTCAGATTAAGCTTAATTTCTTGTAGATTAAAACCAAGCGCTGCACTTCTGTATAAATACTAAAATTAAAATTAACTGTTACAGTTCAGAAATTGCTTACAAAACACCCATAAGGAAGGTTGTTCTTACAAGCTGTAATCAACTTTTGCACAAGAATTCAGCTGTGGCTGGAGTTTGACTACAAGTTTCAGTGTACTCCCTACTTCAGAAAAGGAAACAAGCACGCAAACTGGATGTCTGAAAGTTTTTGATGTAGTGAGGGCACTTCCTTTGCAAAGGATGTTTAGTTCACAGGCCAAAGGAAGCGACTCAAAGAACAGGAAATTTAAGAATTAAATTGGGTATGAATTGTCATATTAATCTGGGAAAAAAGATTTCTTTCTGTTCACATACAGAAAAAAAAGTGACATTTTCAGATTTTATAAATGACATCTATCACAAAGTGGAGAAAGGAGGCATATTTAATACTGGCCAAATAATTTTTAATTCACTATTTTAAATCTTTTATTATCTTAAGAAGACAATAGAGAGACTTTGATTCCAACTCTAGTATATTATCCATACACACACAATCTGACTAGAAAAATGAAGTAAAATCTTAACTTAGATATATCTTACTTTTGACAGCTCCAATGGACTTGTTTAGTGCCTTAGGAGTTCTGAGAACCTGGGTATCAAATGGCAAATATTCTGAAATGTGCTTTTCCATGGTTTCCTGTTTGCTCAGGAAAACAGAAGAACTGTTGCAAAGTGGCAATTTCAGACCTGTGCTGTTTCACCAAAAGCATCTCACTTGTGTCCTCAGACTGAGCTTGTCATTTGCCTATAACTGAGTTGTGGCTTTAATCTTAACTTTCTCTGCCACAGGTTTTATGTTACAAAATGATCTATTGGTCAGAAAGGCCACCACACATCGACATGTATTGACTCTGCTCCTCTCATCCAGAAAAATGGAAGGCAACCAAAAAAGTGCTGAACAACTGGGAACCTGATAAAAGCCAACAAACCATAAACCACAAACACAAGGGGAAAAGTCAGACCTTTCCTTTGCATTTCCTTCTTCCTGCGTGTCAAACCTTGCTCGGGAAAGCAGTTTCACATCCTTTCCTGTCACAGTATTAACTGAGCAGAAGCAGCATTCTTGGCTAAGAAAGTCAGCTGTTAAATAACTGTCCTGAAAGGACCAGGCAAATCAAGAGCCCTACTATTCCTAGGAAACTGAAAAACTAATTTTTCAGATGAGTCTTTCCACTATCCAGAAGGATTACTAACTGCAGCAACTTGAATGATTGCTTTGCTCCACTTAACACACAACACATCAAAACTGGCAGTGTCCCACCTCCAGAGACAAATCTGGGAACAGCTGTGTTGAGCAAAGTGGTCCAACTGGCCTTTGTGTGGGAAGCAGACACATCCATGTAGAGGAGGAGGAGGAGGAGGAGGAACAGCTGACACCCAAATCTGTTTCTGCCCACAGAATTTGGATGCATGTTAGAATATCCTTTCCTGTGGCCCAGAAAGGCAGCTTCTCCTTCCTACGCACCTAGAAAGTCTGGAGCACTCAAACTCAACCCTCCCAGCTCCCAAGGCAAAAAGCTGAAATACAGCAGATTTTAAATTAGCAGAATTATTAAAAATAATGAAGTAAAATTGTAGCCTGGATTGTAGCCTGAAAGAGGAGGTAGGGAAGCTGGTACACTTGTTTTCCATGTATAGATCACAAAAACGCTTCAAACTGCTTCCAAACCACTCAAACCACTGGAAGAACCCCCAGTGGCCTGAAATGGCACAGCAAGGAGCCCTTTTCAGACAGCCATCCTATAGGTAATGAAATGTGAAATCCTAAGAAGCAGCCAAGAGAATAATCCAGTGTAGAAGAAACAGAGACACAACTAGCTGGATTGAAACTAGTAATGAATGCAACCAGCACAGCAACACAGAGCCTGACAGCATTTTAAGGTAGACAAGGAATACAAAAAACAAATTTTATTTTAAATATTTACTCAGCTCATAATCAAGAAAGAAACTTCTTCTTTGTGAGATAAGATTCTCTCCTGTAACCTTTTGTCCTTTTGATTTCAAATACTAGCTTTGGCAACCTTTGGAAATTTTAGGCTTGGGCTCTCCTAGTAATGTATGACATTATAACATTCACTGGCAAACCTCATCCAGCAAAATCAACCCTCAGCATAGAGTGAAAATCAGACAGCCATCCAAAACAAGGGGACAGACAAGACTGAGGGGCCAATAGCTCCTCTCTGGCTTTCATAAATCTGTACCAAAACCCATCTCATACAAAAAACTCCCCAACATTACTGCCATTAATCATGTTAGTGCTATGGTGTTACTTTACAGTTGTACTCAGATACTGACTGCATCTTTCATCTGTCCTCTGGTACATGGAACACACACTAAGAATAGAACCAGAACATGTTTTTCATGCTTCAGTGGCACTTATTGCAACTCAGGAGAAACCAGTAAATAAAACTTCTCATTTTTCTAAACTGTGACAAATATTTGTGCCATATTTATAATTGATAGATATTCCTTAATATCAAAATATCTGTTCCAAAAATTAAATCACTCAAGAAGCTGTGCTTTAGTTAAAAGGAACAGAACAAACTACAGCAGGTGAGAAATACTGCCAATTCCAGGGGTTGATCTGTAACCTGAGTTCTCATTTATTTTTATGTTTTGGGGTTTCCTTCGCCATTAGATATACCATCTGAAGCGTTTCAATTCTTTCCCCTGCAACTGCACATTAGGAACTACTTTGTTAAATGGAAGCAAAGATTCTTCCATAAAACCTTCTACACCAAAATCAAAAGCTTTAAGAAACATTTTAGATATTTCTTAAATACAATTAAATTCATAGCAAAATTAAGTTTCAAACAAGGCAATATGCTACATTAAAATAAGAAGGCAATTTTACTGATCCAGAAAATCCAAAGTTGTGCCAAGAGCATGTCTGTGCTTATTATTTAACTTATCTTTAAAGCGAGTCTCTCAGACTGCCAAATCAGAATACAACCACCACTTGTAAGAACTGCTGTGGCAAGAAAAGTAATGTAGTTAATGTAATACACAGGGCATCCAAATCTAGAATGCCTTTTTAATGCATTCGCACAAGTATGAAGGAGAAAAATATATGATTGGAATAGTAAAACACCTGAAAGTAACCTGTCATTCAGAAGAGAGTATAAAACTTTTTCGTTATTTTTGCAGCTGGCAGTTTAGGGAAAGAAGGAAACAAAGAATTAATCCTCAAAGAACTTTTCTTGCAATAGTGAACTGCAGAAGTTAGCAAATACATAATTCACTGTAAAAAGTGTATGTCTAGGTTTAGAAGTTGCTTAATGTTTTCCCTGACAAAGCTTTGCTTTCAGTTCCTTTTAAACTTTGCCAGTCTTTGCTTCAGATTGTTGGGGTTTTGTTTTCTCTTCATAAGAGATTTAACTAAAACCAACTCAGCCATTTTGAGACTATATTGGAGAACTTATTTTTCTGGCTAGTGTTAAACATCTTCCCTTATTGCTTCTAAGCAGCAAACCAGAAATTTGTCAGGTGGGTCAGGCTGTTTGGATGTACTCCTTTAGAGTAGGGAAATGCTGCTTGTTCCAAAGCTAAATTATCAGCAATTAGTTGGTCAGAGTCACAAGGGAGATGTTTGGCCCCTGATAAGCCAATCCTCACTGCCCTCACGATCAGTGCAGAGAGAGGAAAAGCACTTTAGAGCACCATTCCTCTGATCTGTCAGACACCTACTTCAGCATGAGATGAACTGCAGCCCAGAAGCGCCTGTTTCCCCACCAGCTGTAAAGGGAGTCCAAGTATCCACGCTGAAGGTGTTTGGTGCTATGATAGCCCTTCTACAGAGCCTCACAGCTCTGCTTTGAAGAACTGCATGAACCACTAAGGCATTTCAGTCAAGAATGGTACCATCTCAGCAGGTATGTCCCTGGAGATGTTCCCACCAACCAAATGGTGGCCGACGGAGAAGGACTACAGATCTGTCTCATCCGTACTTTATTCAGTCTCTCTACCTGTGAGAACGAAAAGGAAGGATTGTCACAATTCAAACCCTCTCCTAAGATTTCCACAGAAGTCTCTGAAACACCCACCTCTCGCTCCAGTTTTCCATAAACTGCAGGTTCATTTGTGAATCCCAACTTAAAATGCTGTTTATTTTGGCACTCAATAACTACATAACTGTGCGGATGACTTTTCTTTAGGAGGTGTTTTTGCATCTACTATCACAGGCCAGAGTCTTTTCTGCCAAATTACATAATCTAATTATTTAGTTATATTGAAGCACTGACTATAATCTCCCGGCCTATGGATGAAGTTTATACACAAGTTAAATTCTCAGTGAAATTACCTTCAAGACAAATATAAGCATTACATTTCCCTGTAAGGCAATGACACTCATACTAAAGTTAGTAACACACTTTATCTGTTTTGGTTTTTCAAATTTTTCCCTTCATAGCATAGGTTGTAAGATCCCTCAAGTCTGAGGGAGCTAACTCACAGTAGTGAGAGATCACAGTAAAAAAGAGAATGCCCACTCACACTGTCACTGGAAACTCATCCAGCACACACCCCTTTACACAGGCTCCCTTCCCTGAGGAATGTTTGTAAAAATTTACCCACTCTGGGAACACAATCAGGCACAGATCCTTAGTTACCAGGCACGAATATATCAGATGAGTCCTGCCAAAATCTACACACTGCTAATAAATGAATTATGAAAGTTGTGACGTGCACAAGAGATCAATATTTATACCATTTCTTTGTAAAATTACACCCTTCAAGCTCCCAGGTTAGGAACTGAAAGAGATCCCATCACTTGGATCTTGGCCCTTTCAGTGATTCCATGGCTCAGGCTGATGAATGCTTACACCTGCTTGCAACTCCTACCTCTTTCCCATGACCCACGGTCTCTAATTCTTTATCTCACCATTCTGTTCCTTTCTTATCCCTCAACCTATATTTAACTTGGCAGTTTCTGGCTAACTCAATGCCAGCACAACAGCAGACAGAAGCTCTGTCACTGCAGCTAATCAGTCCTGTGAGTGCTAACAGCTACTAGCTCCACACCAGCCTTCTGGAAAAGTATTTTAAGAAACTGTTAAGTTTTGCAACAATTGAAAGAAATAAAGGTTAAAAACTTAATTTCATGAAAACTCCCTTTTTACCTATAACACATTTGCATCTGTAACTAAAAAATCCAATTCCGTAAGTAGTAAAAAAGGACTCTAGGCTGACACAAACTCCTCTCATAGTCACTGCCAATGTCATATAAACATATTTCATGAGTGCCAAAACAAAGTACTTACAGTTACAATGACTGTTATTTAAACCTTGTAAGCATGTACCCAACAGAAGTAGAAGAGAAAAAAGAAGACAAAGTGGTTTGCTACTGCAGGTTGCCATTCATCATTTGACCATATATAGTGTAAAAAGCAACAACTTAATCACTGCAAGTTTCAGGATAAACAATCCTTCCTAGAGTGAAATACTCTATCACAGAGTGATAGACAGATAAGATTAGACAGACAGATAGATAGATGGACAGACAGACAGTGATACTGAGTATCTAACTATTGTTAAAATGTGCTGAAGAGTTTTAAAATCCCAATAAACTTTTTTAAACACAGCTGTGCTGAGTTTGGTTGAGACAGAGTTCATTTTCTTTTTTCTTTTTTTTTTTAACTGCAATTTTAAACTCTCTGGTCTGGTCAAAAGAGAGAAGGGGTGGAGATTGCAATGGATATACCTTTAGATTGTTGCAACTATGATTTGAGTTGCATGTTATAGGAACTGCTATAACAGGAACCACTGGAGGAAAAACCTTATAGGAACTAGGCAACTGAAGATTCCAGAAGTCACTCACTTCTCACTTTTTCCCAAATTCTTTATTACTGAAAGGCTTGCACATATATGTATCCAGGACACTACAAAAAAACTTATCTATCATAGACAATCTGAGAAAAACACCTGTTCAATTATTTTTTCTGTTTATATGCTCTAAGTATATTCAAAATTTTTAGAGGGATGCTGGACAACCGTAACGAATAGATGTCTCACATACATACTGTTTACTGTGTCAAGTCAATAAGGATAACACTATTTCCTAAAATTTTTCTGCAAGCCAAAGAGCTACTAATTCTACAGGATTTGACATTTTTCTGCCCCATTTAATATCAGAGAAGGAGAGAAACAGCAGAGTGAAATAAAAATAGGTACCTCACACTTGCCTGCTGCACTCACATGGTGCCAAGCCTCATTTGAGTATATTTCCATAAAATGCACTAGAGTGGGGCCAGCCAGCTGAGAGCATACAGAAAAATCACCCCAAGCCTGAACCTAATTTGAACTTTGTCTGCAATTAGAGGGGGAAAATGAGAAAGATGAACTGTACTTAACTTTTCCTGCACCTCTGGACTTCCTACACTGGATCATAAAAGGTAATGAAAGGGAACAAAGTATAGAAAAAAAGGCTGTATAATGTGATAATCCACCCTCAGCAAAATTAAGACGACTATGAAATTCAACCAGAAACGTTGTGCCTTCCTCCACAACTGCAGGCAAACCAATTTTTAGGCCAAGGAGATTTAGATAAGCTTCAAATTTTTAGACATTTATCCAAACTAAATCACTTGAGAGTCACCCATCATTTCATGTTGAATACCTTGGCTGGGGAACAGAAAAAAACTGCTAAATCTGCACATCTCCCACAGGTCACACACTGGTCAACAACATATATAAAAAAAATAGGAAAAATAAAAATATGCCGAGCTTTATCTTCTTTTCAAAGGAATGGAAGATATAAGGATCAAAATAAAAGGAACTGAAATGGGAAGAAAAATATTTCAGTACACTGAATCTCATAAGCCTGAGTTAAACTAAGCCCTTTATTCCTTTCTTTGAGAATTAAAAATAAACTACACAAAAATAAATGAGACTTTCCTACTCTGAGTCTGTTACTTTTTCCCAATTTATTTATTTTTTTTTTTAGCAAAAAACATCAAGAGACATCTCCATCATTAGCACTTGGAACTTGCATGTACCAAACTGAGGTATCCCAACTCATAACTGGATTATAGATTTCCTCTTTGTGTTGACAGATGCCCAGACTGTCATTTAGGACCCATATAAAAGCAAAATAAGTCATGCACAGAGAAAATGTTAACTGAGGAAAGGCAGTATTATTGAAGTACAAATGCTTATTAGCAAAGTTTACATAAACTCACAGCATCCTCCATGAACCAAGAAATTTGCACTCACATATAGATACAGAGTTCATGATTTATTATTCTGGATGCTGGACAGGTATGAATTCAATCTGCTGGTTTTAACTCTACTGTAAACAGTACAAGTTTTAAGTGCCAGCCTAAAACACTGCATGTACCACTGAAAAGTGTAATTTAAAAAACGGGCAACCCTCTGCCATGGGCAGGGACACCTTCCACTAGGATCAGGTTGCCTGAAGTCCCATCCAACCTGGCTTTGAACACTTCCAGGGATGGGGCATCAAAAACTTCTCTGGGTAACCTGTTCTACCATCTCACTACACTCACAGGAAAGAATTTCTTCCTTATATCTAAACCTGCCCTCTTTCAGCTTAAAGCCATTCCCTCTTGTCCTACCACTATAGACCCTTGTAAAAGGTCCCTCTCCAGCTCTCTTGTAGGCCCTCTGTAGGTATGGTAAGGCTGCTAGAGGGTCTCCCCAGAGCCCTCCCTTCTCTAGGCTGAACAGCCCCAGCTGTCTCAGCCTGTCTTTATGGAGAGGCTCCAGCCCTCTGATCACCTTCATGGTCATCCTCTGGACTCACTCCAGCTGGGCCACAACCTCCCTGTGCTGGGGGATCCAGAGGTGCAGGTGGGGTCTCACGACAGCAGAGGTGGAGAATCACCTCCTTCGACCTGCTGGCCAAGCTGCTTTCGATGCAGGTCATGTCAACTTTCTTGTCCACCAACACCCACCAGTCCCCCTCAGCACTGTTCTCACTGTGTTCTCTGCCCCACCTATATTTGTATATAGATATGTATAAAGCTGTCACAATATGGATTCCAGCAGGGATGCTGACAACATCTGAGAGTAAGTATTCAACGGTGTATTTTTTCTCTTACCTTTTTCCTTATAAATTTAACTCTACAAATACCGCTTTTGAGGCTGATCCCTTGCAACAATTTATTTATCACACAGCTGAACCCACACTGTTGAAATCAGCAGTCTGTGAGTACTTTCATTGTCCAAAGTCCAAAACAGACTTTATGAAATCTCTGTCACTTCTTGGTGAAGCATCCTTTTCTCTTTATTTTGGGGAAAGACCACAGTCAGATTTAGGGATGATCAGCAAGAATAAAAACAAAACTCAGGGAAGAAAAAAAAAAAAAACCGAGTTGCAAAAGCATTGAGCATCTTTAACCATGTGTGCATGTTTCTAGTAAGTCAGTTTCTCCTCTTGAAGACTTCTGAATTCTGCACCTTCTGTAGAGAAGATGGTGCCAAGCCATAATACTGTGACAGACTGCTTTACCCTACATTCATGCATACACATGCTAGGACCACGTTTCTGCATTGTCCCAGTGACTGCAGTGTAGTGTATCACAGAGCAGAATTCCACACTGAAAAAAACCCTAATTTCTCTTATAATGGCCCCTCAAAACCAGTTTACAATTTTAAACTGGCAGAAAAAGTCAACTGCAAATGCCTGGAGGAACTTAAGAGGCCTGTGCCTGTAAATAAGGGCTGAGCCAAGGGGCAGGGAGAACACTGAATTTTTTATCACTAGAATCTGTGTGCTGGTTTTACAAGCACTGTTTCAGATGCAATAAGGAAAAAAAGAAATACGTGAATTACTGCAGTGAAGTTTTCAGATGGCAAGCAGTTTTCAAGAAAATGTTTTGGAAATTTGTGTTATCAGATCATCCAAACACCATGCAGAGTCTGGATGCATTTTGATGCACGTGGGCTGTGCACCTTCAGTGTATATCAGCAGACTCTTCCCATCTCTTCTGACACTGCCCCATTTCACTAGCCTTCATTCAAAAATGAAGTTCTTATAATCACAGCAATGGTATTAGCCACTTGAGGCAATCTTTTTGGATTTCGCTAAAGATTTTTATGTTGTCTCTCACAGTATCCTTCTGGACAAAATGTCCAGCACACAACCAGAGAATTACATCATACAATGGGTGAGCAATTGCCCGCAACCCACCCAGCAGGTTGTGTGCAGAGGGTTATAGCGAATGGGGCCACATCAGGCTGATGACCTGTCACCAGTGGGGTTCTGCAGGACTCCATCTTAAGGCCAGTTCTCTTCAACATCTTCATAAATGACTTGAACACAGGGCTTGAACGTTTGCTGACAACACTAAACTGGGAGAAGCTGTTGAGTCCCTCAAAGGCAGGGAGGCCCTGCAGAGAGATCTTGAAAGATTAGAGGGCTGGGCAATCACCAACCATATATAGTTCAAGAAGGGCAAGTGCCATATTCTGCACTTGGGATAGGGCAACCCTGGACCATGAGGATGGTGAAGGGTCTGGAAGGGAACTGTTATGAGGAGCATCTAAGGTCAGCTCATTTGTTCAGCCTGGAGAAGCGGAGGCTGAGGGAAGACCTCATTGCAGTTACAACTTCCTTCTGAGGGGAAGAGGAAGGACAGGCACTGATCTCTTCACTCTTGTGACCAGTGATAGGACTCAAGGGAATGGCATAAAGCTGTGTCAGGGGAGGTTTAGATTGAGTATTAGAAAAAGGTTCTTCACCCAGAGGCTGACTGGACACTAGAGTAGGCTTCCCAAGTAAGTAATCAAGGCACCAAGTCTGGCAGAGTTCAAGCAGCAGTTGGGACAATACTCTCAGGCACATGATGTATTTCTTGGGGAGGGTTCTGTGCAGAGCCAGGGGCTGGATTCAATGATCCCTGTGGGCCCCTTCCAGCTCAGGTTATTCTACGATTAACTGCAAGAGACAGTAAAATCAGCTTCACTGGGATGCTGTTTGGTAACCGAGTACATCTCATTATTATCATCAATCTCAAAGATACGAAAAAAAAAGAACCTGGTTCCCTGCATTATGTGGTTCCAAAGAAAGGATGTTACTGGTCACATTCACTCAATTCTGCTGGAGGGTACCTGGAGTCAGAGGTCTGACAGACTGCCATGTAGTTACAGGCCACACAGAAAACCAGGTTTGTGCTTTTACAGAACAGCTTTTACTTGTGGCCAGGCCAGCAACAAGGCTGCCTAAGCACCATTAGAACCATCCTTTTTACTGCATTCTGGACTGCAGTACAAATATGAGATACCCAGGCTATCAGACAATGTGAAATTATGTTGAAAGTGAGCATTTGCTGCTTTTTCCTTTGGAACTAGAGCTTGTCTGATGTTGACTAGCTGGAATGAAGTATTCGGCTTGCAAGACAAGACTAAATCATCCAATTTTTCAAAGAATTTGTTAGAAGTAGTCAGGGAGCATGACAACAGTATTTGCATGAATATGCTCCAGAAAGAGGAAGGGATCTTTCTGACATATTGCTGCATTCATTTTTCATGAATCCTTACAGCTGTATAAGCTTTGATGAAACACAAGCCAAAATCAACTACCATAGTCAGACCTGAGACCCCATAGACTTATGACACAGACAGCAGGAAATAGCAACTGCCACCCCTATCAGGGACTCTGAGGTGGAAACTCAGACTTGAAGACATACTGAAGGAAAACAGTGCATGGCTGCTTTGTACCTTGTGAATGTGTCATGGTGAGAATACGCAAGAAAGTTTAAGGTTAAAATTCTAAATTACGAATATTCATCTTTAAAACTGTCTGAAATACCAAACCTTATGGAAAATAACTTATTATTCCTCTCAGAAGTTGTACCATATCATTACAGAGGCAATCATTCCTACAAAACACAGAATCTGAAGAGAAATTAAAGTGGAAAAAAAATGAAAAAGCAATCAATCATTCTTTTGTGCCTTGATTGCAAGCCAAAAGTCAAGGCAGATTCTGGCTTTCCCCAAAAAAATATGAAGACTTACCTAGTTTTGTAACTATAATAAGCAAAAACTAAGTTTATCAGCTACAAAACTGAATTAGCACAAACCCTAAAAATCCACCTCAAGCATTTGCAGACTTTCATTCCGATTAGGACACCTTCTCCACCAGACAACAGCAGATAACTTGTCAGTTCTCCAAAGCACCATGAACACCAGTAGTAGGAACAGACACAATGTCTGGCTTTGAGAATGGTAATCATGTCCTCTTCTCAAACTGAGTTAAAAAAGACCGAAGCATGTCAAGCATCCATTTACAAAGGAAATATCTGAAATAAGTATCTCAGCTGCACAAAAGGCAGAGCTGATGCTGCTAACAGCTGACAGTTACTGTGTGAAACAGGATTGAGCACACAGAAGCTCCGCTAAGTAAGGCAACCTAGTGCCAAACAGTAATGGCATTGTAAACATTAGCTTTTCTCCTGCAAAGTATTGTTGACTAAGATTAGTGCAACAGAGATGACTGCTCCAGCACAGTCAGAAAGCAACACACAGACAGAATGCAACCTTGTACTGTTTTCATTTACCAGTTTCCAACTTCAGTTACATCTTGTCACTCTCAGAGCAATGGCAAAACTAAAAAGAAATGTCTTCCCTCAACATATACACAAATTAGCAGAATTAAAAAACAAATAAAGAATTTCTTTCAACTGCTGTGTGTGAAAGACAGCAACAGGAGAGTTAATGCAGCTAGTTTCAACTCAGTGAAATTATGGGCAGATATTTTACTGCAATAGAAAAAACATGCAGTCTTTCTGTGACAGCTAAGGCAAAAAAGATGCTTGATTCAATACAATTTCTTGTGGTTGAGCTAGCTACTAAATAGTTGTAGCAAAGTAAAAGGGGGTCAGGAGAGAGGACAATAAACAAGTGGCAAATAATTCATTATCCCAAGTTTAAAAAATTAACTCCCCTGTTATTTTCACAACAATCAGTTTCATAGAATCTACCACTGTTTTTGACAGGCCTGGAGGCATCCAAGTACCACAATTCATGGAAAGCACTGCTGGCACCAGTAGTAAACTGAAGAATTTTAGAGAAAGCTCATTATTATGCTCATTTACATGGGAGTTTGTTTGTTTTCCAGAACTAAAACGTTTTTGGCATGGACTTCAAAAGCTTTAGGTATCATGTCAACAACCACATTTCAAATTGTTGAGAGGTCCATGACCATCAGTGGTTGAGCTGCAGTTCTGTGCATAAAAGCTTGTTTTCCTAAACAGAAGAAAAAACAACAAAGGCAAAGAATCCAGACATTTCCTTACACAACTTGATACAAAATGAAACAAAAAAGATTATACTGAAACAGGGTTTAAAAAGCACTTCAGGATGATTCTCTTTGTGTTTTAAAGAGGTATTGAAGACTTTTGAAATATAATTTAAGTATAAAAGCAGTACATACTACAGTAGACACAACTGTATCTGCACAAGTTCAGCTGCGATAAACTGGAGTTCTTCCCTTACTACTGGATTTAGCTACACCATCCCAGATCAGCAGAAAGCGAAGGACACAGTCTTTAACAGTGTCATTAATGTTTTGGATTGGTGTCTGTTACCAGAGCCCCCTCCAGTCAAAGAAAGATTATGCTAACCAAGGCTGGGATCACATACTTTCAATGTAATAAAAGGTGGGGTACATTTTTTAAAGTTGTGAATCCCATTTTGGCTCCAAGGCATAACTGTTGTTGAACTATTGACGTAGACAGAAGTTTAAATGCTCAGAAATGTTACGAAACAGTATCTGAAAAGTTTCAGTTCTACCACCTTGAACATCACAGCAAAATCATTCACCTCTCAGGCTGAATATTACGAAGGATAAAAAAAGCAAGCACGGTTTATCATGACACAGCACTCCAATATATTTGTCAGAATTCATGTTCCAGCTTTGGGCTCCTCCTTGCAGACTACAGTGATGCAACTTTTGTTCCTGGCATGCCTCCATAGCCAGCCTAACCTCCCAAGAAAAGGTGAAGGTACTTGCAGCACTCCTGAAAGAAGACAGCTTAGGTGAAATCAGGCTGCAAGACACATTTGACCCCTCTGCTGCCAGCTGAATCACACTGACATCAGCAGACCAGCTATGCTGTTTACAGCAGGCCTGTGCCAGGGAGCACGATAAAGCAACAGCTGCAATTGCTCTCTTGGCTCAGCCTCAGGCACCCACATCCATGTTCAAAGGTAGCCTGAGGCTCAAGCAATTTACATCCGTGCTGAAGTGCAAGGCAAACAGAGCCTACCATGGTCACAGATTTCACCTGCTAGCACCAAACACTGAGATCCTCCTAAGAAAGACACTACAGCTATCTCAGCTCCCAAATTTCAGTCATGTAACATCACTGCAGTGTGAAATGAAGCAGCAGCTTGGCCAAGCAACCACCACTGCAGCTGTTCCTCCACATGCCTCGAAGTAGCAGCATTCCCTGAGTACCACCTTAACACAGGTTTGCAGCCAGTGAGTTCAAACTGGAGGCCTGTGATGGTGACAAAAGACAGTCTGCACATGCATCCTCCACACACAGCCCAACATCCCCTCTCCCTTTCTGCTGTACCTGAGAGCAATGAGATTTGTCCTGGGATAAGAACACCAGGTGAGTATTCAGGAGGAACTGTCTGGATGCAGAGATGGGGAAGCCCAGATGTTTAGCATTGACTTTGGTATAAATTGCAGGAAACCGGGCCAACGGGTCTCCCAATGTCGCAAGCAGCTTCCAGGTGGAGCCTCTTCCTGGAACAGATACTTGCAGGTACGTCCAGCCTAAAGATGGGGAACTTTTTGACAGGTGAGTAAAAAGCACTACGATCCTATCACATATGGAGATAAAATCCTAAAGTAGCTGCGCAGGTACTTAGTTCCTTTGTCATTGTGAATTCAGCAAGGCCAAAGACTTGTAAACCTGTACTTTTCTAGCCAAATCTGCAAGCCTTTAGACATAAACTGTTGACCGAATATGAGACTAAGTGGACCTAATCTAGACTTCTCTGAAAAGTTTGGAAAGCAAGGGGGTCTCACTGCAGCTCATGACTCAACCTGAGGGACTATGACCTGATTATACTATAATCTTTTATAACAGATGAGAGCTGTTATTCAGGAACTGCACTGGCAATATTCATATATTGAATTAGCAATAAAGCTAGTAATAATCATCCACATAATCGTTGTATCCTACTTCTGCCACCTGGCCAAGAGCCTTCTCTCAACTACTCTGCCACAAGTCCATCTTGAGAAAGACAAAAAGTCTTGAGTTCTCAACCAAGTTTTGCACCAAGTCCTGACACATTAGAAGAGCTTTACCTTAAGCTTCTACATCCGCAATCGATGAACATTAGTTACTTTTTAGCTAGAGAGTACATGCAAGCATAATTTGACAAATGAAAAAAACATATGATTATGCTGATAAAAGCAGAGCATGACTGCAGAATGTAATATGAACTACCACATATCTACCATAATTTGTCTATTTTATGGGAGAATAGAAATTAAAGCAACGTAATTAACCTCTATAAGCAAATAGTTCCTTTTTTTTCTTTTCTTCAACCTAATTTTGTGACTTCATGTCTAAGAGAAACAATTCTTAAACCTATAAAGAATATGCTATGAACAGCACAGCAGGACTGAATATTTTCAGAGCATTTACTGATAAGAAGAATTCAGAAAATGCTGCAAGTTTAGCTTCCCAAAACACATTTAACCAATATTTAGAAAAAAAAAAAAAAAAACAAAAACAAAACCCTAACCCACTTTAACTGCAGTGTTTTCAAGGGCCATAAGTGCGACAATAATTGGTCTTCAAAACAAAGGTAGTTCAAGATAGATGCAGTTGTTCCTCTCTTCCGAATAACCCTAAATGTTCAAATTTTGGAAATCATTTTTAATGGTTGTAATGGGTGTAAAAGCTTTTGTCTAAGTCTATTTAGTGAGAATCACTAAGACTTTTAATCATGCAGAGAAAAATATTACTTGCAGAGTAAGTTAAAAGAGAAGGCAGAAATTCTTTACTGTGAGAGTGGTAGGCACTGAAAAAGGTTGCCCAGAGAAGCTGCGGATGCTCCATCCCTGGACGCATTCAAAGCCAAGCTGGACAGGACTTTGGGCAACCTGGTCTAGAGGAAGGTGTCCCTGCCCATAGCAGGAGGGTTGAAACAAAGCTTAACAAGGGAAAGTACTGGATTCTGCATCTGAGATGGGGCAACCCCGGGTGAACATACAGACTCAGGGATGAGATGCTGAAAAGCAGTACATCAGAAAGGGGTATGGAGGTCTTGGTCAATGGCAAATTGAATATGAGTCAGCAGAGCCCTGGCAGCCAGGAGGGCCAAACATGTCCTGGGGGGCAACAGGCAAAGCATCGCCAGCCAGTCAAGGGAAGGGATTGTCCCACTCTGCTCTGCACTGGGGTGGCCTCACCTTGAATATTGAGGGGACTGCAATATAAGAAAGGTATTAAGCATTTAGAGTGCCCAAAGGAGGGCACCAGTGACAGAACCCGAGGGAGTGGCCTGAAGTTGTGTCAGGGAAGGTTTAGGTCGGATATTAGAAAAAGGTTCTTGACCCTGAGGGTGGTTGGGCACTGGACCAGGCTCCCCAGGGCAGTGGTCACAGCACCAAGCCTGACAGAGTTCAAGAAGCATTTGGACAATGCCCTCAGGCACATGGTGTGACTCTTGTGGGTGGTCCTGTGCAGGGCCAGGAGCTGGACTTGATGATCCTTGTGGGTCCCCTTCCAACTTGGCATATTATGTGATTCTGTGAGATGATCTTTAAGGTTCCTTCCAATCCAAGCCATTCCATGATTCTAAGACAGTAACATACATATTTGATGGAATGCATCAGGGTGTTTACTGTCATTTAAAACTGGCCTCACACACTTGGATATAAAAGGATTACAATACTGGTATATTACAAGGCCTTGTTATCAGAATATACACAATGCAGAGCACAATGCAGAACTTTGTTGGAGACACCTGCAGTCACTCTAGATGTGCAGTACCACACAGAGATAAAAGATCAGGTCCTGATAGCTCTGCTGTTGCACTAAAACAGCACAATATCCAATCCAGTCAGCCATAAACTCTCAGCTGCCACCTTCGTGTTCAGAAGACAGCTGGTTTGCTTCTCTTCATATTTCTGTATTCTGTGGTATATACATCTCTTGAGATTTAAGGCAAATACACCCCTGGCCATTGAGCCAGTTGCAGGGAAAAGATAGGAAAGAAAAAAAATTAAGTATTCCTCAGAAAAAACAAAAAACCCTGCCTGCTGAGGTAAGCAACAGAGAGCTAACCCTTAACCCCTTTCCCACTGCTCACTGTCACACCCAGGGGCAAAGAGAAATTGCAGCAGGAAGGTCTGTTGAAGTTTAAGAAGTTATTGCCGTCAGCTGTCACTCTCATCTTCCTGTCGGAGGCTGCAATCCCTGTGGCACAGTCAGGGAGAGAAGCACCTGCCTCCAGCTGAGCCACACTGGTTACCAGGCTGTATATTACCCTAAACTAGCGACAAGCGTTTACTGCACCCTATCACACTAAGCCTTTGGGGCTGAAGAAGGTGAAGCATCCCTGCCAATTCTGAAGTGGGGACACTGGCCTTCTGAGGGCAGAGAGCTTCAGGGCAGGCAGCTGGGTACAGGCAACAATGATTTCCCCCAGTGGAGCCAGAGCATGAAAATCAGGATCCAGCACATACATTTCCTGCTTGCAATTTCACAATACAACATGAAGAATAAGAGTTTCAGGAACAAGAAATTAGGGTTAAGAGTAGTTCAACTACAGTACAAAAGTAAGGAGGACCCATGTTTCAGTCTCTGTCTGTGCCCCCTCTCAAGCATAACACTGGCTCTGAGTGAAGATGGGACTGCAGAGACATCTATCAATGAATTTTTAGGCTGCCTTATTATGCAGGATATTGGTGAGACAAGCTCATATACAGCAAAACAACAGAAACACACTTCAAAATAGTCCGCTATACTCACAAATAAGCTGATAGAGTTTCCTGGATTGTCAGAGGAACACTCATTTTTCTCAGGCAAACATTTAGCTTTATTCCTCAGTACACCCCTCTCTCTCTCTAGTTTGTCTTTCAGTTGATTTTCATCCTGATGACTTTAGTGACTGCAATCCTCTCTAAATGCTCTGGTCAAATGGTCAAAGAAACATTCCAAGTGTCAAAACAGAGTGCTGTGCATCCCCCATGAGGGAAAAGGATGATCAGCTACAGAAACAGGATTTCACAATCCAAAAGGGGAACATCCAAAACCTGTATAACTACACTTCATATGCTCCTTAACACTATAGCCAAAATCTGTGGCACTTCAGGCAGTAAGCCTAGATAAAGTTTCAGGCAGACAAGGAAAAGCCTCATCTCTTTCTATCTAGTATCACCTTTGCAGAGTTACAGGTCAGACATTTGACTCAGACATCATGTTTGCTGTCTTAGTACATCCAGAGCAGGAAGGACCTTTGAAGCTATGAATCACTCTACCTGCAACATCACTAGCCAAGTCACACTTACCTTTTCACTGTTTCTTAAACTGTTTATGAATGCACTATACTGCCTGTAGTTTGATTTTCTGCATGGGACAATTCTGAAGAACTTTAAAATCCTCAGTTAGCTTCTAGTCTCTGTGTTTCTAGGGAAAATACTTTATTTTGTGCAAAAAAGCTTCACACTAATGCCCAGTATCTGTCATTTCAGTCTAAAAATATTGTCACTCTTTCTTCCCAAAGATACAGTCAATGTATGCAAGCATTCTTGCTGCTTCTCTGTTGGGTAGATATCCACTTCTGCGTAACACAAATTACTTTGCTGACACCTTATTCCTAGAACACACTGAGCAAAGAAATCTCATTTTCTGCTATCACACTTACTTCAAAGTTTGTTGCAAGTTTGCTCTCACGAGTTCTACAGTTCCCCTTTAGCAAAGCACCTGAGAACGTTGGGTGATTTCTTAAAATCAGGGTCATCCTGCATTAGCTGCAATACCTAACTAATGGCATAAGCCACACTTCCATTCATGATAAGATTTCAAATGATGGGAAGTCAATAATGAGCACCCTCCAGGAGAAAAGAGACATATTCTCTTATTACGGAATACAGGTAGTTTTGCAACACTCTTCTCAGTGTTTTACTGAAAAATCATCTACTAGAAAATCTGCCTGCAGACAGGAAAAAAGGTTCTGTTCACCTCTGTCACTGTACTCTGTCCTTAAACTTTGCTGATTTTGTCATCTCCAATTTCAAGAGTAATTACATTATAGATTTATACTAAATAAAGTAGATAAGCTTGCTTTGGAGGGGATTGTCTTATTACTAAGTAAATGGCTACAATTTCAGGTAGAGTCAGGGATAAAGGCTAATGGATAGCATTTTTAACTAAGATCTCTCCTTACAACTCACAATGAGACACTTCTCACTGCTCAGTCTTTAAGCATTAGATGGTTAAGGTTCCACTAGTAAACTAAGCATCTTTTAGAGACCCCCCACTCTCATTACAAATCAAGAGGAAATGCTTCTTCAGGTTCTGCCCCGATGTATAGAAAGTAAATATACATTATAATAGGTATCTTCAGTATAGGAAACACCTGCTCCGTATCTTGCACAGGCATAATAAAACTTCTTTAGATTTTTTTCTTTTTAAAGTAAACACACTAACACAAAGTTCATCATGAGCTCATATTAAAACTCATTCTTAAGGTTGTTCTTCGTTAAGAACTGAAGAGATGCCAACAGCCCAAATCCAATATATATTCTGGAAAAACAATACAGCAACAATGAGTTGTATCTATAAAATACAGAAATTAAAAATTACTGATTTTTCAAAGATTGAAGAGATCACAAAGTACTGAATAAAGAATGTTGCATGTAAATGCAAAACTAAGAGATGTGGCATTTTTGGATAGTAGCTTGACTTGTATTCAAAAGCATGAGGCAGGGAGAACCTAAGGATAAACAACACAGAGCAAGACAACAAGAAGACAGTAACAAAAATTCTCAGGAAACAATGACAGATCATTGTATACAAAATGAAAACTGAAGAAAAAGAGGCAACACTTTAAAACCCATAGTAATAAAAATCCAATATAAAACTGAGGCTTACTACCATCTCATTCCAGAAAGATAAAACAAACAAAACCACAAACAAAAAACAAATTAAGTGAAAAGTGTAATGGATACAATTTTTCATTTGCAGAACTAACCAAGAAGAGAAGATGCAATTACTCCACATATTAAAGGAACCAAGTATTTTCCCATCTCTAGCATGTAGAAGGAGGAAATGAAACATCAAGTACTAAGAAAAAGACACTTTAAAAATTATACTGACTCATTGAGTTAAAGTTTAAGTTTTAGAAATTTAAAGGTTCTGACTGAGGACTTCTCAGAATATTAATTTTAGACACACCATAGGAATTGGGAAAACTCCAAAAGATGGGGCAAATATGAGTACAGTCTGATTATTATAAAAAAATAAAAACAGAGATGTTCACTTAAAAAGAGACAGTAACTGCAACAAAGAACAAAAAAAGCTATAAAAATGTTGATGCTAGAAGAGCTACTCATTAAAACATTAAAACAACAGAAGAGCAAAATAAATACTCTCAAAATGATGGTTTATACTTAACAGCATTTTTTTTACATTAAGAATGCTCGTATTTTCAAGTTGACATTGCACTTAATGGCAGGTAATTGGCACCGCTGACAATTCAGTAATGCTAAAAAACTACTAACATACTCAGCATGGTTTTCAAAAAACTATATACAGTCAAATAAATCTCTCTGCATTTGACATCTTGAAGGTTTGGTTGCTAAAGGTGACTCATTCTAATACAGTTAGTATGTAATAGTAGTAATACAGCTAGTTTCTTTTAATACTTATCCTTAAAGGTTGCTTTGACCAAAACGTTTGACAAATAAAGACATACATTACAGAAATTAAAAAGCTGTACCCTGGCTGATCTCCAAATCAGTTGCTACTAGAAAGAAATCCACACAGACTATTCTGAATGGTCTTCTTTGGAACAACTCCTGACTCGGGATTATTCAATTAGCTTTTAATGGACACTAAAAAATATATAAAGTATTTGCTGACCAAACCTAGATATGTGTATCAGGAGTATCCGGTAACAATGGACTTTACTATTAGAAAGTGACATTAATCACTGATAACATGATCTTGGTCCTGCAAGATGAAAGGAGAAGTCTGCAAAGTTAGGTCACATTCCCAAAAAACAGGCAAGAAAGCATTTTAAATAACTGTCTCAAGCTCTCAGTACAATGCAGAGCAGGTGTGTGCACAATACACTAATAGGACTATTAGTAGAAATGGTGAAATAATTTTACATTGATGAGTACACTATTGTGCTTACTTTCAGAAGGGCTAGAAAAATATTGGAGATGTACAATGAAATTGCTGGTTTATGTTTATATACTAAGACACACATGGAATGCATTACACACTGGTCAACCTTGCTAGCAGATATAACAAAACAACTTGACATAAAACAATGACAGCAAAGGATGTGAACTTCCGTAATATTTGGATAACTTTTTGAGATGAAATGGACTCATAATCACATGAGAGTTTAAAATAAGTTTTAAGAATTATTCTCATGAGCAAAACAAAGTTGTTCTTGTGAAAGATGGATATCAACATGGACTTAACAGTACTTTCCCTCCTTGAAGTCTGTGAATTCCCCCATTTCCTAATGCCTGCTCATACAATAGGAGAAAAAGTTAAGTCTGCATGTCAGCAACATGTCTACATACCTTGATTAATTTTAATAACACCTATTTATTGACTCAGAGGCTTCCTCTGATTGCTCAAAAAGCTCACAGTTCTCTGCCACAGCACCCAACCAGCCAGGTGGCTTTTGGAGTGGAGAAGGGACAGCAGCTTTCCTTTGAAGCAGCCGGAGCCTGACCCAGATGGCCAACACCCCAAGTCCTCTCGGGGGCCCTGCTCCGAGCAACACTGGGTCACTGCTCCCGGCCACACACGAGCCAATCTCACTGCCCGGGTCTGGAGTGAGAGTGGAGAACACGAACCCTCTGGCCACACAGTCTGTCCTGTCTTCAGGGGGTGTCTCTCTCTGAGCCCTCAGCCGGGCTGGGAGCTGGAAGGGGGTCCCTGGCAGACCACACCAGCCAGAGCTCTGACACTCCGTCGGGCTCGGCCGGCGCTGCCGGACCCGCAGACCCGCCGGGGGTGGATACACACCCCCCCTGCGGACTCAAGGGGTGGATACACACCCCCCCTGCGGACTCAAGGGGTGGATACACACACCCCCTGCGGACTCAAGGGCTGCTCCGAGAGCCCGAGCTTCTCCTCACGCCTCCTCCCCTGGACGTGCCGGACACGCTACACGAGGATCCCTCAGTCCGCACCCCTTCCTAAGCAGCGCTCTCAGTGTCTCGTTTTCGCCCCTTTCCCCACCTCCCCTGGCCCCCCGGCACCCCAGCCCTTCACCGAGCCTGCCCCGGCCGGACCGGCGGTGTCCCCGCACACGGCCCCGGCCCCCTCCCATCCCCTCCCATCCCCGCACACGGCCCCCTCCCAGCCCGGCCCGGCCCGGCCCGCTCACCCGCGTGGTAGAAGGCGTCCAGCACGGCGGTCTCGCCGAAGTCGAGCTCGCCGAAGTTGACGGTGCAGAGCTGGGCGCCCTCGGCCTCGCAGGCCCGCAGCAGGCACAGCCGCGCCCCGGCCTCGGGGCTGCGCGCCCCTCCGCCCGCCGCGGGCGGCTCGTTCCGCACATACACGGCCCGCAGGCAGCGCGGCCGCGGACCCGCCGCGCCCCCCTCCGCCCCCGCCGGCACCACCGGCACCGGCACCTCCGCCTCGCCCGCCGGCTCCGGGTCCGGGTCCGGGTCGGGCTCCGCGGCCGCGCTGCCGCCCGCGGGGCTCTCCATGGCGCCGTCGGGCCCCGCCGGGCGGGCGGCAGGTGCTCAGGCGGGGCCGCGCCCCATGGCACACGGCCGGGCCACCTGCGGGCCGGGGGCACCGCGCCCCGCCGGGCACGGGCACGGGCACCGGGCACAGGGCGAGCAGAGCCGGCCGGAGCGCAGCGGAGCGGAGCGGAGTGAGCGCCGCCCTCCCCGGCCGGGACGGCCCGGCACGGCCCGGCCACACCCGCCCTGCCCGCCCGGGACAGCCGCCCCTCCTGCCGCTCCGGACAGGGACGCTGCCAGGGAGAGAGGCACTGCCGCAGCCCAAGGCAGTGCGGGGGAGGCGCCGCCGTCGGGGCGATCGCGGCTGGGCTGCGCCGTGCCCGCCCTGCCCTCGGGCAGCCCCCACAGCGCGGCTGCTCTCTGCACTGTGCCTTTTACTGATCCTCCCGTCCCCGTTGTTTGCAGGACTTCGAGCACAGACGGGCTGTGTCAGAAGTTTGGGTAATAGTTCATCCTTAAATTTATTCTCTTCTCTTTATCATCTCCCACGATCGGGACAAAACCCGACTCCTAGTAACTGGCGACTCCTGGCTCATTTATAGGTACAAAACTAGTTTTAGTTTCCCAACACGTTTTTCTCGTTAGCCGCTCTGATGGCGGGGGTGGCAGGAGAAAGGGAAGGGCTGGGTGTGCTGAGAGCTCCGTGTCCCCCCTTGTACCCCGGCTGTCAGGGTCACCCACACACCCCACGGGCGCCACGGCCACCGCAGGGACAGTGCAGAAGGGCAGGCCTCCAGCAAAATTGTATCTGAAGTAGTAAACCTGTCTAAGAAAGCTTTCTCATCTCATTTTTCACTCACAGTGACAGGTTTTAAACAAAGAGCATCTTCACCCTCTCCTGCCGTGTGGCTCCCTGTAGCTATCTGAGGTAGTAATTTTACCATGTGCTGTAAGCATAGTAACATAGAATTTTTAAAGTTGGAAAAGACCTCTAAAATTATCGAGTCCAACCCAGGACTGCCATGTTCACCACTAAACCATATCCCCAAGTGCCACATCCACACCTGAATGTATCCAGGGGTGGTGACCCAGCCACTCTCCCAGGCAGCCTATTCCAACACCTGACCATCCTTTCAGTGTAGTAACATGACAGAAGCAACAACCAAAGGCTCACAGCATGGTATTTTCCTCTCTAAGTGTCTGGCTGTTTGGGACTAAAATACATTTACTTATAGAATATGAGAAATTAATTGAGTAGGCTTAAGCTTAGTTGTAACTTGCTTACAACTTAGCACCAATGGGCCCTGCTCAAAGCTTGGCATAGGTGAGCTTTAAATGACAATTTAAATGACTTTAAATAACAAACTCCCTTTGTTAGTGATGCCTAAGGATTTGCAGGATTTTAGGCATCATTAGCATGACTGGCTCAGCAGGGCAGCAAACAGGGACAGACCAGATACCTTCAAAGAAGGGTGAGACCCTGGAGGACCACAAGGCTACCCCAAGCTGGGAGATAGGAGCAGTTAATGGGCTGCCCATGGGACATGGAGAAGGAATCCAGTGAGGTGTTGGAAGACCCCAGACGATAAATTGCTAGAGGTACACACAAGACACATGGAGATCTTGTGCACAGACTGTGGGAGTCAAAGACCCAGGGATTTCTTTGTTCAGGGTCCCTCTCCAGAGGCACCCAGCTGTAATAACCTGACTGCCTCAGAACCCAGGGTCTGAACTCTGACGGCAGGGTTTGGTAAGCGTGATAAGAATTGTAGTAGCCAGTCTTCCTGAGAAACACTCCAGCATGAGGATAGCACAGTGCTGTGCAGTGTTCATGTTTGCTTAGTGGCTCTTAAGGATTTTAGAGAGAATGTGGATAAATAATTTAACAGGCAAACGTGTTTCTCATTTTGGAGAGGCTGGGGAAAATAAACATTTGGATTTGGTCCACAGGTTGCAGGGGGGTGTGTGTGTGTGTGCTTTTTTGACAAAAACATTAGTACATGAGACTTTTGGAGGAATCATATGGCCACCAGATAT
This sequence comes from Anabacerthia variegaticeps, assembly GCA_035583185.1. NCBI lineage: Eukaryota > Metazoa > Chordata > Aves > Passeriformes > Furnariidae > Anabacerthia > Anabacerthia variegaticeps. The sequence continues at coordinate 102,512,526 of JAWWEW010000001.1, forward strand.
CCTCCTTGTTACTGACAGCTCTCCTCTGTAGACAACAGTAAACCTTTTTATATGACAATTCTAACTCTATTAGCCTTGATCCAGTAATGCACCAATTAGCTGATGTAAAAGGGGAGAAATCAAAATCTGTATTTAGAAGGTACCCAGAGTGCACATTGAGCCTTCGACCAACAAAAAGCACTAGAACATAAGTTTGTGATCCTTCCCAATACAAATCCTACTTTGTATTTTGTGAATTATAAGAAAGTTTGGTTGAACAGCTGGTATTAAAAAATGAAAAATACAGTGCTGGTGAAGCTAAGGGATTATTTGCACAGGAAAATGTTTATCTTACTCAAGAACATTCTTGGGCTTTCAGCAACAAACATGTAAAAAGCAAAATTGCAATGTAATGTGTTCAGAATAATATATGTATGGTGTGGTGCTTTCTGTAATTGTGAAAATTATTTAAGTGGAACAAAAACGTAGATTGGGATTGCTTAGTGCGACACCATTGAGATGTAATAAGCCTTTTGTGCCTTCTAGAAATTATAAAAATTTCGTTTACTGTACATCTAAGACATCTTCAGGTTTCATTTTGCAGTTTTCATCATTTGGTACTGTTCTAAATTGCTTGCTGAGAGATCTGTATCTTGGTCTTGAAACAGAGTGATAGTCTCTTACTAGATATTTTACATGATCATAATTAAGAAAATTATATTTTCCCCTTTTCTTAATTCCATTCACTCATCTTCCAAACAGTATTCTCACTATTCCTTGGGCATTTTTCCTGACAAGTTATCATTTATTTTTAGTAGTTTGACCTGGTGCAACTTGTTCAGAGTTTGTATGCTTTCTTTGAAGCTAGAAACAAGGATCACTTTTAAATGAAGAAGCTTCATTTAATAGACTGTGACTGTGTCTTCAGAAACTGTGGTTCAGTCTGGTATGCCTGACATTTCCAGTGAGCAACAGTATCTTCAGATCTTGCGAGTCACCTGAGTGAGAATAAATGGGAGATTCATACTTTGGGATATTTAAACTGTTTTCATGCAAACCAAAAAAATGTGAAATGTAGAAATAAAAAAATCTAAGTCATGCAACACTCCCCTCTTTTTGGAAAAGTGGTCCCATAGCAAGGTTATAAAAAGCATCACTCTGCCCCCAGCGTGCTTTCATGCGCCTTTCCATGACCTCCTGCCTTTGCACAGAACCCAGCCTAACAAAACCAAGCACGATCCGAGAAGTCAACATTTGCTCTTATACAGTAATGTAAAGCTGATGCCACAATTTTCTCAGTCAGCACTTTGCACCTGTCGAATCCACTTAGTGCAGAATATTAATTACCACCTCTCCAAAGAAAACAGATGTCCTTGAAACCGCCTTTTTTTTTTTTTTCCATTTTGCAAATCCCTGGGCGGCAGCACTTGTTTCTGTAGACATAACTGGGCTAGTGAGAAGCGAGTCCTTCTATTTTTCCTAGGGCTACAAAAATTTGCTTCAAACTGTGCATTAATATAAAGTTTAACTCCATAGGCAGGTGTGCCACCTTTCCTACTGATGCATATGTAGATAGCAACAGCATAGCTTAGCTTCCCTTTTTTGAAAGAAAACACAGACTAGGACTGGTGCCGTAAATGTCAGGCTGCAATTTCATTGCTTTCTAACATTTTCAGCTATGAAGAGGCTCCCCCCATTTCACGCAGTGTCAGGGAAAACCTCTTGGGTCAGGTAAGTACCAATTAACCAGAAGACACCCAGACCCATGGAAAACCTGCAGATTTCCTCTGTTCTTCCGAAGTGCAAATCCACGTGCCTAAGCCCTGTCAGTATTTCCTGAAGACTGACCACCAGCACAGTGTCCTGGGCATCCATCACACCTGGTGCAGAGGTGCCCACGAGTCTGTGTCTGGGCACTTGGCACTGACCAGCCTCAAACACAAACACATCTCCCCTGCCCTTTTGTCCCAGGCAGATCCCACAGCTGGGACCAGGCAGCAGCATCCTGTACAGCACTGTCAGGGCAACAGCTGCCTTGCATGAACATGCATCCAAAAAGCCTGAACTCTGCATCCTAGATGTGATTTTTTCTTTCTGTATTGTGAACATCAGGCATTAGGGAAAATATTTTGATGTCCAGATTCTTTCCTGGCAAGTCATTGAACCAACCTTTCATGAGATAATGCAATTTGTGATGTTTAGACTATTCCAAGCAAACATTTTGTTAATGGACTTGTTGGTATTACTGCTGCTAGTGTGCTAACCCATTTATTTTCATTCACAGTGAGCAGGTCTCCAGGTAACCATACAGATACTGCTGTCTTGTGATGCGGAGGAAAATAGTTCATTTCTTTACTGAACAGGAAGATAATTGTTTTGTTTCAACTATGGATCCAGACAAAATATGTTTTCATTTTCAAGGTCATTACGTAGAAACTTTATTAGAGTTTAAATAAAATGCTGTGAATTTTTCCTAAGAATTATTCTCCCTAATAAACTGCTTGGTTTTGTCTGTACAATGGAATCTAAGCAACGGGGATAATTCTTGAAGAAAAGCTTCATGAAAATGACTTAAAAATGTTTTCAGCAAAGCACACTTCTTTTGCAAAGGGGAAACTTGGGGTCAGAGTCACATGAAGTCAGAACGTCTTGGCCACCAGGTCATTGATGGAACCGGGTTCAGAGACCTCAGGGATCCCTCTTGCTTGTCTTTCAGTGGACAGCATGAGACCTCACAAGCTCATTTGACCTGATGAAGAATGAAGGCAAAGGAAGTGACTGCTGGGTCAAAGAATATGCTCCCTAGCCCAGTTTTCTGTTCAGCCCCACTGTTTTGCCCAGGGCAGCACGTTGCACACAGCATCTGCTCGTCACAGCCCCTTGCCAATGAAGGACACAGTGACATCTTGTATGACGTACAAGGTTAGTCAAAGAGGGATCGTCCTCTTCCTTTGCTTTCTGCCTGCCTCGGAGAATGATAATTTTATAAATATGCTTTGTGTGCTCGCAAGTACACAGAGCAAAATGTAATCAGCTTCAAAATTGGTTTTGATTACAAATTCCTAATCTTCTTTACTTTTCAGCACATCCAGCACTCTAATCAAAAGTCCTTGCCTTTGTATTCTGAATAGCTATGTGGCAAGTTTTTGGGAATGTGGATGATTAAGGAGTGCAAGCTAGCAGTGAAAAAATTATGCAGGTCTCAATAGCTTCCACAAAACCAGAATGTCACTTAGAGATGAGTGCTTGCACTTCAAATAACAAAAGAACCCAAATCAACAAACCATCAGTAAATACCACACCAAAGAGAATGATTGAAAAAAATCAATGCAGATGGCTCACGCTTTCTATATAACACAAGTTCTACAAAATATAGTCTTCAATCAATTAGTCAATCAGAAAATTACTTAGCTGTAGTTTTCAACACATTTAAAATAACTTACAGTTTATATTTCAGGTTGGAGAAGACCAAGCCAGGCCCCCATCCAGAAAGACCTCTCTTAGACTTGGAAAAATCTGAATGCCCACTAAGATTACTAATATTAGGGAAAACCTCAAGAAAACACCAGGGAAACAGAAAACTTTCAACTTAGGAGGATGGAGTCCTCCTCCAACTGTCTATATAATTCTGAACTTTAGTACTTAATACTATGTTTTAATACTTAACAATATTAGCCCTGGATTTCTTCACTGATAAAGCATCTTGACATGATGAATATGTTTTCTTTTGCAGTCCTAAACCTAACAAATTGCTTGTGTTACATCTCTCTCCCATTCAGCAGGCCCTAGGGTGAAAAATAAACGTTTCCTTGGGGAATAAGAAGCAGCTTCAAGAGATGTGATTTAAAATGTTTGCATGGGCAGAAAATTAAATATTCTTACTGGGGCTGATTAATTTTCTTGTTTTCAGCTTGATGAAAGTATCTTTGACTTCTTCATGTGTGATGGCTCAGTGTCTTTGTTGCAATTGTTCTCACATACTGTTTCAAGATGATACTGTCACTTTTAGCCTTTCTCAAGTTGTTTCTCACTGAGGAAATATTCATGATAAGGGCTACCTGAGTTTTCATTTTTATTCCAGTTAAGCAGACTTTTTCTGTCTAATGATTAATGAAAGCCCAGCAAAATTGTGACTGAAGACAACATGGTTATGGCCACGTGTTGCACAAACAACAGAGAGGACTAGAATATGAGGTTCATTTTTATTAACATTGAGGTGATTTTCATATTGCTGTAGATGCAGATACATGAAGACACATGGGTCTTGGAAGCTTAGCAAAAGCAAAGCTGCTAATGCTGCTTGAAAGCATTTTAAATATCTGTGATCACAATGGTTTTGCTGTTACCAGTTGGGACTGTGAGCAAAGGGATCCTGAAGAGGCAAGAACTGCTTTGAAGGGATAAATGAAAAATGCTTCACCTGTTATATTGATGCTCACTTTGTAATAGGCACTAATGAAAACTTCTTTTATTTAAGCAAGTATGGATAACTGTTACAACTTCAATAAGAATTTTTCCATTCCACCTGTGTTTCTTTTTGTTGAGGCAATCAAGAAATTGCAACATTGTTAAATACGACCTTGATGTGCAAAACAGTCTACCAATGTTGAAAATAGGGGCTTTTTTGTTTAAAACCCAAAATCAATAAGTAATTCACATTCATAAACTAGGAGCGTGAAAAGTCATGGGAGAAGCAGGCAGTAATTGGAAGGAGCACAGCTAAGGCACTCTGGAGACAGAGAGCAACATCAGCTTTTCTCAAAACCTATTTTCTCTGCTTGCACAATCAATGCCTGTGCTTTCTAAGTGTGAGGTTATTAGCACTGGGTCTGACTTTATTATTTGGGTTTGGCCAGGTGAAGTTCTCTGTACTTCTACCTGAATGTACATAATACTGTGCACCAGTCTACAGCTGGTCCTGAAGGTCTCCTGGTTACACTGTGAGACTTAGCTGTGTTGCCAGACACTCTGTCTTCTCTCCTTGTCAACTTTTACTACATTTATTCTTTGCTACAGCGGTGTCACATGCTCGAGGCTATTAAAGCTGCTCCCAAATAACACATCGCTCCTGTACAGTTAGAAAATGTTATGGCCAGATACACTGTCACTCAAATGCAGTCCCTTTTCAGACATCTATCTGCCAGTATGATAGGAATCATTCCAGAAGAGTTTTACAATGCCATAAGCGAGACCTTCAGCCCACAATTATGTCAAATCACATTTCTGTCAAAGTTCCATGGAGTTTCTTCCTGCACTTCACAGTGAAAAGCAAGTTAAATAATAACCCACTTCCTGTTCTAATCCTAGACACCTAGAAAGCACCAAGCATTCCTGACCTTTTCACAGGAACAAATACATGCTTTGCTAATGGCCTTTTAACAAAAGTATCTACTACTTCTTCTGATTTTGGAAATTCCAAATGACAGCTATTTGAAAGAAAGTGGTGAGCTGATGATAGCGGTTAGATTTCCAGAAGCAGTAGTAAAAGGTAATCCTTTTTGCTACCTGACAGCCTTGTTTTCTCTACAAGTTTAAATCCAGTTGCAAAACTGTGAATTATTTCAGTATTGCTCTGGACTGTTCTCAGCTATTCACACAGGAACAAGGAAGTGGAATATAAGGTTAGTGCTCTGTCACACACATGCATGTGGGACAAACATCAGGTACTCTTTCTTACACCCCCAAATGAAAAGCTGCAGATTTCCATATGGCACATAGGCACTGCTGCAGCGTGAAGCCGACTGGAGGAGCATCTCATTTGCTTTCTATTTTACAAGGGCAAAACAACATCTCAGTCCAGCCTATGAAGCGACATCAGCCAGAGCTTGCAAAAGGCAACTGGCTTATCTGAGCAGCATCAGCACCTTCACATGGGCAGAGGTGGTGGGCTGCACCCTCAAGTGGGCAGCCCCCCTCCTCTGTGTCACAGGGGTACATACATTCCCAGAGCAGGGGGGTTTCAGGTTCAGGACAAGAGGAAATTTAGAGAATGAGATTGCTGCCTTTTATACTCGGGCAGGGAAAGGCTGAGGAAGCATGAGGTGTGAGTCAGGGGACCTGTGAGTGAAAATACAAGTGCGAGAACTCAGGCTGACCCGAGACTTGCACCCAGCTGGAGAGTGCATTGGTGACATTTGGGAGCTCTGAATCAGCCTCGTTGACATTATTATATCTCAATTAGCCCAAGTCTAATATTGAAGCTTGTAGTTATTGCAGTAATGTGAGATCCTTCTTGCATAAAGAGCTCCCCAAGCACAGGTTACAGAGCTGTATTTCTGAGGTGAGCAGGTTCTTCTGGTTAGAGCCTCAGAAATTTTCTGTTCCCTTGATATCAGTGACACATGCCAGGCACAACTGTGTAACCACAGCGCAAACATCCTGAACCTCCCATGAGAGACATGCCATTAATGAGGTAGCTTTCTCCACCCAGCGCTGCTTTTGCTGGGGTCTCAAAATTTACATGTTTCCCCCCTGCTTTTGCTTTTATTTCCTAAACAGCTGCATCTGTGCTTCCAGCTGGGCTCAGTAAATTTGGCTCTTTGAACTCGGAGTGGCCAAATTATCTAGCAGGAGCAATTTCCATGCAGGTGCACTTACTTTTCTACTTATCCCGCCTTAGCTGTTCTCTTTTTGTTGCTTTGTCCTAGGAGAAAGAGGATGGTGCACAGATTGTGTGACTGTGCTTTCTCCTCTACTTGTGCCCTTCACCATGAAAACCATCCCCAGAAGGAGGTAAACCCAGGTAACGGGTCATCCTGTAGCAGGGACAGCTGCCCAGCTTCATTTTCACCAGCTCTAAGATAAGCCCAAGTGCTCTCACAGAATTCCAGACTCTTCATTGCTGTTACCCGAGGAGGGGACGCGCAGCCTGATGAGCCCCTTTGCAGAAGTGTTTGCTGTTCAGTGGCTGGGGTGAAGCAAATGGGGAGAGCTTGTTGTACTGAGGAAAATGGTCTCCCACAGCAAGTGAAAATGCTGGGTGTGGACTCAGTGAAGAAAATGGGTTTTACCAGAAATAGTTTTGAGCACAGATCAAAACTATCTTTAATGTTCTGATATTCAAAATTGCTTTTGAAGACTCATTCTTATCTAATTCACTTTGGCGTTCTAATTTTCAAATTTTCTCCGCCAGGAAAAACAGCCTAACTTAAGATCATACTGATAAATACCAGTTTTGTTTTTCTATCATCACCTACATTCTCCAGTTGCTTTCTGTACATGAAAAAAGGAAGATAAGAGGATTTGAAACCTACTTATCCAAGATTGGTAGGCTCTGCCTCCTTATTGTAACTTTTACAATGTGTCAGGACAATTATTCTCATGGATCTAGAGATTCATCTGGAATTACATTTAATTGTCTTGCTAAAATATACTAATCACTCCAGTTTGTAGGGTAGCTATTCAACAAAATTAATTTGCATCTTAATTTTTTCATCCTACAGTGCTAACACATTTAAAAATATGATTGAATTTCTAATACTTTAAATGAAAATTCAGAGGAGCATTGAGCTATTTTATTAGTTCAGCTGTTTGCACTCCAGACCGCAACACTGTCCAACAGTGGGACTGGGAGTGCTGCAAGGGGCAACTCAGCTGCATCGCTAGTTCAAGAGCAGCCTGACAGTGGCAGCACAAAAAAAGTCTCTCAAGTGTCTGATCCTGAGGCTGCCAGTGGTTTACACTCACTACCTGCAAAATTTGTGTCTGCTTGGGGATTGGAAATTGTCTTTTAATTTAAAAGAGATAACACCAAACTACAATGTGTTGAGTAGGTCCAATAACCTTTCTTACCTGAGCCAGAAGCAGAGGGGAGGATGGCCCAGGCCACGACCTGGCTGGCACCAGGCAGGTGGGCACTGGGGCTGCTCATCCCCCTGCAGCACACACAGCACTGCAGCTTCCTCGTGGCATTTAAATAGTGGGTTGTGCTTCCTCAGTTGCTCTGTTCCAGGCTGGGAAGCACTGGCACCCTCTCACCTTTATGACTGATGACTGAGCTGGTTATTTTCCAAAGGCAGGGAATGACTGGAGTGGAGGGGTCACTGCAGGAGGGCAGGAGGAGGGAGGCAGCTGCAGGAAGCTGGGAGTGAATGGGCCAGGTCACACAACCAGCTGCTGATTTCCAAGCCAGCTCAGGAGTCAGCTGAGGACAAAGGTGCCGAGCCAAATTTAATTTCTGGCTGAAGGGTATTAATAACCACAGATACAAGTACCCAATGTTTAGTGGGAAGAGTTCAGCTCCACCACTTCTGGCTCTTTTTCACCTAAGCATTGCCATGAACAGAAGTCAATGCCTGGAGGATCCTCTCTGTGCCAAAGCCTATGGGAAGTGCAGTTTCCCAGCAGCACTGCCACCCCCACATGGTTGAAAAGCCTCCTCAATGCAGACATTGTGAAGTGGTTGGTTGTTTCTACTTTTAAGCCAAGTTCCTGCCTGCCTTTCAAGCAACAGCCCTACTGTATGAAAGGTATCTTCTCCCTCACCAGCAGAGAGAGAACTTGCCCCATCAGTGCACCCTCAGGTTTCCAGCCCCAGGGTCCTTATGCAGAGGAGCAGCAGAGACAGTGGAGACCTCACACCTCCTCCTGGCCCTGCTGCCAGGGACAGTGGCCATGCTGCTGCCCCAGCAGCTGCCCCTGCAGCAGGACAGCCCAGGCAGGGGGAGAGCATGGACCGCTCGCAGGGGACTCAGCTCCACAAGAACGAGAGTGACACGGTCCTGTGAGAGCAGCAGAGCCCGAACTTCTGAGGGTGTTTCACGTCACTCTCTCACCTTGCTCCCCAAGGGCAAATTTCAGCCCTGGCTGTCGCAGAGCACGGCACTCGTGGACATTTTATACACCAGGTAGCTCACAAAATTTACAGCATATGTGTTCATGCCTTTGATCTGTTAGCATAACAAAAGAGTCATCTGAACCTTTTGTTCTTTCACAAGTGAATTAATAAGAAAACCACAGAAGATGAAATTTAAGTAACAGAGCTTAAAAACCACTTTGAATATTTACCATCTTATTTCCATGTAGAACCTTTTTGAAAAGCTAAGTGCTATGATCGCACATTAAGAAATATTTGCTCCTCTTAGATTTGAAAGAAGAACAAAAAGAGAACATAAAACCGTTTTCTTAACAACCTGAAAAATTTCCATATCAAGAATTTGGATATTATCATCCAAAGAGATGAGCCTGGTATTTCACGCCTGACTTCTACACATGAACAGAAGTCTGCCACAAGACCAGTGTGTGCATGTTAATGAAAAGTCATTCTACACAACTCTTCAAACAACAATATTTAATCGTTTTCACAACAAAATCACTTTGCAGCTCACCAGTGTTTTGTTTTTCTTTAAATATAAATCCAAACACTTTCCAAAGCAGCAGTTTATATTCACACATTTAATGTATATTTGATATTCTTTAAAAAGGGCAAATCCGTGTGTTATGTGAAATACTTTCTATTATTATAATGAAATGCAGCAAAAAGAGCATGTGTTTCTACAAACTCTCCTCTCCCAGAATAACCAACTTGCAAAACAAAGCATTTTCACAAAAACTTAACTGTCTTTTACAAAGCATGGTATGCTGGACTTCTAACTTGGATTTATAAAATGGCAAGTTATTACTTCAACAGGAGAAAAAAAAATTATAATTCGATATATGGAAACTCTGTTCCAAATTCATGCTTTCATTTGCAAAAAATGGAACCTTTCTGAGATGTCTCTCATATTTCTGAGGTACAGCTCAGGAATCAATATTTTATTTACCACAGATACAATAGTTCATCTCTTTCCAGGGAAGCAATTAGGAATCCAGAGCTGTTAATTTCTGGATAAATATTACAAATGTATGACTACAAACCCAAACAGAATTCTTGCTCCTTATCCCCTCATTTCCTCCTGTTCTCCTAACTCTGCTACTAACTTCACAAAAACCATGGAAGTAATGTATAAATCTTTATTGCTAGAAAGCTACGATGGGACTCTCATTCTTTGTACAAAAATATTTTAATGTAGTTATTTAGAAATGTTACATAAGAGCATTTTCAGTGATAAAATATTTTATTAGTGCTTCTGTTTGAGTACATTGAGCAATGTATTGTGACTTTAAAAAAATTCTCATGTTTCACTATCTGATCTTTCAGTCTCAGACACCACAGTTACAATAGAAGCAGATGCTCTGGAAGAGAAAATCATCCCAGCAGTGAGGTTCTGTATTGCCAGTTGAGACTCATAAAGCAAGGTTCGAGCATGGTGGAGTGTGTATTCTATATATCTACACATATAAAAAAGATTAGGGTAACTCTGCCAACCATATGTGCATGTGAACAGCCAACTGCATACTACGCCTCACCCAGCGCCTGGCAGGCAGGGAGGTTAGTGTTGATACAGGATGTGCTGCTGGAGCCAGCTCTAGCATTTGGTGAGATGACAAATAGATCCTTTGTGTGGGGTTTTTTGTCACTCTGAAAGCATCACCGACATCACTCACCCACTCACTTCATGCTATGCAAAAATATCCATTATTTAAACACTGTGTATAAACTCAACAGAGATTGCTGACAAGGTATGAGATACTCTGTGGCTAGTTAAGCACACGTGAAACTGCAACCAGAAAAATGGGAGACCTTATTTTGAAAGGATGAAAGTAAACAGAGAAACTGGAAGAAGTGAAGTAATCATCACGTTCAACAAAATATTGAAAAGAAAGTCCTGCTGCAAAAATAGGACTATGAAGTGTATCAGTCCATAAGTGTACAATATAATGGAGCAAACAATACCACATACACAGCAAATGAAAGTGTCACACAACAGAGAACCTTGTGCATGAAATAATACAACTTTTTATTCACGTTTTATAGATTACTTTTATTTATTTTTGCTTTAATAATGCATATTCTGTTCACTCTGTGCAAAATTGGGGACAGAGGCGGGTGTTTAAATCGTCTAATGAAAACCAAGCGGAGATGAACATTCAGGCTGAGGGAGAGGCCTATCCAAACCAGGAAAGCTAAAAAGCCACAGCTGCTCAAGACAAAGCTGCTCTCAGCTGCGCCCTTTTGTCCTGCCATCTTGCCCAAACCCGGCGCTACTGCCTGAGCAGCTGGACACGGGGAGTGACCTCGGCCGGACGGCGGGACAGGAGTCGTCGTGGTAGCTACATCAGGGAGACCTGGCCTCAACCAGCTCCAGTCAGTGTGTGGCAAAGAAAGGCACAAATCATTGCAAAGACCAGACTTCTGTTGGTTTGTTTCCTTCCTGTAAATACATTACTGTACACAACGCGAGTTTAAGTTGTAGGGGATTCGGGGACGTAAAATTGCATATTTAACAGAACTTAAAACCGTAACAAAAAGTAGGCTGTTCTATCTCGAAGCAAAAATAATCCCTCCAGCCCCAACATTAACATTCATTCCTGGCTATATGCAGTACAAACATTTTAAAATCTGTGACAAAAGACAATTAAAAACCAAAAGTCAAAATCATAAAGCTTGTAAACAGATAATCTGAGATACATTTTATTTATGGAAAAATATCATCAAAATAGTACCACTATGGACTAAACTGCCTGAGTTTTCATTTCACCTAGGATCTTGAAGTAGAGAGCCTTTAGCACAAGATCAATTTCAGTCACAACTAGTGCTGCAAAGCACAGCTTTGGGTGGAAATTTTGTCCTCGTTGGTATTTTTGTTGTGCTATCAAAAAACTGTTGTGCTAATCCTTCAAACAAAGGGATGTTGAGGCAATTCTTAAATCATTTGGCACGAAGTTATTTTGGCTGGGGCATAAATTTGAGTCTCAGTCATGAAGAATAATGCAACATTCCACCTATCAAGTATTCACTTTGATTGAAGAGCTTTCTTTATGTCATTAACTTCCATCTGAAAACAAACAGACAAAAAAGTATTTGTGATTAAATTAGATGCTTCAGCAAACTGAGTAACAGTCAGTGCGCTTGAAAAGCACATGTTCCATCATGTCCACAGGTGTCAAGTATGGGTCTTATACTGCTCTTATTTCCACGGATTTCACAAATTGAGGTGTCCTTCTCAGCTGCATAAGATGACCATTCATTTCCATGGATTTCACAAATTGAGGTGTCCTTCTCAACTGCATAAGATGACTATTCATGGCGTCCTCCCCTCAGAGCCTGACAAGTCTAGTCACTGAATGTACAGCAAGACCTTTCAATCTCTTTAAATTACAACTTTTACATTCACTCAGCTCACTGCCTGGGATTGCTTGCAGAACGAGCACCGTGTCCATGCTGCACTTAGAGCTGGCACATGTAGACTGTACTGCTGACAATGAGCACTGATAGCTGAGGAACAAAACTTATCACCTGCAGGGGTGGTTCTTGCTGTAGGGATGGTGGTTGCCTTCTACACCCATCAAGCAAGTGCAGAGCCACGTGATAAAAGGATGTGGCTGAAACCATCATCAGCCCAAGTTGTACACTTGGGCCTTCTGACAGATGCTGAAAACCCTAAGGCAGGGGTATAGTGGATTTATTCAAACACACCCACGGTGTTTCACATTAAGGCAGTCTTCTTTAATGCATGGACTAAGAGCTGTGCTACTTTACGACTATCAGAGCTGTAAAACTACTGAATTTTTGTTTGTTAACTCTTATCTTCATGTAAAACTAATAATGCCATCTTGGCTAGCATCTGAACATTTACCAGTATGAGCAACACTTCAACTGGAGTAAAAGCATTCAGCTATAAGATCATAATTTTAAACCCATCAATGCAGGACTCTGTATAAAGTTAGAGGTAGAATCGAGACCTCTGAATAGTCTGGCCTGTTAGACTGTATCAATAACAGCTATTAAAAATGTTCCTTGATCTTTATCTGAATAAATTTCAGGTTTAGGTGAACATTAATTGTGTTTTATTAGAAGATGTGTTTCTATGTGGCTGGATGCATAAAGTCCTTTAGGCAGCCCTGGGGCACAGACACTGATAATCCCCGGTTCTGCCATGTTCCCAAGCAGAGTGGGGACAGTCCAGTGAAACTACAGTTTGGTTTTCTATCCCTAGTACAAAGCACAGCTGACCTATACCATAAAAATATAAAATATGATCAATACCAAACCACTTACCAAGTACATGGACTATAATACCATAGTATAGCAGAGCAGAGCATAGAGTAACTTTGGTTGGAAGGGACCTGCAATGACCATTTAGTCCAACTGCCTGAACAAGTTAAAGCATGTTGTTAATGGCATTGTCCAAATCATTCTCCAAAACCCTGAAAAGCGGTTTCAACATCATTCCACATTGAAGCAGCACAGTTAGTGATTTCAGCAAAGGCCAAGCTCCATGATTCCCACAAGCAGGGCAGTGTGCTACTTGGCAAATGACTAGGCCAACACAACAACGTCTAGTGCTAAGGTACTGTACAAATTAGGGTAGTGGTAAGTGGGCTCTTAACCAGAGCACCTACTTTTATATTCTTCAGGATGCTTTAGTAAAGACAACCTGAGTACAGTGTGTAAAGCAGACATAAAAATCCTGCTGTATGAAATAGTATTCCAAGCGTATCAACACTGAGACAAGCCTACTACAGAATATAAAGCTTTGGCAGAAAGTAAGTAATGTAAAAAGGCATGATTTAATTTGTGACAAAATCAAGCAATTAAAACTTAGACTAAAAAATATAATAGTTTGACTCCTGTATTGTGGGGTTTTTTTGTTTTGTTTACTTGTGCTGAGAAATTTTTAGGTAAATATCAGGCTTTTCAGTAAAAAAACAGTACTGCAATATATATGGCAACGCTATGAAGGGAACAGGTATATCCCTTTCAGAAATGTTAGTAGCTTTTGATTCACTGGAATCTAAGTATCTTAGCAGAAGTTTATCTCCCATATGTGAGGTTAAATCAAACCTGACAATACATGCCTAACATTATAAATAATATAAGTACCTGCAATCGTAGACGGATCTTTTTTTCTTCATCCAACTCAGACAGCAACTGTTTAATCTCTTTTCTGTTAAACAAATGCAAAAATACCTTGGAATAAAAGAATTAAACTAGTAAAATACAAAAAATCATCTCTTGGAGATGTATTTTCCCCACTTCACTAGTTATTTTTTTTCCTCTGAACAACTAACTAAAGTCATAATACTCTTGTGTACTATAGGCTATACTACAGAGAAGTAAGGCTCTATAAGACAGTAACCCCCACATCCCACATGGCTGATGAATAACAAAGTTCCACCTAACAGCCCTGCATCCACAGGCTTTGCTCTGGACTAGCTGTATCAACACTGTGGGTTACAGGAGCTGGCAGCACAAATCCTGCCCATCCTATCACATTCTTAAGCCACTTAAAAGCTGTTTATGCCAGCAATACAATGTAACCTTCCACTTCATTTATAAGACTTAATGATCCCAAATATGGATTTTCTGTCATTCCTCTTTGTTGGGAAGGGGAACATAGCTGTAAGGAGCAGTGTTCCCTCTGAGTGACCTCACCTTATGACAGAAACCAGTAGGTGGGAGCTGCCCTAGCAAGAAGGGCCGGGGAGAGCGGAGGAGCAGGGGTCAGCCCAAGAGGAGAAGCCGTGGGGCTTGCTGGCTAGATCCAGCTTGAACCATGCCCTCCTGCATCTTCTCCCAAACTCTCCACACACCTCTGTTCCACCACAGTCTCTGCACGCTCCTTGCCCTTTTCTTTTTCCTGCCTGGGCTACACACAACTGACAATGTAAGTGAAGCCTTAGCTTCCAAAGCATTAAATATTCTCAGGAACAGCAAAAGTTACATGCCAGCCCCAGTTTCTCCTAAGAAATTAGCAACTTAAAGGAAATAAAGATGCCCCAAACTGAAATAGTAAGATTTAGGGCCATATACACCAATGTCTTCAAATGTCCTAATCACAATTTGGTTACTGCTTTTGTAACATGAGCTTCCAGGGAAAGTGTGCTAACAATCAAACAACAAATTGATTTAATAATTTTAGAAACTTGTAGTAATTTGTACTACAACTAGACCAAATCCACCTCTTTTATTATGATCAATGCACGTGAGCTCCCAAATAGTTATTGGCAAATAAAACAACATAAGAACCTTATTTACTGTTTACAGCTTGTGACTTAACTTTTTTAACACCTCGTAAACATCTACTTAAGTCATAACAGGGAAAAAAGCTGCTACAGGTGGATAGTGCCAGTCTTTTTTCATGAGGTTCTCACCCCTGAAAATGTTCTGTCAAATGAAACTCACTCACAAACACATAGGAAAACTGTGCAGAGTAACATACATGAAGGTGATCTCAAGAAACTGCCACCACTATGCACGAATGGATACAGCCCACCTACAGCTGTGGTTTGCAGTACTTACTTTTGCTGGTCTTTCATGGTTTCAATGATGGTTCTTAGCTCCCTAACTTGTGTTCTCAGCTCTTCCAGGGCAGTCTGACCTTGGCTCAAGTGCTCAGTCTTTGGCTTTCCTTCAGTACCAAACAGGGATGGGGAATTTGACCTGTGGCCTGTTGTTCCCATAGCAATTGAGTGAAATCCAGGTGACGGTGAAGGGGATAGTGATGGTTGGATGTTACTGCCACTAGCCAGACCTCCTGGTTTTGGAGGCAAGGAAGTTTTGTTATCAGACACCTGCAACAAAAAGAACAACATTCAATGTCTGTAGAAAGCTTTGTGAAAATCAAACCTCTAACCTATGCTGAGTATGTAGCTGCTCCTCAGTAATGCTACAAGCCCCACAGTCAAACATGGCCAGTTTTGGCCAAAGCATGATAAATAGAACAATTAGTCATTATCTTTGTACATGTACGTCAGAGGGGGTCTAGTTGGGACGCAGAAGTTCAGACAGCCTCAGTAAGACTTTCCATGGTTGCTACAACCAGGCAGCAACAGCGTTTCTAAGATCTCAGACTTAGCAGTGAAATATTGCAGGGACAGATGCTCAGTGTTTCTCTCAGAAGTTTGAGAGAACATATCTACATCCATGGATGTCTCCTACAGAGCACAAAACTACATGACCAAGAATCTAAGCTGTATTTTTTTTGCAAATTAAATTTACAATCATCAACTAACCATTGAAGGAATCTTAACTGTTTTTTCAAAAATTAAAAAATATATTGCATGTTCCCCTTAGCATTATGAAAACAGCAAAATATTCTTTTAAGTTTGCTTGTTGGTGTGATATATATAGAAAACCAAAATTCCATGGCTTCAAAATTATAATATATTAATAATAAATAAATGTAATGTACTTTCATCTGTTAACTGAAGCTTCCATGAATCCCCATAAGCACCAATAGCTTTTTATTTCTCCAGGAACAGAAAAACAGAGCATTAACCTAGTAGCCCTGGAACCACATGGTAAGCTAAAACAGATCCCATGCTTCTTGAAATGCAATCCAGTGCTCTACAATTAGATAAGTTATAGAAAATCTGAAGTCTGCATACACAGAACAGTGTACAAGTACAGTTATCACAATGGCAAGTAAAGGGAGTCTTAATTATTCATCACACTTTTTTGGCAATGCTAGTGTGTGCATTATGTGACAGCTACCTGGTGTATCTGAAAATCTGATTTGGACAAGAGTGAAAAAAAGCACTAGGCAACCCTCCAACTCTATCTTTGCAAAAAGGATATTGAAACTGAATAGTAAATAGGGTAAAATATTGAGAATAAATGGCATGAAAATGGAAGGAGACACTTTCAAGGAGACACTGCAAGTGAGGACTTGGGGACTGGCAGGGTGGCATAAACTGAACAAAGTAACTGAGAGAAAAAACTTAGTGGACAGATGAAAATTAGGAGAAAGTGCAATGGGGAAGGAAGAGCAGGATCCACCAAGTTCTGCAAAAGACAGTCTTCTCTACTATACAACATGACTGAGCACAGAACCTTCCCTGGAAAAGCACTGAATACAAAAGATGTTGTGCAGAAGAAACAAATTTGAACATAGAAATAAAAACTGTGTTATAATCACAAGAAAGCTGAATCACTTCAGTGCCTTCAAAACCTGATGACCTTAATAATATTCTTTTAACATTTTATAAATTAGCTTTTTTGTTTAGTTTGTTTTTCTGGGTTGGAAGGGACCTTAAAGATCACCTGGTTCCAATTCCCCTGTTGTGGGTAGGAACACCTTTCACTAGACCATATTGCTCAGAGCTCCATCCAACCTGGTCTTAAACACTTCCAGGGATGGGGCATCCACAATTTCTCTGCTATGGCACCTGTTCCAGTGTGCCTTGTCACCCCCACGCTGAAGAATGTTTTACTCATATCTAATCCAAGCCTACTCTTTTTCAGTTTGAAACCATTTCGACATCCTCTCCTGTCACTTACGTGCCCTTGTAAATAGTCCCTCTCCATCTTTCTTGTAGGATCCCTTCAGGTACTGGAAGGCCACAAGAAGCCTTCCCTTCTCCAGCCTGAATAAACCCAACTCTCTCAGCCTTTCCTCATAGGAGAGGTGTTCCATCCCTCTCATCATCTTAGTGGCCTCCTCTGGACTTGGTTCAACAAGTCAATGTCCTGCCTGTGCTGGGGACCCTGGAGCTGGATGCAGCATTCCTGGCGGGGTCTCACCAGAGTGGAGTAGGGTGTGAATAATGTGTACCTATAAACAGACCTCTCATGGATGACAACCACGTATCAGCAGGTGCAAGTTTACTTTGGACTGAAAAGAGAAATCAGGCTGAGTCCAAATCTGGAGCAGGCGAGCAAGGCACAACTGGGGTCAGTGATCTGAACATCTTATTCCAGAGCTTAACTGGCTATCAGCATTAAAGCCTTGAGCAACTACTTTCTGATAGCAGTCATCTCGTTTTACAGGAACAACATCTGCAACTTTGGCATATAACTTACAAATGTTGGCCCAAGAGTAATCCTTAATCCAAGTGCTCCCAGAAGGGGGAGCTACATAGCAAAATATTATCCGTATGACTTGATTCCAGAACTGCATGACTTCACCTTCCACAGAATTTTCATATACTCTTAGAATGTAATATTTGTATTATTAAAGGTGTCCTTATATATTGAACAACAGCTACAACCTCTAAAGTCTGATATACACGCTCCTGTAATACTTGTTTCTGCTACAGTATTCTACCAGTGTACAGTAAGAATGGCACAAGCCTATAAAATGAATACAATTATACCAGTATAAGAAGTGATTATACTTGCAAATTTAAATTCACATATTATTAGAGGGGGTCAAAGAGTTGTATTTTCTGTTTACAGACTCTTCTAATGTAAACTCGATATCTGCAAAAAGACAGGGCCTTTGTTTCTAAAATTTATTTCCCTAGCTTCTCTGATTCTGTGAAATGCATTTACACTAGAAGGATTTTTTTTTCACAGTATGGTTATGGCAGACATTTTACCCTTCAATTCACTTTAGACTTGCATTTCAAGCACAGAAAAATCTTTAGTAATCTTTATCATTTTAAGCTTCTTTAAAGGGCTAGTTACCAGGTGACTGAATAAAACTTTAAATATTTGAGTACTGTTTTCAAAAATGAAAATGCATGTGATAAGGTTAAGAAGATGCATTCCAATTAACTTACTTGTGATATTGTAACAGTTCTTGATTTCCTTGACACTTCAAGGGTTTTGTGAGTAATGGAAACATGTTCCTCCTTCTCGTCTTCAGGACTTGGTGAGTCAAAGAAATCAGGGCTTGAAAGGGATGACTGTGTAGACAAACACACACCACAAAAGAAGAAGAAAGCACAGATATTTTCACTGTTCAAGAAAATTTTTAGCTAACATTTTTGAAGTAACAATACTTAGAGTCAGGACTCTTTGTTGCCCTACTCCCCCTTTTCTACATCCTATTATGGAGGCTGGACTGCTTTCAAAGCATTCAAAATACAAGACATGCTTAAGAGTTGAACTCAACATTAATTTACATGTTTACATTGCCATGATATCATAAGCTGAAGCGCTCTCCTGCCCGCAGGTAGAGCTGGGACGCTGAGCCCCTGCTGTGGGGTCGCCAGCCCTGCCCCCTGGGCAGCTCTGCCCTGGCTTTGCTCAGTGCAGGTCTCACCTTGCTGCTCTTCACAGGATCCAGCTGTTGGCCATGCACGCAGCTGGCACTGCAGGGCTGCCTCGTGTACAGCCTCTTTCCAAAGGTGCATAAAGGGAAGGCCCTTCCCACCCCTGCTCCTTTCCCCATAGATTTGACAGGGGTAGGAAAACCTTTCTACTGGTCTATTTCTATATTTATGACGACAGCTAATTTTGAAAGCTATCTTTTTTTGTGAGTGTCCTGTTGGTTTCACAATAATCCCTTCTGCTTCCCTCCAGTTTTTCTTCAGCAACATGAACCCAGGTAAGCCATCAGTAGTTGCTCTCATTGTGATATTCCAAAATGCAAAAAGCATGGAAACAAACAATCCCCAAACTCTGAAGAAAAAGACATTGAAAAACTACGAAGCAGTTTCCAAAGTATAGTTTATGAGACCAACTTGTCTAAAGATACATATTCGAGAGTGAAATTTAAATCACCCTTATATTTACAATGGTGACCTTAATGAGAAGAAACACATGATAACTCAAGGATAGCTGTTGAAAACTGAGTGGTCTATTTGTCCTCAAATCTGGTAAATGTCCGAGAGAAACTAAGTGAAATGCTTCTTTTGGGAAACACTTTCAAAATCCTTAATACTTAGCACAAATGAGTCTATTCCACAGATTTCTATAAAGGATTTTTCTGGGCTCAGTCATGGCTGGCAAGGAATACTTGGCAGCACCCAAATAAGGGGGTACAAATCTTAGAAGGAAGGGAATGGTTTAAACATCAGTATTCAAAACACTGGCAGCCTTTTGACACTAATTTTCCTGAACTGCATGTCTCTGCCTCATTGTACGTGTGAGGGAATGGCTGTGTAAAAGCAGTAAAAACACCAGGGAACACAAAGAGAAGGGGGGGAAAAATCAGAAAAAATAGTTCAAAAAATATTTTTTAAAGAAAAGGAAAATTGACTTACAGATGTGAGAGACTGGGAGGGTGGTCGCCTGCCAGTAGCTTTTGGTCTGGTTGTAGTTGGATGATTAAGCTTCTCAGCAATTGGTATTACAGAATCAAAACCTTCCAAGTCTTAAAAATAAAATAGAATTGATTTGATTTTCTGGCAATTGTCTTCAAAGGGAAAGAATCACATTTTTTTCTAATTTCAAAGAAATGAAATCCCATTTTCCCCATTGTGTCACACTGTTCTGCACGTTTAGCCACCATGATGGCACTAAAAAAACCTGTAGTCAAAGTCAAAGGCAGCTGTAATCCAGTCACCCTTGCCAAGAACAATTACCCTTCCATCTCAAACACAATAAAGCAGAAGGGGAATGTGTAGAGAAGCCTTGGCTTTGTTATCAGCATAGTGAAGGCTAAATGACATCGTGGGTCCTATGGCATGGAATAAACAGTTTCAAAACTTCCATCTGGCTACTGAAGGGATTAGTAATTTTTTTTCCTGAATAACTGGAGACACAAGACAGGGCACACATTGTCTCAAGAGCTGTATTGTCACTGCTGCACCTACAGCAATTGCTCAGGGGAGTGCAGAATGAGAACGATTGAACTGGAAGTGATCTGCAGGCTCCTAGACACCTGCAGCTGAAGGCACCATGGTTTCCAGCAGCTATAGGTGAGAGGACTATCTCCCTCCAGTAGTCCAGAGGTTATGGTAAGTAAAAGCTCCAATAGGCTCTAAAGCTGTACAGAGCCCAGGGAAAGCAGGTCTGCTCGAATCCTGGATCATCCATCTTTATGGTCAGAGAAATGCACTGGGCAAGTGTTTACTGAATCCAGCCACGGGGTAACGTGTTTACGTGAAAGAGTGATGTGAAGGCTCAAGGAATACCACAGCTCATGATTACATGCCTGAATCAAATGGCTTAATACCATTCATCTATTTTTATGGGTTGTATCAGTTTCACTCACCTTCATTTCAATATGCCCTACTGCGTATGTTAAGCAGGAAGGAGTCAGAAAACATACAAAAGGTACTTTAGACAAGATAAATCAAAATTCTTCAAAATTACTTTCAGATATGAATCAAATACAGGAATGATATTCATTATTCAGAGACCTTTTCCATTGCACACATGTAGGAAGAAATAGCTTTTAAGGTAATAATTCTATATACTGGGCACTTCATTTTCAGAACTACTACAGAATAATGAAACTCTGAAGATCCAATCTTGTTGCCATATTACAGGCATTGTGCAAAATTACACAAGAGAAAACCAAATTAATTAATGGGCCTGTACAACTATATGCACTGAAGGACATTTAAATTGATTCCAAGTACTTGTGATTTGGTAGCTAGAAAGCAAATGGTATCGGACATTCCTTATTCAGCAATATTCTTCCATCTCCAAGAGATTAAAAAAAAAAAAAAAAGAAGGAAAAAAGAGAGCTCTTTTAATAGCCCTGAAATAGTCCAAGGTTATTCACCTCCAAATGCTACTCTATTTTTGGAGCGACTCTTCCTATATATAACCGGTGACCCCACTGCCCTTTACCACGTATTTTTCTCATTGCTTTTTTATTGACTGTTGCAACCTACGTGGAAAGGTAAGTCACCCAGTCTGTCGGGGGGAATTTGGCAATCTGAAGCCTCAGCTGTACCCAACATACCAGGTGGGGCTACAGCACTTTGAAAGTAAAAATGAGCCAGTGTTAGCAGATTGCAGAAAATCTGTCTGGAGTCCTATAGAAATTCAGGGCTTCAGGAGAGGAGAAATGGAAGTAGAAATTTATTTTCTGGGGAAAAAAAAACCCAGAACAAGTGTAAGAACTGGTTTCCAGCAAGATCCAGTTTGAAGCTGACCCATACCTAAATAACGACAGACCACACAGTAAGTCAGTGCTATATATTTTGTCCTAATTTTCACCACTGTACTGCTTTGTTAAATTTCATTGCAAAAAGGTATTACCAGCAAAAATATACACTCATCTCTAAATATGTGATGCTGACATACATGAGCAGAAATGGAGGCTGAAGCAATCCTTCCATTTGTCCCAGCCACTCCCTCCCACCTAACTGTTTTTACTATTTTTTTTCCCTGAGCTAGCTTTAATCCAGCTCATTTTCCAACAGCATGTGCCCAGCCACACAAATACTCGTGTGAAGGAAGGATCAGTATCAGTACCACAGGACTGATTCAAACTGCTAAAACTGAGGGGAAGATCAGACTCCTGCTCCGGGGGGCAGCAAGCTGGCTGAAGTTGTCTTGCAGCCTAGGAAGGCTCCAGCACACGACGTCCCTCTCTCTGTGTTTCCACTTCTGTGGTCTACACAGAAGGAGCACGAAGGGAGGCTGTAGTGAGGTAGGGGTTGGTCTCTCATCCCAGGTGGAAAGAGACAGGAAAACAGGAAACAGGTCCAAGCTGTGCTGGGGAGGTTTAGGTTGGATATTAGGAACACTTTCTTCACTGAATGGGTGGTCAAGCATTGGAACAGGCTGCCTGGGGAAGTGGTGGAATCACCACCCCTTGAAGTGTTCAAATATGTGTAGATGTGGTGCATAGAGACATGGTTTAGTGGTTCACTTGGCACTGCTAGGTTAATGGTGGGACTCAATGATCCTAGAGATCTTTTCCAAATTTACTGGTTCTATTCTGTAAGTGCCACTGTCCCTATCTACATTAATATGGAAAGAAATCATGAAAAAATAGTGAAGGCAATTAATTAAAGGTGTTTCTTTGGCTTAAATAAACTAATAATTACCTAGAGTTCTGTATTTGATCATAAAAATAAAATGTTCATGTTCAACTTGTAAAATGTATTGGTAAACAGGGAGTGTATGAATTTGTGTTCTTGAGACCTATGAGCACTTGCAGACGTAGTTTGCTCCACACATTTTGTAAATACCATGAAACATAAACATTTATGTGCAAAGCTTCTATTATCAAGAAATACTGTGAACTTTTTCAACTTCTGAATGCATTTTTGATGGCTAGAAAAATAAACTAAAGCAGCTTATACCCACACTGAATTTTAAAAAGAGAGCAGAACAGAGGCTATAAAGGCTCCACAGGTAGAAACTGCTGCCAAACTAGTGAAATCACAGCCATTCAGCTCAAAATATAAATGAAACTCTAGTGTATTGGACAATACTTGGTATAACAATAAAATAGTAAATCCACTTCCAGTACTTTCATATGCCCTTTATGTCTCCATTTGTGCTCCTTATTTTGATGTGGCTCCACATCTAAGGCTATCACCACCTTCCACAATCACTGCCTGTGCAAGAAAATTCCCATCTAGTAACTGGTCACTAGTAGAACAAGCAACAGAGCCACCCACAAAACCTCTGCCATGCTGTCATGTGTACTGCGGATTCAGTAATGAATTCATTCATCGTGGCTATTTGATTATTTTTTGCTGATGGAAAGCAAGGTTATATGGGTCTGATTATATTAAACTCACTGAGGTCATTAAAGGCAGAGATTTGATTGTGGTTTGTATATCTGCAGCTATCAGAAATCGGGAGTTTAAATTTCCATACTAAGCAAAATGTATAACCCTCCTGAGAAGTCCAGTCTACTGGATTCACAGCCACGTTAATTGCCATCAGCATCCAACAGACCTGAACTCCGCACTGGTTCAGCTTTCTCTGTGTCTAGTAATAACAAACAGTAACAAAGATTCTATTAAACATATAGGACACACAGGGCACCCATCAATTAACAGTGCCACTTCCTAATTAAAAACTAGTTGCCACTTGTTCTACAAATAAACAGATGCATTCATCATTATTACTGTCTCACTGATCAAGCTGGTAATCCATGAAGTAATTCATGAGATGGGAAGAAAGGCATTGGAGGAACTCTTAATATACTGGTGTAGTACACACAATCAAACATGAGGCTTACTGAGCAAACATATTTCATGAATATGAAAAATGTTAGCTCTGCAAGAATTATTCTCTGGTATCCTTCCAAGCCAGTTATTAATAGGATATTTCTCCCCATTCCTACCTTCATTTGTAAACTTGGTTATTTAAAGCATGATGATGGTATTTTAAAAAAAAAATTGCCCAGATCCAGGAAAACAATTATTTAAGGAAAAAGTTCTCAACTCATTACACTTGTACCTTCCTGGAAAACAACCTTCCATCCTTTCCCCCCAGAAATCACAGAAATAAAAAGTTAAATGGTTATGCATCCTTCCTTATCCCTTTTACCCCCCGAAATTTACTATTCTAAAAATGTGGTTAGGCCTTAACTTTATCTTCTGTTTAGTTTTTTTAGTATTTGGGCAAAGTCATTTATACGTAATAAAGACAGAAAGTTTTCTGAATTAGTAGGGATTTCACCTTGAGAAAACTGAAATGTGAAGTGATGGATAAGAGAATCAACACATTCAGAATGCTAATGGTGAGGTTTCACAGAACAGAAGTACAACAGGTCTGAAAGCAAGGAGGCAAAGGTGGCATCCAATTCATTTGAAGAAGATAATGTCACAAAAGCCACAGAGGTAATTTCATTTCACAATCATCTTCAAAACCTTTAAAAGATTGACAAGAGGCCTGTGAAATGTTATATTGTCTTTAAATGCAATAATCCTGAAAGGTATCAAATGAGACGGAGACTGTAGACAAAATCTTCTGCATTAGTGCCCATTCAATCTATAGCATTAACTAAAAAAACCCTCAATAATCTTAATATTAGTGGGGATTCTCATAACACTGCAATTCTTTTAACAACTTCAAGCATCCAGATTCTGCTACTCCCTCCATGCTGAACAGCACCGTACCCTTCGAGGAATACAGCCGTGCTCCCAGTCAGGGTCTGGGCAGCAGAACCTCACCCATAATGAATCACAGACTGTTTTTTAAGATTTGGGTACTGCACTTTTAGCAGGAGAGCTCTGTGGCTGCAGAGTTACTTTGTCCAGGAGTGCAACAGCAATGTGCCAGGAAGTCCTGCCCAAAAGGCTCTTTGGAGGGAGACAGCTTAGCTCACCTGGCTTCCCAGGACAGTCAATGGACAGCTGCCTTCCCTGAAGTATCCAATTATCTTTTTCCATTTCAGTCCTGACTTTTATCACTGTAATAGCTGAATGGAGAAAGCTCCCATAATGAGCTTTGCTAACCACTTGCCAGTGCCCTCATAAGGATTTTATTTTTAACAATTCAGAACATGCCAAGAAAGAACTGAAAGGTCAAGAAAACTGAGGAGCTAGAAGAAATGGATATGCTGTTTGCAGGAACCTCAACTTGATACACATGAAGAACAATTTAAATTTCTAGTTTACTGCTTTTTTCTAGACCCTTTGGGGCAAGACACCTAATTAATTTATACAATGGATCATAAACGTATTGCTGATTACAATATTTACAGTCCAGAACTATGTTTATGGGTGATTTTGATTCACTGACATAAATATTACAACTTAACCCAGTTCAGTAATTTTGTTCCTTTGTTTTGCCCTATTAAAATGAGCAGGAACAGCAGCACAGAAAGAAATAAGTGGTTTATGCAGATTTTGCTCTTCATTACCATTTCGTTCAGATTTTGTTCTCCAACCCTTATATTTGCCAGTATTTTCTGGTTTTCCAACTTTTATTCTGTGTCTTCAGGCAAAATAATTACAGTGTCTCACAGTGTAACAGCCTGTGATTTAAAGACAAACCTGCTCCATTCTACAACCTTTTAGTGGAAATATTCTCCATCTTTTTCCCTAGTGTGGGCCAAATCTTATTAGATCACTTTTTCTTCCAGCCAGAGGCACAGCAATCGCCTCTCCTGACAAATAGGAGCACGTTACAGCTCTAGAACAACTGCAAACACAGCTCAGGGAAACATGATATATTGAAGATTTTTTTATTTGTTTGTTTATTAGCTATTTTTCAAGAGGGTATTTTTAACTACCCTTTCAGGCAAGCTAGCACCAGCCTTGCAAGGAGAGACAGAAAAAGACAACAACTAATAACGTGACTTTGGCCAGTACTCCACGATGCACCAGCAAATGCTCTGCAGAGTCAAGTCTGAAGAAATGCTGAACAATGGACTCGCACTAACCAGCTTTCAGGGGAACTCTTAAGAAAATTCGTACCATCAGTAGATGTTTCAGCAAGAATCAATGAAGGCATATGTACCCAAAGTTAGCACTGATGAAAATTCTTAACTGCTTTCAATAACACTATGCAAGATGTGTAAAGAGCCAGGAAAAAATATTGGAAAGATGTGTCCACTTGGCTCTGTGCAGCTCAGTCTTTTTGCAAAGCACAGAAACTGCTTCTTATGGGGATTAACTGAGCATTTCCACAGTAGATATATTATTTTTAATTCTTTGTGGCTTATTCTTTAAATCACTTACCTTAAATCCATATGATTTTAAATATTAGATGATGCCAAAGCAAGCCTATTTTGGATAGACAAGACTTGCTTCAGGATTCCAGGATTCCAAAGTACACATATATGTATATATAGTTAAGACTTAGGATTGATCCTGACTTGCAGAAATAACTCATACCAATTTTCTGGAAGGATTAGTTTTTGATCCAGTAAGCTATTATATGTGCTAGATGTTTCTGTCACTGGCCCCCCATATAAGAATTCCTCATGAAATTAAAAAGAAACACGTAACCTAAAAGAAGGATAAGTTATGCCATAAGGCAGGAGTTTAAGCTGTTGAAGTCAATGTAATTCTACATAAGGACCGCTCTTCTGTTGGTAGAACAGGGCTTACTGTCAGTATAGCTTATGCTGCTTTAGGAGTATTTTAAACTAAGCTCAAAAAGCCACTGCCAATCCGGAACAGTTGCTGGTACAGATGTACCAACACATGCAACCACTGTGATTTAACCACAGCAATACTGGAGACCAAGTCTTGGGTGACATGACCACACACTTTCCATAGAACACCAGTGAGCTGGTTACGTTATGTTTTGAATTTTTTTCCTCTTTCAGAGTATAAAATCATCCTAGCATGTTTTAAAATATTTTTTGCACAACGAGATATATGCATTAAACTTTGTGATGACAAAATCTGTCTTCAAGAACAGGTTAATGAAACCAGAGCACCGACAAACAGCACGTGTAAACTGCACGTCACTTTTGTCACTAAAATTTCTTATGGTACAATAAAGGACAATGATTGCTCATTTCAATACTATGGTGCAAGATTTTCTGTCACAGTACACTCAACTTCAACCCTTAATTAAAAAAAAAATAAAAATCTGTAATACTTCTTATTTGCTTGTTATACATTGTGAGCTAAAGCAAAGACAGGACAGAAAAGAAATGGGAAAAAAACCAAAAACCTTACCCTCATGAAATGAAGAAGAGCTAGCCATGGCAAAGAGATGTAAATAGGAAAAGTTGGATGCAAGATGTGTGGAAAGGAAAGTAAAGGCATCACTGAAAACAGGGAAAAAGAAAACAAAAGTGAGGAGGAATGGGGAATCGTCTCTCTTAAATAATATATTCTGAAAGCTAGGTTTCCAATGGGTTTTGGAAGGACTGTGGAAAGAGGCAAAGGCACGGACAACAGTAGTAACAGCTGCCATTATATCTACAGCCAGCAATGATGTTGCTGAACAGAACTTGCTCTTGCCAGTACAGATTGCAAAATTGTAATGAATACCGTATTGTCATCAAGAAATTTACATGTGAAGTCACAACTCTGCAGAACACTTCAGGGAAACCAAGTCATGCGCTCATATCTACATAGAAATACATTTTATCTATGCGACTCACAGGACATTATGCACAGTATTACACAACACCTCAGTCTTGCTCAAGCATATGTGATTTTTCTGACTGGTAAAGTGGGGTAAGAATGTTTTTAAGAGTGTTTTTAAAGGTCTTGCGTTTTCTGGTTAGGCAACACTGATCCACTGGTGGAATATTACTCAGAAAATAAACAGAAAAATGCTGTTTCTGAAACACTCAATGTTTAACACACTGATCTAGAATAGGGGACACAGATAAAATGCACATTTTGAACCTAGATTCCCTAATTCAGTTGTTCATGGCATTACTGATTTTATTGTAGCTGTTCACTTGTTCGCTTTTTGAGACATGGCATATGGAAGGATCCTGGATCTTCTCATCGCTTGTCATAGAGGTTTTGGCCTTATCATGGTAAAGAAAAGGACCCAACTTAGAAATTATTAAAAAGCTTTCACAGAAAAAAAATGCTCTCCATCCAGCATTAGTATGGTTTGCTTTAATAACCAAAACTGTTTCTCCAGTGCTTTTTTCCATCTCTCTGCTCTGACTGAAAAGAATAAGAACTTTAGACTGGCTATTGGGCTGAGAAAATGAAAGCCACTATCCAGCTTAACAACTCTAGTGCAAAAGAGCCAGAAGATGCTGTGGTATTCATTTTCAGTCCACAATACACCATCAGTACTTGGCATAAGCATTAAAGAGGGTGAGACAACTTGTCACTGACTGTTGCTTTGCTCTCCCCAAGAGCTCCAAGTGCCCAGGAATGGTACTGGGCTAAAGGCAGAATAAAGAGGAGCCCAGTAACCAGAATGGTCATATACCCAAGCTGCTACAAAGGCCATTTAACTTCCATTTGTTTCAAAGGCTACTGCTAAGTCCCATCATGTCTGTCACACAGATCCACTCTAATTTGTTGTGTAAATTTGGATTACTGAAAAGACATCAAATGGAAGATTTAATCAAATCCATTTTGACTGGAAGGATGAGCCTCAGAGAAGCTCAGGCTGTCCTTCCCACAGAGCACATGACATGGGGACAACATCAGTAACACATATCACAGCCAAACGCTATCTGGACTCACACAGCCTGACCCACCTGTGTTTTGGAATACACTGGACAACTCCACTCATGCATCCATCAGTTTTTATAATAACTCATTTAGCCATAGGATTTTACCAATCCATTGTTCTCTTCATAAATAAATTTAAAAAGAAAACTAACACAGTTATCATAAATCTCTGCAATTACACCATCCCATAAACTGTCCTGAATTCCAAACCTCTCCTCATAATAAAATACATTAATCCATTGTAAATTGTTTCTGCTTATTAAGTTTTAATTTATTGCTCTGCCATCTCTCAAAAGGCTGTTTATTTATTTAACAATATTTTATTTGAGCTGTCAAAAGCCCCTTGAAAATATGTAGCAGGTCTGATCTCTGGATCCCCTTTCAATCCAAAATCATAATTTATTTCTTTTTTTCTTTTAACAAGTTGTCTAACAGGCCAGAATGACATGATTTGCCCTTGTAAATGCCGTTCTGGTTTGACCCTATCAAGTTATACTTATCTAAGTATTCACACTATTTTATCCTTAGGCTCAATAGGTTCTCCTTGTAAGTGGTAACAGGAGGTCATCAGCTAAACCCTTTGCAACATGTTGTGTGTGTGGTTTGGTTTACGGACTCTTGCTGGCTCTTATTTGGCATCAAAAAACCCACAAAAATCCAACCACTGTTCCTCCCTTCGCTACACTCCTTCCTCTCCTGCCTCCTTTCCCCCAAGTTCTGGAAATGGATAAAAATTATTATAAATCAAATTTCCTACCTAATCTTTATGGGATGTTAAAAACAAAACAAAACCAACAAAACTGAAAAAATACAAAGCACTCTATGCTTTTATCCTTACAGTGATTCCAAAGAAACGAGAGCAAGAATAAGTTTACTCCCAAACACCACTATATCCTATTTGCAGTCATGACTTTCTCTTTCAAGGAAGCAGAGACTTACATGTTTTGAAGCAAATTTGTAAACATGGGTATGAAACACTAAATGGTAGAATTTGTCTACATTTCCATACCATTCTTTTATAATAATCTCTACAGTAAAAATATTCTGGCAGTTTATCACAAGCTTCTAGCTTTCTATGTTTATGCCAAATGAAAACTGGGGAAAACATACTACCTGCTCCTCCAAAAGAATGTTACTAAGGTAAACAACAGCAACAGCAGAAGTTTTAAAAAAGGCAGACATATGTATGCTGGAAAGCTCATAGACCTATGTGAAATCAATTTAGCATTTTATTGTCACATTGCAATTAAAATTCTTCTACAACTTAAAGCTCTGCTTTCAAACCTGAAGGAATGGCAGGTCTGACTGTTGAAAGTACACTATTTTACAGCAGTGTTTTACAAATGAAGCAGTCTGGGCAGAAACCACCACACCAAAATAACACCTCATGCTGCCAGTGAAAGGTAGCAAAGCTTGCAGTCGGAAGGAAGCCCGGTGCTGCCTTTGACACAGCCAGGTCTCTGGGGGCACAGCTGTGGCTGCAGAGCAGAGCAGAGCAGAGCAGAGCAGAGCAGAGCGACGGCAGCAGCTGCGCCCGCCGCTTCTCGGAGAGCTGGAATGGCTGTCACAGCTTTCACCCACAGCCCCGGGACAGCACCCTGCGCCTCCCTTTCCAGGGCCACTCACTGCAGCAGCCACCCCAGCACACACCGCTCCTGCACGGCCAGATGGACGAGGAAGGAGGGTGAGGGAAGGCAGAGAAATAACCTGTGGTCACTCCTTTCCAGGTGATTCCCTGCTTAAAAGGTTCGTGTGTTGAGAACACAAACGGTTATTTCCAAGACAAATTTAGACTGCTTCTAATTGGTGTATGCAGGAAAACTTAGTCCAATCGACCTTTGCTGGGTTTCTATTCCTTTGTGTTGGCAAGTGTAAAGATTACTAACGGCACCAAACCCCCAGTCTTTTCCAGCATTAACAATATGGCAACACTAATATTACATCAGTTAAACAAGTAAGCCTTACCATTGTTGGCCTTCTCACTTGTTTCAGACTTTAAAAAAAACAAAGAGCCCTCCTATTCAAAACAGCTCACTATTCCATATTTGCTTTCATTTTTTGTTGTAACAGAAAACCCCAACAAAACTATTTTAAGTAAAGCACAAGTGATCCTCTAATCCCGCAGTAAAAATTTGATATAAATGCACTCCCAGTCACTGCCAAATCCTCAATCTGCCTTTTGGATCATAACGAAGTCACTAAAAAGCAGAAAGTAACACCATAAATTTCTTAGGCAAACTATTAAAAGCGCTGTAACTTACCGATGTCATTGCTTCTTTCAGAGGAGTCTTTCTCTAGGGTGCCGGATACTGTACTGCCCACTAATTCCACTTTTGGACTATCACTCCTGCATTTGGATCAAGAAGAGGAGATGTTTTATTGGGAGTTTTTGTGTGGGTTACAGTAAATTGGTAGCTAACTTGCAATTAATAATGAGAGAGCAAAATATTCTTCCTTTGTAGCACCAGAGTAATAGCAATATGTCAGAGAGAGCAATCTCTAGTAAGTGGACATGCTGTATGGATTAACCTTATCTCATTTCTCCTTAGCACCTGTCAAAAAAGCCTATTTTAGACACCAGACTGTCCTGACTAATTCTTCAGATGTTCACAGCATCTCAACATGAAGGAAACCTAAGGGCAAGGGGACGTTCTTCAACATCTTATTTGTAATTTTTTCTAATTGATTGACTTGCATAAGCTACAGCAATGGACTATCTGGAATGCTGCAGAAAGGGAGAGAACCTCAAGCACACATTGTATGTCTCAGCAGTTCCGAGTATTTGCTCATAAATGCAGCTCCTCCATGGTTTTGCACATTGCTTAGGAGATTAAACTATGACTACTGTTTCCATGGGTCCAAAGAACCAAGATCAGCTACTTTGTCTGAAATGTCTTTGGAATAGGGAAGTGTCAGGAGATGGGATACATAGGAACTACACTAAAATCAAACATGAGATCAAATGTAAGCAACATAATTATTCTTTGTAGAACTTTCAATCTCACAATTACTTAAGTTTACTAAAATAATCTACTTATTGAAACAATTAATTAAAGGTCAGTGGTAGGTAAGTAACTTGGTATTGCACTGTCACAAATCTCTGTGTTATTTACTGTGATAACAACTGTTCAATTAATGCAATAAATTCTACTTGCCATCATTATCAGGTCACATAACAAATATAATAGTTTTTCCATAATGACTGTTCCCAGTGTAAAAAATTGTGATGTCCATAAGGTACCCAGTTTAGGAACAAAAATATAGATGTGTTCCTGAAACAACCCAGGCAGATGTGCACTGTACAGTGCACAGCAATAATTAGCCATTGGCAGTAAAATACATAGTGAGCTCCCAAATCTTGTTGATTTTTTCCATTGGTCTCTATTTTTGATGCCATAAGCTGATGACAGATGGCCTGAACCTCAACTCATGGCAGCAGCTTATGAGCAAACCACAAAGTGGCTGGAAACCCTATCTCAGACTTCAGTAAGGCTGTGATAAAGAGCCTGAAAATTTTTATTAAAACCCAGAGCAAGTCACAGATTAAGTGAATATATATCCCACTAAACACTGTGATAGGGTGACAGGTACTCTATGAACGAAAAAATTAGACAACCAGACTATGACCTGAAAAGCAAACTCTCAATGTGTCAGGCAGTCTGTGCCAGGCAGGAAACAGAAGAAATTTAACACATGCATAGCAAAACGTATTAATTGGCAAGATGATAAATAAGGGCATTCTCCAAATTATCCACCTGAATAATTAGTTTTCTTATCTTTTAGACTTTAACTTTTTTTAAAAAAATTGTTTATACATTTGTAAACCTGTAAGAAGCAACAGTTTCTTGGCTGATGGGGCAATGAACATCTGACTGCATACTTTGTTTTGCACACATGTATTTTCCAGCAATCTGAGAGCACTACGTGAGTTGGAAGCTCTCTAGAAAATGCCTAAGTATGGTTTTGGAGGAGATTCTTAGTGGTGTGATTTAGGGCTGAAAGTCACAACATTTACCATTTTACTACAAAAGGTACCAAGATATATGACAACAGCCCCACAGAAAAAACCCAACCTTGTTGTCAGAAGAATCAACAGGCTCATTATGCCAGTCTACATTCCTATTGGGGTGAAAAGAGTGGAGCCTGTCATGGTCACAGCATACCCCTCTCTCTGCTCGTGCCCATGCAGACAGGCTGTCAGCTTGACCAGACAGATGATCAGCCTGAAAGAAACCCCACACTAATAGAAACCCCACTGCAAATTGATGAATTGCCATCTGGAGCAACTCCCTGACCCATATGGCTGAATGGCTGCACAAAGGCTGGTGCTAATATAAGGGAAGCTGCAGGAATGGGGTGCCAGGAGAAGGAACCTGCCCCTGTTAGCAGCAGCATGGACAAAGATTTGTTTAAACCAATTGTAAAGATACACTTTTTATAGGTGTTTATGCCCTGCCTGCTCCAGAGAATTGAGTTATCTATAAATTGTATAATCACAGTATGTCTAAATAAGCTGTGAAGCCTTTGGAGCAAATTGTCAGCTATTCACTGTCCCACACAGTTTTTATCTCTCCTATTGCCCTTGAAGCCCTACTCTTCCTCCAGTGAAGGGGGATTGTATTTAAATGGAAAACCAATCATCATTACAAAAAGTGAGATGCATAAGATGCAAGCCACTTACTCAAAACAGAAGAAAATCCTCTCTGGCTCAGCAGCTACCACTGAAATCACACAGGACTCACTTTATAACTACAGCAATTTTTCTCCTAAGGATTATGTTGTGTTTTTGGCTGGGACAGAGTTAATTTTCTTTATAGTACTTTGCATGGTGCTATGTTTTGGATTTGTGCTGAAAACAGAATCGATAATACAAGGGTGTTCTCATTATTACTGAGCAGTGCTTGCACAGAGTCAAGGCCTTTTCTGCTTCTCATATTGCCCCACCAGTGAGGAGAGGGAGGGTGGACAAAGATTTGGAAGGGGGCACAGCTGGGACAGCTGACCCAAGGCATCACGCTCAGCATACAGAGCTGGAGGAAGAAGAAGGAATGGAAGTAAGTTTGGAGTTATGGCATTTGTCTTCCCAAGTCACCACTCAGGTGATGAAGCTCAGCTTTCTTGGGGATGGCAGAACACCTGCCTGCCCATGGGGAGTAGTGAACAAATTCGCTACTTGGCTTTGCTTGCACATGCACCATTTGCTTCATCTATTAAACTGTCTTTATCTCAATCCACAAGTTATCTCACTTTTGGCCTCTCACCCCTGTTGGATTCTCACCCCAATCCCACTGTGGGGAGCGAGCAAGTGGCTGTGTGGGGCTGAGCTGCCCACCAGGGTTAAACCACAACAGGTCAGCAAAAATTCTGCTGGTTCAATTTTTATTCTAATTGCTTTAGGTTCTTCAGGTCTTGGAAATGGATTAAAATAATAATCTTTAATAGCAATAATTATTATAGTATTATTAATACTACTAATAATAATAATCTTAAAATAATTACTATCTTACTAAACTGAACCGATTTAAAAACAAAAACACCTTTATTGAAGTGATAGCTTCCATTTGAAGTTTCAGATTTCTTAATTATCCAAGCAATTCAAAGTCTATTCCATGGATTATTTAATTATGAGAACTTCCTGCCCTCTTCCTGTAAGACACACCTACAAGTTAAAGCTTACCAGCCAAAACAGTTATATGAGATACATCCATTAATTTGAATTAGCTGATAAAGAAATTCATGGGGAAACTGCTAGCACTGTGATCAATATGCATCACAATCACCTTAAAAATCATCTTTCCTTCTAAGTTGAAATTCTTTCGTATATAATGGTGTTAGGCAAAATGAGGAACAATTTTTTCTGCGCTAGACACACAAGAGTCTGGACAATTAAGAACATAAGAGGTTACTGTTTAGGTCTGGCTTTTCCTTTTGGTTAAATGAACACTGAAATTTCTTTAAAAATACATGGTTTCTTTCTACAGTTTTATACTTAAATAAAAAAAAAAAAGGAAAACACAAGAGCAACAAAACAGCCCTCCAAAACTCTAGATGTTTCTCAAGGGCTGTAACTACCTCTGATAAAGAGCATCATGTAACTACAGAGTGGCAACCAACATTAGAGCATAAATACTTGACAGCATATTCTGCAGTGGCACCAGCCAGAAGAGTATTCTATGAAGACACATGTATTTTGCTAAAAACTGATCTAAAATGACCAAAGAAAACAGACTGTAACCAAGCTGGCAGTATTTGAAATGTGCATTGTCTAACACTCTTCCTCAGTACAACCCAAGGTTTTTCCCTGACTTAGTGCCCAGGCTAAACTGCAATAATTTGAGGTAAATGAAGAAAGTCAAAATCAGTGCAACAAACTGATGATGCAGGTATTTCCCACATGACTCTGCAGCAACTGTGTGTTCATCAGTAGAAATAAACTAGTAATGAACAGTCTAAGACTCCTGTTCTTGAGAAGACAGTTATGATCCAGCCAAGAGACTGTAAGAACTTTCTTTTTTTCCCTTGTTGTTCTTTAAATACTATGAAATAAATTGTGAGATAAACTGTAAAACCTAAATTCCTTAAATGTGTGTTTCTTCCACTAATCCCAAAAGCACTGGACAAAGGAAAAGAAATACCTTATATGAGTCACAGGCACAACTGGTCTTTCTGGTCGTCTCGGGGGCAAGGTACCAGGTCTATTCACAGAGTTGGCTTTGGGTGGCCGAGGTTTCTTGGGAGGTATAGCAGGAACTGAAGGCTTCTGCAGGTCTAACTGTTTTTGCTCTCTCTCTGATCTTTCTTTAAATCAATAATTTCCAGAAAAAATGAACACGGGTATTATTAAGTGGAATTCATTTGCATTCACAAATCTACAGTTAAACAAGAACTCTTCTACTGTAGATATATTGTATATAAAGAAAAAGCTTATTTCCTTTCTACTCCTGTTCTAAATAATTCTTCATTTGAAGTAACATGTTTACCACAAATCAGTTGTTTGCCTTGCCTGACTGTTCTGCCTTGTCACTTCTCATGGCCCAAATGTGTGTGCAGTATCTGAATGGGAATAAAATTTTTTCATTTTAGTAACTTACTGGTTTCTCACCGTAAAATACCAGAATGGCAAGAAATTACACACCGTGTGGAACAACTTCCCATGAGTACAACTTATATTAAGTTCAAATATGAAGCAATAATAAGTTAGAAGGTCACAGAAATAATTATGCTAGATATTCTTAACATATCTTGGACAAACAGAGAAATACCATATCTGGGGGGACAAAAAGTCTGTTTCTAGTGGACTACAGTTAAATGAAAATAAAATACAAGCATAAAAATTTAGCAGTGTTTAGCAGGATGTAAACCCCTCAGAAAAAACAGACCTTCTATTTAGGTTTTAAAGCACAGACTTATACGCTGAATTTTTCAACTTGCCAATGAAAACCAAGATAATTTGCAGAACTGATTATACATGGTCAGGGAGTGCCACAGTACCAATATCCAATGCCAAATACACAAAGCCTGTGAATATGTAAAATACACTACACATGACTAACTCTTGTTAATAATATGCTCTAAATTCCTAATACGAAACAAACACATAAACACATTTGTCACACCAGAGGAAACCTGATCTTTCTTAAAGAAAGGACAAAACTTTCAAAGGGGCCAAAGTACTGCTCTCTGTATCCCACTGTGTCAACACCCCTCTTCCCTTGACAGCCCTGTCTGTACGTCATAAATATTACACCTCTGTATACATGGAAGAGGTATTGGGAATGGCACAGGGTATTGCATAACAGGTTCTAGGTTTCAGCATGAGAGGATCTTGGAATAAATCACCAGAAAGACAATTCACATTAGATTTGGTTTAGTCCAGTTAGCAGCTATTGTTAACAGGCAGATACCCTTTTCCAGCACACTTCCAGCAGATGCAGTCATTGGGTTCTCAGTGACACTGAAGCTTTTCCAGCATATCGTGTAATTTTTACACACTTAATCCTATGACAATTTATACTGCGTCAGTGTCCAAGAATCTAAACTATGCAGGAGGGACAGGCTAGGCAGTGCGCCAGCACAAAGAACCCTCCTGTGGCACCCCTGCTGCCACGCCACACTGAGCAATTCCTGCCACTCCCTGGTACTTCTGAAATGTAGGCACGACTCCTACAGCCTCTTTTCAATGCCTAGAAAAGTTACAGATATTTATAGCCGGGGACAGTAACGTTTTTAAACTTCCTCTGCTGTTTTGGCAGTTGGCTTTGTGAATCCAAAAATGGAAAGCAAAGAGGTTTATTGCTAAGATAACTGTGAGAAGCAGCACACAAAACCAAAAGCAAGCACATGCAGAGGAAACTGCTAAAACACCTGTCAGGCCACTAAGACACATAGCCAGAAACAGATCTTGGTGCAAAGTCTGAAGGTTGTGACACTAAATTATAACTGCATATTATACATTTAACCACACAAGTGTGTTTTAAAAGGCTGCAAGTTTGAATACTGAGAAATTAAGAAATTCCATAAACAAACTTGTCCGTACAATCCAATAGTCCACTTAAGCATATGAAACTCAACATCATCTTCAATAGAGAATCGATGTAACTACTTTCCTGAAACTATTAGGAATGCACAATGAACACAATGAAACCATTAAAGGTTTAATTTGCTTCTCCCTGCTCTGTGTGGTACTGTGTCCCATTTGTCACAATGTTCAAACAGGGCTTTGAGGACAGAACTTTTTCATTTCTTCACAGCCTTGCCTATGACTTTTGTGACTATGATAATGGGGTGATTCACAAGCATTAATGAGTATATCTTCACAAAATCCCTCTTTGATGCAGTAAAACCACCAACCCTGCTTTCAACTAGAAAAGCAAGGCAGACAGATGTTAGAAAAAAGTACACACTAATCTGGGGAATCTTACTCGATCAAGGACCTGGGTTTTACAGAACTCTGAGCTTTACACAGCATTTCATGTATTGAGAGCAAATCTCCCCTTGACTTCAGTTGTGCCTGGTGTATTTAAAAGCTCTGGATTGGTACAATTGAAAATCCTGAATTTAGTCCATAAGCAACAATGAGATCCTTTCCAAAATGTCTATCATCACAACCTATGAGAGTGGGAAACAAACATCCAAACAATACACTTAATGGAAACAGAGACTTTGAAATGAGAATGGTTCCATTTGCCTCATCTCTCTGCAGAGAGCAGGCAGGAAAGCACATTTCATACCTTTTTCTTCTGTTCGATTAGGAAGACATTCTGGCCTTTCAGGTGGTATCTTTTTGATTTCATGCTTTCGATCTGTGGTCCCTGTGAAGGAAAAAATATTTGGAATTCTGAACAAGCCAACAAACCAGCATACACAGCCACATAAGATTTAATTCTGCAATTTCTTAGGCTTTTTGTATTCCCCAAATTGAAAATGTCTTGCTAAAACTGAACATAAATCTATGTCAAGTATCTGCTTGCACCATAATGACAAAAAAGCAACGGGATGTTTATGTCTTTATAATCAAGTTCACAGTTTCCAAACTGTGCACCCCAAAAGAATAGACATTTTCAGACCATTCTATGGGGAAAAAAATTAGTAACTACAGATTTTCAAATATGGACAGATCCTTTACCATTACAGACATACTTAAATGAAAAACAGCTCAACATTGTCCAGAAACATTATGAATAAATCAATTAAATAGGCAATGCCAAGAGAATACTTGACAGAGCCAAATATACAGAGTTTATTTTGGACTAAGTTAACCCATCTCCCCCTCTTTGTCACCACTAGTACTAGCTGTTCACTTCCACATATTAAAAGGATGAGAAGAGCAGCGCTGGCAGTATTCTACATGATTATTTTAATTGACAGCTTCTGGCCTGGAGGTGTAAGCCCCTGCCTTCTTCTGCCTCTGTACTAGTGGCCC
The DNA here is from genome assembly GCA_035583185.1 of Anabacerthia variegaticeps. Taxonomy (NCBI): domain Eukaryota; kingdom Metazoa; phylum Chordata; class Aves; order Passeriformes; family Furnariidae; genus Anabacerthia; species Anabacerthia variegaticeps. Next base: position 102,551,170 of record JAWWEW010000001.1, read on the forward strand.
TGGCACACTGACTTCTCTTGCTCCAGGGAATATGGAAACTTGTGGCATCAGCAATGGGAAGACCGTGCAAATATTTCCTGGCACATGCAAGCTGCAATCTTCTAATCCTCATATTAAAGAAATGCTTTACTGGGTATTGGCTTTGCTGCATTGGCTAACCAGTAGGTGCTAATTCATTTCAACTTCGTAGCATTGATAACCACTTTAGGTAACACTGAATATCTCAATAAAAATTATAGCAGAAGAAAAGCAGAGGAGGCAGGGCAGGGAATACAGGGCAACTTTTTGCTTTAATCTGTTCTATTATATGCAGTTCTCAGGTGCATTTACAGTTTCTGAATGTACTTTTGCAATTCCCTTCTGCAGCTGGTTCCTAGAAATAGGTGCTCACCAGTGGTGATCAGCAGTCATTGTTTCTTTATGTGTGCTGTTGGACAGGCAATACTTGTACCACTTTTCATGTCAATAAATAGTATTAAATTCTCATTTTATGATTGGATTTGATGATCTTAAGGGTCTTCTCCAACCTAAATGATTCTATGAGAAATACTTCACTCCTGAGAGGCAAAGCTGCTGCTGCAAACCAATTAAAGCCTTTATACAAAAAAGTTATGCAAAGCACAAGTCAACATACTGCTAATCTTGCACACAGGAGTGTGTTCAAGAAAAAAGACATACAAGTGTCTAATTACAGTAAGATTAACAATTATCAGTAACACACAGAAGGACATTCTCAGGCTAAGTCTAAAGCAATGACCCTACAAACACTGAGGAGCTCTCAGGCTCAGGTGTACTCCCTGCTTGGGTTGTGACCCCCAAATTAATCACACCCAGGCAGGCACCACGATCCTGACTTCACTTCCAGGTGAAGGTCACCTCCAAGGAAGCTCTGGGGAGCTCCGTATCAGTTCCCAGATGAACTCAGGAGTATTGACAGCCTTTGGTCCAGGCACAGTTGTATTGCTTATCCCAGCTGGCCAGTGAAATGCCTACAGCTGTTCAATGACTACATAAGGGACTTGTGCTCCTCAATTTGTCTCTCTCTTTTTTACCCTGCTTTGTAAAGTAGTGCAGAACAGACGGCCTTGGCAGCCTTCTATGGTGGAGAATTTGGAAATACAGGCAAAATTATATCTCTACTATAATAAAAACTAGACACTTCCTTTACATATATGCCAATTGTACTGCAAAGCCCAATTCTAATTCTCTGCTCTGATTTTATGCTCTGCATCAGAAGATACTGATGTTTAATTATTTAGGCTGCAACTGACAGTATTCAATTTATTCATCACATTATGACTGGTTAAATATGAAGAAACATTACTGGAAGCTGTTAGTGACTACCAACAGTAAGGCCTGACATGGAGATGTGGTAAAACACAGTATAATCTTAGTGAAGTAATAATTTCATGAATATAGGATGTCTAGTTAACAATAAACATAGGACGATTTTCAGCTCTAAATACCTGTCAGAAGAAATTCTTGAGACTGATCAGCCATGACTTGTCAAAGACTGATTACAAAAAGAAAGAACTGCAATAGTCCTGGCTTTGACTTAGACTTAGATGGCCCTAATCAAATTGTCTGCATCCTTTATACAACCATTTTTCCTTCTGAAAATGGGCACATTATCCTGCTTTGGTCAAACAGCTAATGAATTGCATGCAAACACGTATATATTAAAAGTGTTATTCTCTAACTATAGGAGTATAAATTGAAAGAAATATAATGTTTTATAGGGCTTTTTCAAAACATGTCAGGCTATAAAATCAGTTGTCACTAAGACATGGTTGATATACAACCACCACTAGATGGCAAAGTCATACTGCTCTCTCTGGACACCGTTACTGAGCTTAAAATCAAATCTATGTTTTCATGAGTCTCAAGACAGAGTGAAGAACAAACCATGGCTGTCAATAAGCAACCCAAATATTAACAGTCATGATTCTATAGGAAAAGAACTTCATGGCAAATTCAAACTAGTTAAATTACAGCATATTGATTCACAGTAAATTGTACACTGGTGTAACTTCTTCTTCTATTAACAACTCAAGACTGTAGGAGAGGGAAATTTAATTTTTAAAGCACCAAAAACTAGAACAGACCACAGTAACAAGAAAACTGTCTAGCTAGATTGGATGAATCTGTTTTGTTTTTTAATGAGTGCCAGCAGTGGGGGAAGCACTAGTGCTGCTGCAGAATTTTCCCAAACTGACTGGACTAAAGGGATTAAAGAATTCCAGCCACAGCTATGTTTTCACACAACTGCAACACAAATGAAAACACTGGGAGCATCCCCTGACTTGTGATTTTTAATTTTACATGAATGGAACTGGAATTTGGTTTCCAAGGTCAGAACTGAGAACTGTGTAGATACTTTATCTGTTTCTGGCTCATGATAAAAATAAATCATGCAGGCACTTTTGAAAATTAGTATTTAGAGGTTGTTTCAAAACCACAAAAGTGAGTTCAGCTCTCAGTATCTACACACAATTGAATCTAACATATAACAAAACCAGTTTTGCTAGAACTCATCTGTTTGAAAAACAGCATCAGCCCCTTAATACATTTGCAACACTATTATCTACATAGCCAGATTCAGAACAACTCCTTTTTTTTATACTTAGGGCTACAAAGTACTGAAAACCAAGAATCTAACTGTGGCATAGAAGCTGGAGCAGCCAGTCAGCTCCAGCATTCATGCAGATCTGCAACTCAGACCACTGTCTGACAGTATTTTATAGACATGCCAAAAAGCTCTTTGTCTCCACAATAAATCAGATCTGTAGTGAATGCCCTTTCCTTCTCCAGGTATTATCAGACTCCAGCATACTGGGTCTATACTGCAAAGACATGCAAACAATCCACTTCAGGCAAGGAAAAGAACTGCAGAACTTCCAAAAACTGAAGCGTCACACAAACTTAACACATTTAAGGGGCAATACAGGTTACTTTAAAATGGTGCAGATGGTTGCCTGCACTACATTTTAAAGGCACACCACAGTGTTGCAGAGTTCTCAACCCTGAAAGATTCTGATGTATTAGTTGTTTTCTAGACACCTGCTTATCAATTTTGATACAGATGAATTCTATATAAATTTGAATACACTTAATTTAGATTGAGATGTGCTCACTGACATGCTGTACAAAATCAGCTGCACCTTACCTGATCCTTGTTTGATGACAGGAGCTGATGGAGGTGGTGGTTTCTTCGGTCTCTAAAATTTAATAACAGAAGAAAACAGATTGCTTCAAAATGCCTGTAAATCTCATTCACGTGAAAGTTGGAGTTAATCATAAAGCTCTCAACATCAATAATTAAAAGTCACGAGACTTCAGATCTCTCACATATTTCTCCTGAAATAACTTCATTAAAATGAATTTGAAGAGAGAAAGTAGCATTGACAAATACAATGTCATTTTTATAGTTCTGCAAATAAAATACTCTGCTGAGGGGTAAAAAAAAGGTTCATTTTATGTACCTTAAGATTAGAGGAATACATGACCTTTGGCCTGCTGAAGAAATCCGTATTTTTAAAATTTAATCCTGCAAATATTCCTACCCATTTTTGAAAAAACAAACACAAAGAAACCACCAGGTACATGTGGCAAAACCCAGTGTGTGTTTTTTGAGACTCAGATGATGCAAACATGCAGAACACAGGAAATACTGAAAATTTACATTTTATTCACTCACTGCAGTACATTTAGAGTTTCAGTTGTGAAAGACAGTTATCAGAATTTTAGATGTTTGGTGAAATGAAACAAATTAATCCAACCGATCTGTAGTTTTACTTTTACCTTCTCTGTTATGACCATTTTCTTAATAGATCTGTAATGGCATGACTGAGAAACACAGCCAAAAAGCAGTGCTCGAACCATTTCTCTTCACCTGCAGCTTAGGGGAGGGATGGCTTTTCTTCTGTGCTCGTGTTTGTGAATGTATACACACTATACTGGCATTCAGGATATGTATGTTGGAATGAGTACAAAACCAAATGGAGCACCAAGGTGGATCAAACACACTTTCTCTCTCACTTTAAAAACAAAAAAACTATCAAGATTATGAAGAATAAATGTTAAGCAATATAATTTTTTATTTCATACATCCATCCTTTTTTCTGAGATGGACCTTATTTCCTTTGCTACAGATTGATCACAATCACTGTCACTACATTGCTGGTTATCTAGCACTGTATATTGTCTTGTGGAATTATGGATAAGTGGTATTTCCAGAGGTGCATAGCTTTGCCAAACTTCGATCATCTATTTAAACTGATATTGTCTCTCAAACTCTTATTGATTCCTGCCCTCCCCCCCCC